>CM043112.1:42241868-42668710 GCA_023701765.1 Hylyphantes graminicola
AAAAACTTTCTGTTCAAATCTATTAGCGATTACATGCACACGAAATTCAGAACCTTTCGCAGGACAAATACAAAATTACGAAAACATGGACATTTTAATTTTTTTATAGCTTGTGCAGGCCAGAAACATAACAAGTAGGCATCTGCGAAAGGCAGTTCGTCTGAACCCACCCTACCTAAATTAATCTCATGGATAAACAGATATATAGACATGCGTTTGAAAAAAAAAAGATAACTAAGAGATCGAAATCAAAACTTCCCAAGGTATACATTTCTAACTTCTTGTGATACTACTAGTGAAGTTATTTTTCATTAAAAATGGTAATGTAAAAGTTTGAAAACATCAAATGAAAGTATACAAGTAATTATTAACATAAAAATAATTATTTCAAAACTTACCGGCAAGACACACACGACGAATTAGGCTTGGCGTTCTCTTGCTGGTGATGCGTTGCAGTTTGCAGTAAACACAGAGTTTAGTTGTCTCAACTGAACTCATTGAGGCAGTTTGGTCCCGTTGACTAAACTCGCTCAATCGAACGAGTATAGTTGTGGTAACTAAACTGGTAGGTTTGAAAGAAACCACCAGTTTGGCTGTACCAATCAAACACCCTTCAACCGAACTTGGTTGAGTTGCATGACCAGCACCATTTTTTTGCGTGTATAAGTCGTTTTAAGAAGAATAAAACCAAACAGTGTGTGTGAAGTGAAGGAAAAAATGGCACTCTCTAAACTGACGAGAAATGTATCCAAATAGGTGAAGAGAACACTTTGAAGAGGTTTTAAATGTGGAGCAATGCTCAGAAAACGAAGATTTCGGGCTCTCTTTCAAGGAAGTTCCACTCTTAAAACAAACGAGTTAAATCCACTCCTATAGGAGAAGTGCATTTTCAGTACTGGAAATAAGTGAAAATTTACTCAGACTGAGTTAAAATCACTCAGTTGTTTTAAGAGTGTAATGAGCTGTGTGTTGATGTAGGAGAAAACCCTAAACAAAAAGGGATTTCTCCTACAACAGCTGAAGCAGAAAGCTAGCAATAACGATAACATAACTGCATAACTATTTAAAGCTGATCTGGAGACTTCATCTGACGATCTGCATAAACTTTTCAATCTCATTCGGGTGGAGGGAAAGCTCCCATGTTCAAATAAAAGTTAACAGGTTTTATGAAAGAAGAAATATTAGAAATTAACTAAAAAGATGACTCGACTAACTGCCAAAATTTTAGAGGAATTAGTTTGATTTCGGTACAATAAGAACAATTTCTAGATTGTTAATAAATAAAGTTACGAACAACTTTGAGGAATGGCTACAAATTAAAAGGATTGGTTTTCATGGAGTACTAAAGAGTCTTTACCAAATATCCATCCTAAGAAATACCGTAGAACAAAGCCCCCCATTGAACAAAATACAACTATTCATATGAACTTTATTTACACATTTCCCCTCGAAATTAATCTCTCATTTGGAGTCTTATAATTAAAACAACGGGCATACGTCTTCTTGATCCGCCACTGCAAAACTGGTAGTTCTGACTTTCGAAAAGGTGTTAGACATGTGTTAGTATTATGAACTGGTTTATGAGAACAATGCTGAAGTAATGAAAACTTGGAATAAGATAGGAATTTGATGGCGTACTGAAAGACCTGACGAAAGTGTGTTGATGTCCTCTAAATTAGAAGAAATATAAAGAAAAAACGAGGCTCGAAATAAGTACCAAGAAATTTGTCCTTGTTGTAATTGAGAAAAAAAAAAGTCTTGAAGTCAATAGCAGTAACCCTAATCCGATTTTCGTTAATGGAAAATATGTTGAAGTGCCAAAGTCTTTCAACAATATGAGTTCAATAGTCACCACTGAAGAAGGCACATGCGACAATGTTAAACCATGAATAAATAAAGCACACCATGCCTAGTTGTCCATAAAGAATTGATTTTAACTTTTAGAAATGTGTATCACTTAAACATTGATAATGGCGCCAAGTGTGCCAAACATATATATGTATTGCATATGTTCTTTATTTGGTTTGTTGAATGAACGCCGCACTAGTATTTAATGGCGACCAGCCTCATTATTTGAAATCAGAGTTAAATGATGAATGGGTCCGACACTTCGATTGGCACCTAACGCAATAAAATACCGATATCGTACAACAGGTCTAACGTGCATCAGTCCTATATACATAGCATTAATTGACATAACTTTTTTGCCCTGCATGATCCGTTTATCGGACTGTTAAGGTGAGGAACGAATACCTAAAAGTGTCCTCATTGGCCTAAGTTAAAAGCAATTTTTACTGAAAACGAGTATTACCTATTGAAGTGTCGGAAGATTAATTTCGGACCAAAAATATGGACATTTGAACATATGTAGGTAACATCACCTTGTCGAAACGTCGCTCATCAAAAAGTCATTTGAAGATATCCATAGAAAGTCCCATTTTTTACTATTTTTGGTTTGCAATATCCATTTATAGGATTGCTAATTTAAGGACAAAACACCTGAATGTATCCTCATCGGCATAAAGCTTTAACAAATCGCCCTTAACATTCGACACAGCTGCTCCATAAAAAAAAAAAAAACTGTTTAACTTTACAAAAAATAACATACCCATAAAGTTTTGAATCCTTTCTTTAAACATCTGCGCTTTTTTATGCCATATTAGCATATTTTGGTACAAATTGCATAACTTTTTAAAGACTAAATTTAACAAGCAGCTTCATACGTGAGGTCTCGGGATGAAGTAAGAAAAATTGCGAATTTTAATTGTTAGCAAACATTGTTGTAAACGGACAAGAGTACAACAACAATGGCATGCCTTTAATTTTCAGTGCATTTCGATCCAGTATTGTTTACATTTGTTTAAAATAAATTTTTAATTGAAATATTATAAAATGTATG
Organism: Hylyphantes graminicola; assembly: GCA_023701765.1. Classification (NCBI taxonomy): domain Eukaryota; kingdom Metazoa; phylum Arthropoda; class Arachnida; order Araneae; family Linyphiidae; genus Hylyphantes; species Hylyphantes graminicola. Next base: position 42,244,768 of record CM043112.1, read on the forward strand.
AATTTTAATACTTTTTAATAATTATATTTTCATTTATGTACCATACCATGCCATAAATTCACAAAGAGTAGTGGTGTTTCTTTGGTGACCCGACGTACTGCTTTATGCAGTTTAACTTTAGTCTGTTATTCAACTCAATATACTGTTCAAATAATTTACCATTTATTTTACAGTTTTTCAAATAAAAAAAAACTAAAATAGGATATGTGTGAAATTAAAGATCATTATATAGTCATAAAGTTAATTACTGAAAAAAAATGGATCAGATAGCGTTATTCAAAGTCTCACTAGGATACAAGTCTGGTTCATAGAAATAATTCTAAATTGTGTAAATTAAATCACTTCAGCTTATTTCTTTTTTTGGATTTCAATTTAAAATTTTTGAGTATTGAAAATTTTTCTCAGCATAAGAGTGGCCGTTCATACTATTAAAAACCATCACTGACAACAGTAACAACAGCATAACAGTTTACAAACAAATGTCAATTAAATGAAATTAGGATTTTATCTTCCAAGAATTCGACAAAACTGAGAAGTGATTTCAGAGCAAACGGCCTTGAGTGAATTACTGTTACATGATTCTAATCATTATGAATATGTTTTTTTTTTAAATGGCCGACATTTCTTACGATTACTCTGATTCACAAACTCAGATCACTATTACTTTGTCTAGACATGCTAACTTTCAAAGGAAATGCAACAAACTATTTTTAAGAAATGGAACAATTGACAAATGGTGCTACTGCTAAGTTATCAGAGAGAATATCTGAAAATTTTGGTTTTATACTTAGGGAAAAGTTAATATGTTAAATGGCAATATGTATAATGTGACGCAACTCTAAATATCGACTATTTATTTATAACGGAACCGAATATAGTCACATATTTATGTATAATACTGACAATATTAAATACGAAATAGTCGGTGGAGTATTTGCACATTACTATGCATTTTATCAGTAATGATGGAAAATGGTTCACTATTTATTTGATAGACTTCATCGTGTCGTATCAAGAAGACATTTTTGGTTATTGGAAACAGTTACAAGGATCCACACTTTAAGACTTGTGTCATTTGAACATGTTTGACAAAATATACTTTTTCGGGACAAATTAGGGTGACATTACCAATAAAGCATCATTCAGTGTTTCAAGTGGAAGAGCAGTCATATTGACGGACTCCACATGTAAGCGCAAAATTCACAACATTTGAAAGGGAAAAAATAACCAAAACCAAGCTTAAAAATTGGGAAAATATGAGCAAGACAAATATAAAACTTTTAAAAGTGTTTAAAAGAAGAAATTAAGCTTACATAAAATAAGAAATCAAAGGATGCAGTGTTGGACGACTCCAGTGAAGAAAAAGATGACTTTGCTGCATGCAGTTACTGCTAATATCCACTGATTTTTAGAGTGTTGTTCTCAGTGTAAAATGGTTGTCTATATTTGTCCAAGAGTGAAATGCAGACCGATTTGACGATGTATTATTTTGGCTAAAATTGGATAGCTAGGAAAGAATTTTATTTTTAACGCCTGACTTGTACAGTTATTTGAATATCAAAGTTAATTTTTAAAAAATTATACTTTTCCTTGCTAATTTTTTTTTATTTAAAAACATATATTTTTTTTAGTCGCGGTAGCTCTGTCGTGCTCGCATCGGAATGTTTTTGGGTTATGTCCTCGGTGGCGTTCGCAATTCTGATGGTTGCTGGGTCGGCGCTTGTATTCAAATAAATAACGCCTTGTTGCTAATGGTGGCTGGGGCACGTTAAATATGTCGTGGATCCAAAGTCCTCTATATTCCCATACAAATTAATATTTTTGGTTACTAGATCAGGGGGTTATCGACCTTTGATCTGGATTGAAATTCCGATAAGTGAGTGAGAATGGATGTGAGAAAGGGACTTTACTATATAACGGATGTGCCATGCTGACAAGCATAAGTCGGACTTCCTCCCTTGTAGGGCTGAAAAAAAGAAACGGAAGCCGCCCAACTTCGCCTTAAAATCGAGCAGTTATGTCTACTACTGGCTTGGTTAACGAATGGCATTAGAAACAACATTACAATTTCCTTTTTAGAAATACAAATATAAAAGATCCCGAATTGATTTAATTTTGTTGCTTTACTAGTTAAACTAACGAATCGGAATGTATATAAAATTTGAAATGTTTCGTTTTTCTTCTACACCGTAAGGCTGAATTGATATTTGAAATAAAATTCTTATATTAAATTACCACTATTTACATTTAAAAAATGTATATAGTTTTAAATTTTGCCGATCGTATAGAAAGTGCATCAAGTAAAACGACTTTATTTTACATATAAAATTTAATTATATAAAAATGGTGGTAGTTTCTGAATAAAATGAGCTTATCATCATCGTTTAACAAGTTGGACTATTTTTACGAAGATTTTGTATCTGTTGTTGTTTCTATCCTCAGGTGTGTAGAGGAGCCATACCCCCTCCACGAAACCAAAAAAGTCCGTAAACAAAAGCGGGTCGCGTAGGATGTCAGAAGTCGGAGAACTGCAAGCAATTGTGGACATGTTCAGGGGATGCCTGTTCGCCGCTGCTCCTGTGCACTCCTGGATTTTTTTCTCTCCCTGTTGGAAAACAAGGGATTTGGTGTGGCAACTTAAAAAGCAAAAAACAGTGTCTGCCGTTTCCTCGGGAAATTGAATTGGTGGCACCATCTTGGACTTCTCCCAAAATGCCAAGAGTGGCTAGATGGAATTCGCGTCAAAGCGTATTAAACTCTAGCTTTTTGATGATGACGATTTCAGTGGATGTCAGTGTGCTGTTACGATTTTGGATCTCCTCGGAGGCAGTCTTGGAGAGGATGTCAGCCAGGTCAGGATGCCAGGATGATCAATCGAAGAGTATTGATTCTTCTTACGGGTTTTCCATAAATTGGTTGATGGTTTTAATCGCAAACGTTAAATGATTGTTTATTTCACTCAGAAAAGCAACTGGTTTCATCCTATTACCTGTACTACCACGAAAAGTAGTCGTTATATTCGTTGCAGTTATTAGTTTTTCGAAGTCTAGTCAGATTGATGCAAATATATATATATATATATATATATATATATATATATATATATATATATATATATATATATATATATATATATATATATTTTATTTTTTTTTTATTTTAAACTCTATCACTTGATTTAAATTTACAGTTTCAGTTTATAATATAAAATCTGATAATTGTATTGAGTTAAAAATGCCCAATTGCAATTTCATAGCATTCGACTTTGCCCGGTAAAAAAAGCGTGGCTTTTCCTCCAATAATATCCGAAACACTTATTCTTGAGGGTATGTTTCAGTTATTATGTTGAGTATATTCCGAGAAATTACAAGTTGGTTTGTTATAGAATCTGTCACTTACACCTTTTCCACGCAACATTTACGCTGAACGGGAAACAAACCAACAATACCTCAGAAAGAAATTCGCCAAATAGGGCCTTTAGCTAGTTCAAATTCAAACTTTTATAAGAAAAAAATAATAATTTTCTTCAATCTTCTTCTGCAGATTTGAAAATTAATCTTTATCGTTTGCTAATTGTTTTAAAGTTTGAAGAATAATGATGTATGTTTTTAATAAATTTCTTTTTGCAGCCACAAGTTTACATTTCAAAAAATAAATAAGTAAAATTCTTGCTTTAAAAATACAAGCGAAATTTTACATATTATGCAAATTTAGAATTTTTTATGTATCTTTCTTCATACATATATAATGATCCATAAAAATAACTTTATTGTGCTATGACAACAATCCAAATTGAATTATATCATAAAAATAAATATTTTTTCAAGTATTTTATTTTTATTTTAAATAAAGTTTCTTGTTCGTTTGTTGCTATGGCAACAGTGAAAATATTGAATAAAAATGGAATTTGCATGTTATTTCAATGTAGATTAAATTTTTAGTTATTTAAATTTTAAATAAATTTCTAATTTAAATTTTGTAATGAAATTTGGAATGTAGCCTAAACTGATTTTTTGCTTCAAAATGACGTATCCCACTTGTTTGTGTGACTTGCGGTTCGTTCTGTGAAAGTGGGTGACAGACAGACGGACTGAACGATTAAAAACCTTCCAAATTTTACGTTATAAACGTAGTGTGGAAGCTAACAAGCCATATTAAAATCATTTTTGTATTTATGATATGAAGCACAAAAAATTAAATTTGTGAATTTTTAATAAAAATTAGTATTTTTCAAATCAATTATTATTATATCGTATACGTTTCGTACATTATTGAAAATATATCTATTGAAAATAAATGGTAATATTCTAGTTTTTTATGAATATATGATCAAAAGCTAAAAAAAAATCAGTTTGTGCATTTTTAATACAAATAAGTTGCTTTCCACAAATTTATTCAAATCACTAGTGGTTTTTGAGCATTGGTCCATCCGTCTGCTTGAAACTCTCTACAGCTCAAACTAAAAATGCTAAGAACTTTACATTTTGTACACTAGAGTATAGCTAATACCTATTATACTTTAAAATAAGGTTTTCGTAAAAATTGAATCGGTGAGTGCAGAAACAACGTCAGTCACAAATTCCTAATTTTTCAGGAGGGATAAAAAACGTAATAACTCCTTTATATTTCTGCACTCAATACTCGAAACAAATGTCATGTATTTACAGAACTACTCAACAGACTAACGTAGTTTTTGCACCCAACGCTCATCTTGCCTTTCTATGCTTATTTTCATTGAAAACGAGTTTTCGGATTTTTTTGACTGAAGTGGTTTCTGCACTCACCGATTCAATTGTCTGCTGTAGCTGCCTTTTAGAACTTTTTTGGTTTCAAAGAAATTGCTGAAAAACGAAATGAGATGATTTAAATAAAATTTATTTTAAACGTTTTTGATAACATCTATTTAATGTCCGTTTTTTAGAGACTCGTTTTGTACGAGCACTCGGAGTTTACAAATGATTGTTTCGGTCACTTCTTGTTCGCTATAAGCGGGTTTGATAGTACTCCTGTATGTGGAATACTATTCGGCGAACTTAATAAATAATCGTAGGGGAACTGTAAACCTTCAGCTCGATCCATAAGTCGGTTAACTTCAAAGCATCGCAAAAGACCCTAAGTGTAAACCTATGGTACGTTTTCTTATAACAGGCGATTATTCATCATTACCATTAATAAAATTAGTTAATTTAAAGTATTAAAAAACAAATTGAAAGGTAACACTTGGCGAACTTTCCTAAATCGCGTCAAAAGTCGGCCGATAACCCAACCGAAATGATAGGATAGGTTAGGATAGGTTTGAATTATCGTCGCATTAGAGCTACACTAGAGAGAACGAAAATACATGTTTGTTCACTTAACATCGGCTGTTCGGACTTTCTTGTTACATGATATCATTCTACTTAAGTGTAGTGTAGTGAAATCGTTTCCGGCAGCCTATTTCTAGCCTCCTTGTAGGAGCTTTAACACAGCCAATACCGCCTCGCAATTTAGAATCTTGGTCAAGTGACGAGGTCTACATTATGTAATGCTGAGATATGCAACAAGAAAGTAAGAACAGCCGGTGTTAAATAAACACGTTTTTCGGCTCTCCCTCGTGTAGCTCTAATGCTACGATAATTCAAACCTATCCTATAACTTCGTTTGGGTTTTCGGCCGACTTTTGGCGCGATTTTGGAAAGTTCACCAAGGGTTACCTTTCAATAAATTTCTAGATTTGCAAACTTAGATAGCACATGTGGGAACTTAAGAGACGATATTTATCATTGTATGATTCGTGCATAGCATGATGTTCACGGTTTCAATCATCTGCCCGCAACACACGCATAACTTTTATTTCAAAAAGTTTCAATTTTTTTTATTTCATTTCAATTGAGCTGTTGCTTTTGCACTTTAGGGAAGTCGATGTTAAAAATGGAAAATGTGTAGTTTCCAACATTAAGTGGGAATGAGGGTCGTAGCCGGGTCTCCAAACATACATCTTCTCGATGTTAAACCATTAGAAAAAATAATAATGTTCTAAGTCACATTACTCCGACAGTATTGAATATTGATGCGACTTTTCTTATACGGTAATTGTAGCTGGCTACAAAGCCCTAGAATTCTCCCTTTGGAATAGCTTGTTGTAAAATTATTCATTGAAAATGAAGAAGTAATACATAAAAAAAATGATTTTTTTTATTTACAATAATATACATTTTAGCTGTTATGTTCGCACTTTCCTTTTAATTGTAACACGTAAAAGTAAATAGCTGAATAATTATTAAAACTATAGTTAAAGAAATATATCACAGTGATTATTTTGTTTTACCTCAGCAAGTTAATTTTATTCGGAATTCGGTACTTTATATACAAGGACTTTGTCGATGGTGAAAATAATAAAAGAAAAGTGGATTTTTTTACAATGTAATTTTTAATTTATTTCATCTTTATACTACCAGTATATTGGTTTTCAAATGATGTTTATAGTAATCTAAAATTAATTCACTAAGGAATACTTCTTTTGTGCAATTGCAATAATGCTAAAAATTGAATATGGTTTTCAACCATATTCAATATTTATGTCAAAAAAAGTATCGAATGATTGCAATTCAAAGGTTAGAGTCGCTGATCAAATATAGTTAAATATATATAATTTAGCTAGTACAAGTATAGTTAACTATATTAATGTTCGTAGTGGAACTAAAATCACTGACTCCGTTCGTGAGGGATGACTTCAATAGATCTCAATTAACATTTAAAGTAAACATTAGGTAGGTACACATTTTCTTTTAGGAGGCAAACGGACGTGTTTTAACGTTTCCATAGTCGTGCAGTTTCCTACCCACAGTATATTCTTAACTTTTACCTTTCATTCGAAAAGCTTGTTGGATATACCCCACACCATCTACGGCAGTATATTTATCATTGTATTTTTCATGCATATCATGATGTTCACGGTTTCAATCATCTGCCCGCAACACACACATAACTTTTATTTCAAAAAGTTACATTTTTTTTATTTCATTTCAATTGAACTGTTGCTTTTGCACTTGAGGGAAGTCGATGTTACAAATGGAAAAATGTAGTTTCCAACGTTAAGTGCGAATGAGGGTCGTAGCCGGGTCTCCAAACATGCGTCTTCTCTATATTAATCCATTAGAAAAAATAATAATGTTCTAAGTCACATTACTCCGACAGTATTGAATAGTGATGCAACGTTTTTTATAAGGTAATTGTAGCTGGCTACAAAGCTCTAGAATTCTCCCTTTGTAATATTTTTGTTGTAAAATTATTCATTGAAAATGAAGAAGTAATGTTCGAACAAATTCAAAAATATAGGATCCTGTAAGCCAGCTTCATTTAGTATATGAAAACCGATTGTAAAAATAGTTAATTCAACCCGAGTAATTTGTTTTAAGAAATTTTTCCGCAATTGGTAAACAAACACAGATTGTTTGAATAGCAACGTTACAACATAGGATAAAGTGGTTTTCCCCCTCAATTTTTTAATCATTTTTTATCACATCATATAAGTATTTTCCAATTTGCTTATGTCGCCTATTTGGCGATTTTTTTGTTGTCAAATTTAGACCTATACGCTCTTTTGCAGTTAAAGACTGAACCCAACAATGGTATAGTTTAAAAGCAATAATATAAAGTTAAGAAACAATATCTTTCATTTATCTTAGGTTTTACAACAATGAGTGCAACAATGAAAATGAGCGAAATTTTGTGATTTCGATTATTCCAGCTGCAGATCTCACATACTAAGTTGCTCGCAAAACATTGTCTTAAAAAGTATTTTTTAATTACAAATATATGAATTAAAGTTGAAAACTTGACTGCCTGAAGAAATAAAGATTGTTTAATGGATGCATCAACTACATGGTATGTTTTTTTATTTCTGTTAAAATAATATTTTTAAAAATTGAGCATTCACTGCCATACCGTCTAGATAACAACTGACTGTAGTTTCTACTTTTCTATGTAAAGAACTTCTGCACTATTAATTTTGTCTTTTAAAAATGTGTATTTTAATTTAATTTGATTCAGTGAAATTGCTGTGTATTTTTACATCGAAAATATGTTGCCCAATTAACATGCGTTTTTATATATATTTTATGTTCCTTTATATACCAAGTTATTTATAAATTTTAGGTGTTTTTTATATACCAAATAAACCTAATATACATGTATACCCGTCTTCCTTTAAAAAATTTAGTCGCCTTTAATCGACATCTTCAAATAGTTAAGCTTTATTAGCTTCAGTTTTTTGAACTAGTTAAAAAAAACCTCAAAATTTGTTGTTATATGACAACTTGCACCTGAATGTATGATCCACTCCTTCCGGGTAAGTGCATTTTCCAGACTGGAGGATTGAAATTAACTCAGACTGAGTTAAAAGCGCTCGTTCGTTTTAAGAGTGTTCATTCATACTTTTGTGTGCATTAAAATAAGTTTACATAAAATATGAAAAACCAAAATTAATCTATAATAATAAAAATGAAGTTTTGTATGTGTGTGTGGGTGTGTATGTCTCTCCGAAACTCACAAACTAGACATTTGTTTGACTCGTAACTTGGCACAAATGTGTAGTTAATACTTAAGTAATAAAATAAGAACTTTCAAAGCTCGAAATGTTCTACTTTTAGAGAAAAATCGAATTTTCTGAAAAAACTACACCACTTTGGCTCAAATCCGATGAAAATTGTTCTTTCGAGTTGCCATTCAGCAGAAGAAATTAAAATAAACTTTTCGAAAATAGTTAAAATATAAAAAAGAAAATACTTTATTCTTAAAAACTTACAAATATTTTCATTTTAAAGATTTAGTTTACTATCATTTTAAGTAGTAAACTTTCATTTTATATTATTCTTTAATTTATATCAAGGCAACTTTTAATTTTTAACTTGATATTTAAATCTGTAATAATAAAAATGAAGTTTAAAATGTTTATTTTTGTGTTGCCATTACTTTCAGAAACTAAATTAATCATTTGAAAATAATTTATACGTTTCAAGTGACGTATTTCTTACCAGTTTTCATACGAGAATATATTGTGGGTTTAGTTGATGATTTCTTCATTGATGGTTTTGTTGATTGCAAATATGCAGCAATAAATGTATAGCTAAGCAATTACAGAAATGCGATGGTTAATAACGAAATTGCACTAGAGCTGCGTATAAGCGTTTTATGTCTTTATTGTTTTGCCAAATATGTTACCAATCTTGCCAAATTATTAATTAAAACTCGCCAAATTTGCAAAATGTTTGTTAAGCTATTACTGAACTATGATGGATAATAAAGGCCATCGCATTACAGCTGCATATTAGGATTTTATGTCTTTATTTTTTCGCCAAATACGTTGCCAATCTCGCCAAATGGGCACAATGTTTGTTAAGCTATTACTGAACTATGATGGTTAATAAAGGCCATCGCACTACAGCTGCATATCAGGGTTTTATTCTTTATTTTTTTCGCCATATATGATGCCAATCTCGCCAAATTATGTGTATTAAAATTCGCCCAATGGGCAAAATATTTTTTTAAACTAATTTATAAGCTGGTTGGTTGTGCTAAGGTCATTGTGTTAGAGCTGTATAATGGTGTGTTTGTAGCTATATCTATTTTCTCGCCAAATTATTCCCCAAAACGCGCCAAAAGAGTTAAAAGGTTTTATTTATTTATGTTTTTTTTTTTTTGGGGGGGGGGGGGGGTTTGGATTGAATTCACGTCGTTCTAGAGCTGCACGAAGGCTATTGGCGACGGGCGTCGTATTTTAGAACCACAGTCAGGTGACGATATTTATTTATGAGGGAATTGTGATGCCATTTATGAGTGTATTTTACACCGTATTTTTGATTTTGGAATTTTAAAACAATGAAACGGGATTTCATACTCGAAAACGAGCGGGAAGAATAACTTAAGGGTATGATTTTATTCCTTTCCTTACTGAAGCGCCCCCAAACGCCCGAACAACTAAGGATTCGATAATGTTATTCCTATCATATACTACGAGGAAGCAAATATCCTTCGTAGCGAAAGGGTTAAAACAGGTTATATGGTACACATACTTGGATCGATTTGAATTTTTTTTAATCCGTGCGAAGTACGGGTATAAATTTGCTAGTAATTAATAAAATAACGCTGAACAATACTCAAAAATGAAAAAACAATTTTAATTTAATTTCAATTAACAGTTAGAAACAAAAACTTAACTCAAATGAAAATAACAAGGAAACGAGCTGTAATTATGTTTTTTTTTTTTTTTTTTTGTTAATACCTGAAAAAACAATTTCCCGAAATGAGTAAAGATTTATGAATAATTCATAGTCAAACAAAAAATGCATGCATTTTACTTAATTATTCTTAAAACTTTAAATGCATCATGAAAATAAAAATACAATTAATTCTTGTTTTCATTAAAAACTTATTATGCTATTTTTCCTGAAAGAAAACATAAACACGGCTACATTCTGTTTATTGGCAAGCGGACAAAAAAGCAACCCTTTCACGAAGTGTGGTCCATTTCAAGTTGTGACACCTCGACACTCCTCTTGAGGGGAGGGGTGAAAAACCAACGAGCACTTTTGTATATTTTTCACTCAAAGGGTTGAATCTTTTTGAACGAAGGGGGAATTTTGGGTAGGTCAGAAGCTTTAGGAATCTGATATGGGCTTCGGCCACTCGGTCGGTTAAGAAGAAGACTAGAAATAGAAAACAAGTGAAGCCATCAGTAAGTCGCCAAGCAGCCCTAGTAAGCCCAAAGAAATCGCTCACGCAATGTTGACTATCAGTTCATTCTGAAACATATCATTTTATTCCTTGAAAAACAATAATTAAAATTAAAAAAAGGTCATTTGCGCAGTTGTATTATATGTAACGAGATCTCAAATTACACAAGGTTGTATAAATTTCCTTCACAAATTAGAACAAGAAGTTCTAAAAGAACTAAAATAGCGTACTTTCCTGTTACTTAAATACTTACTGAAATTCCTTATCCAGAAAAAACTTGGTTCCTTATAGTAAGTGACATCAACAACCGTTTCTATATTAAATTTATATACATTAGAATAAATTTCACTAAACACAGCATCCAGCTATAATGTCAACTTCTAAAGCCAATTATTTTTATTAATTATCTATAAATAAAATAAATATTACTTATCGTCCGCATGATTATTTGCAGTTATAAATAAATATTTAATTATTCGCAGAACAAAAACCATAAAACTACTTCAAAATTCACATAAAATAGGAAAATGTAAATTAACAGTAGGTTTGTAACAGAATATGTCACTTAACCCGCTTCCACACAACAGTTGTGTTTAACAGGTAAAAAGCCACCAAACACAGCTTTAATTCTATATTAAACATTTACCCGCTAAATTCGGCTAGTTTCATTTATTTTATTTCGAAAATAAAATAATTATTACTTAAATCGTTTGCAAAAATTTATATTTCAAAAAAAAAAAAAATGTAATACTTATCGCTTTTAAATATTGAAAACATTGCATACCAACATTCAAAGACACTAGAAGTGAAATATATTTGACGTCATTTCAAACTGATTGATGTCGCAAAAATAAATTTATTTTAATTTATTGTCTAAAAAAATTGAAGTTTCTCGAGGGATTGTTGCGATGGCAATGGTGATTTAATTCTAATAAAAATGGCTTCCGATGCTTTTTAAGCTCGTTGTTTAAATTAGCATTAAATATACTGAAGGTTTTTTTAAAAAATAATTGAAGTACTTAGAAATCGAATTCTTTTCTGAAATTTTCATTGTATTCTTATTTTGATGCGCTGAATTTTTTGACGTATCTCACTTGTCCGTAGCATTTGTAGATTGCAAAAGCGATTTAAATGACTCGAGATTGAATTTCTATGCTAATTCAATTTGAAATTCGTCGACAAATAGTAGATTTATGTCCGTCCGATCGTACAAACAGGCGGACAAAAAGTATGAAAGTTGGGTGTCTGAAGTTATATCTTTCTAATAAAAAAAGAATTTTTAAGATAGGATTGATATAACCGATTTTGGAAGGGGGGTACGGACAGACAGACAGACAGACGGACGGACGGACATCGACAGCATGTCAATACCTACTTTTTAATTTTTTTTTAATTCTTCGAATAAAAAAAAAGAAAAGTAGGCTTAAAGTGGGTTCTAAATATTGGAGATTTTAGAAAGTTGGAAATCATCAAGTCGTTTCGTAAACCGATGCAAACTCTTCCGTAAATAACGGCCAAAATACTTCACTAAAAGCGTTTGTTTGGGCTGACTATAAAGCGATAGAGGGCTTCACTTTGCGAACTAGATTTTTTATTGGTTTTTGCCCGGCAACATTAACACCTTATTCTTAACTGTATGGTAAAAAGTCATTTTGATTTTAGGGAACAAGATGAAACAACGAATAGGGGAGAAAGGTTGCTATTTCGTGCAACTTATTTCTGGTTTTGAAGTAAACACTTCCATGCGCTTAGAATTAGTTGGTTCCATGTTAAAGGCGCTCAAAATTTGTTTAACAATGTACTGACTGTAATGGCTTATTAACTTTTTAAATAACATTTGTATGCATTTAAAATTGAAAATTGAAATTATAAGTAATTTGTACTTAATTTTACAGCAACTTTCAATAATGGTGAGGCAAGACAAAATGTGCCATTTAGCAAATACAATAGTTCCATGTTCTTTTTTTTTTAGTACTTTGAGGCTTGACGCAATCGTATCGGTATATTGTTATTCAATATTGTTATTTTAGTACATTACAGATAAATATGTTTGTAACACTTGTGATTATTCAAAACTCTTAGATACGATACAAAGTCTTCGTAAAGCTAGTTCAGCATGTTAAACGATTATATTAAATTCCCTTTGATTCAGAAAGTACCACCATTTTTATATAATTAAATTTATATAAAAAATAAAATCGCGCTTATAGATTAAATTTTTACTTGGACCAAAATTCCGAAACTATATACATTTATTAAATGTACATATAGTGGAAATATAACATCAGAATTTGATCTTAAGTATGAATTCAGCTTACGTTGTACAAAAGAAATGAAACATAAACGATTCGGGATCTTTAATATTTGTAAAATGAAATTGTGTTGTTGTTTCTAATGCCACTCGGTATTTGAGCCCGGAGAAGAAAACTACCTCTATATAAAGCGAAGTGGGGCGGCTTCCTTGTCTTTATTGAGCGCCACAAGGGAGGAAGTCCGACTTATAGAAAGGTTCCTTTCACACATCCATTATCCCTCGCATATAGGAATTTTGATCCAGATCAAAAGCCGATACCCCCTGATCCTGTGCTCCCAGAAGTATTCATTTGTTTGGGAACATGTAGAACTTTATGTCAACGACATATTTAACGTGCCCCAGCCACCATTAGCAACACGGCGTTCTGCAGTCGAATACAAGAGCCGACCAAGCAACCACCAGAATTGCGAGCACGCCGAATTTGCTTTGAATTTTAGGCTTATGTGGAGTCCGTCAATATGACTGTTCTTCCTCTTGAAACACTGAATGATGCTTTATTGGTAATGTCACCCTAATTTGTCCCGCACTTGTATCTTTCATCAAACACGTTCAAATGACACAAGTCTTCCAGTGTGGGTCTTTGTAACTGTTTCCGATAACCAAAAATGTCTTCTTGATACGACACGATGAAGTCCAAAGGAACAAATACCTCATCAACTATTTCGGATTGAATATTGTCAGTATTACATACATATAGGACACTATTCGGATAAGCTAGAAATAAACTGTCGATATTTAAAGTTGCGTCACACACATTTAACATATTACCATTTTTGCAAATATTAACTATTCCCTAAGTATAAAACCACAATTTTCGGAAATTCAATCTGATAACTTAGCAGTAGTACCATTTGTCAATCGTTCTATTAGTTTTTTTTAACAGTTTGTTGCATATCCATTGAATTTTAGCATGTCTAGGCACATCATTATTGATCTGTGTTTGTGAATCAGAGTAATCGTATGAAATTTCGGCCATTTTCCAAAAATCATTTTCATAACGATTAGAATCAGGTAACAATATTTCACTCAAGGCCGTTTGCTCTGCAATACACTTATCAGTTTTCAAACCCCTGGGATATGAAATCCTAAATTAATTTTTTAAACATCCGTTTATAAAACTATTATGCTATTGTTACTGTTACCAGTAATTGATGGTTTTAACACCCCTTTCAATGTTAAAGAAAATTCGACATCAAAATTTTAGAATTTTTTTTTTCTGTTCGTCTATAGCCGTTTATGATATCAAAAAGCACAACATTCGATTCTTCAAACTTTTTTCGATTGGAAAATATTTTTTATTAATCCCAATAGATGTCCAGCTCTCTTATTATTTTTAATATTAATCTGAAACAGGATGATGTCGAATGGCATCACTGGGACTGAAAGGGTTAAGAGTATAGACTTACACTCTTGTGCTAACACAACCCTCATTCAATAACAGTAACGTTTGAATGCTACAAGGATATCAACTACCATTGTATTTAACATACCAGTTTTTACATTTCAAAAATGTAAATACTAGTTTTCATTACTTTAATGATTTTCCTTGCTATTTAGCTTACACTTATATTTTAAATTGAATTCCAAAATAAGTGGTGGTGATTTAATGCACACAAATAAACTCTTGTGCTATGACAACCCTAATTCTATAATTATCAGTAACGTATCATTCGTATGGCAGTACCAGCAACATTTGAATGCAACGAGAATAGAAACTGCCATTATATTTAACATACCAGTTTTTACAGTTCAAAAATGTAAATACTAGTTTTCAGAAGTAAATTGCCTAATCACACAACGCAATTTAACTTGCACTCTTATATTTTAAAATGATATCCAAAAGCAGAAATTAGTGGTAGTTATTTAATACTCACAATTAAGAATTATTTCTATAAATCAGACTTGTCTCCTGAGTGAGATGTTGAATAACGTTGCCTGATAAAAAAAAATGTAATTAACTTTATATAACTATTGAATCATCTTTAACTTTTCATATGTCCTATTATATTTTCGTTGCTTTTATTTGAAAAACTATAAAAAGTAAATGGTAAACTATTTGAACAGTGTCTTTATCAATAGAGGAATAATATACTAGAGTAAACTGCAAAATGTTGTACGTTGGGTCACCAAAGAAAAACCACTACTCGTTGTGAATGTACATTCGAATGAAACAAAAAAAGGAGATAATTTTTTTTATCATAAATACCCCAAAGCAACTAATAACATATTCTTATTTTATAAATTGTTTTAAATTGATCAACTATACAGAAATCACTATTGTGGGGAAGCATAATAAATATATTAAAATAATAATAACAAATTAAAATATTTTTTTTTAAAAAATAGTATTTGATTAATGATTCATTGAATGTCTTAAATAGCAAATAATTGCTAATAATCTCTAATAATGACAAACGGCGATACCAATGTTCATGCATTTGTATCTGTAGTCAATCGTAGTGAGCGACTAGTACTTTTCCTGGGACACGGAGATAACATTGTCAATGATGCAATCGCCATGAAGCGCTTCCCACGAACAGATTCGAAAAGAGTTCGCTGAATGGCATTAAACATGCAGGAGTACAGTCAAACTCGTTTATAACGAAGTGTTCGCAACACATGTTTGTTCAATCCGAGCTCAGGTTAAAAGCGAGTCTCTAAAGAAAGAAAAAAATTGGATGTACCCTTAAAATAAAAAGTCCTTCAAAGAATATTGGAGGAGATACTGATTTTTGACCACAAACATTAATTTTTACCACAAACTGCGAAGTAGAATGCTTTGAATTTGCGATTGGATAATTTCATTTCCTTTCAATTACCAGTAATTACATTTTGGTAACCGAAACACTATAATATCCATCGTAAAATAACATGGTACGTTGCAATAACAGACATCATCTTACGAGAACAATCGTTTAAACTGCCATGTTTATGAAAGACTCGATTAGTTATTTTCTTTAACTATAATTAGGTCTCAATTTTATAATTGAAACTTAAATTTTGCCACTAACATTATTTTTTTAAATGCATTTTTTATGAAGCTATTTATTTATTTTGCTTATAAACTACACAGCTAGTTCTCCGATAAGATTTCACAGTCTTATATATCTACTAAGACAAACCAAATAGTCAGAAAGCTAAGAACCGATGGTTTTACAGATTCAAATATGATACAATATCAAGATATTTTTTTATAGGTTCTTTTACAGTTCTTAGGATGCAAAGAAAGTGCTTGAACATAAGTATGTGATTTATGAGCAATAATTTTGCAAACACGAAATTGTTTTTGTTACATTATGTCTAGACCGAAGTTCATTTGCATTACATAGAACAAAAGTAATCTGAAATACTAAAGTTTTTCGAAAAAAAAAATAATAATAACTTTCCATTTAGGAAAGTAAGAATGTGTTTATAAACTTTAAAGTAATTTCTCCAGTTACATTAGCACTATTCTTACTTAAATCTAAGCGAATAGTTTTACTTTTGTGTAAGATGTTTTACTTTATAGTCATAAGTATTTTCTTCAATATGTAACTTATTTTTTGAAATAAAAAAGTGGTTTTACTTTAATTCTCAATAGTGAAATAATTTTCATCAAACAATAGAGACGAACCCCAAATTGTCAAATAATCCGTTCTTAAACATCATTAATAAGTCCCAATAAACTATAATTCAACGAGCTTGGTTCTAATGATTAATTTTTAATGACAGAATTTGATAAATTCGACTCGTCTATTTTGCACAATATAATAGGGCACGAGCATAATAAAGTGATGTTTTGTTCAGTGGATGAAGACTGCAGATAATTAAAGAAAAGGAGCAGTAACCCAATTTCGTAGAATTGATAAATATTTTACACAACAGATAATAACTGTTTTTAAATAGCAGGCTATAACAAATGAATCCTGTTCATAATTACTGCGAATAAAATAGTGAGTTGTCGTGTCGCCTAAAGATTTAGTGTAGCTCAGGGGCGACGTTAATTCAACAAAAATATATAGTTGCATGTCGAAATACGGTATGAGAGTGAGTCTATATCTAACGAATATGTAAATGCTATATCTAACTATACATAAAATTAAAAGCTTTATATAACGTTCTCTTGTAGGTAGATCAAATTAAATAAAAGTATATTCGAACGAATTTCAAAAAATAGTATTTAGAGACCTGAAAGGAGATTTTAATTTTTTTTACAATACTTTCTCTTAAAATTTTCAGCATAGTTGAAAAATATGAATATTAGATTACTCATTTTTCGGAGAAAAGGAACTCATTTTCAATTTAAAATGTATTTTCTTGTCGTCTTCAACAGTCACGTCATCTGAATTGTAAGAAAAAAAATAGAAGCTGCTGGTGACCACCAAATTTGGACAACATATTCTTCAATATATGTAAAATATCATTTCTGTTAATAATTTTGTTTTGACAATTTTTTTTTAATTTTAGAGGTCAACCTTAAATTAATTGTTTAATGATTTTTGTTAACTGCGTATACGCTATTCTTGGCCGTGTGTGTGTAACACCTGCGTCTCATCGAAAAAGCTGGTTCCGGTACTCCTAAAATTATATATAAATCTCTCAATACACTTTTAAGAATATTTAGCTTTCTATTCATGGTTACTAGACATCGGAACACGGAATCGTGACGATTTTCCTAATAGGGCGCGTCTCAATAAACGACGTTAATAAAACAGTGATCCCAAGGTAAATTGCCATTTCTTTAAGTACCAGTTTTCACATTTCGAGAATGCAAAAACTAATTTTAAAATGTACGTTTTGTAGCATTTGCTTGCTAATTCATCATGATGTTAAATTTTACATTTAAATCCAGAAAAAGAAATAAAAGGTATTGTTTAATACACAATTTGGAATTATTTTTGTCAGTCTAACTTGTCTACAAGTGCGGTAAATAACAATGCCGAAATCAAATTTGTTTAGGTAATTAAGTTTTTCACTTTGAAATCATCATAATTATTCATATTGCATATTTTATTTTCGTTGTTTTTATTTGAAATGCTATATTAAGTAAATGCTTAATTATTTAAACAGTATATTTATCTCTAGATTGTGGGATAATTTTCTAGAGTAAACTCCAAAATGCAGTACGTCAGGTCATCATAGGATAATAAATACTCCTTGTGAGTGCACATTCGATTGAAACAAAAACAGGGAAAACTTATTTATCATAAACATCCAAAACCAACAAATGAAATATTCTTATTTTATATCGCACACCTAGATCTAAAGGGAGCTAACTCAAAAATGTCGATTTTTGAGTTATGCACACCATCAAATTTCTTATTTCAATACCTACCGACTAGTAAAACATATTTTTAATAATAATAATTAATTGACGCTAGATGGCGGCAAATGCCCCTTTTGTTGAACTAGCAGGCCTTGCTCCCTCTCCACTGAAACAGGACCATCTCTAGTTGCAATCAGTATCACAAGCGGATAGCACGTTGGCCGTCGTAAACAAACTGGAGTTATTTTACGTTGCACCCATGTTGTCAAAATTTGAAGCAGTATTATTTTGACTTCTCGCCCTTTTGATGGTTGACGCTGAGTAAATTAATACAAAATTCAGAGTTGAACCAGTATTGCTGGCTGGGTGAGTAAATTTTTTATTTTTATTTAGAATTGTTACCGTATTTTTGAAACAATTTTGAATTTGTAGTTGAGTCTGTTTAGTTGAGTCATTTTTTAAACTCTTATATTTCTTTAAAAAACAAATTTAATTTATTTTTTTGGCAATAGGCAATTGAAGTCTTTTCATCTGAATATAATTTAATTTTTATTCTAGCAATTACATAGTTTGTTATTTTTTACTGATCAATTTTTGAGTTATATCTCTTTCGATGGGCTCCACCAAGTTTAATTTTACAACATCGCTAATGAGATAGAAAACTTTATATTTATGGCTTTTAAATCTATTTGACGCACAGGATCTTATAATATAGCGGAATACACATTTTCTATTTCAGGCAAACACTGAAACGTGGACGGTTTTAATGAATATGGAATTAGAAAGGAAGGGAGAAATTCAATATCACTCCTATTATATTTAATCAACATGCAACTCTGGAAGATGACTTGAAGAAGACATCAATTACTGATGAAGTCTCATCTATAGAAACTCATGTTGCTTTATCCATGGTTGATGACTCTATTCCGAGCACGTTAAACAACAAAAGACTGGTGCACCAAACTATTCTATTTCACCAATCCAAAGCGATGAAAGTGATATTGACGACTCCGGTGAGGATCCTAATTTTCGATTGGTTCACAAAAGTAAGACCCCATTCAGGGTCTTACCTCCTATTGCATTGTTGACTTTGTCAAGCACTAGCAGTAGCAGTTCGAGTTCATCAAAATCTAATAGTTCGTCGGACACAGAAGATGATAGTGAGCAAGTAGACCCTCAAAATGCTACGGGTTACTGAAAATAAATCCTAAAAGACCGAGGAGAGAGAAGAAAAGCGCATAAAGAGAATGCTTAAGCCAGCTAAATTTATCTTGAAAGTCGCAAATGTGCTAAGAAATTCTGGTAAAGCCTACCAGTCTTTGTCGAAAACAAAGAAGCAAGTGCCTCTGAGAAAAGTTGGACCGCCCTGTGGAGAAAATGACGACTAAAATGCAAAGAAAAGATCGATGAAATGTCTAGGCAGCAGCTCTTTGAAGTATTTTAGGTACTCGGCAAGCTTGAAAGACAGAGAATTTGTAGTACGACACTCGCAACAAATAAAGTCTAAATACCGATACTCAAGCACACAAGATTTTAGAGCGCCTAACGCCACCTTTTATTTTTAGGCTAATGGATCCAAAATTAAAGTATGCATGCCATTTTTCAAATCCACTCTAAGCTTTAGCTATAAAGCCATAAAAACAGCACTTTCCAAGAAAACGGAATCAGGAGTTAATGAAGCCGATTTTTGAGGAAAACTCGACCATCATCCAACTATTGACTTACAAATTAAACAAAGTGTTATAGTTTTATAAATTCTATTCCAAGGATTGAATCTCACTGCTTGAGAGCTCTAACAACCAGAGAATTTATTTCCAGTGACAAATCATTGACAGATATCTACAGAGATTATAAATGACTTCGTGAAGGGGATGGGTTACTTCTAGCCACGTCTTCCACATTCAACAAGATATTCAACACCGCATTAAACATTTCTTTTTCGTACCGAGAAAAGATCAATGTTATCTAAGCGAAAGGTACAAGTACTCAGACGAAGAAGGAAAGCGAACGTTAAGCCAACAATATGAACAGCATTTGCAAGAAAAAACTTTGGCAAGAATTGAAACGGAAAATGACAAGAATCGGACAGATGGTCCCGTCGCAGCAGTTTATGACTTACTAGTCGTATTTCAGATTACCAAGAGACAATTATCCCTATTATTTTATAATTCCAGGATCAACTGCCTCGATTTGACTGTCAGTGATTTAAGGACAAAAGATGTCGTGTGCTACTTTTGGGACGAAACCGAAGGATATCTAAAACTAAAAATTAACATTATTAATAATCATATTGATTGATTTCATTCTTTCTAGTGTTTTCTTGCTAATTTATTCTCCAATATATTCCTACTGCCGGTCCACAGACCACTCTTTGAATTGCACTAATTATAAATAATACAAAATACTATTACATTTTAAAGTTATGTTGCCGCTTCAAACGGGAGCCAACTCAAAACTAAATTCACCAACAAGGGCTCAACTCAAAATAATGAAACAAATATACAAACATTGTTAAGCAATAGGGAAATAACATACGAAAATCGAATTTTTAGCCCCAAAACATGATGAAAACACAAGATTTCTACAATATTTTTCTTCTAATTGCATATTCTAAGCATGTCATTTATGAAGAAAACTCCTGCAGTTCACAGGGACACAGTATCAGTTTTTCGCCTTTTCTGAAAAAAGTGCTTTTTTGAGTTAATACCTGTTTAGATCTAGGTGTGCGATATGTAAACTGTTTTAAATTGATCAGGGATCCAGAAATCACTGTTGTGGAAATGTGTACTATATATATTGAATTGACGATAAATAATTGAAAAAAGCTTTATCTTTTTTTATAATATATTATTAATGAATCATTAAATGTGTTAATTAACAAATAATTATAAACAGTATCTAATGATGGCAATCTACGTTACCAATTTACATGCGTCTATAGTCGATCTTAGTGAGTGATTAAAACATTTCCAGGGACATGCAGATGAGGTTTGCAATGATACACCCGCCATGATGAGCAAACCACCGGACAGAAAAAAAAATATTCGAAAAAACATTAAGGGGAGACGGATGGGTGTTTGGGTCAAAAATTCTGATTTTCTAATTTTATTTCATTTTTAATCTGCTTATCTATAGCTCGAATTTAAGACCACGTTACCGATTTCTATTTAGTGGTTTTCTTTATATATCAGTTCTGTATATCAGAATATTCACTCTGTATATCAGTTCTTGCCTATAGCTTAATTTTTTTTTGCGTTTCCTGAAATATAAGGCTTTTCAACAGTCAGGAACATTTTTTCCCAGGAACTATAAAAGAAATCATAAGTTTTGTTCCAACATTTCGTCCCCATTCATATTGATTCAAACTGAGGAATCATTAATATACATCAGTTAAAAAAAAATGTATAACTTTACATGTGGACATATAGATTCCATATAACTTTTTTGTGTTTTTTTTTAATACATATTTTCATAAAATCACTGTTGAAGTTTTTATAAAGTTTGAAACATCTTCACATTAAAACAAAGATATGTCTCTAAGGAACAAACAACAAAAAAAAAATCACAATGATGAATATTGTTCCCGAGAAAAAAGTTCCTTAAATTAAGAAAATTAACATTAGCGAGCTTGAACCATCCGCTTAACTCTAAGTTCGCCGAATAGTATTCCACATACAGGAGTACTTTCAAACCCGCTTGTAGAGAGCAAGAAGTAACCGAAACATTCATTTGTAAACTCCGAGTGCTCGTACAAAACGAGTCAGTAAAAAACGGACATTAAATAGACGTTATCAAAAACGGAATTGAAACGGATTGAATCGGTGAGTGCAGAAACCACTTCAGTCAAAAGAATCCGAAAACTCGTTTTCAATGAAAATAAGCGTAGAAAGGCAAGATGAGCGTTGGGTGCAAAAACTACGTTAGTCAGTTGAGTAGTTCCGTAAATGCAGGACATTTGTTTCGAGTATTGAGTGCAGAAATAGAGGAGGAGTTATTACGTTTTTTATCCCTCCTGAAAAATTAGGAAATTTGTGACTGACGTTGTTTCTGCACTCACCGATTCATTTTTTACGAAAACCTTATTTTAAAGTATAATAGGTATTAGCAACTAGTGTAAAAAAATGTAAAGTTCTTAGCATTTTTAGTTTGAGCTGTAGAGAGTTTCAAGCAGACGGACGGACCAATGCTCAAAAGCCACTTAAAGTGATTTGAATAAATTTGTGGAAAACAACTTATTTGTATTAAAAATGCATAAAAAGTGATTTTTTTTTAGCTTTTGATCATATATTCATAAATAAGTTGAATATTACCATTTATTTTCAATAGATATATTTTCAATAATGTCCGAAACGTATACGATATAATAATAATTGATTTGAAAAATACTCATTTTTATTAAAAATTCACAAATTTAATTTTTTGTGCTTCATATCATAAATTCAAAAATAATTTTAATATGGCTTCTATTTTCTCGGAATATACTCAACATAATAACTGAAACATACCCTCAAAAATAAGTGTTTCGGATATTATTGGAAAAAGATCCACGCTTTTTTACCGCACTGTGCAAAGTCGAATGCTGTGTAATTGCAATTGGTCCAATTTTAATTCAATACAATTATCAGGTTTTATATTATAAACTGAAACTGTAAATTTAAATCAAGTGGTAGAGTTTACATAAAAAATATATATTTGCATCAATCTGGCTAGACTTCGAAAAACTCCTAACTGCAACGAATATAACGACTACTTTTCGTGGTAGTACAGTAGATAGGATGAAAACAGTTGTTTTTCTGAGTGAAATAAGCAATAATTTAATGTTTGCGATTAAAACCATCAACCAATTTATGGAAAACCCGTAAGGATGATCAATACTCTTAGATTGATCATCCTTGCATCCTGACCTGGCTGACATCCTCTCCAAGACTGCCACCGAGGAGATCCAGAATCGTAACAGCACACTGGCATCCTCGGAAATAGTCATCATCAAAAAGCTAGAGTTTAATGCGCTTTGACGAATTCCACCTAGCCAATCCATTTTGGGAGAAGTCCAAGATGGTGCCACAATTCAATTTCCCGAGGAAACGGCCGACACTGTTCTTTGCTTTTTAAGTGGCCACACCAAATCCCTTGTTTTCCAACAAGGGGAGAAAAAAATTCCTGGAGTGCACAGGAGCAGCGGCGCACAGACATCTCCTGAACATATCTTCAATTGCTTGCAGTTCTCGACTTCTGACATCCTACGCGACCCGCTTTTATTCATGGACTTTTTAGGTGTCATGGATGTGGTGTAGGTCCGCTACACACCTGGGGATAGAAACAACGACAGATACAAAATCGTTATAAAGTTAGTCCAACTTGAAAAACGATGATAATAAATTCCATTTGATTCAGAAACTACCACTATTTTTATATAATTAAATTTTATACATAAAATAAAATCAAACGCTTCTTATTCACTAAGACAAAATTTGAAACTATGTATATCTTGTAAATGTAAATAGTGGTAATATAACATAAGAATTTGATTTCAAATATCAATTCAGCTTACGATGCACAATAGAAACAAAACATTTCAAAATTTATATACAATCCGATTCGTTAGTTTACAAGTAAAGTAACAAAATTAATCATTTCGGGATCTCTTATTCTTGTATTTCTAAAAAGGAAACCGTCACTTAAGTTCCCACATGTGCTATCTAACTTTGCAAGACGGATGAAATTAAGTGAAGGGTAACCCTTTGCGAACTTTCCAAAATCGCGCCAAAAGTCTGCCGATAACCCAACCGAAATGATAGGATGGGTTAGAATAGGTTTTAATTACCTATTCTAACCCATCGCCACATTAGAGCTACACGAGAGAACCGAAAAACGTGTTTGTCCATTTAACACCGGCTGTTCGGACTTTCTTGTTACATTATATCGGTATACATAATGTAATGCTGAGATATTTAACAAGAAAGTCCGAACAGCCGGTGTTAAATAAATACGTTTTTCGACTCTCCCTCGTGCAGCTCTAATGCGTCGATAATTCAAACATATCCTATAATTTCGGTTGAGTTTTCGGCGGACCTTTGGCGCGATTTTGGAAAGTTCACCAAGGGTTACCCTTCACTTAATTTCAACCGTTTTGCAAAGTTAGATAGCATATGTGGGAACTTAAGGGGTCATAGGAGTCTTAAAAATGTGCAAAGAAGGTACTACAAAGCATAGTTTGGTCTTTCATGTAATTTTTTAACTACTCAATATATGAGTATAATTTTTTTATATGTAATTCTACAAGATTTATTAAATATAAAACAAATTTTAAAATTTATGAAACTTTAGCCAAAACTAAAATAAATGACATAAAGCTATTTGAACACATTGTGATTAGGCTTACGCGGCAGATTGTGAGGTCAAAATTGAAACAATGACCATGAAAATGACTTTATATTGTACAAATATGTACAAACAAAGACTTATGCCTAAATTATCAGCTCAATTTCAATTAGAAATTATTTTAAGAGCTTTTTTCTAAAAAAATTATTAAAAATTTAAAAATTTTATTAAAAAATTTTTTTAAAATAATTTCTAATTAAAATTGAGCTGAGAATTTAGGTATAAATCTTTGTTTGTACATATTTGTACAATATTAAGTCATTTTCATGGTCATTTTTTCAATTTTGACCTCACAATCTGCCGCGCAAGCGTAATCACAATGTGTTCAAATAGCTTTATGTTTAATATCATTTATTTTAGTTTTGGCTAAAGTTTCATAAATTTTAAAATTTGTTTTATATTAAATAAATCCTATAGAATTACTTATAAAAAATTCTACTTGTATATTGAGTAGTTAAAAAATTACATGAAAGATCAAACTATACTTTGCAGTACCTTCTTTGCACATTTTTAAGACTCCTATGACCCCTTAAGAGACGAAATTGTGTTGTTGTTTCTAATGCGATTCGGTAACCGAGCCCCTGGAGTAGATATAACTACTCGATTTTAAGGCAAAGTAGGGTGCCTTCCATGTCTCTATTGAGCCCCACAAGTTAGGAATTCCGACATATGGATTAAAAGCTTATCAATTTAGAAACAGCTTGGGAATATATGTCATGTTATTTACTTGACGAATACGTTTTGTCAACCATGTAATTTTAGGTCGAATTTGTATAAATACATCTGCGTCTCGTCAAAAAGCTGGTACTTGAAATACTAAACTTAAGTTTCCCCATAACTTAAGTTTCCCCATTTAACATAATTTTTATAAAGGAAATTATGAAAAAAAATAAGTGGTAGTACTTAATACACAAATTTGAATAGCTCATATCTACCAGACTTGTCTCCTAGGTGTGACTAATAAGGTTTCCTCTCATCAAATTTGCTTCAGTAATTAACTTTGAAAACAGTTCAGAGATAAGGGAGAGTTACTGGTTTTTGAATCTTGCGCATTGCTTCAAAAATTGTCAAAGGGCCTCAAATATCATGTAGGCATAGACATATATTCGGGTTTGCGCTAAACCTGGTTTCTTATAAACCTTCGAATATATCATGTGCAATCGTAAAAGTCAAATTTTAGCTGCGAATTGAACATTTTTCGAGCCAATTTCATTTGAAAATTGGAACTACAAGTAAGTCATACAATTCGAAATTGAAATCCAGTCATATTTTGACTTGAATTGTATCAGCACCCTGGGTTCCTCGAAAATCGTCATCATCAAAAATACAGAGTTTAATACGCTTTGGTGAATTCCACCTTGGTATTTGTGAGAATTCCAAGATGGCGCCACCAATTGAATTTCCCGGCTTGCAGTTCTCGACCTCTGATATCCTACGCAACCTGCTTTGTTTATGGACTTTTTGGGTGTCGTGGAGGGGGCTCCGCTACACACCTGGGATAAGAGAAAAAAATAACATATACAAAGTCTTCGTAAAGTTAGTCCTACTTGTTAAACGATGATGAAAAATTCCATTTGGTTTAGAAACTACCAATATATATTGTTACTAATGTAAAGTTATCGTATTAACTCACCAAAATGTTTAATACCTGCCAAAATGTTAAATAATGTAGTTAAAATACTAGTTGTAATATTCATAACTCAAATTGGTTGTACACTGCATATAAAAACTGTTTTTAGCTAATGTAAATCTGCTAAGTCAGCTGCAGAAGAAATTGCATCTAGCGAGCTCCTCCGTCCCCACTGAGATTTACCTACGATGGAAGTTTGGAGACCCTCGGGTCAAAGCTGATATTTAAGTACGATACAAGATAGTTTTAATATAAAAAATTTAATTATGGTGGACCCGAATGTTGACTAGTATTTACATTATAATGATTATAATGACACTATTGAATCCGAAATGGTCGGATCGTACTTAATTCTAAAAAATCAACGGGTACTATATGTCGGAGAAACTAGATTGTATTTGAAACAATAAATGTGTAAAAAAGGAATTCAAAAATAAAAAGCTATTTTTTAAATTAAATTGAGGATTTTAACAAGTCAATGATTTTATCTGTTCAGACCTTCCAAGTATCAAAATAGTATAAAATGTATCTTCAACTTCTACTCAGGGAATGGTAGTACAACACTTTCTAATAAAAGACATTTCTACTCGCAAAATAATAATTGTTATATTTTAGTAAAGAATGCGAGATTAAATGCATAACTGATGCATAACATTATTTATGATTCTGTTTAAAGGAAGATGAATCCAAGTCCTTTGAACTTTATATGATTCAACATATCCTCACTGACACAATTACGTACGATATAAATGTATACGTTTTCAACCGTTTTAGTTTTGATACATACGAATCAGTGTTTTGTTCTCTCTGGCACAATTAATTTGCAAAATTGTGAATTTGATTACTACCACACTCTTATTTTTATTTCGTAATTCAACTTTAAATTATTAAATGCATTTTGGCCAGCGGATTTTCTCCAGTCTTTTGACTAAAAAAACTAGTATTTTCATTTCCAAAATGTAAGACTGGTATCTAAAATACAATTATAGTTTTTTTTTTTCTCTAATATGGCTGCAACATTGGCGGTCACGCCTTTGCAGACTCGGCACATTCCCCTGAACTGAGAGCCATTTTTTGTGGCACCATCTAGGTGACTCGCTACCAATTTTGACGCACATATTACAAGGAATCTGAGCCCTCTGGGGATGTTAAAGTATGCCGAGATTTAATTTTGCCGAAAGAACCCAGGCCAAACGTGCCAGCGTTCTTAGCCACTGAGCCGCTAATAATTATAGTTGCCATTCCCGCTTTGTTTAAATATTATTAAATCAAATTGAAAGAAGGTTGCCATATTACTTAGGTGGCCGGAACTATGTCCGCTGTAAAGCATCAATTACTTGTAATTGCACTTACAGTAAAAATAGCATAACAGATTTGAAAATGAAAATTTCAGCTTCCAAGAACTTGCGGCTAGCGACTACAGAAAAGACGCTTTGAGTGAAAGAATATTGCACGATTCTAATCGTTAAAATGATTTTTAATTTTAATATGATTCATCAATTGGTATTATTGATGATTTGACTTAACATGTCCAAACTAATATGAAAGACAAAATAAGTACATTTCACTAGTTCTGTCGCTGTTACGTTTGTTTTTTAAAAAAATTTTAAAAAAATTAGGTTTTGTGCCTGGGATGAAAAGTTACGAAATAATATAGTTTAATAATAATACGACTTTAAATATAGATATTTCATTTAAGGCGGACCCGAATGATGACCTATATTATATTGACATTAACCCATTAATGCCTGGTGTCCCTTTTTAGGGACACAAAAAATTTCGCAATTTTTAATGAATCAACTTTTTATTAAAAAAATTGCTCCGTTGTATTCAATAGTGTGCATTTCAACTGACCCATCAAGGGCATTGATGCTGTTTAAGGCAACTTTTCCGGTAAAACTCTTAACATTTTAGTCTCATAACCTTAAATTAGCGCCACCTGAAAGGGTCTTAATGGGTTTTGCAATCCGAAATGGTTAGGAAAACATTTTTTTTTACATTGTACTAGAAAATGTTAATGAAGAAGAAATGGTTCACGAATTATTCTGATAGACCTCATTTCTGTCCCGTATCAAGAAAGCATGTTCAGTCATTGGCAATAGTTACAAGAGCACACTGGGAGACTCGCGTCATTCGAACAAGTTCGAAGAAAGATAAATGTCCGAGCACATTAGTTTATACGTTATCAAAGCATCACATTCAGGGTTTATACCTACGAATTGTGGCTTTCCCATAAACTGAATGAAAAAAAAAAGTGGTGCAACGAAAACAGAAGAAAAACTGTCATATTGACGGTTTCGGCATTATAAGCTTTAAATTCACAGCATTTGAAGGAGACAAGAAGAAAGAGAAAGAAAGAAAGGAGGAACTAAAATGAACAGAAGGGGAAAAACATGAAGGAACATTAGCAAGACAGGGATAAAGAAAAGGAAACTTTTAAAACATGCTAAAACAAAAAGAAAACAAGCTTAAAAAACCTCAATATACGCAGATTTGGACGACTCCAGTGGAAAAAAATGATAATAATACAATGCAATTACTGCTATTACCTACTGGCTTCTGCAAGTAGTGATCTACTAGTAGAAATTTCTACTTGTAGTGATGTTCTCAATGTACAGCGTTAGTCTAAATTAGTCAAAGATTAAAATGAAGTACAGCCATATTTGTGGAATCAGGTAGGATTTTAGATGTGCCATATTTTACTGAAAATTAAAAAACTAGGAAAGCCTTTTATTTGTAACGAGTGTCTTTTGCAGTTATTTGCGTTTCAAAATTAATTTTCAAAAAATATGTTTTTCATCGCACTTTTCATTTCTCAAAAATTTTGTTTCTTTAAAAAAACATTTTCATTTTAGAAGTATAGATGTAAACTATCCTAAATAAATTTAATTTCTAATTGATTTACTGACTAATTTTAAAATCAGAAGAATTGTTTAATGTGGAAACTCTCGTTACTCGTGCGCACAGTTGTCTGAATTGGTATATAAGAAGTTCTTATGTAACCACCCCACTATTTACATTTATGCAGTGTGTGTTAACAGTTTATTAAATTTAGTAAAAATCCGTTACGGAAATCGAAAAATAACTGGCGAACTTCGGCGAGAAGCGCCCTTCTCCTTTATCGAAAACATAGTTAACTTTGACGTGGAATAGTTGGACAAGGGTCTTACAATGGCATTTTTTTTTATTTAAAACATAATTATAAAAAAATTGCGGTAGTTACAAAACTAAAAGGAAAATAATAATTATCTATTAACAAATCGGATTAACTTTGCGCAGCTTTTGTTTCAAAAAGTTACTGATTTGATGCAAGCCTTAAAGCCCTTTCAAACAAGAACAAATAATCGTTTTTTTAAATTTTAAATTGCAAATTTTTGAAGTCTCGTCATTGTTCAAAGTGTGATTTTCATTTTTTCTCTTGCAACGTATAAAATTTCTTAACCGTCATCTCCCATCTCAACCCCAAGTGTTTGCTCATATTCGAGTTGATACCGAATATATTTTACATAAATATAGAACGCGCATTGGTCAAAGATAATTAATTCATTTATTTAACAACAAGTTAATGAAAATCTTCTTCACCCAGGTAGTTTATGGTGGTGTGAAGGCTATTTTTGTGGTTTGAATGGAAATAGTTTCTATAAGTAAGATAATGAATGATTACAAGGTGAAAATGCTTATGCTAGACATAGAAACTGTTGAAACACATTTTGAACGTAATAAGGTGGCTAGCGGTATTGACAAAACCTGACAAGTTGATTAAGTAGTTGATACAAGACAATAGGTGTAAACGATGGTTATTATTATTTACTGACATCTATTACTACTATTTAAGTGTTTAATTGTTGGTAGCAGATCATGCTATCGCCCCTGTTACAATTCCCCAAAATTAAAGTATATACTTCAGTATATATAAGTAATTCCTCAAAATTAAATAAGTACTTAAATTTGAAAGGGCTCGCAATTCTTTCATACTACAAGAATATTTAGTATATTTTTTGCACGCCTTTCTTTAAAATTACCACTATTTACATTTAAAAAATGTATATAGTTTTTTCAATTAAAAAAGATTGTTACGGCTAAAAGTTAAATTTTTTTCATTTTTTTTTCATATAAAAGTTAGTTATTTAACAATGGTGGTAGTTGTTAAATGAAAATAAATTCAATCAAATCTCTTGAACTATTATTCACGTTTTTAGTTTACGTATAATATTTTTAAATTACGAAGGGGATATTATTCTGGTTTGAACTAAGTTTATATGATATTTGATAAAAACTAGTCAAAATATTCGTGTTTAATTAAATAAAATAGTCTAACGTGTGCAGGAAATGATTTTGTGTTCCCATCTTTGTAACGTTATTTTTAATAAAGTTATGGGTTTTAAGATTTAAAACATAGAAAAAAGAAAACAAAGTTTCAGGCATATTTTAAATTTATATCTAGGAATCTATAAACATATTTATTTTTCATCAAAGCTATTTTTTTTTTAAATTTCAGATATCCATCGGTGGACCTAAGCTTACCATGGATTTTTCATTTGCTTAACCTTCAATTCATAAATACGAAATATTTTTTCAAAAGAAATACTAATATCGAAGAAACATATTTTGGTATTCATCCTTCTTATTTACGATTTGACATTAGGTTTAAGTTAAAATTGCAGACTCTAACTCCATTGAATCTTAGAACCCTTTGAAAGACCCATATTTTTCAATCACAGGTACGTATTCCATGCATCCTACTTGGAAAATAGACCGTATGAAGATCTGATATTCAGGTATAATAGTCAAGCAAAACATATCTGAATGCAACACCATACAAAGAAATAGCGTGGGTTGAGTTCTATGTTTACTGCTCCCATTCGCGTATTCGAAGATGAAGGTGGAATGAAAGTTTGGAGATTAATAGAAGATTGAAGTCTACTCAGTCCTGGCAGGTAAACTGCAGTAGATAGACTAAAAACATGGACTGCTGTAAGCATTAGGGTGGAGCGAAAATGACTTTTTTTTTTCGAAAATCAAAAACGACTAGCGCGGAAAAGTAGCCTTATGGCAAGGCCACTGATGGGGTAAAATCTTAACTAAATCAAAAAATATCTTCAGGTGCCCAAATGACCTTGAAATGTAGCCATTTTCTAAAAAATAGGCTAAAATTTGTCCGAAATCCCTATAGCTTCAAAATTATAACTGGTAAAAATTATTTAATGAAGAAAAATTGTAGTTTGATCCTTCAACTTGCATTTAAAACCAAAAAAACCGTTAAAAAATTCATAATTACTGTACCTAATGACCCGCAAAGCGACCCCCTGCTTAACTCCACAGTATCTACATGAAATATGGTAGAACTGTGCAGCTGACCCGAAAAATTTTGTTTAGGTTTCTGTCAAACAAAAAGAAACCTCCCAAATATTTTATAAATGTTTTTAAGTTTTAAAAAGATGTCTGTGTCATTTCGGTAAATTTCCGGCAGGCCCGTCGCGTGGGCAGGGGACTGCAGCAGTCACCCCATTTGTAGCTTCTTTAAAGTATTTGTGGTTTTCTAACCAACATATGAAGCTCTTTAAGAAACTTTTTTTCAGAAGAGCAGAAGTTTTAAATTCTACCATTCAGCTCACAATAGTTATGCACCTGGAGAGGCGCGTCAAAAGGAGGCACATCTGGATTATGAAGCGCACGTGTTTTAAATTAAAACGCATTACATAATAATCGACGCTTAAGTTCCCTTAGGAATGCATAGAAACCCACATGTTAACATTAAATCAATCATCAAGTACCCACTAGAGGAGGTTCTGTCTTACAACTACCTCCCCCACCCTCACCCCCCATCAATCTTGTTTGATGATTGGACGTTAGCATATGTGTATCAATGTGTGATATTCATTCAACTACACTTTTGCATTTTCTCCATTATCTCATGTTCACTTTTTTATTTTGTATCAGTGTGTCAGTTTATGAAAATTCGTTGATGATAAAAGTAGTCAGCTTCAATTTGCCTTTAATACGTTAAAATGACTTTGTCCGGTATTTGGTGCTCCAGATTGCTTAAAAGAAAATATTCTACCAACAAATGCGGATATCATTTACATATACGGCACGAACACTTGAGACTGAACTAAGAAGATTCCAGTTTTGATGATGAGAGTTAACGATTGATTTACCACTGAAATAAAAACTAAGTCATCATGTCGATATGGCAGTCTACATATGTTTAACATGATATATAAAAAAAATATCGATATTTGCATGATGATCTGAAGAACATAGTTCATCAAACTATACAATGAAATGAATATTTTGGACAGCCAGAAAACATTTTGTTGTCAATGCTAACTGACAGCAGGAGACATGTTAGAACTTAGACTTCGAAGATATCTAAATTGCAGAAAATTGCCAAAAGAAAGACCCAATACTCGCAGATTTTGAAATACCTAAACTCAATTTTGAAGCAGAAGAAGATTTCGATATGATTTATTGGAGTCACGTTGAAATTTCAGAGCCTCCTCTAACATTTAACATTTCTGATGATGAACTGCCATGATTAAAGAGGTTCCTGATAAGTTGATATTGTAAAATATCCATGCCATACACAAACAGTATAGCGTTGTATCAAACTTTTGTTACAGAGGCTTCTGCTGCAGTTTGTGGACATGATGCCCTTGACGGATTTATAAAATCCAGAATTGCGTCAAGAAATGCTTTACCAACATTCGAAAACAAACGTCAGTTCCTGAAAGCTATGCGATAACTTTCAAGTACATCTTATGAAAGGGAGGGGGAGTGGTGGAACTCGATTTGCAACCCCCTCTACGTGGTGAGTTCTTTGTTGTTTTCTGAAAGAAAACACAAACAAGGAAAGATCTGCATAAAAATTGGTAAGTACGTTTACTAATTTTCATGCCAAAATACATGTTTCAAAAGAATTCGCAACTGAACCACCAATAACCGCTTATTGAGCGTGACCGTCTCTGTCACCTGCCTGACTGACTGTGACGGGCCTGTAGGCAAAGCTAATAGATATCATTTCGAATTTCAACTCTTCTATATGTTGCTTACATATAGTTTCATGATGGTGTTAGTTAGAAAAACCACAAATAGTACTGTAAAGAAGCTACAAATGGTGATTGCTGCAATCCCTTGCCCACGCGACGGGCCTGCCGGAAATTTACCGAAATGACACATACATCTTCATAAAACTTAAAAACATTTATAAAATATTCGGGAGGTTTCGACACACCCACGCGACATTAAACTATATTTGCATTGTTAAGATGTGAATAGAATATGATATACAGTAAGAATGTACGCTAAAATATTAACTGTGAAAGTGGATGCGACATTGTATTCCATTTTTAAAATTTCAAATGCTTAACGAAACGAAGGCATGAATCGTAGCAAACACTTTTGAGGAAAACTATTGTGATTTTCTTTTCTTTTTAAGTGTATAAACAAATTTTAACAAGATTCCTGTGAATATATTCGACGCTCATGTCAAATGCTTATGGTGGCATGTAAAAAATTCCTTTTATTATAATATTTGTATTGGATTCTCTCGGTAAAATTAAATTTCGGTATACTTTTAACATCCACGCAGAGCTCCTATTCATTGTAATCCAAACATCAAAATCCATTGCAAGAACCGCATAAAAATGGTTCTCATTTGGGGAATTCCAATTTGGCTTTGCATTCGTCTTGCATGCGGAAGGTCCCGGGTCCGGGCATCGCTAAAATAACTACCTCCCAATAAACGACCCGTCCAATAAAAAAAATATCCGACGATTAATACCCCGGGTAGAGGGGTAGCACGTTAAATATGCTCCGAAGAAGTGTTTTAAAGTGACTAATTACTGTTACAAACTTTTTTAAAAAAATTAACACTCAAAATAAACACATTATAAATTATTAATCATAAAAACATGAAAAAGAAACTATCATTTTCTTCGCTAGAAAATTTTGAAGTAAATTTAATTTTCCTTTCCGGGCATTCACAAAATAACTGCCGCCCTATAAACAGTGTGTGCAGCCAAAAATGTCCATTGAATAATAGCCCGTGTAGAGGTAGTACACGTGAAATATGCTTCAAAGTCAAAACGACGCATACGATGCAGAAGTTGTGTTGGGTGCCTACTCAAGTGTCGTCTAGTCACTTGACTGTGGATCTAAAATACGAAGCCTATGTAGCTGAAGTCCGTAGATAATTCAAAGATACCTAACCTGGGAAATATGCAAAGCTCATTTGATGCATTAAACTAAACTGAGATTCCTATCTTCCGATCCCACATGCGAATTTCATGCAACCAAGTAGCAGATTAATCTGTATGAGGGCCTGATATTAAGGTATAATACTCAATATGCAAAACATATGTGCATATAAGGTACATCGTACAATAAGGAACGGCGAAGACTGCGGTCTCTGCTCATTATACTTCCATTTACCGATTATATTCTAGTCGGTAATCTTCTAATCATTAGAAGATGAAAATCTATTTGGGAACATATTTAATCAAAATTTTGGGAACAGTCTTTGATTTGGTGGGGACCAGATACCAGCGAGTAAGAGACAAATTAAATACCCCCCAGACAGATGAACAAAAGAGGATCCAAAATAAAGTTGGCGTTGACTGCTTTGTAAAGAGTCATGCTTGCATTTTCAATACGTTAACCCACGGCCCCACTCGATCCGTTCCGTCCACTGCACTACACTTAATACGGCTGCTGCAAAGAATTCGAATACCATGTATCTGCAGGAATCGCTATTGCACTTTTCTCACGCTAGGTGGCGTTGATTGCCCACCTCAATCGTTAGTTTGCTTACAGTTATTTTATGATAGCGCTTGCAAATACGAAATTTAATTTTGTAATCTTTTTGTGAACCAAAATGGTTTTTGTTAAAAAAAGTATGACTTGTTATATTTTTTTATGTTTTCTTTTCAAAAAATGGTATATTGTGTGGTACCGTTTTGTAAGTCTTATTCACGGAAGAAAGATACCGGGACTTCATTTCATCAGTTTCCTGTTGATAAAGACTTGAGACTAGAGATTGACTACAACTTTATGTGTAAAAAATAATTCATATTGTTATAATATTTTTAATTTATTTATATACTAGTTGGCCCGGCTATGTGCTTCGGTGGATCAATTAAATTCATATTTGCTAAACTTTATTTTTTACTTTTCAAAAGTTCTATGCAATTAGACAAATGATGCGGTCAAATATTAAAGTAGAAAAAGCTTTTCCAAAGGACAGTTTATAAAGAAATATAATTTTGTGTATTGATTTATTTTACAAGAAACATTAAACTGCGCTTGACACTGCACTGTTATATCCCCATTCAGATCTTGACACATTAAATAAGCTTATCAATGAAGACTTAATTTTAATAAGAAAATGGTTTCTAAGTAACTTGCTTAGTGTATAAATATCAAGAAATCAAAGTTTATGTATTTTAATCTAATGCCAAATAAAAATAGGAAAACTCTCAATTTGATGTATCATGTACAAGTCTAGAACGTGTTTTTTACTATAAAATACATGGGTGTTCAAATAGGTGAAAATCTCAAAAGTCACGTTTTACAGATTTTTAAAAAATTGAGATGCATCTTTTTATATTTTTATCATTTAAAAAACAAAGTGAACTCAGATTTTTTTTTTTTTACAAATTTGTATTACTCCTGGGTGTATCCCTTATTTCTTTGCAGCATTTCTATTGTTTATTTTACCAAGTTTATTTTACAATTAATTATTTCGTCCCTACCTATTATTATTGATATAATTTTTTTTTAAATTCAAATTGTCACAATTTTTTTCCTTTGTATATTCTTTTATTGTACAGGAAACAAAATAAACTGTACATGTTCAAATAAAATCTATTTTACAATTATTTCATACCTACTTATTGTTGATATTATTTTTTCAAAAAATTCAAATTGTTACAAGATTGTTTATTTGTATTAGATTTATATTACAAGAAACAGAATAAACTGCACATATTCAAATAAAATCTACTTTATTATTGTTTCATTACTGCCTATTATTATTGATATAATTATTTTTTTTTTAAATTCAAATTAAAAAAAAAGTAATTTAAGCCTTCAGTATGTATTATGAAAATTAATTTAAATCTCTGAACAAGTAGACAAATTTTAAAATTTCATTTATTCTTAAAATATCCAGATTATATTATTACATACGTTAAACTATATGCAGAATATTAGCATATACATTAGTTTTAAACCATTTTTTGTGATTGAAACGAAAAACAAACTGCATATCTCTACTGCGTATATACGATACGACAGAGAAAGTGAGGTGGGCGATCAGCGCCCTCTAGTAGCACGGAGGAGAAAAAGTGATTCCGGGTTTTGGCGCGATTGCAGCAGCCGTAATAAGAGTTACGCAGAGAACGGATCGAGTGGGGCCGTGGTTAACCCAATCGAATAATATAAATTCCTCTTTTAAACTACCCATTATTCACATTTTAAAAAAATGTAAATAACTTTTTATTAGGCCAGGTAATTTGTTTTCCACTTAATTTACAAAAAATAATTGTATATAATTTTCTTTCTTTAAAGAATTCTGGTAGTCATTGAATTACCAAATAAAAATCATAAGCAAAATACATGTAAAAATAAATATATAAAAAAATGTCTTATATTTTGTCTACCATCAGTGCGGGTAACTATGATCCAAGCATGAAATGAAAAAGAAACATATTTTTTAACATCCTTAAATGCTGTGTTAACAAAATAAATAGCAATATTAAAACAATTAAACAATAAAAATGAAAAAGTTATAAGACATACAGTTATTAAAAAAGGTACCTATATAACTTAGCATTTACATTGCAGTGCATCGTGGAATGAAATTACACGATGAATACCAGTATTGTTTGTCGCCTAAAAAAATAAACTTCTATTTTAATAAGGGAAAACTGACTTTTTCAAAGCAAGATTTATATATATTAAAAATGATATATATATATATATATATATATATATATATATATATATATATATATATATATATATATATATATATATATATATATATATATATATATATATATATATATATATATAAGGGGAAATTAGGAATCTGAAAACGTCATATGACATTTGCAATTTTGAGTGGTATACGTTTCTTGCATTTTATTTTTAACATTTTATTGTTTAAAATCGTAAAATTTTCAAAAAGAAAAATCTAAAAAATGCGTTATCATAAAAGTAATAAATTTTCAAAAATAGTTAAACAGAATACCCTTTTACGTGATTTTTACAAGTGCAAAGTCCCATAAAGAATTATTTACATCTTTGGCCAAAGCTACCCGCATTCATCGGCAAGAGCTTCCCAATTACCAATATTTAAATACAGCATAAAAAGTATTGAACTTAGAATTTAAAAAAAAAAATGGTGTAATATTCTTCCCCATACATAAAATAATCGAATAGAGTGTTTTATTTAAATTTTTCATTATTTTTTTTAAGTGTTCCAGACAAAAGTTGGAAGATATCGATTTTTGTCATTCAATGCTCGTAAGAATGAAAACAGCATTTGTTTTATTGCCAGAATTAGAATGATAATTTTTTTTAACATGAAATGAAAGGCGATGTTTCCACCTTTCCAAAAATGTAAAACAATTTAAGATGCGATCATATTATGGAGATATATTAAGAAACAAATATTTTTACGACGCGTGGCCAAAGTCACCCTCCGTGGCCAATGATACCAGCTGTTAGAAACCCGACAGGTGTTATTCGGGGAAGTCCCCTTTCAAACGGGGAAAATACCGTTTGAACGGGGAATCCCCTATTTAAGGGGAATTACCGATTTGTGCACATGCGCAGTAGCATGATTCATTAATATTTCTCTTGTATCTTTTTTGTCTCTTTTTAGAATCAATTTAGTCTTCTTAGAAGTAGGCTGCTTGCATGCAGCGCTCTAGATCATGTAATCGTAAATGTGTGTGCTTCATCTAAATAAACCAGTTACTACAAAGAAGCTTTAGTTTTTTCAACATTACCAAGGCAACGGGTAGTTGCCGCGAACCTAATTAGCAGATTTTATATAGTGGCGTCCGTGAGTATAGATCGGTGTGTTGAATGTCAAAATGGATGAACTAGGCAAGTTAAAAGCACAACGTAAAAGTCTCAGAACTGCATTTACGATCACTAACAAGAAAGTAGAAACTGAATTTGCCAAAAAAGAGGCAATAGACATAAAAAACTTATCGTTACTTCAAGTACAACTAACGGATAAGTTTCAAAGACTGGATGTGTGTCAAACTGCGATTTATGAGTGCCTCCTCCAACAAGCGGACGGAGAAAACACTTACGATGCAGACTTTGCCGAGTCCGAAGGTTATAGAGACCGTTATTTAGAAAGTAACACCATGATAAATCAAGTTCTAGAAGAAACTAAGTTTGAAGTGGATGTAGAGAGGCAAAGACAGTTTAAACTGCCCAGAATGGAGCTTAAGAAGTTCAACGGCGATCCAAAAGAGTTTTTGTCCTTTTGGAGCCAATTTCAAAAAGTTCATGAAGACCGGACTATTTCCGATGAGGATAAAATGCAATACCTTGTCGCAGCTATGGAGCCCAAATCCAAGGCAGAAAGGCTGATAAGAAGTTTCCCTGCTACCGCAGCCAACTATCCAAGTGCAGTGTCCCAGCTGCGGGAGAGGTTCGGCCGGGAAGATTTGCTGGTGCAGATCTACGTCCGGGACCTACTTTCTATGGTTATGAAGAACGCCGTCTCGGGTCGAGTAAAGACGGACCTTGCAGGCCTCTACGACGAGCTGGAGGGAAAGCTGCGAGCCTTGGAGACCTTGAAGAGGACCCAGGAAAAGTTCTCCGATTTCCTGGCACCGCTCGTGGAAAGCTGTCTACCGGAAGAAGTCCTTATGGCCTGGGAGCGGAGTAGAAACTACCAGGAAGACAACACCGAAGGGAGCAACAGGTCATTAAAGAACTTAATGATTTTTTTGCGCCAAGAAGTTCAAGGAGAAGAAATGGTGGAACTCTCTCGGACGGGGTTTGCAGCACATCAACCTCGCAAACGAGAACAACAAGTTGTTCCAAATGATAACTGTCAATCCACAGCCTCAGCCCTGGTAAGCATGCCGAACCCAGGTAAGAAAGTCCCTTGTGTATGGTGTGAAAAAACCAATCACCAAAGTTTTAAGTGTTTTGCTGCTAAAAAAATGAGTGTAGAAGAAAAATTAAAAATTTTAACTAGTAAAAATGCATGTTTTACATGTTTAAATATTAAAGCAAATCATAGAAGTAAAAATTGCCCTTTTAAATCTCAATTGAAATGTTTCGCTTGTTCGCAACCTCACTATGAAATTATGTGTAATAAAAAACCTCTAGAAAAACCGACTGTTAATAGTGCACCCAATTCCGAAGTCTCACTTTATTCTAGTAGTATAAAGAATAGTTGTGAAAAAAGAGTTTATTTGCAGACTATTTGCGTAACGATCAAAGTTCAAGGACGAACACAAAAAGTAAGAGCTCTCCTTGATTCTGGCTGCAGCCGATCGTACGCAAAAAGCGCATTAATCAGGGGGTTGGGTGGAAAACCACTTAGAACTGAGAAGTTAATTCATAGTCTGTTTGGGGGGAGAGAAACAGAAGCGAAGATTCACCCAGTTTACTCGGTTGAGATAGGCAATTTATTAGGTAATAAATTCTATTCGGTGGAGGTCATAACACAAGATACTTTGTGCGGCTTCATTCCTCGAATAAATGACCCAGATCTGTTGAAAGATTTGGAAAGTAGAAATATAGAAGTAAGCGATTCCTTTTCTGAAGAAGAGGAGATTAAGATTATATTAGGAGCCGATGTTATTGCTAGAGTATTGTCGGGTCGCGTAATAGATTTAAATAATGGTATAACCGCGGTTGAGACAGAAATTGGGTGGACTATTTTAGGTCAAAAAAATGATACTTTGCATTGTAACAATAATATTGTGACTTCCTTTTCTTTACATGCTAAAAGTGTGTCTGTAAATGATCTATGGGAACTTGAAAAGATAGGAATAGAAAATCCTGTGGAACGGGATCGAAAAAGTTTTGTAACTAATGATTATTTAAAGGATTTTCAGCAGAATTTAACTATTTTACCTGATGGAAGATATAATATAAAATTACCCCTTAGAAATGATTTGACCGAGTTACCTGATAATAAAAATTTAACATCAAAACGTCATGAAAATATGGTTATGAAAGCTAAAAGTAATAACTACCTTGAGGATTATCAGGCAGTATTTCAAAATTGGGAGAAATTGAATATCATTGAACGGGTTCCTGAGAATGAGTTAGATAATGGTTGTCATTACTTACCACATAGGCCGGTAATTAAATTAAGCAGCGAGACTACAAAAATTCGGCCAGTTTTTGATGCCTCTTCAAGAGAAAGAGGCAAATGTTCTTTAAATGATTGTTTGTATACAGGTGTCAACTTAATAGAATTAATACCTGACATAATTGATAGATTTAGGTTGTATCCCATAGGTTTAAGTGCTGATATTGAACGCGCCTTTCTAGAATTGTCAATAACAAATGAACATAGAGATTATCTTAGATTTTTTTATCCTTCTGATAAAAAGGAGGTGTACAGACATTGTCGTTTGGTATTTGGTTTAAACGCAAGTCCTTTTGTTTTAAGTGCATCTATTCATCATGTTTTAGAAAATAGTGATCTTGATTTTAAGGATATTGCAGAAAAACTAAAGAGTTCCTTTTATGTTGATAATTGTGTGACTGGTGTTTATAATGTAAATGAACAAGAAAATTTTATTGAAAAGTCTAAGTTGATAATGTCAAAGGCATGTTTCAACTTACGAGGGTGGCAGAGTAATGTAGCCTGTAAATTAGTTTCTCAGCATACTGGAGATGCCTCGGTTTTAGGAATGTTATGGAATTTAGAAAATGATACCTTAAGATGTAATATTAATTTAGAAGCCGTTACAAATGAGACACAAATTACAAAAAGGGTAGTTTTGTCCAAAATTCAAAAAGTCTTTGATGTTAATGGTATTTTATCACCGGCTACATTGCTTCCAAAATTATTGCTACAAGATACTTGGAAGTTGAAACTGTCGTGGGATTCAGAATTGCCTGACAATGTTGTACAAAAATTTCTTAAATGGTTGAATGAGATTCATTTGTTAAGAGTTGTAACTTTGCCACGTTATATCATGTTAAATGAAACATCTGAGTTGCACGTTTTTGTAGATGCTAGTAAAGTCTCGTATGCTACGTGTGTTTTTGTAAGAACAGTGGCAGGCGAAGAAGTGAAGGTAACACTCATAAGGGCCAAGTCTAGATTAGCCCCTTTGAAAAACTTGAGTTGTCCCAGATTAGAGTTACTTGCATGTTGTATTGGAGCAAGACTTACGAATTCAATACTTCATGCTATGAATTTGCCAGAAATTAAGGTAACTTATTGGTCTGATTCATCGGTAGCATTATGGTGGATCAAAAAGTGCGGAAATTGGTCTGTTTTCGTAACAAATAGGGTAAAAGAAATAAAAGAGATTACCAATGTAGAAGATTGGAGGTTTATTCCAGGACATTTGAATCCAGCCGATTTATTATCTCGGGGATGTACTCCCAAGCAAATGTTAGAGACAAAATGGTGGGAGGGACCTCAGTGGTTGAAAGAGGGTCAGGAAA
Organism: Hylyphantes graminicola; assembly: GCA_023701765.1. Classification (NCBI taxonomy): domain Eukaryota; kingdom Metazoa; phylum Arthropoda; class Arachnida; order Araneae; family Linyphiidae; genus Hylyphantes; species Hylyphantes graminicola. The sequence goes on from CM043112.1 coordinate 42,286,723, forward strand.
GTTGGCCAATTAGTGAAATTACTTATGACGAAGAGGTTAGTTTAGAAACCAAAAAATCAACTTTAGTTTGCGTGAATATTTTAGAGGAAGCTGACCCATGGTATTCCAATAGACTGTCTAATTACCACTCGATACTTCGTTTAGTGGGCTGGATGCAACGGTTTATTGACAACGCTCAAACTTCTGTTGAAAAGAGAAGATCAGGCGATCTCTCACCTGAGGAAGTGGTAGAAGCGGAAAAAGTACTAATTCGTTCGATTCAAAATAAGATGTTCCCATCGCTAAAATCGATCAAAATTGTGAATGCTTTTAAGGATGACGAGGGAATAATTAGGGTAAAATCCAAATTAACGGAAAGGGACGATGACCCGAGTTTTATTGCACCTATTTTATTGCCTAGTAAAAGTATTTTAACTACGAGAATTATTGAGTACTACCACAAATTACATTGCCACGCAGGCGTTCAAATTCTTATGTCCATCCTTCGTGAAAGATTTTGGATCTTGAAAGCGCGAAAGACAATAAGAAGTGTAGTTAAAAAATGCATACGTTGCTGTCGATTCAGTGCGAAATCTCCCGTTTGTGATCCAGTTAGCTTACCGGAAGACCGGGTTAAGGATGCAAATATATTTGATATAGTAGGGATCGACTTGGCAGGCCCCCTTTTTGTTCGTGATGGCAAAAAGGTGTGGATAGTGCTTTTTACGTGTGCAATTTATCGTGCTTTGCATTTAGAGGTCACAAGCTCCCTGTCGACAGAAAGTTTTTTGCTTGCCTTACGGAGGTTCATTGCCCGTCGGGGGAGACCAAACACGATTTATTCCGATAACGGTACAAATTTTAGAGGGGCGGATAATAGTTTTAGGGAACTGGATTGGGATAAAATAACACGCGAGACAGAAATTCAACCTATCAAGTGGAAATTTAACCCTCCAACCGCCTCTTGGTGGGGAGGATTTTGGGAAAGGTTAGTAAGGGTTATAAAGGAGCTGTTAAGAAGAACTTTAGGTAGCGCCGTTCTAACGTACGAAGAACTAAATACTGTTCTATGCGACTGCGAAGCCATCATAAATTCTAGACCGTTAACTTATCTAGCGGAAGATTCGAGTGACTTAATACCAATTACCCCAAATTTGTTTTTGACAGGGAAAGCCGTTTTTAACCCTGTAGAATTAGATTTAAGTGAGTTCGCTAAGTTTCAAAGACGAATAAAATATCGTCAAAAACTGTTACAGGATTTGAGGTCGCGCTTCCGAAAGGAATATTTAGGGTTACTAATTCAAAAACGCGAATCAGAAAAACCATTGAGAAAGTTAGAATTAGGTGAAGTGGTTTTAATTGGAGATGATTCGAAGAAACGTATGAAGTGGCCCTTGGCAGTAATTATAGAATTGATACCAGGCCGGGATGGTAGTGTCCGAACCGTGAAGCTGAAAACTCCTCATGGAACTGTTCTTAGACCTGTGCAGCGTATTTATCCTCTTGAGGTACGAGGGGACATTGGAACATCTAGTATTGAAAAGGCTATCCCCAAAAAACAAGCTGGCGTACAAAAAGAAAGTGTTATATGTACACGTTCAGGTAGACAGGTTAAGATGCCCGATAGACTTTGCCTGTTTAACTATGATGTAGTTTTGAGTGATGGCAATCCCTCAAAAGGGGGGGAGGATGTTAGAAACCCGACAGGTGTTATTCGGGGAAGTCCCCTTTCAAACGGGGAAAATACCGTTTGAACGGGGAATCCCCTATTTAAGGGGAATTACCGATTTGTGCACATGCGCAGTAGCATGATTCATTAATATTTCTCTTGTATCTTTTTTGTCTCTTTTTAGAATCAATTTAGTCTTCTTAGAAGTAGGCTGCTTGCATGCAGCGCTCTAGATCATGTAATCGTAAATGTGTGTGCTTCATCTAAATAAACCAGTTACTACAAAGAAGCTTTAGTTTTTTCAACATTACCAAGGCAACGGGTAGTTGCCGCGAACCTAATTAGCAGATTTTATACCAGCTTTGACGGTAATTAAAATTCAGTATCCCTTTTCAACCGGCGCGGCGGTCAGGTGGCGCTGATTTAAAATTATGAGACTAAATATGGAGTTTTATCGAAAAAAAAAATGCGTTACACAGCATCAATGCCAGCAACTCCTGAAAAACAAAGTCATTTTTTATACAATTAACGAATGGTACAAGTCAGCTGATGCAGTATCGATATATTTGAAAAGCTTGATAATTCTCTTTACTACCCACACGATCGTGCGAGGCCGGTCGGAAAGGGGTATATAGTAATTAAATTCAGTATACATTAAGTAAAAATATAATGTTCACATTTGCTGAGTGTGTTTTGTAACATACCATGACATTTGAGGCGACAATTGGCGGGTATTACTTTCGCAGATTATGTCATTATTCTAACCATCGTGTTAAAATGGTTTTTACAGAGCAAAAAATTCTACAGATTGCAAGGATGCGTGTATGTGGCTTGTGCATGGTTAAGTGTGATGTTTTAGTGTTTAAAGTATGAATTGGCTTTCAGGAAAAAATAATAGAGCGCAAGTTACTAGATAGTAATTTACTACTACACTGCTCAAAACAATTAGGGGAGCACATGTTTTGAGCCCTTTCGCTCCCAATGATTCCATTAGGAATCATCAGCTTGTGATTTTTTTCTGACTAAGTTAAATTCGCAACTTATGTGTCGTTAGATACATCATTATATGGAAGAATAACGTATTTTGAAGAATTTAATATTTTTTTTAAATATTAATGAAAATATGAAAAATATGGTAAAATAAATTTCACTTTAAAACAGTTTTAGAAAATAAATTGACCCTAAATTTTTCATGCTTGCATTTTTAAGATGTTTAAAAATATATTTCAACTATTTTCAACAAAAAAAGTTTTGAAAAAATTATTGTTATAATTTATTAAAAAGTTATTATTCCATTTCCCCCCTTTAAATTTAAGTATTAAAAACTTAAGATTTTTTCTCCTGTTTTTTACTATTTCATTTCGAATGCATAGTGAACCTATTTAACAAATTTCAGATTTATAGGATAAAAAATTAAAAAGTTGGGAGTGAAGTTAAAGTTGGAATCAAAAAGTGCTCCCCTAATTGTTTTGAGCAGTGTAGTAACTAGATATAATTAGAGCGTAAGTTACTAGATAAAAATATTCCATGCAAAAAATAATATTCCATGCAAACTCAGTAAAACGTGGGAAACATATATTAGATAATGATTTAACAAAATGAATAACCATCAATGAATTAAATATTATGAACGAAAATTTAAACTACTCATAGAATGAATCAATTTAAAGAAAAAAATTCTTTAAAAGTTAATAACCATAATTTATCTTGTTATGTGTGCATCTCTTGATATATAAGTATAGCAGCGGGTGACCCCGAGCTCTGCGTGGAGAAAACAGGTATCGAAGCTAACTCGAAAATTTAAATTTTCAATTGTGATTTATCAAAACAATACATGCCATAAGAAAATTTGTGAAACCATTGAAGAAAAGATAACCGGTTAAAGTGCACCATTGTAAACTATTGTAAACAAAGTTAGTTCCGGCTCCTTGAAGAATTTCATGTAGAGGTGCGTTCTGCATGTTGAAATAGTAGCTTAAAATCTGATGAATGTTGAAAGGTTAGTTCGCAATATTGGCTATAGATGACAGCATGTTACCGCTTGAAACCTATTAGGCAAAAAGGCTTGAAGAAAATTATTAGCCATTATGGCGACCACAAAAAAAAAAAAAATAATAAACAATAACGAAATTTTCATTGTTTAGATTTAGAATAAGAACTAAAATCGTCTGCTGATCAGAACTAAAAAAAATATTCATGTTGCCATTTCTGTAAAACTCAATAAAGTTTAAGGCAAGGTTGAATTAAATTTGAAAAATTTATATCTTAACTAAACATTTATAGCTTAAATATGCATATTTGCAGTCAACAGAACCATCAATGAAGAAATCATCAACTAAACCCACAATAAATCCTGGAATGAAGACTGGACGAAATACGTCACTTGAAACATCAATTATTTTCAAATAATGAACGTTGTTTCTGAAGTGTGATGGCAACACAATTAAATAAACATTTTCAATTTTATTTATTTTCGTTGAAAGTTTTATTTAATTTTTTAGCAGATGGCATCAGGAAAGTAGCCATTATGGCGAACTATTAAAATTTGAAAATATCCTATCTGTAACTCCGAACTGTTTGACCGTAGCGCTTCAAAACCCGCGCCAATCGATTCGTCGTGGCCAAAAACCCCAGGCATGCAGGTTTGCCGGAGTTTATTAATTCTGGGGCGATTTTCGACTTGGCAAGAATTCCTCGTATTAGAGTATAAGATAGTCTCTGTAAATAGGCACAAATTGGTGGACGAAAGCGATCCTAACCAAATAAAAAAAAAGTGCAATAATTATCCATATTTCAATTTATTCAAATCGCATCTTTAAACATTTTTAAAGTAGAATTTAAATAGGGGCTTACCATTTTCGAAAGTTACTTTGTGAATGCATTACGTTCCTCATAAGTCCGTGTTAGCGTTTTCGTAAAGATCCCTTGAGTACCCATTTGGCTCGGCAGTATTCAATCTCGGCATGCTTTAACATCCGCAGAGAGCTCAGATTCATTTTAATCTGAGCGTCAACATTGGTAGGGAGAGTCGCCTAGATGGTGCAACCTAAAAAAGGCTCTCATTTTTGGGAAATATGCTGAGTCTGCAAAGGCTTAACCGCCAATGAAGTAGCAATGGTAAGGGGAAAAAATCTACGGGGACACATCCATGCCTTATTCTGTATTCGAAACCTGCCCACTCGCTTGCTAAGTTCCGTAACAACTATCGACGTTCATGCACTAGTCGGTAAACACCATAGTAGCTGGGTGCCTTTTACACGCGACAATAATATCGTACATACGGTTTCACTGAAGATATTCGCCCACGCAATGACAAAACTAGCGATGTCTGTAGTAGCATTGTAAAGCTACAAGTTATTACTGTTCACGTCAAAATGTACCACACTTGAAAGATGAAGACAAAATTTCATTACTCGACAACATAGTACAAATCATCACATAAAACCAATTGCTAGATTACATATATAATTGGTGCATTGATGCACTCACGCAACGCCCGCTATTTATACATTTAGTGTCATGATACTTTGAACCGATACATTTCCGCATATATTGAAAATTCCCAATAAAAATTGTTTGTTTAGTACAATTATTGGTGAATCCGCTTCGCAACTACATTTTTGGGAATTAGGAATCGGGCATTATTTACCCCCACCCCCTCCTTCCTTTTCCCATGTCGTCAATAGCCTCACATACTGTGACGAATAACTTTAATATTCAGTAGTCTCTGATGGTAGCGTTATAATTTATTTATTAGTTTAACCTATTTACAAGAGCGTTTAAAAACATCAACCTTCCATTTTCTATCTTCTTTCTCAACAACGTTGCCACACATCAAATTAAAACATTTTTAGAGTCACGTTCTTTAAAGTTGTTTCACGTGATTTTTTTTTTTTTTTGGTTTATTTGAATCCTTATACTACTAAATTAATAGCATTTTGAATTTCACCATACAACAACCATAAGCACCGGCTATCTGTGCCATAACTGTGGACACTCTAAATACATATTTAAATCATAAAACATTCGTTTCTTTGTAGACTACAATATTAATTGTAGCCACCATTCTTTTATTTAAAAATTTAAATAATTAAAAAAATAAACCAGCTAGTTGTTTTATCGGTCGTAACTTGAATTGCTATTAAAAAGAGGGTTGCGTTGGGTGCCTATTCAGGTGTGGCTCTAGTGCGACGATAATTCAAAACCAAACTATTAAAAAGCGTGTGGTGGTAGTGACCTCGCCTATAGAGCGAGTGGGCCCGGGTTCGAATCCCCGATAAGACATGGATAGTTGTGTTGTCCCGTTTCTTTAAAGAAAACTGAATAAGTTTTCTTTTAACATTTTATTTTCTTTTTCTACAATGCGCTTAATAAGTTTCAAATCTGAAACTTTTTATATTTTCTATAAAATTTTTATATGTTTATACTTAATAGTCGCCCAGCCGGTAAGGTGGTTTTGACCCTGGCATGTCAATCGAGTGGGCTCGGGTTCGAATCCCGAATAAGACATGGATATTCTGCATTTTTATATATTTTTACTTAATTTTCGCCCATCCGGGAAGGTGGTTTTGACCCTCGCGTGTCAAGCGAGTGGGCCCGGGTTCGAATCCCGAATAAGACATGGATAGTTGTATTGTCCCGAGTACATGCGAAAAACGTGCTCGTTAAACGTAAGCGTTCGAAAGTTATTTAATTTCAAAAATAAACTACTTGTCAAATACGTTTAAACGAGTTCATAATGATAGTTGTTCATTATAATGTTCAACGAGTATATTATATTAGTTGTAAGACGTTGTTGTGTAGTTCCGGACCAAAAATGAAGACGTTTTGAAATTATAGCAGGTAACATTGTAGCAAATCTCTTATAATCATCTCATTGGTTGATAGTGCTACTTCCCTTTTAATCCTCTTTGTTCAAGTCTACTTATTTCACAGAATCTATTTCTTATTTATAAATTATTTGTTAAAAAATCTTTCCTGTTACTGATAATGGGCTTATCCCCCCCCCCCCCCCCCAGTTATTGCCATCAGTTAAACTTCCCTTTATGGAGATCTTTACTATGATTTCCTCTCACCACGATCCATGAAACTTTTTCTCACTCCATATCAAGGTCAGCATTTAAAAATATTGCGAAGCAATATCCTTTATTTCTGTATCTGCTGCGATAATTTCTTTAGGATCATTATCAATGGCACTTGTTGTTTGATTTTCAGTTCTCTAATTGAATCACAATGTACTTGAATTGTTATCCCTCTCAGTTTCAATGTTTAATTGTAATTTATTTTTAAATGGTTTTTTAATATTTGTGTCTATGGGGTTACTAGTTCCGTTAAGCAATTCCTGAGAATGTTGCTTCCATATTTTTACTTTCTCAGTTTTTTTCTTTTGTTTACCATTTTCATCTTTGATAGCACAATCACACACATTACTCTGCCACCAAGTTTCTTATGGATTTATAAAACTCATCTGTTTAGCAAGAGTCACTATTTCTCTGAGCTTTCGCTAAAAGCGATTAGTAGAAGTTTCTTTTTTTTGTTCCGGGATGAGCATTGAGCATTTCAGGTTATAGTGGGTGACATTATATTCCTCTTAGTTTCTTTTCCTGAATATATATCATATTTATTTAGGTTTATTTTTTTCCTTTACTTTCTTCCATTTCCCACTAATTTAAGTGTGTCAAAAGAAGTCCTTTCAGATTTTTTTCTTCAAATTTTAATTCCTAAAACTTCTTCTGATGTTTTGTTATATTTGTCACACATCTTCCCCAAACTGCTTCTAAATCATCGTCGCTCTAAACTTAATAATAAGTTCTCATCTAATTAGGACTAGAATACGTTGTTCGGAGTGGAAAAAGCTAATATCTGTAGCCAAGTATCAAAAAGCATTTGGATTAAAAAAAAAAGTATTTTTTTCGCAAATCTGTTTGCTTCAATTAGCTGTTTTTACTATTCCTCGAGGGATAAGTAATCTTTGAATGCTTTGCATTTTATTTAGTTATAAAGAAAATTAAAATATGCGTAGGTATGGACTTTATAAAAAAAAAGTATATGCGATGTTAAATGCTCATTATTGAGAACACAAAGATCAATAAAACTTACAATATTTGTCACTATTAGGTTACTGTTGTGGCGACGCGTTGATTCTAGAAGTTCGTGAGATCGGCAGTGGCGGCGCTCTTCTCCTGTGTACACCAGTGGTGGCGCTCAAGTACTGCTAATGCCAATACGCATGCACCACACTTCAAGCCAGTTTATAAAAGGACTGCACGCCAGACTATCCTTCTCTTTTACAGTAACTTTTTACCAAGTTTACTGCCTGCGTGCGGTGCCAGTAATCAAATCAACTTTAATTATTTACTTTTAATAATAACCTTCTTGTTAATGTTTTTGTTTAATAAATTTTGTTACAAGCGTTGAATTAGATGGTAGTTATTTAACCCAGCATTCATTCACGCTTGTACAGTGGTGACCAAGGACTTAAGAAATTTCGCAACTTTAAGTTTATTTTGAAACGCGCTGCACCGCACGCGGGTAAACGCCCCCAAAATTTCAAAGCTGCAGTTTCAACGCTCCAGTTCAACATTCAAGTCTTTTCAATGGTTGTTGGTGAGTGGAAATTTCAATGCTTTTTTCTCTTGACCGTGTTGTTTAATATCTGATTTTTATGTGCAATTTTACGTAGCTCTTTCGTCTGTTTACTGTTTGCGAGCCATTTCATCGTCGTATTTGGTAAACAATACTTTAAAAGTCAACTTTTTTTTTTTTAATTCGTAATGGCAAATCGTGATGAAGCCTCACTTGAAACGCCCCCCACCCAAAGTGTAAGCAGAGTTGCCTTCCGCCCTCCGCCTTTTTGGGAGTCTAATCCAGAGTTGTGGTTCGGGCAATTGGAGTCTCAGTTTCACATAGCTGGCATATCAGCGGATGCAACCAAATTTCATTCCGTTGTAGCTGCTTTAGATGTAAACGTACTTTCATGCGCGACAGATTTGATCCGTACTCCACCAAGTGAGAAAATGTACGACACTTTAAAGCAGCGCATCCTTGACCAATATGTGAAATCAGACTCTGCTCGCCTGAAACATTTACTTCAAGACCTAACCCTCGGCGATAAACGACCTTCCCAGCTGTTACTCGAAATGCGTAATTTAGCTGAAGGTAAAATATCAGATGAGGTTCTGCAGTCACTATGGCTACAAAGACTACCTATTTCAATACAGCAAGTGTTGTCGGTATCTAGTGAACAACTCGCAGGCCTCTCAAAAATAGCCGATAAGGTTAACGAAGTTTCGGGTTGCACTATGGGAATATCCAGTGTCTCGCGCACAGAAAACGTAGAATTAAAATCCCTTAGAGAGGATATAGCCTCGTTAAAAGCGGACATTAAACGTCTAACTTTTGACTCCAAAAATCGCAATAGAAGTCATAGTCGTGACAGGTCACGAAGTCGGGGTAGCTCTAGTAATAGGTCTGAAACACGGGGGCAGTGCTGGTATCACAGGAGGTTCGGTAATAAAGCACGATCTTGCAATCAACCATGTAACTTTTCGGAAAACTTTTAAGCTCGTCTGTTTCTTCGGCGGCAGACGAAAATTTAAGCTCCAGCCGTTTATTTGTAATTGACAAAAATACTGGCTATCAGTTTTTGGTTGATTGTGGCGCGGCTTGTAGTTGTGTTCCGGCAACACTGGTTCAAAATTGCAAACCAACCGAACTCGTCCTGTACGCCGCAAATAACTCGACCATTAAAACGTACGGCACTAAAACTTACGATTTAAATTTCGGGTTACGCAGGCCAATGCGTTGGACATTTCTAGTGGCTGATGTTTCCCAACCAATTTTGGGAGCTGACTTTTTGGAAAGGTTCGGATTAATGGTTGACGTTAAAAACCGCCAGCTTGTGGACGGGTTAACTTCCCTCCGAACTAAAGGAACAATTTCTTCCGCTCCTTCTTTAGGATTAACTTATATTTCGGAGGAATCCCAATTCTGCAAGGTGGTTTCGAAATTTCCGCAACTATTCGACCCGAATTCGAACCTTCAACCAAAAACTCATGGGGTTACACACTGCATTGAGACACGAGGTCCTCCAGTGTACTCAAAAGCAAGACGTTTGTCCCCTGAAAAACTAAAAGCAGCAAAATCCGAATTTCAAACACTTTTGGAAAAAGGCGTGATTCGACCTTCTAGTAGCCCTTACCCAAGTCCCATACACCTAGTACCTAAGAAAAATGGGGAATGGCGTGTTTGCGGTGACTTCAGGCGTCTTAACCAGCAAACTACGGCTGACCGATATCCACTCCCACACATTCAGGATTTTTCTTTTGGGTTGTCGGGCAAAAAGATTTTTTCAAAAATCGATCTGGTAAAAGCATACCACCAAATTCCTGTTGAACCCAGGGACATTCCTAAAACTGCTGTAATTACTCCGTTTGGACTTTATGAGTATGTTAAAATGTGTTTTGGTCTTCGTAATGCCGGCCAAACATTCCAAAGGTTTATGGATGAAGTTTTGCGTGGTTTAGATTGTTGCTACGCATATTTGGACGACGTACTTGTTGCGTCCTGTGACTCAAACTCACGAGGCTGATCTTGAAAAAGTGTTCAATCGCCTTAGTGAATATGGGGTGGAAATTAACCTCGCAAAGTGCGAATTCGGTAAAAGTGAGATCGAATTTCTCGGGTTTAACGTTTCTGAAGACGGTATAGCCCCACTTCCCAATAAGGTAAAAGCGCGTTGCTGGATTACCAACTTCCTAAAACTGTTGACGAACTCCGTCGTTTTTTGGCAATGCTTAATTTTTACCACAAATTTCTCAAAAACACTGCTGCCACGCAGGCTTGCTTGTATGAATTAACTAAGGGTAAAGCTAAGAAAGACAAAACGCCAATAGTTTGGACGGAACAAACTGAAAACGTCTTTTTAGAGTGCAAAACTGTCCTGGCTAACGCTGCATTGTTGGCTCACCCTGCTCCAAACGCCGATTTGTCTCTAGTTACTGATGCATCAGATGTATCTATCGGTGCTGCTTTGCATCAGTCAGTAGACAACAAAATCGAACCTTTGGGTTTCTCTTCTCGTAAACTAACCCCTGCGGAGTGTAAATACAGTACTTATGACAGGGAATTACTAGCAATATATTCTGCTGTACGTTATTTTCGGCACATGTTAGAAGGACGGGAATTTGTGGTGTTTACCGACCATAAACCCATAACTTTTTCCTTCTTACAAAAATCGGATAAAGCGTCCCCAAGACAGCAACGTCATTTGGAATATATTGCTCAATTCACTACTGACATAAGACACATTTCTGGGCACGAAAATTCTGTTGCCGACGCATTTTCGCGCATATCTGCAATTCAAGTCCCTGGTTTTTTAGATTACGATGAAATGGCTTGCGCGCAGGATTCCGATGAGGAGTTGCGAGCTTTGCTCGAATCTGGAAATACCGGTCTTGAGTTGAAACCGTTGACTTTTCCCTCGTCAAACAAACCTATATACTGTGACACCGCAGGCGGACATGTGAGACCCTACGTACCAAGAGATTTCAGGCACAGAGTCTTTGAAAGCTGCCATGGACTCTCACACCCTGGTGTCAAGGCCACGATAGATCTTGTACGCAAACGCTACGTCTGGAAGAACCTTTCTAAAGACTGTTCGAGCTGGTGTAAAACTTGCATTCCTTGCCAAAAGTCGAAAGTCAATCGTCACACCAAGACAAAGTTCAAAGAATTTCCTATTCCAGACTCTCGTTTCAGCCACATTCACATCGACATCGTTGGTCCTTTGCCGCCCTCACAAGAGTTCCGGTACGTCCTCACATGTGTGGACAGGTACACCAAATGGCCGGAGGCGATTCCACTGAAGGATCAAACAGGGGATACAGTAGCAAAAGTTTTTTACGCTAACTGGATCGCTCGCTTCGGAGTTCCTGATGTCATCACCTCAGACCGAGGAACCAACTTCGAATCTAACCTGTTTTCTTCTCTCTCCAAGCTCTTAGGTGTTTCGCCGAATTCGGACTACCTCTTACCACCCGATCAGCAACGGACTGGTGGAGAGAATGCACTGACAGCTAAAAGCCGCTATCAAGTGCCATGCTACAGATCGATGGACGGATACCCTCCCTACTGTTCTCCTAGGGATCCGCAGCTGCTTGAAGGACGACATCCAGGGCTCGGTGGCCGAAATGGTTTACGGTACCACCTTGAAACTCCCCGGAGAATTCTTCCGCAACTCTTTCTCGGCTCCAGAGATGTCAGAAGCGGATTTCGTCCATCGTCTTCGTTCACAGATGCGACAGTTGCGCCCAGCTGCTGTTACTTGCCATGCAGGCGCGCAACCACGGGGGGGGTTTCTAGGGTCAGAACCCCCCCCCAGAACCCATATTATAGTCAAATTTTATTTTGTTAACAATAAAAAAATGTGAAAAAAAATTCCATAGAGAAACACTATTTCGCTCGCCGCCAACAAAATAAGAAACTGTAGGGATGGCGGTTTTTCAGAAAAAAACCGATGTTTCAAAAACTGGCTTTTCGGTTTTACTGAACCTTAAGACTGGCGTTATGAAAAACCGGTTTTTTGGTCGAAACCGAGGGCAAAAAAAACCGGTTTCAGTTTTCCATCCCTAAAGTGTTTCAAATATCGGTGGCGGGAAGTATAAATCTGTGTAAAACAAAATATCTCTAACGAAACTCTTTTCTGATGTGAGGGGGGGGGGGGGGGGGGTGTGCATTCAAAAAATCAATATTGTGCATTCAAAAAATCAGTAAAGGTCACGGTACTACGCAATGATTAAGATATTAAGATACAGGAACTGCCCCCCCCCCCTTCCTCGGATACTATTTTAAACCAATAATACTCGTTATCTTTGGATTACTGTACTTTTTTCACAGTTTTATTTTTAAGGTTTTTATTTCGCGCCTTTTCTATGTAATTTCTACTATAAAGTACCTGAAGATATGATTATGTTGTAGGGAAAGGCACTTTTTTTCTCTCTTTTTACTGTTTTGTCTGAATGCTTAATATAAATCTAAGGATGGCTGTTAAGTTCTGTTTTCATTGCATTTCAATTGCTTTTTTACATTTAAAACATGTTTTATATCATTTTATTGATATTGTTATATAACGACATAAAAACATAAAATTTTTTAATTATTCCACGTCGGCGATTCGTCTTCCCGACATCTTAAATGTAGTTATAGATATTAGTAACATCGTGGAAGTTTGGAACATTGCCCGAAAATAATATATGTTTTGACCAAAAAGGTATAAAAACGGTTAACCGAAATCTTAGTTATACTTAATACAGCAATCCTTTGAGAGGAAGTGTACGTTAAATATGCTAAAAAGTCCTGACGCTGCGTACGATGTCGCCCTTAACGGTTGCGTTGGGTGCCTACTCAGAGGTACGACCAGGCACGCAACCACGGGGGGGGGGGGACCCCCAAGAACCCGAATTATAGACAAATTGTACTATTTTGTTAACAATAAAAGTAATGCCAAAGTGTAAAAAATTCCATAGGGAAATACCATGGAGATGTAAAACCGTGCGCTTTCATCCACTATAACCCCGATAGTGGGCGTTTTTACTGTAAAATACGCCAACCTAAAGCGCGCGGATTCTGGTAAGATATGCCTGGCGCCGCTCTTTTTCTTTTTGTCGTTTTTTTATGAGTTGCTATAATATGTTGTATTCACAAATCTTTAATGACTCTCATACTCTCATCAGTAATAACTCAAACGATGTTGCGCAATTTTACAGGAAATGAATTCTTTCTTTGCTACTGGGGTGGAGCCTTTGTGTCGACGATTTTACTCTGAAATCAAAGAAATTCTACTAGCACGTGCTATCAGATTAATATTTTTCCCCATCTTTTATTTTTAAAGTTATAATGCTAATAAATTATGTGTAAACAGGATGTTTTCGCTCTTTTTCCTTGGAAAATATTGTGATAACGTTTAGGAGGTTGTCAAAAGATAAAGACATTGGTTTCTACATTTAATCAATAAGTAAGTTATAACTTATAATATTTACTGGCAATCGCCTCAATGATATTTAAAATTATATGTAATACGATAATATTTTGTGTGAAGTTGCTGAACTTGAAATATTTATAAAGGTGGTATTTTAACGACTGAGCGGAGTAAATAAATATTGAGAGATGTATGAGATTCGAACTTTATTGATAATTTAATTATGACTTGTAAAAATGGATAGCGAAACTTTTCCGTAATAACCTTCAAGGTCTCAGGTTCGGAAATCTCCGAAACGACTGCCGGCCTATAAATGGCAGCCACAAATGTGCGGCGAATTATACCCGTGTAGAGGGACTGCACGTTAAATATGCTTCACAGTCCCGACGCTCCGTACGATGTCGCACTTAACGAACGGTTACTTTGGGTGCCTATTCATATGTCGGCTCATCACCTGACTGTGGTTCTAAATTACGACGCCCTTCGCCAATAACCCTCGCGTAGCTTTAGTGCGACGATAATTAAAACTAAAATATGCAATAATAACCTTAATTTCATAATATTGATATTAATATTTTTTTTTGCCTTTTTTTTGTACTGAGTTTTAGGAAAGATGCTTGTTTAATATCTTGTCCTTTTAATTTAATTCTTGTTGTACACTTTTTACTTTCTTCTTTGTTTTACCATGTTTTATAATTGACCTTACTGACTTTTTTGTATTTTGATATTTTTATTCCTCGTTTATGTTCCCTTTTAGTTTTTTTTCTATTTGTGATACGTCTTGTTTTTGTCCTCTACCTGTAAATGGACTTGTTCTGCCTTTTTTTAAAAACTTATTTCGCCTGTACGACTTCGTAAATTAAATTAAAAATAGGAAATAGCTCCGTTGAATTTTGAATTATTAAATCATTTAATTATCACTTTATTGTTGAGCTTTAACTTTTAAATGTCGTCCAATTAAACTTATAAATTTTGTTTCTACAAATTGCTATGCAATTAGTTTTGTATTCAGAATATTTTTTATTTTATTTTTTACAAATAAAATAAATGTTAAATTTATCTTTACACTAATCTACTCTTAAAAAGATATGTAATATTTAGAACTTATCATTTAATTTTTGTACAACAAATCAGGAGATTTCAATTATCCAAGCATTAAATTTTCAATAATTATATTCTATAATAAATGCTAATGTTTCTTATGATGTCACGCTTTCCGTAATACGATTTGATTGATTGTTTCGTTTTCAATTCACGATCAGAGTGAGGAAAAAGAAACTTTTATTTCCATGCAAGTTTTCTTGAAAAATTATAATCTTACAAAACTCCCGTTCGAATACCAAAACAAAAGTGATTCAAGAAAAATGAAAACAAAACCACGGAACTTTTGCCAGATAAATTAATAGAAAAACATCCTATTGCCATGAAATATTTAAAAATAATTTTAATTAAATAATAAATTTTAATAAATAAATAATTTTAATTAAATAATAAATTTTAATTAAATTATTAATTTTGATTAAACAATTAATTTTAATTAAATAATTAATTTTAATTAAATAATTAATTTTAATAAATAATTAATTTTAATAAATAATTAATTTTAATTAAATGATTAATTTTAATTACATAATTGTTTTTAATTAAATAATTGTTTTTAATTAAATAATTATTTTTAATTAAATAATTAATTTAAAAATAACTGATAAAAGTATTGAAAAACTGAAACCCCCCCCAGAATTTTTTTCTAGTTGCGCCCCAGTTGCCATGCCTCCCAGAAGACGTTCGTCCACAAGGATCTCCTGAGAACGTCGCATGTCTTCCTCAGGACAGATGCTGTGAGACGACCACTTGAACAACCTTACAAGGGTCCCTTCAAGGTCACATCCCGATCTGACAAGTTCTTCACCCTCGACATCAACGGGCGTCAAGATACAGTGTCCCTAGATCGACTCAAACCAGCATTCATCCTCCACGAAGACGACTCTCCTCAGGATACGAGCAAGGCTACGACGGTACCTTCCACTTCGACGGTCCCGAAGGCTTCCACTTCGACGGCCCCGAAGGCTTCCACTTCGACGGTCCCGAAGGCTTCCACTTCGACGGCCCCGAAGGCTTCCACTTCGACGGCCCCGAAGTCTTCCACTTCTACTGTCCCAGATACTTCCAACACAGAACCGAGGTCTTATACTACACGATCTGGAAGGCGCGTACGCTTTGTTGATCGTTGAACTATCGTCCTTCGGACTGGTGGGGGACCCCTGTGGCGACGCGTTGATTCTAGAAGTTCGTGAGATCGGCAGTGGCGGCGCTCTTCTCCTGTGTACACCAGTGGTGGCGCTCAAGTACTGCTAATGCCAATACGCATGCACCACACTTCAAGCCAGTTTATAAAAGGACTGCACGCCAGACTATCCTTCTCTTTTACAGTAACTTTTTACCAAGTTTACTGCCTGCGTGCGGTGCCAGTAATCAAATCAACTTTAATTATTTACTTTTAATAATAACCTTCTTGTTAATGTTTTTGTTTAATAAATTTTGTTACAAGCGTTGAATTAGATGGTAGTTATTTAACCCAGCATTCACTTACGCCTGTACACGGTTATCATTATTTTTTTTTTCAAATCTATATATACTATCGTATTAATACCAATTTTCCATGCTTGAGGATGTTTTTCTGTTAATTTTATATCTAATGAATTATAGATAACCTATAGCTATTTTTTTAAAAAATGTATTATCAATGTTAATGAGTTTGGCATAGATTTTTTAATGCTTATAAAATTTATCAGTTAAGATTATAAATTCACTATAGTTACAGCCTAATATATTTAAAAACAAAAGTTTCATTTCCCCCTGTAATTTTATTTTTACAACTTATTTTTAATACAATTCTAAACTCGTGTAGTTCTAGTGCGACGATAATTCAAGCCTAATCCAAACCTAACTAACACAATGGTAAATAGTTTAACAATGGTAGATCGGAGCAACGTTCTAAGTTGAATACATGCATTGTTTCAAACTCCTTTTATATTATTCTAAATGAACCTTTGTTTTAACAATATGCTGTAACAATGAAAATGAGCAAAATTTTCTCATTCTAACGGCAGATCTCACGCACGAAGCTGCTTTTTAAAATTAGTCTATTAAAGTATAAATTAATTTTTCGCCAAAATAGCTTAGCTGGAGAGCAGATTTAGCAGATCTAGTCTCTTTATATATAGGTTTGTTGTTCAGTTTTATTTAAAGCAAAACTTTATTTTTTTAAACGTTAAACTGATTTATTAATCTGCAAATGTTAGTGCTTATAAATTGTATTTGTCTTTCCCCACTAATTTAATTGTTTTAATTATTATATATTTCTTTTTTATCTTGTGACTATTTTCCTTGAAAGAAATCTTCATTTAAATCCTCATGCAATAAATTAGAAGAATAATTTTATTAATTAAAAAGATAATAGGAAATCTGTTAGATTAAAATGTATAATTTCTTTTTGTAACATTGTGTTCAAATTGAAAGACTTTATTGATGAACTTGTAAGTAATTGTGCATCTCTGTTAAGATTTCACGTACTAAAAATAACACTTTAACATTATACTACAAAATATATTAAACACTTGACGTTATTCGTCGGATCATATCTTAGCTTTGATTTTTTTTACTTTAAAGTGTAGTTATATATGGTGTTTGTGGATGGTTAACGTGCCACTAGAGCAACACATGACTTTAGTAATTTAGAATCATGGTCTGTTGGCAAAGACAGCTCCTGAGATTAGTAGACATTGATTTAAATAGGAAAATTTTAAATATGAACACATGAAAAGAATGCAGTTTTTGAAATAAATTGTGTGTGGCCTATATGTTTCTTTTTTAATTACTTATTAAGATATACCTTAAGTAATAATATTTATTGAATGCATTTTTTGCGTTCTTACCTAATATGAGATCTTTAAAACCAGGGATTTTAAATTCAAAACTTCTAGCCAAAAATGACGTATATAACTATTTTTTGCCGTCTGAAAGCATAAAATATGTGTTTTTTTTAAAAAATATTTTCAAGTATTTGGTGTTTCTATCTTTCTAGCAAAACTGTTGCCTCGTAAAGTTCTTAATTTTTACCTATTTAAAGTTCGGGAGATTTTGCAAGTTTGTTGATAAGATAATTTTTTAAATCTAAAAGAATCAATGCTAGACTGATGTCGTAAAATTATTTGTTTTACCACGTAAATATACTCTAGTGAGCGAGTTTTGTCTGCATTGTAACTGACGTAATAAAAGATATGTAGCGGAAGATATTTTCCCAATTTCAAAAGAACTTATTGTATTTTTAGGCTATTCCCTCAAAGCAGACGTGAAGAACAGTGCCTGCAGTATGCATCCTCAATCGGGAGCCGAAGTATTATTTTCTTTCTACGGAGTGCATGCAACCATCGTTCTCTGTGAGCGATTCGAAGGTGTGTTATTGATCGTTTTATTTTACACTGCATTACTCACACATCGGCCTACAAAATTAAACAAATATTAAAATTAATTAATATAATAATATTAAAAAGCAGACCCAAAATAAAACAGCAGGCAGTATTAAAAAGCAGTCTCGAAAGGACACAGCTTTACCTACTTCTGTTTTTATTTCAAATATTTATGTAAGCACACCAATATATTTTTCCAATTTCACACAGCTATCACACAATTACATCAGTACTGTACAGTGTCACACAGTTATTTTTCGCACAGTTAAGTTCACACAATTATCTAGTATTACTGCCTGTATGGATATAGTCAGGTCGCCAAGGGGGGGAACCCTGCACTGAGATGTTAAGTTTTTTTTATTGATGATTCTTATAGATTCGAGGGTGTAGATTACGAATCTGGAAGATACTTTTTTGGTACCCTTGAGCATTTTTAGTTATTCAAGATGGCGTCTCCGCCATCTTGAATTTAGTAATCTTAATATTTGACGATCTATTCGACCAAAGTGAATAGTTTTTGTCTTTATAGATGCATTAAGTAATAAGGATATACAATTATCAAGAAAATTTCAAAAATAAAAAATTCAAAATGGCGGAATCCGCCATATTGGATTTTTAACTTTTTATATTTTTGTTTTATATTTAACCCAACAAAATATGTATATTTTAACTATATTTTTTATACCTAGTTACTATACAACATTATTTTGAAGAAAATATGAAAAATCAAGATGGCGACATCCGCCATATTGGATTTTTTCCCCGTTTATATAAAGCGATCCACATGTCCTAAATTAAAAATTCTTTTATTTTAGTTATATCTTAATTTTGGTTTCTATTTCAGTTTTAATATGAAGATTATTAATTTAGAAGATATTTTTTCGCTAGTTTTCAGTATTTTTTTATATTTAAGATGGCGTCTTCCGCCATATTGGATTTTTCTTCCTAATTCAATTTTTCGGGTTCTTTTAGGCCAAAATTAATAATTTTTTTCTTTTATAGGTGCATTTTGTGGTAAATAATTACTTAAAAGTTTAAAAAATCCGAAATCAAGATGGCGGCTTCCGCCATCTTGGATTTTTCACCTTCTAATATTACGTGATCCACTGGCTCGAAGTAAAAAATTCTTTCAGTTTTACTTGTATATTTTATTATAAAATGCTTTAAAATCATCATAAAGTTTTATTTAAACACTTAATAAACCAAATTCAAGATGGTGGATTCCGCCATCTTGGATTTTTTACCATCTACTATTACGTGATCCATTGGTGCGAAATTCAAAATTCTTTCTACTTTAGTTGTATTTATCATAGTTGTATTGTCGTATCATTTAGTTGTATTGTCATATAAATCTATAAATCCCGCATGACTTATTTTGCAAACATTCTTGAAGTCCTGAAGTTTTGGAAACTTCTTACCTTTCTGCATCTGTAGGACTCCTACAAACATACTATAGGCATAACTTTGGATAGACCACTACCCAATATTAACCCCACACAACCTATAACACTTATCAACATGATGATTTGCAAAGCCACCCTACAAAACTGATGATCCCAAGTAAATGGCCAAATTCTTGACCAGCTAATTTAGTTAGTCCTTGGGCTTCTGCTAAAGATGTGATGTCATGGTTGTATCTGGATTCTGGATAAGAATTAGGTATCATGTCTAACAGAGGATGATACTTTACAGTAGTTTCTGGTTGAATCTGAAATTCATATTTTCGGCCAATTTAAGTATTCATTTAACTCTGGATAACATTCTGAGAATGTATTTGAAGAATGAAATCTTTATAAGAGAAACTAAAGAGAAACTTTTCCATCACATAACAGTCTAAGCGGTAACTCTGTTATTAAAGAACATTCAAGAGTCATAGGTGGCTTATTTTTAAGATTACATTAACGATCTTTATGTTATAAGGAATGCAAGGTATGGCTTTAGACATTTCTTCTTTGTTTTTTGTTTCTTGAAACTGTATCCCTCTAGTTTTTTAATAGGTTACCACTGCTTCTGGTTGAATACAGTCTTTCTTTCAGAGTTTTCTGAATGTTTATTAACTCTTGATCCCATATTCTTATAATTGTGCCGCTAAACGCGATTTCAGCAAGTCCAAAGCCATTACTTCGATTAATGAACTCCTCCTGCCATTACTTCGATTTATGAATTCCCTACCCACAAGATGTGAGGAGGAGGGATATTGAGTAGAGCCCCCCATCCCTAATGGTGGGGGTCTCTAGTATTGAGAGGATACAAGCTTACGCAATCTTGCGTTCCGTAGTGTAAGAGTAATCTTGTTTGAAAAGAGGAAGCATTTTATACGAGTACTGCTCTTGTAGTAATTGTGCCTGATGAATAACAAAATATTTAAAATACTTAACTTAATATGGTGGAAAACATATTTAATATTTTTCCTTCAACATTCATGGTTTTAAAGTATTTGAAACACAATAAAGAAAAAAAATTGAAAGAATTTTTAATTTCGCACCAATAGATTACGTATTATTATAAGGTAAAAAAAATCCAAGATGGTGGAATCCGCCATCTTGAATTTGGTTTTTTGGGAGTTTAAATAAAACTTTATGACGATTTTAAAGCATTTTATAATAAAATATACAAGTAAAACTGAAAGAATTTTTAACTTCGAGCCAGTGGATCACGTAATATTAGAAGGTGAAAAATCCAAGATGGCGGAAGCCGCCATCTTGATTTCGGATTTTTTGAATTTTTAAGCAATTATTTACGACAAAATGCACCTATAAAAGAAAAAAATATTAAATTTGGCCTAAAGAACCCGAAAAATTGAATTAGGAAGAAAATCCAATATGGCGGAAGACGCCATCTTAAATATAAAAAAATACTCAAAACTAGCGAAAAAATATCTTCTAAATTAATAATCTACATACTAAAATTGAAATAGAAACTAAAATTAAGATATAACTAAAATAAAAAGAATTTTTAATTTAGGACATGTGGATCGCTTTATATAAACGGGGAAAAAATCCAATATGGCGGATGTCGCCATCTTGATTTTTCATATTTTCTTCAAAATAATGTTGTATAGTAACTAGGTATAAAAAATATAGTTAAAATATACATATTTTGTTGGGTTAAATATAAAACAAAAATATAAAAAGTTAAAAATCCAATATGGCGGATTCCGCCATTTTGAATTTTTTATTTTTGAAATTTTCTTGATAATTGTATATCCTTATTACTTAATGCATCTATAAAGACAAAAACTATTCACTTTGGTCGAATAGATCGTCAAATATTAAGATTACTAAATTCAAGATGGCGGAGACGCCATCTTGAATAACTAAAAATGCTCAAGGGTACCAAAAAAGTACCTTCCAGATTCGTAATCTACACCCTCGAATCTATAAGAATCATCAATAAAAAAAACTTAACCGCTCAGTGCAGGGTTCGGCCAAAAATCGGGGTTTGGCGACCTGACTAATACCTCCTATAATTCCTATAGTGTTTTTGTGTTAATCCATACATTCCTAGGATTTTCCATAAGCACTTTCTAATTATGCTATCGAACGCTTTTCAAACATCAACAAAATTCATATAAATTGTTTCATTTCGTTCAGCACATTGCTATATACTATTCTGCAGAATGAAAATTTGGTTGATGGTGATCCTTCCTTTTCTAAACCCTGCTTGTTCAACTCTACTTATTTCACACAATTTATTTCATATTTTTTTGTATAATATTCTTGAAAAAATCTTTCCTGTTACTGATAATAGGCTAATCCCCCTAGTTATTGCAATCAGTTAAACTTCCCTTTATGGAGATCTTTACTATGAGTTCCTCTCACCACGATCCAGGGACCTTTTCCTTACTCCATATCAAGCTCAACAATTTAAAACATTGCGAAGCAGTATCCGAAACATCTGAATCAGCCACGAAAATTTCTTAAGGAATATTATCATATTGGCACCTTCTTGATTTTCAGTTCTTTAATTGAATCCACGAATTACTTGAATTGTTATCTCTCCAGTTTCAATGCTTAATTATAATTTATTTTCACACACACAAATGGTTATTTAATATTTGTGTCTATTGAATTACTAGTTCCGTTAAGCAATTCCTGAAAATGCTCCTTCCATCTTTTTACTTTCAAGTTTTCTTTTGCCTTAAGTTTACAATTTTTATCTTTGAAAGCACAATCAGTGTACATTACTCTGCCACCAAGTTTCTTATGGGTTTATAAAACTCACCTGTATAAAAGCGATTGGAAATTAAGCGATTGGTGGATTAAGTCAGTGACAGGATAAGGTACGGTTAGGACATTGGGCATTTTTTTTAATGACAAATGTGGGAAGTTGGATAATATTATTTAAAATGTGTGTTTGTGTAAGTTTGAGTGAATATTTTTTTATTTTATTTTGAGAGTGAATGTAGGTGTTTTTGAGTGAATGTTGGTTTGACGAGCATTTATATATCTTTGGATTTATAAACTGTTAGAATGAGGTTAGTTGCGCGCTAGTGATCGGATAGTGGATGGTAAAACTCTGTGCTTAGTGTGGGAATTCAGGTACGAATATTTAAATTATTTTAATTTAAAAACTGTTGGCTTTCTTTTGCTTCTGTGTGTCATTTAATTTTTAAACGGTTGGTTGGTTGGTAGACATACATTTTCCTTCTTGTGTGCTTGGTAAACTGTTAGTTTTAGCTGTATTTATTAAGCCAGTGACAGGAAATGGTTAAGGCATTTGGTATTTTTGTAGTAAGTGTGGGAAGTTGGGTAATAGTCTTTAAATGTGTGCTTGTGTGATTTTGAGTGAAAGTTTTTTTTTTTATTGTTTTGTATGGAAGTGTGTTATGAGTAAATGTGTGTTTTTGAGTGAATGATGGTTTGAAAAGTATTTAAAATATGTTTTCGCGTGTTCTTAATGTAAAGAATTTAGAATATGTGCTTGTGATTTTTGTCAAAAGTATTTAATGTATCTTTAGATTTTTAAACTGTTAGGATGAGGTTAGTTGCGCGCCAGTGATAGGATAGTGGATGGTAAATCACTGTGCTTAGTGTGGGAATTTGGGTACGAATATTTAAAGTATTTTAATTTAAAAACTGTTGGTTTTCTTGGGCTTCCGTAAGACATTTAATTTATGTTTGTTTTAGGTATATTTATTAAGTCAGTGACAGGAAATGGTTAGGGCATTTGGTATTTTTTTAAATAAGAGTGGGAAGTTGGGTAATAGTATTTAAATGTGTGCTTGTGTGATTTTGAGTGAAAGTGTTTTTTTTTATTGTTTTGTATGGATGTGTGCTATGAGTGAATGTGTGTTTTTGAGTGAAGGATGGTTTGTTAAGTATTTAAAATATGTTTTCGCGTATTCTTAATGAAAAGTATTTAGAATCGGTATTGTGATTTTTGTCAAAAGTATTTAATGTATCTTTAGATTTTTAAATTGTTAGGATGAGGTTAGTTGCGCGCCAGTGATCGGATAGTGGATGGTAAATCACTGTGCTTAGTGTGGGAATTTGGGTACAAATATTTAAAGTACTTTAAATTAAAAACTGTTGGTTTTCTTGTGCTTCTCTGTGTCTTTAATTTATAAACTTTTGGTTGGTTGGTTGGTAGACATACATTTTCCGGCTTGTGTGTTTGGTCAACTGTTTCCTTTAGGTATATTTATTAAGTCAGTGACTGGAAATGGTTAGGGCTTTGGTATTTTTTGTAACAACTGTGTTAAGTTGGGTAATAGTATTTAAATGTGTGCTTGTGTGATTTTGAGTGCAAGTGTTTTTTTTTTTTTATTTTTTTGTATGGATGCGTGTTATGAGTGAATGTGTGTTTTTGAGTGAATGATGGTTTGACAAGTATTTAAAATATGTTTTCGCGTGTTCTTAGTGTAAAGTATTTAGAATCTGTGCTTGTGATTTTTGTCAAAATATTTAATGTATCTTTATATTTTTAAACTGTTAGGATGAGGTTAGTTTCACGTCAGTGATTGGATAGTGGATTATAAATCACTGTGCTTAGTGTGGGAGTTTGGGTACCAATATTTAAAGTACTTTAAATTAAAAACTGTTGGTTTTCTTGTGCTTCTCTGTGTCTTTAATTTATAAACTTTTGGTTGGTTGGTTGGTAGACATACATTTTCCTTCTTGTGTGTTTGGTCAACTGTTTGCTTTAGGTATATTTATTAAGTCAGTGACTGGAAATGGTTAGGGCATTTGGTATTTTTTGTAACAAGTGTGGGAAGTTGGGTAATAGTATTTAAATGTGTGCTTGTGTGATTTTGAGTGCAAGTGTTCTTTTTTTTTGTATGGGTGCGTGTTATGAGTGAATGTGTGTTTTTGAGTGAATGATGGTTTGACAAGTATTTAAAATATGTTTTCGCGTGTTCTTAATGTAAAGTATTTAGAATCTGTGTTTGTGATTTTTGTCAAAAGTATTTAATGTATCTTTAAATTTTTAAACTGTTAGGATGAGGTTAGTTTTGCGCCAGTGATCGGATAGTGGATGGTAAATCACTGTGCTTAGTGTGGGAATTTGGGTACGAATATTTATAGTATTTTAATTTAAAAACTGTTGGTTTTCTTGTGCTTTTGTAAGTCATTTAATTTATTAACTGTTGGTTGGTAGGTTGGTTGGTTGGTAGACATACATTTTCCGGCTTGTGTTTTTGGTCAACTGTTTGTTTTAGGCTTAACAAATATCTAATTTAGAGTGATAATTAAAAGTTTGCTTAAGTTTTATGCCCCTAGTGTTAACCCAACATCTTATGGAATTCATCAAAAAAGCTCTACAGTTCTTTTTGAAATAATTTGGTATTACTTTTAAAAAAAATCAATTACTTTTAAGTGTTAAGAAATTCATAAAATTCGAATTCAAATATAACTATAATTTTTACTAAATTTATGTGTGCGGTTGCTCGTTAAGGAATTGATGCACGGTTAGCTTTAAAAATTAAAAAAAAAAAAGCATAAATATATGTGTATTTTTCACCAGATTCGTATTCAACCGAATTTTATTTCGTGAATTTAAATATTTTTAATGATAAGTAATCTTTTCAGCATACTATAAACTTAATACAAATACGTTTATTATAAATTAAAAGACGTACCATTCGTTACTGTATCTCCCAAATTTTATTTCTAACTCATTTTCACGTTGCAAAACTTTATGTAGAGCTGCACGAATTGAATTCAGAACTTTAAAAAAGTGACATTTTGTGTCAATATGGCCCGAAGTTGCTGTTTTTAATGCATTCTCATCGAATAAATAGATGTTCCGTTTCACTAATATTTACTCGAAGATGTATCTTATTTCAATGATCTGGAGCATTAATCACCTTCCAATGAGTACCACAGTACAAGATGTTGTGATTGTTCACTAAATTCTCGAATTATCTTACATTTTTCTATGAACTCTGTTTGTTGAAATTCGCATTCAAATCTCAATAAATAAATAAAAATGCAATGCCTATTCTGCAATTCGTAAATCTAAAAAGAGAGTGAATTCATCTTGAAAAAATATATTTATACTTATCCTTCTATCTCTTATCCTCATGTTTGACATAGTTTTTGCGCTGAACGGGCCGAGACTTGCTCCCAGAGTTGCCACGTGCTATACTTGCAGCAAAGAGACTCGCAGGGTCGCGCGAGATTGCTTTTTGTGAAAATCCCGCGCTTGTTTTCTCACACGTGGAGCCTTTAGAGTAATTATATGAATATTTTTCGTTTTTTTTCTTTCCGAAAAGTGTCATTGTACAAGAATTAAAAGATAATTACTAAAGTAATCAGTAATTAAAGTTATCATGTTCATATTTGCTGAGTGGGTTTTGTAACATACCACGACATTTGAGGCGACATATCGCGGGTACTACTATTATGTCCTTTCTCTAACCATCGTGTTAAAATGATGATGCAGAACAAAAATTCCGCAAATTATCAACGATGCGTGTATGTGGCTTGTACAAGGTTAAGTGTTGCGTTGTAGTGATTGAAGTATGAATTTGCTGTCAGCAATTAATAATATAAATTAGAGCTTAAGTTGCTAGTTTAAAATTTTGAAAACAACAATATTCCATGCAAACTCAGTAAAACGCTAGCAACATATATTGAATAAAGTTTTAACAAAACGAATATAGTCCAGTGAATAAAGGAGTTTTACCATACAAAAGGCCCAATTAGTCTACCAAAAGGCCACCATACAAAGGCCAAATTTTTTTTATATATATTATTATATATAATATATTATTATATTTTATATATATTATGTATGACCCCTAAGAAGTAATAAATGTGAGTTTTTGTCGTCCTCGTTCTATTTCTTTATCCGCCATCTTGAAAAAACTTTCGGAATTTCGCCCATTTTCCAGTTTTCGGCCTATAACTTTTCTCTAAGCATTTTTAAATCGAACTTTTCGACACTAAGTTGTAGAAAACAAAATTTTCCTTAAAATTGGTAACATGAGTGTTTTTCTAAGACAAATGGTTAAAAAGCCAAAGAAGCAGCAAAATTTGTGTAAAATCGAGTGTTTCGAAAAAAATATTACATTCTAGCTACTTTCTATCACCGTAACACACATAAGACTTCATTTTATGATTAAAATAGGATTTTGAAAATCTCCTTGGGAAATTTATTTTCTATGAAATACACCTATGACTAATAAGTTTATTATAGATTGCATGAAGAAAGATTTTATTTCCAGAAACAAAAAAAAAGTTTATTTTCACCTTTTATATTATTTCACCTTTAATTATATTCACCATATTATTTCACCATTATTATTTTCACCTTTTAACCAATAGCTCATTCAAAGTGTATTTTTCAGTATTTTTGTGAATACAAGACTTGCAGAAAATATTTTTTTAATATAAACTGGTTCTTTTGAGTGTTCAATACAAGGAAATGCATGAAAAATTCTTCCCTTTCAGAATGAATGTTATTGTACGATGTATTTCATATTCTCATTTAATAAAAACAAACATTATACATTCTTCTACTACGGACAAATCTATATGCTTTAAATTAACTTACTATTGACTTAGCAAGAAGGATATCTTCACCAATTAACCCTTATCACATTAACGGATTAAGTGATGTTGTTTATTTTTAAAAGAGATAATAAATTACCATAACAGGTGAAGATTAAAAAGTTTATCACAAGTATTAAGAACTCGAGAATAGTTTCTTGACTAAAATTTATTTCAATATTCGGAAGTGAGAAGGATTTTTTTTCTCCATAATTTGTAGTTCAGTTGAACAACAATTTCAATATTTTAAAAAACTACATTTTCTTTTTTGCAAAAATACTTTTAAATGAACTGCTTAATAGCAGCTTTAGGATGCAGCCTACATTTTAATGTCTACACAAATAAGCCCTTGATAGAAAAAGAAATTCCTGCAAATAAGAGGCAAAGGGAATACAGCCCAGACAGACGATCAAAAGAGGAGAATCCTAAAGAAAGTTTGTGTAGAAAGCATTGTTAAAATACCTGATTCCGTGTGTAACACTTTATCGCAGTCCAATAGTAAAAAATCCTCTTTTTAATTACCGTTATTCACATTTTAAACTAACGTAAATAACTTTTTGCTAAAGATCTGGAGGGAATTTTAATACTGAAATTTCCAAAATTATATTTTATATAAGTTTCTCTCTTTAAAGAATTCTGGTAGTCATTGAATTGCAAATTAAATTCATATTCAAGATAAAAGTATCGTGACAAGTGTTTACAAATATCGCTAAATGTTTGAAACCTACTTTCGAGCAGTTCAGTATGTCTTCTTCTTCTTCTTTCTTATCCCTCTGATCTGGATCAGATCAGTTCCATGAGTCCCTCCGCCTTCAGTTTATCTAGAACAACATGAGGGCTACGCAGAAGGTCCTCCCGAGATAAGGCAATACATCGAAGTAAATGCTCGGCAGTGGCCTCGCTTGTGTTACACTTTGTACAAGTGGAGAAGATTTTGTCTCCCCCGGAGAACCTAAGAGTCCTAAGATGACCGGATTTGAGCCTTGTCAATGCTGTCTGGTCCTGTCTTACACCGTCAAAGCTCAGAGCACCTCCAGGGCTAGAGCCAGAGTACCAAGGATGAGGAGGTGATAGTTTCCAAGACGAGTTGACAAGAGCCTTTCTTCTGGAGTATATTTCAGGAGGAATATTGTTGACCAACGGGGCATCCGTGTTTTTGAAAAACTTAAGATGATATCCAGGTCCTCCATTATACATTTTCAATGGATACCATCTCATGTTAACCTTAAATATAATGACATCGCCGATAGTTTGGCTAAGAACGGGTCATCCCTGCCCCTGCGTCTTGCTGAGTTCAGTATGTAGAAGTAGAAAGTTTAAACATAGCTTAGCAAAGTTTTTTTTCTTGTTATTCGTAAAAAGAAAAAAAAAAAATGTCGTTGTTTTCCGCGCTGTCTTTTTAATTTTAATATGGTTGTATTCGTGTGCTAAATAAAAGTATGAGAGTGGGTGATTTTATAGAAAGTTTTTTTAATAATAAGATGCGTGTATATTTATTAACCTAAGTATATTAAGTAATAAATTAAAGCGAATAATCACTAGAAATACTTTAATGGAAGAAAATAACACAGCAAATGAATGGTATCAAAACTAGTCTATTAGAGTGAATTTAACTTTCTTTTCAACCTTAGTTAATTGTGCATGTAAACAAAAATATTCTTAAAGTTTCTACCAATAAAACTAGATTTCCTAATTAATGAAGAATATAATGAAATAAAAAAATGCCCATGTAATATGTAAAACCAAAATATTGCTGCGTAAAAAAAAAAAAAACTTTTCTACTTCACCATAGGCATATCGATGGATATTTAAAGTTTATCCTCAAACAAAGGTTGGCCGCCATTGTGTTTGTCGAATGTATATAGTTTAGTAGGAATTTATGCATTGTCAAAAATGCTATATAAAATGAATGTTTTAGATTTCGAAGAGTGATAACTTCGTAATTTTTCTTTATGAAAATTTAAGAAATTTTTTATTTGTTTAACGTAGCTATTGCTGCATTCTATGAAAATTTACCAAAATGAACAACATTTTTTTATGCTATTGTAATGTCAAACCTTTTGTTTTCTATTTGAGATAGTTACTTCTGGATTCTGTCACCCACAAAATAGTTGTAACAATTATTTCTTCAATATCCAGACACTACAGCAACGTTTTTTGGACTAGACTAACTTATCGTTAGGTTTCAAATATTTATTTAAATTTTAAGTGTAGTTACACTACAGCTTTTTGATTTGGTAAGTGAACGATTTATTGCGCTAATCATACAAACAGTTTTTCGATGTAACTCGGCACCGAAGCTAAATAAATAAATTAATATAAAATAAAAAATAAAAACTTGCTGCAGATTTCATAAGCTTCAATTTCGACCAGACAAAATCCTAGAAATCTTCCCACTTGTCTGAAGCAAATAGTGAATATGAAGTGAATGTGAATTTATATATATATATATAATAGATATAATTATAGATATATATTAGCTATATAACTATTTTTGTTTTCACTTTTCCAAAATGTGTATTATACTAGGTTTGATAGCTCATTACTACAGTAATCAGTAATTAAAATCAACAAGTACACAGATTATATATATTAGCTATATAACTATTTTTGTTTTCACTTTTCCAAAATGTGTATTATACTAGGTTTGATAGCTCATTACTACAGTAATCAGTAATTAAAATCAACATGTACACAGATTATGTAATTTCCCTAATCATCGTGTTAAAGTGGTCTTGCAGAACAGAATTTCCGCAGATTTACAACGAGGCGTGTATGTTAGGGTGGGCCGAAAAAAACTTTTTATTTTATTTCGTATCGCTATAGTGCGGAAAAGTTGCCATTGGTAAAGACATGAAAAATGCACTAATTATTATTTTTTTATGACTATATCTTCCGTTCGCGCAATGCCATCAAAGTTGGTAAAAATTGTCAAAAACCGTAATTTTTCATAATTTTTTTAAACCCGATATATGATTTTAATTGGTTTCCTATATCATGTTGTATGATTACAATTTACAAAAAGTTAAAACTTTGAAATTTAGCAAAAAATAAGAATTTTCCTAATTTTATACTACGTTGAGTGGTCGGAAGATCTGACACAAATTTGTAATGACTTCTTATACTATATATTATAGCATTTATTAATAATAAGTGCTATACTATTTGGATTTTACATACTTTTAGTAGTTAATTCATGATATAGAAACGTAATTAAAAACATATGCCTTGTTTTAAAAAAAAATTATAAAAAATTACGGTATTTAGCAATTTTTCGTCAACTTTGAAGGCATTGCGCGAACGGAAGATATGGTAATAAAAAATAATAATTAGTGCATTTTTCATATCTTTACCAATGGCAACTTTTCCGCACTATAGCGATCCGAAATAAAATAAAAAGCTTTTTTCGGCCCACCCTAGTGTATGTGGCTTGTGAAACTTAAGTGTTACATTGTAGTGTTTGAAGTATGGATTTGCTGTCAGCAATTAATAATATAAATAAGAAAATAAGTTGCTAGATAAAAATCTTGAAAACAACAATATCCCATGCAAACTCAGTAAAACGTGAGCTGCATATATTGGTTAAAGTTTTAACAAAATGAATAAACATCAATGAATTAAATATTATGTAACTAAAATTTAAAATAGTATACAGAAGCAATCATTTTAAAGAAAAAAATTATATTAAAGTTTAATAACCGTAATTTATCGTGTTATATGCTGCATCCCTCATTATAAATGTATAAAAGCTCTGTAAGTAAGCCATAAATAGGTGCCCGGAAGCGATCCTAACCAAATAATAAAAACTCTAATAATTATCTATGTTTTAATTTATTCAAATAGTATCTTTAAACGTTTCCCCAGCAGAACTTAAATGTGTTCTTTCCATGCTCGAAACGTATTTTGTGTTATGTTAATTCCTGTTTGCTTTCCGAATTTACAATTAAAAACGAACTTGTAACAAATAACTTTGTTTGCACTTTCAGGGTTCCTTATTAAATTTAAGTATATTTTTGGTAGGTTTAATTAGTTATACCCATAACCTCGTGCCGATTGCACTTAAATGATGACATTGTCACTTCTTTTTCAACACATAAATAGGACAGGCTGGAGAAAGTTTGAATTTTAGATGTTAGTATTTTTTTCTTAGTAATAAGTCTTAATTAGTTAAAAAATAGCAGGAGAAAATGTAAACTTTTATTTCAAATTTAAAGATTTCTGGTTCAATAAAATGAAAAAGTGAGACTGAGAATCGTCAATAAACTTCCTAATGCAGAAAGTTGCTAGTTAATAACAAGCAAAAGCAATGTCTACCATAGTATCTGCCATCTGCCAGTGTCTGCCATAGACTTAGCACGGGAAGTGAAAGGAGGATGGTGAGTCGTTGACTTCCCCTTATGTAGGTTTCATCTACATCTGTTTCGGTGAATTTTGCTTTGCTTTTAACACCTTAAAGTCTATTAAGGTAGATAAAGGTTTTTTTTAAACTTTTACTGTAGTTTCCTGCACCAACTCGCGGTGAACTAATGGTACCTATAAATACCACTTTAAAGGTAGTTGTTTTACTTTTCATTGTTCGTTTGAGGAGAAATAGATGTTAGTTTGCTTTTATTAAGGACCTTTTTTACTCAAAATATTTGCAATAGCTTTCATTAAAATATTATAATTCAAATTAAAACTAAATTTGGGGCATAAAGGGTTAAACACGCACAAGTAGACGTTCCGCAATCCCTCACTCAGGGCATGTTCGAGGCATTCACTGGCCCCTAGCTCTTTTGAGCTTAATTTTGAATTAAGATAACATTTGAAGATTACAATTGAAAAACCCTTTCATCGAAAAGGAATAGGAGCTAAGATGAGGTCTGCCTTTTAAGTAATCAAAATCCGGTTTTCCCCTTGGTTCTTCTTCCGCGGTTAAAGCGTCGAACTATTGTCTGACGAGAATCTTGATCATTGAGAAAGTAAACCCGTGCGCCGCGTGATAAGAATCAAGGCAAAACTGGTTTCTTCGCACCAATGTGGGCGAGGACACGCAAACTTCGCCAAGCAGACGAAAAATAGACCTGCTCTCTCGTTATTTAGGAATCAGTTTCTAAACGTCTGTTATAACAAAGCGAACTGAGTTGAGAAAATTTCCGTAATGTAGCAAAGAGCTAACACCCAGACAACTAAAATTTTACTTTAAGTACTAGCATTTACATTTAAGAAAACGTAAAAGCTGTTACAACTTTACTTTTATGAATTTATTTTATTGCATAACTCTAAAATTTCATATTATAAAAAAAAACTTTCAATAAGAAGCAAGTGGTAGTAATTCAATTTACAGTTTCAAAATAAGTTGTATCAATCGGACTACAACATGAGTCAAAATAGCGACTATTTTTAGTGAAAAAAACTATTATTCAAAGTAGGACGAGATATCTATGAACTTTCTTGCGAAACAGGAGGTGTGTCTCTAAGTACTCGTGCCTTCACAAGTTCTTATTTTTGCAACCTTTTTAATGACAGATTATTATTTTTTAATGGGAGTCCTCATTCTACTAAATTTCAGAAGTTTAGACTATTGATATTTAACATCGCTTTATCTCTACGTGGATAAGTGATACCGAGGAATTGAACGTAGGTGTAGATAAGCAATTGAAAATCTATTTGAAAACATATATATATATATTTTAAAAGGAGTTAAATGTGTTATCAGGTGGAAGCCAATACTGAAAAACTTGTGGATCTTTTCAGGAATTTAATACACATTTTTTTAAATAGAGAATAGGAAGATAGGATTATTTTCTCTTAGTTCAAAAAAGCAATGGCCATATAAAAAAGTGCTGTTCTCCGCACATACTAGGAATATTAATATTTATAGTGAAATGGTAAAAATTTTAAATATAAATTAGTGCAGGTAGATATAAATTATTCAGATCTAGTGAACAATTGTAGTGCTAGAAATGCTTTAATTGTTGTGCGAGAATTGCCTCTTTTTTTTGGGGGGGGGGGGAGTGACAAAATAAATATAATTTTTTTTCTTAGAGTAAAAATCAGGCATCTGTTAATATATATCATTATAGTTTTCTCTATTTACTATTTTGTATAGTAGGGCAATTTTTAATTTTACCTCATTGCTAAGTGGCGAAGAGAGGCACTGGATGGAGCTACAGTGATTCTTCAATCGTGAAAACTGTACGGGAACTAGGGACACTTAACCCTTAACAATACATGACCCAATGCCTATGTATCAGCAATGCAAAAGTTTTGGGAGTTGAAAGAGGCACCACTTTTTGCCTTTCAGCCAGCTGATGATATGGTAAAAAAAATTGAGCCGAATCATTGAGTATGTGTTTAGTTAAACGAAGAAATACGTTTTCATGCACTGGAAGTAATTGAATTGTTGAGGCCGTAAGGTTATTCGGTCTACATTTTTTGGTTTAAAGAAAACATATTTTTAATTAGTTATTTGTTCCCGTTCATGCTATTAGCTACAGTTACGTGCATAACCCGTTCCGACCGGGCTCGCACGATCGTGCGGGTATTAAAGAGAATGTTCAAGGGCTTCAAAAATATCGATACTGAAGCAGCTGACTTGTACCATTCGTTACTTGTATAAATAATGACTTTGTTTAACATTAGTTGCTGGCATTGATGCTATTTAAAGCACTTTTTTCAATAAAACTCCAAAGTTTGTCACATAATTTTAAATCAGCGCCACCTGACCGCCGGTTGAAAAGGGATACTAGTGCTAAGGTAATTATTTGAAAATGACTTTGTTTTGGGGTCAAACAAAAAAAAAAGCACAACTAGGGGTAACTGACATTAGCCAATTGGGGATATGTGACCCAAGTAAACAACGCAAAAACAGACAGAAGTAGATGAAGAACATTTTTAAAAAATCACGGGAGTCCCAAAAGTAAACAATTTGGTTCTTTACGGTGTATAAGGTTTCTTGGGAAGGTACAAGGGGATTTCTTTAATGAGCTTACAATTCAATATGCATAAAGAATCGATGGAAAATTTTTTAAATGTCCTGAAAGGGACACTACACCTTAAGTTAATATTGATTAAAAAAGTAGCGATTCTTCCACCACCTACATGATGTCCCAAAATGGAGTACCTTTTCCGTCTCCGGAGACAATGCGGCTCAGTGGTTGAGAGGTATTACGCTCCTCATAAGCCCATGTTAGCGGTTTCGACCCTCGACTGAGTCGTCATATTTTCTAAATTGGAAAATCGTAGGCACTCATGTCGTGTTATTGTGTGGTAAGTAAAAGATCCTTTGAATACCCATTTGGCTTGTGTTCTCTTGGCTGAATTCGATCACGCCATGCTTTAACATCGAGAGCCGCCTAAGATGGTGCAACCAAAAAAATGGCTCTCATCTTTGGGGAACATACCGAGTCTGCAATGGCGTAGCCGCCAATAAAGTAGCCCTGTTAGGGGAAAAAAACTACGGTGGCGCATCCATGCCTAATTCTGTATTCGAAACCGGGCCCACTCGCTTGTTAAGTTCCGTAACCACCATCGATGGTCGTAAACTAGTCCGAAGGTAAGGCAACCACCATACTAGCTGAGAGGCCCTTATACCCGTTTTAATGTATTTTTTCAGTACAATTATTGGTGAATCCGCTTCGCAACTACATTTTTGGGAATTAGGGATTGGGCATTATTAGTGTCCCCCTCCCCCTCCTTCTCCCATGTCGTCAATAACCTCACTACTAAATGAAAAGCATTTTTAAGTTCGCCCTACAAACAACTATAAGTACTGGCTATCCGTACTATAACTGCACTCCCCCATCGCTCCTTGAGCGGCCATTCATTGTCATCTCCGCCATGTCAATTTCCCATCCATACTGGAGGTGGAGGCACCTCCGCTGCCAGGCCCTCCGCAATTGTTAAAAAAGTCGTTGTCTTTACAACATATTTCAATTATCAAACATTCGTATCTTTGCATACTACAATTTTAATTGTAGCCACCGCTCTTTTATTTCAAAATTTTAACATATACAAAATAAACTTGCCATCTCTTTGTTTAATATAGTCTCATCACTATTAATAAGATGCATTTCAGTGTAATGCCTTGGAAATAAAATAGCAGTCGGAAGTATTTAATATTTAAAACAAGTCTTAGAGATAATAGTGCTTTGCGAATTCAGAATTAATGCCTATATTATGATTTTGCACTATTTTCTAATACAACTACTTATGGGTGTATTGTGGGGAGAACAAGATAAAAGAGTCTTTAAGACAACTAATTGCATTATAGGAAATTAAAAAATCGTTGCAATATGTTGATCAAAAGGAGAAACAATGATGTTATCGATATGATGTTATACATAAATATTCGAAAAATTGACTATACAAAAGGGTAGTCGCCATAGAAGATTTATATTAGGTTTATGAAAACCAAAATACCTTTGTGAACAAGCAAATGGTAGCGCATCAAATATCTATTATTGAGTGATAATTAAAAAAAGTTTGGTTACGTTTCATACCCCTAGTGATTTCAACATCTTATAGAATTCATCAAACAAGCTCTGTAGTTCTTTTTGAAATAATTTGGGATTTCTTTTAAAAAAATCAATCGCCTTTTAAGAAGAATTAAGGAATTCATAAAAATCGAATTCAAATATTACTAATTTGTAAACTAAATTGATGTGTGCGGTTGCTACTTAAGGAATTGAAACACTGTACGATTTAAAACTAAAGAGCATTAATTTATGTATATTTTTCAGCAGATTCATATTTAACCGAATTTTTATTTCGTACATTTAAATACGTTTAATGATACGTATCTTTTCCGCATACTATAAAATGAATAAAATACGTTTGTAATAAATTATGAGACATACACTTCGTTACTGTGTCTTCCAAAGTTCATTATTAACCCAGTTTCACTTTACAACAGATATAAACTTCATATAGAGCTGCAGAAATTCCATTTTAGAACATAAATAATAGCATTTCGTGTCAATGTGGACTGAAGCTGCCGTTTTTAATATAGTCTGGCTGCCACAAGTTGACAATCAAAATATTTTGATTGTGGAAGATTCCACTTTGAATTAAGGTTTTAAAACCGAAGGAAAAAGGGTTGCCAGCTCAAGGCGTTTGGCAAGAAGATTAGATTATTGCTCTAGTTCGATTGTAAATAAAGTATCACACTAGAACTACACATCAGTTATCGGTGATAGAGTATTGTTGTTGTCGATGTATCCTTCAATTGATAACCTGTTTCTAAATCTTAAAGAAATTTGTGCCCATAAAAGCAATGAATCGTCAAACATAGTAATTCTTGCCAAAACCAAAACCTTCTTTAAATTTTTTCGAAGTGGACTGTTTCACAACCAAAATATTGTGATTGCCAACTTGTGGCAGCCATACAATACATTCTCATCGAATAAATAGATACCAAGTTGTTGTTCCGTTTCACTAATTTCGATAATCTGGAGCATTCATCAACTTCCTATGAGTACCACAGCCTGAGCTGTTGTGATTGTTCACATAATTCCTAAATATTCTGCAAAAAGTTTATAGTATTTTGAAAATATTTTTGATTGGCTACTAATATGAAACGAGAGTAATTTTTTTCAATTGTACACATTACTTGGCATAATGATTGGATTCTTATACATTTATCGCTTCCAGCTGTCTATTTCTAGCCTCCTATAGGAGCTTTAACACAACCAATTACGCCTTGTAATTTGAACCCTACATTACTTCTACAATTAGAGGCGACTGCATCCTTTAAGTCAACAAAAAACAATTTAACATGATGACAAACAATATAATGATGATTTTATAGTCGAAGAGTTAATCACTAAAACAAATCTGACCACTGAATTTTTTGAAGCAAATTTAATTTTCCTTTCCAGGCTTTCACAAAATAACTTCCGCCCTATAATTGGTGTCCAACGAATAATAACTCGTATATAGGTAGCACACGTGAATATGCTTCAGAGTCAAAACAACGCATACTATGCAAAAGTTGTGTTGGGTGCCTACTCAAGTGCCGTCTTGTCACTTGACTCTGAATCTAAAATACGAAGACTATGTTGCCGTAGTCCATAGATAATTCAAAGATTGGAGAATATGGAAAGCTAAGTTTAAAAAATAATAATGTAAACCAACAATTTATTTTCAAAATCAGTCATTTCAAATCTCAATCAATAACCTTGGTAGAGAGGTAGGGTATTTAACATTTGTATTCATCATTATGTATGTCATTAACATTCGTAACATCGAAAGTCATTAACATTTGTAACATCAGAGTCTCGCTTATAAGCCCTCGTCAAATAAGACATACACCGAAAGAGTTTTACTATCATAAAGAAAGGAAATACACCCAGGGCAAAGGCGGGAATCAAACCCGCACCCGTTACAGACGAACCCGCACCCGTTAATCGCAGACTGCTGGAATGCGATGCTAGCTACTCGGCCATCCGGGCCCCAATTCAAAACCTTGAATAATATTTTTGTACTTATGTTTCAATCCCTTATCCCCATGTTTGCCATAGCGCGCTGAAGCGGCATAGGCTTTTACTACTTTGATGCCTTAAACTAATCAGAGATCCCTATCTTCCAATCCCACTTGCAAATTTTATGCAACCATCACTCCTCCAGTCTTGAAAATGCACTTCTCCGAAAGGAGTGGATCCTTTGTGTGTTAAACCTCCAACATGATCACTCCAATCGAGTGATTTAAAATCAGTCTGAGTTAATATTCACTCCTTTCCAGTGTCGAAAATGCACTTCTCCAACTGGAGTGGATTTCACTCTTTTGTTTTAAGAGTGTATGAAGGCCTGAGGTATAATACTCAGAATAAAAAATGAGCATAAAAGGTTCATCGTACAAAGGAACGGCGTAGATTGATGTCTCTGTTCATAACTCCCATTTACCAATTAAAAGATGAAAGTATATTTCGGAATATATTTAATCGGTTTTAGGAACTGCCTGTGATTTTTTATGGACCAGGGAGTGTTAGAATGAGGGAAAATACCTGCACCTAAAATAAGTGAAGCTCTTCGAATGTAGAAAACTGTACAAAAACAGCAGATTTACATGAATGTAGAAAACTGTACGAAAACAGCCGATTTACATGGTGGACGGTGTTTTTTTGTCAGCCGCTTTAGTATGCAGCCGACTTAATGTGCTTATAAATGCGCCCTTGATTGATTGAAGTCCAGCGAGTAAGGGTCAAAGGGAAAACCGCCCAGACAGACGTACAAAAGAGGAGCATCCAAAATAAAGTTGGCGTAGAAATCTTTGTAAAAAGCCCTGCTTGCATGTTATCAATACTTAAACCAAGTCAAATAGTATAAATTCCTCTTTATTAATTACCATTATCCACATTTTAAAATAATGTAAATAACTTTTTATTATTTATTGAACTGAAAATCAATAAGACATTAATATCAAAATAAAATATATATAATTTTCTTCCTTTAAAGAATTCTGGTAGTCATTGAATGAACAAATACAAATCATAAGCAAAATACAAGTAAAGATCGAAGTGTGTCTTATTTTTGGCTAACTTTTCTTTTTTTTAAAATTCGATTTAAAAGGAAAATAACCATTTACCATGCTGACCGTGTCCCCTGCCGATATCGGTCCTAAACTTTTTTTTTCCGAATGTGTGTAAAGTCACCTGTTCCAACTTGGTCCTTCGTACTAGGATATTTACGTTTTGTAAAATATTTTAATAAAAAATTTGGGTTACATGATGACAGGGTCTTTATGAAATTTCGCAAAATGTTTGAAACTTAACTTCGAGCAATTCAGTTCGCAGAAGTAGAAAGTTTAATCGTTGCTTACCTATTTTACTTTTTTTTGTTTGTTATTTTTTAAAAAGCAAAACAAACCGTTGTTTAACGGGCCATTCCACGTGTGACGGATTAACATTTTGAATTGTTCAATTGAAGTAAAACTATTACCATGAAGCTATTTTTTTTTAAAAAAAATGGTTTTTCAGTTTATATATTACTTTTAGGATTAAAAGGTAATAAAAAAGTTGCATTTTTAAAAAAAGTATTTTATTATTTCATATTTGACTAACTTTTTTCTGTGTGACAATATGACATTAGTGCAACCTAGACTGCATCCAGATACTTAAAAATGGAATTTTTAAACTAATGCATTTCTTAAATATGATATACAAGCTATGTAAAATTATATTAGAGT
This sequence comes from Hylyphantes graminicola, assembly GCA_023701765.1. Classification (NCBI taxonomy): domain Eukaryota; kingdom Metazoa; phylum Arthropoda; class Arachnida; order Araneae; family Linyphiidae; genus Hylyphantes; species Hylyphantes graminicola. Next base: position 42,325,979 of record CM043112.1, read on the forward strand.
AACCTACCTGTAGCATGGTTTAAGTTATTAACTGCCATTTGACGTGACGGAATGACCGTGACCGCATGATTAAAAGTTTTATAAACATGCATTTAATTAAAAGTGTGTAAAGTAATAAATTATTTTTTATTATTATCTAGAATACTCATATGATATTAAATATTACATTGTTTTCATTTATTCACATGTAGAAATCGTTCTCGATCCGTATTTGAAAAACATTTCACATTTATTCACATGTGAAAGGTTTTTCACACACGTGACCTTTTGACCCAGTTAAATATTATGAATTCCTCTTTTATAAATTACCAATATTCACATTATATAATTTTGTAAATATTTTTTTTTATTCGAAACGTTACGTTTGATGCTTGACTAACAAAAATTTTAAATAAAATTTTACATAATTTTTTTTCTTTAAAGAATTCTGGTAGTCATAAAAAAAAACAAATAAAAATTATAAGAAAAATACCATTGAAGATCGAAGCCTGTCTTATTTTAGGCTTACTTTTCTTTTTTTTTAATCGATTTAAAAAGGAAAATAGGCATTGACCATGCTGACGATGTCCGTCCGACGGTTTACCCCTTCCAATATCGGTCCAATCCGTCGGATCTTATTTTTTCTTCCGAATCTGTGTAAAGTCATCGGTTCCAAATTGTTCCTTCGTAGTATAATTCGTTTTGTAAAATATTTTAATGAAAATTTTGGGTTACATAATGACAGGGTATTTACAAATATCGCTAAATGTTTAAAACCTAACTTCGTGCACTTCAGTTCGTATAATTAGAAAGTTTAATCGTTGCGCTTACCTAAGTTTTTTGTTGTTATTTTAAAAAAAGCAAAACAAATTACCGTTGCTTTCCCAAAAAAATTCATATGTGACGGAATGACATGTTGAATTCAAGTAAAACTTTTACCCCATGAAGCTATTTTTAGCCTACTTTTCTTTTTTTTTAATTCGAAGAATTAAAAAAAAATGAAAAAGTAGGTATTGACATGCGGTCGATGTCCGTCCGTCCGTCTGTCTGTCTGTCTGTCTGTCTGTCCGTCTGACCGTCTGTCCGTCTGTCCGTACCCCCCTTCCAAAATCGGTTCTATCCATCCGATCTTAAAAATTCTTTTTTTGTTAGAAAGCTATGACCTCAGAGACCCAACTTTCATACGTTTTGTCCGTCTGTCTGTACTATCGGACAGACATAAATCTATTATTTGTCGACGAATTTCCCATTGAACTAGCATTGAAATTCAATTTCGAGTCATTTAAATCGCTGAATTTAACTACAAATGGTACGGACAAGTGAGATACGTCAAAAAATTCAGCGCATCGAAATGAGAATACATTGAAAATTTTAGAAAAGAATTCGAATTCTAAGTACTTCAATTATTTAAAAAACTTCGAAGTTTAATGCTCATTTAAAAAGCATAGGAAGCCATTTTTATTAGAATTAAATCACCATTGCCATCGCAACAATCGCGCGAGTAACTTTAATTCTTTTAGACAATAAATTAAAATAAATTTATTTTTGCGACATCTATCAATTTGAAATGACGTCAAATATATTTAACTTCGAGTGTCTTTGTATAGTGGTATGCAACGTTTTCATTCTATTTAAAAGCGAGAACTATTACATATTTATTCTTTGAAATATAAATTTTTGCAAACGATTTAAGTAATAATTATTTAATTTTCGAAATAAAATAAATGAAACTAGCCGAATTTCTGGCGGGTAAATGTTTAACATACAATTAATGCTGTGTTTGGCGCCTTTTTACCTGTGGAAGCGGGTTGAGTGACACATTCTGTTACAAACCTACTTGTTAATTTACAATTGCTTTAGATGTTGAAATTATAGCTGGATGCTGTGTTTAGTGAAATTTATTCTAATGTATATGAATTTAATGTAGAAACGGTTGTTGATGTCACTCACTGTTACGAACCTAGTTTTTTCAAGATAAGAATTTTAGTAAATATTTAAGTAACAGAAAAGTAGGCTATTTTAGTTCTTTTAGAACTTCTTGTTAAAGAAAAAATAGTATTTCTGTTTATGTATTTCACATGTGAAAGGTTTTTCAAACACGTATCGAGGACGATTTCCAACTTGTTGAAATGCTGGCTGAATTTGCAGAGCCAACATTTTTTTTTCTCCGCTAGGCATCGTTCTTCTTTTTAGGTAAATGCGAATATGTGTCCTTTATAGCCCTGTTGTCTTAAATAATAATTTGAAAGCCTGGAATATATTCTTAAACTTAATTTGAAGAATATACAAAAAAAAATTACATTTTTTTTATTTTATCGAAGTTGATATTTCTATGGAATTGACCTCCCATTATTTATATACAGTCGTTTTAATTTGTTGTATTTCTGTATAAAAAAAGGTATGAGAGTGGTTAGATTTTATAAAAAATAATTTTGAATTATAAAAAGAGTGTCTATTTGTTAAATCAAGTATTAATCAATTACACCAAGCTATTTATCACTCTATAAAATATAGAAGAAAATAGGTGTTATCAAAATTACCCTGGAACTTTGTTAATAAACGCAAAAATGTTAATAAAACTTCTATCAACAACAAAATTATTAAATTTTTTATGTGCATATTGTAATAAAAAAATAAAATGGTAAAATGTAGAAGTAAAATATTGGTTTGTATAGAAAAAAAAACTTTTCTATCGGCAAATATTCACCTTTGGCATAAACAAAGATGGATACTTTTATAGATAAAATAAGTTTATCCTCAAACAACGGAGCACAAAGGTTGGCCGCCATTGGGATTCTCGAAAGAGTATAGTAGTAGGAATATGGGTATTATAAAGCATGAAAAAATGCAATATAAAATGAATGTGTTAGATTTTGATAAGTGATATCTTCATAAACTTTTCTCAATGCAAACTTTTTATCTAAAGAATTTACTATCTATCTAACTTAGCTATATTATATATTCTATGATAATTTATCGAAGTTTACTTGAATTTTTATGCAGTTGTGAAGTCAAATATTTTGATTTTATATGTGACATGTTTTATTTTTGATTTTGTTATATTTTCTAAGTCACAAAATAATTATTACAATTATGTCTTTAAGATCAAGACTCGTAGCAACCCAACACGAACTTTACTAATATTTCTTAGCGATAAAATATTTATTGAACAATTTTGAAAAGCGTAGATAAAACATAACTTTTTGGTTTTGAAGGTATAGCTGAAAAGCGAATTTCAAAAAATCTGATAAAAGAGACTGTAGTAGCGACACTTATATTTTTTTAAATAAATTTTTTTTTGAAAATATACAACAGTACATTTTCACAATTTTGAGTGTTTGAATAATCTTTTAATATCAAACAAATGGAAATCACTAATTATATCCTATGAGAGATACAAACAGTTTCTCGATGGCACCGGAAGTTAAACATGCAAAACACTTAAATTCACTAAGGACGAAAATTGTGTATTAAAACAGCAATTTATTTAACTAAGCCTACGACCGTAATTGTTGAAACATCAATACAGAAGCTATAGCTAAGTAGCATACATCCCTTGCCAGTATTCAGTTTATAAAATGTGTAAATTCATAAATCCCTGAAGTTTTCTGAATGCCTTTACAAATTAAGAACGATACTTGTCTTTTTAAAGATATATCTCTCGCATATACCTGCGACAATCGTAATGCCTAGACACAATTGCAAGTTATCGATTTTCCATTTCCTTCATTTTGAAAGTGAAGAGTTTCCCTCGAAGGGCGAATGGGTCCGCTTGACCGCGGGTCTCCAAACCTAAGTTACACAGTGTTAATGGAGAAAAATTATTTTAAATGCCACTTTTCTCCGGCTGCATTGAATATTTTTGCAAATGCTTATTTTATGATAATTGTAGATTACTTGCAGGTCTCTACAATCCCACTTTTTGAAATTGCTTCGTATATTTAGTGCAAAATAATTTCTTGAAAATTAAAAAATTAAATATTCCAACCAATTTCAAACACTGGGATTGTCGGGGCTTGTACGTCAACTACATTTATTATATATAAAAATCACATTTGTAAAAGTATTCGATACAGCCGGAGAAATGTGGCTTAGAAAATATTATTTCTTCACTGGATTAACACTGAGGCACTTTGGTTTGGACCCCCGGTTAAGCGGTTTCAATTCCCCTCAACGCTTTTGGACCAAAATTCGTCAAGGAAAGGTACGGTTACACTTCCCATCCAAATAATCTGACGACTCAGCCGGTGATCTTTCCCGTAATGGAAAGTTTTGAATGGAAAGTTTTCATGTGTGTAATTTAAGGTTCCGTCTTCCGTCACATCTTTGATACATCAATTTTATCGAGATTCCATCGATAGAAATATCAATAAAATTTTGTGTGTTTGTTCTCCCCTTATAGACTCCTAAACTAAACATCTGTTTGACTATTAACTAGCATAAGTGTGAAGTTCATATTTAAGTTACGGTTTTTGAACTTTCAGAGCCCAATCGAATTTTTTGAAAATTGTACACCATTTTGGCTCAAATCCTATAATTTTCTTCTTTCGTATCTCAAGCCAACTGGAGAAATGAAAATAAATACTAAAAAAAAAAATTAAATTAAAAATGCTTTTATTCTGTTGAACGTACTATGCCATTTTTTATTTTATTATTATTCTAAGTGACCCAATTTTGTTTATGGACTTTTAAGTTTCACGGAGGTGGTGTAGATCCGATACTCACCTTGGATTAGAAACAACAACAGATAAAAAGTCTTCGTAAAGTTAGTCCAACATGTTTAACGATGATAATAAATTCATTTTGATTTAGAAACTACCACCATATTTATATAATTAAATTTTATATAGATATTAAAATCATTCTTCACGTTGCGATTTTGGTAGTTAATTAAAAATTTAAAACTATATACATTTGTTAAATGTAAATGGTGGTAATATAACATAAGAATTTGATTTCAAGTATCAATTCAGCTTACAGTGCACAAGAAAAACGAAACATTTCAAAATTTATATACATTCCGATTAGTTAGTTTACTAGTAAAGCAACGAAAATTAAATCAATTCTGGATCTTTTATATCTGTATTTTTAAAAAGGAAGTTGTGTTGTTGTTTCTAATGCCATTCGGTAACCGAGCCTGGAGTAGAGATAGTTACTCTATTTTTAGGCGAAGTGGGGCGGCTTCCGTGTCTCTATTGAGCGCCACAAGGGAGGAAGTAAGACTTACGCCTGTCAGCATGACACACCCGTTTTACAGGAAGGTACAGCTGTGGAAATAAAAAAAAAGTACCACTAGTGATTATTTCAGCCGTTAGTCACCCTATAGATTCGGACCTTTTTGAGGTTGTGAACAATTAACATTCTGAGTAAATTGCATGACACACAATTTGCATAAGGGTCCGTCTTCATATCACAAATATTACGAACTTTGAAATTTCCAATAGCAAAATCCTATTTTTTTTTAAAACTTAAAAATGATAAGCACTCTCAAAAACTCTTGAATCTAAGTTTTTGTCACATTTAGATGAATATTTAACGAGTTATTCAATCGAATCACTTGTGGACCTTTTGGGGATCATCTCTAAAATGACAAGCAAGTATGTATGCAAAGCCGTCTTTATCTATCAACTACACATGTAATCTTATACGCAGTCCCCTAAAGGGTAATTAAAAAGTATTTTGTGATTTACTCAGCAAATAATGATTTTTAAAAAAATGGGATATTGCTTAAACTTCCTGTCTTAAATTCATTTCTGTAAAAATATTGAGGGTTTTTTACATATATTTTTTTTTTAAATTAATATAATAATTATTTAAAAATATAAAAACTTGTTTTAAATGCCCCAATATTGTATGCATTTTGTTTGAGTTATTATAATTTCTTTTCAGCCAAAAATTTCGTTTCATTATCTTAACTATTTATAGATTCGGAAAGTTTTTTATATGCAACTCATTTATCATTACGGCACCTAAACTTAGAACGTCTCTAACTCCTCTAATAAAGCTTTAAAACTAACAAAATTTGGCATTTCGAATTAAAATATGTCATAGATTTGAAATATGAACTCAAAAATTGGTGTTGCTATGGGAAATTTTTAAGTTAGTAATATTTTTGATATGAAGATGGCCCCTTATGCAAATTTTGTGTCATGTAATTATCTCAGAATGTTAATTTTTTACAATGTCAAAAAGCTTCGATTCTAAAGGGTGACTAACGAGACACATCCATTCTCATTCGCATATCGGAATTTCGATTCAGATCAAATTCCGATAACCCCCTGATATAGTATCCAGAAGTAATAATTTGTATAAGAATATGGAGGACTCTGTGTCCACGACCTATTTAACGTGCCCCATTCACCATTAGCAGCACGGTGGTCTTTAGTCGAATACAAGCGCCGACCCAGCAACCATCAGAAGGGCGAGCACCACCGAAGACAGAACCCACAAACGTTCTGATGCAAGCACGGAGCTTCACACGACAGAGCTACCACGGCTCAAAAATAAAATTGTTTTTTTTTCAACTAAAAAAAAATTATCTAAGAAAAGTATATATTTTTAAAAATTAATTTTGATATTCAAATAACCGTACAAGTCGGGCGTTAAAAATAAAAGGCTTTCCTAGCTATCCAATTTCAGGTAAAATAATATATCGACAAATCGGACTGCATTTTATTCTTTGACAAATATATACAACCGTTTTACCCTGAGAACAGCATTCTAAAAATCAGTGCGTGATAGCAGACAGCAGAGTGAGTACAGCAGAGTACGTACAGCAGATTCACGTACAGCAGAATCAGTGCGCACAGCAGATTCATCCTTTTCTCCACTGGAGTCGTCCAACACTGCATCCTTTGGTTTCTTATTTTATGCAAGCTTAATTTCTTCTTTTTAACATTTTTAAAAGTTTTTTTTTTGTCTTGATCGAGTTTTCTCCATTTTTAAGCTTCTTTTGATTCCTTTTTTTTTCTTTTCAAATGCTGTGAATTTTAAGCTTATAAGTTTAGTCCGTCATTATGACTGTTCTTCCTCTTGAAACACTGAATGATGCTTTATTGGCAATGTTACCCTAATTTGTCTCGCACACGAATCTGTCATCAAATGCGTTCAAATGACACAAGTCTTCCAGAGCGGGTCTTTGTAACTGTTTCCAATAACCAAATATATCTTCTTGATACGACACGATGAAGTCTATAAAATAATTCGTGAACCATTTTCCACCATTACTGATAAAAAGCTTAGTAGTGGGCAAATACTCCATCGACTATTTCGAACTTAATATTATCAGAATTACATAAATATATGACACTATTGGGATCCGCTATAAATAAACTGTCGATATATTAAGTTGCCTCATTAAACATATTACCATTGAACATATTAACTTTTCCCTAAGTATAAAACCATATTTTTCAGATATTATATCTGATAACTTAGCAGGAGCGCAACCCATTATTTGTCAATTTTTCTTTTATCTTTTTAACAGTTTGTTGCATTTCCATTGAATTTCAGCATGTCAAGGCACAACATAATTGATCTGTGTTTGTGAATCATAGTAATCGTATGAAATTTGGGCTATTTTTCCAAAAATCATATTCATAACGATTAGAATCAGGTAACAGTATTTCACTCAAGGCCGTTTGCTCTGCAATCCACTTCTCAGTTTTCAAATTCTTGGGAGATGAAATTCTAATTTCCTTTAATTAACACCCATTTATAAACTATTATGCCGCGGTTACTGTTATCAGTAATTGATGGTTTATAATCTCCTTCAATCCCAATGACAATTTGGCATCATAATTTTAGATTTTTTTTCTGTTCGTCTATAGATGTTTATGATATCAAAAAGCACAACATTCGATTCTTCAAACTTTTTTCGATTGGAAAATATTTTTTTATTAATCCCAATAGATGTCAGCTCTGTTATTATTTTAAATTTTAACCCTTTTAGTCCCAGTGATGCCATTTGGCATCATCACTTTCAGTATTTTTTTCAAAATGTTAATGTCCAGTTGTGATATCCAAACACACATCTTTCGATTCTTTACATTTTGTTCCATTAGGAAATATTTTACATTAATCTCAGTAGAAGTCAGAACTATAATTTTTTTTATTTAGAAAATAGCCAACAAGCGTTTCACCTGATTTTTGATAAGTTCACTTCAGTTCCACATATTTAAAAAACAATTTAAACAATTTCGGATAAAATAATTACTAAATTTTTTTTAATAATATGGTCAGATACCTTAAAATATATAACTCGAAGTGTTTTTTAGGTAATATATATTTTTTTATTTTGTCGTTTTCCACAGTTAAAATTTTTTTGCATTATTTCAAAAACCATATAAAAAATTTAAATGATTTTTTTTTCTTATGGAACTCGTATATTTGACCAATAAGCTTATTTTGTGAATATCAGAAGTTTCTGTAGTGTAGTAAATTTTTGGGCCGGAAGGGGTTAATATGAAACATGATGATGTCGAATGGAATCATTGGGACTAAAAGGGTTAAGAGTACAGACTTCCACTCTTGTGCAGACAACCCTCATTCAATAACAGTATCAGTAAAGTTTGAATGCAACGAGGATAGCAACTACCATTTTATTTAACATACTAGTTTTTACATTTAAATAAAGTAATTTCTAGTTTTCATTAGTAAAAACCGTATTTTTAATCGCTATTTAGCTTACACTTATATTTTAAATTGAAATCCAAAATAAGAAATAAGTGGCGTGATGATATTTAATACACACAATTAAGAATTATTTCTATGAGTCAGACTTGTCTCCTCAGTGAGACGTTGAGTAACGTTGCAAGACCAATTTTTTTTAGTAATTAACTTTATAACTACAGTATCATCTTTAACATTCTTCGACACGCCTGCAACAGAACACTTAAATTGCAAGATTTTTTGGTTGTTGGTTCACATTCTGACAATTTGGAATTCCAATCCATTTAAAAAAAAACGGCAGGAATTACTAAGTATACGATACGTGCGTACAATTCTAACAATTTCATATCGTTTAGTTCACAGCTTTCTAAAATTATTAATATTTTTTAAATAAATAATAATTTTATAACTAATTTTAGTATTTTATTGAACCGAACACGCTACTACACAAAGTATCCATTAAATACGTTTTGATTAAATCCACACCTATATTCCACAATGGCGATTACTCATTTCATGCATTCAGGGAATACAACATATTCCTTCAAAATTATTAAAAAACATCATTACTTTCTTGGTAACCATTTTATTGAAATTGGCTGCCAATTCGAGGTTCAAAGCGTTCTAACTTTCTGTAATGATGGGTTCATTAACCTGTTTCGAATGTCTGGGCAATTCTACCATAATTTTTAATTTTATGTCCCTTGGGCATAACTTTTAAAAAAATTAATATTTCTTTACCATTTTTTCTTATTATACTAAAAGACTGGTCCTTTTATAATTGCAAAACGTAATTTTAAAGCAAAGAAACTCCAAAACTTTTTTAGAACACAAAACAATGCAGAAAAGTCCTTACCATCGTGTGTCCCGAATGTCAAATTTTAAGTTTAGGGCCCAATCTAATACTTTTTTTAGCTAAAAATTACATTCATTTGGATTTTAAATAGAACTAATACTGTAGCTTAATGAATTCCTTCCATTGAATTTTGGCTTTTAACATTTATAATGCGTTTTTCTCGTCTCCTAACTTTGTCCCTGGGTTTTGGTACATTCACTGACCTCATTCCAAAAGTGGTGAAGAGAGGCACTGGATTGAGCTACAGTGATTCTTCAACCATGAAAACTGTATTGCAAAAAACTCACTTTTCAGTTAGTAGCCACATATAATTGCTAAAATTCACCAATAAGTCCAAAATTTAAAAAAACTTAGTGAAATTGCCTGCGAGGCTTTATTGGTTTCCTTACAGTCTCCCGGGTTTAAGGTTAATTTTTGCTTGATAATTGAAATTTTTTTCTATAAATATGTTTAAGTGGAGTACAAGAAGTAAAAAATCCCTTTTTATTAAACTGGAGTTAATTTCAACACAAGAAAGACCGGAAAACAGCGTGAATGTCCTTTCCTTCCGTTCCTGACCTTCCGATCATTACCGTCGTATGTTCTAGGGAAGGAAAATCGAAACCAGTTTTAAGACTATCCGGTTTTTTACAATTTCGGTTTCATTGATAAACAGTTAGTTTCGTGAAGCCGGTTTAGACCGGTTTCTTTAGAATCGGTGTTTTTAAAAAACTGCCGTCCCTTATTATAATTTTTTTGTTTTTTACAAATAAGCTTTGCTAAACTTTTTTTCGTAATTCTAGAACCCTTATAAACCTTTTGATAAACATTTAAAGTGATTTTGAAAAAATAAATTTTACAAGTTTTTAATACCTGAAATTAAAAATTATGGTAGAACTGCCCGTCTACTCCGAGTGTAGGATGTAGCATTAGCTCAGAATTTACATAAAGTGGTAGTAATTAGGTAAGAAACGTTCATTGTAAATAGTGGAAATACTAGAGAGTAATAAATCACCAGGTCGTAAACCGATACAAACACATCGATATAATTTGAAAACTGTACAGAGTTACTGTGGATTCAAATCCTGACCGTGATGTGTCACCAACATCTCTAGTGTAGTTAAGGGTCGACGTTAATTAAAAAAAAACATACATGCATGATGCATGTCAAAAAACGGTATGCAGAGTGAGTCTATTTCTAAATATAAAGGGTGGTCACTAATAAAACAAACCAACTCTGTGACTACTCAGAGTAAGACTCAAAATTTGGTAAACAAAATATTCAAGATGAAGGGAAACGGGTTATGCAGAAAAATAGTATATGCATTAAAATGCATACTTTCAATTCATTAAAATGCATAATGTACAGCGACCTCTATCGGAGTTTGTATGTTTTCCAAATTTTCGGTCTTTAATCGCTGTAGTTCGCTGAAAAGAGTGTTCAGAGTAGGGATGTTTTATTACCAATCACCTTGTATATAATAGTCATGAATTAAAAACTACCTTATTCTTCTCTTGGAGCTATATTTAATTAAACAAAAGTTTATATCATGATTTTACGTCGAAAGTAGTCACACACAATTAGCAATTTATATCATTTGATAAACTTTTACATCAATATTTTATTTCATAATGGTATAAATTTAAAATGTGTGTGTTGAGTTTCATAATTATCAAGATTTTATATTTAGCAATTTTCGATAATTTATTGTACGACCATACATTTGTGCACGACTATGACATTTTAATTTACTGTACATTAATTATTTTATTTATTGAAAATATATTAAATTATTTTTCAAATGTTTAGACTCGTAGACATTACATACATTCATGGAACGGAAGCTTATATGTATATCCATTTACATAAAATTTCATTTTAATCAGGTGTTCCCATACACAACCATATAATCAGATATGTCCATGTCCAAAACTCGGGCTTTTGCATAAAACTTGAAATAATATTGCTTTTTTAAAGAGTTTTTCAAGTCAGATCTTAGAGAATTTAAAGAAATCATTCATCTGTAATTTCTTTTTAAAACGGCAAAGTAAATCAAAATTTTTTTTAAAAAAAGCGTGAAAATAAACTTAGACTGTTTCAATTTTTGCCTTGATTATTCACTGTCTATTATTTAAGTAAAGCATTCGGTATCAATAAGAATATGAGTAACCATTTGGGATTTGATGAGAAAAAGTGCTTTAGAAGAAATGTCCATAAATCAAAATACAAAATAAAAAAAAATCAACAAATTTAACGAATGAAATAATGCTATTTTGCTTTGAAAAATATGCTAAAAAGTTTCTTTTTTCAAAAAAGAAGTCTATGTTCCAATTTTTTAGTGCTTTGAGGACCGCCACAATCGTATCGTTATTCGAATCAATATTGCCATCTTGTGCTTGCAATACTTACGATCAACTGTTAGATTCAAAGACTGATTAAAGTTAGTCCAACTTGTTAAACAATGTTATTAAATTCCATTTGATTCAGAAAGTACCACCATTCTTATATAATTAAATTTTATAACAAAAAAATTTATCGGCGCTTTTCGCTCCAGGGTAAATAAAATGATTTTATTATATAAAACTATATACATTTATTTAATGTAAATAGTGGTAATATAAAATAAGAGTTTCATTGCGCATATTAATTCAGTTTACGGGGCGCAGGAGTCACGAAACATTAGTATGTCTTTGGGTCTGGGGCCTTAAATCGTTATGATCAGGCCCAGCCAACACCTCATCTCTTTTTTTTAAAGAAAAAAATGTATTAAAAAAACTATTCTAGAAGTTGCATTTTCTCTGCCTCGATGATGCTCTCTCTGTTTTTATACTTCTTTTCTTCGTTATCTTTCTTTCTCTTCGAATGCTGTGAATTTCACGATTATATGGGGAGTCCGTCAATGAGAGGTTTTTCTTGTTTTTCTTAAACCCAAGTGAGAGAGTGCCCCAATTTGAAATAGGGGTTTTGGCGATGCATCAAATTCTTATTCCAGTGAATAAATCAATTTTTTTAATTAAATTTTCAATCTTCCTTTTTAATTATAAAGGTTTCGAAATAATCAAAAAAAAAATAGTTTTGAAATTCCACAGTATTTTTCAAAATGAATTCTTTTGAGTAAAAACTTGTATTCGGTGCAATGAATATATAATTAATTTGTAGGGCATTGTGCTTATTTAAGAATTTTGGGGTGTCCACTAATAACGTGATGCAATTTAGACATATTTAACCATCCTCTATATTGATATTACGTGATATTTGTCAATCCCCCCCCCCCTCCATAACCTCCCGTGAAATTTTTAAAAATTCGTACGTTTTATTTGATCTTTTTTTAAAAGAAGTTTTACTTATGTTTTTTCAATTGCACCAGCATCTTGAAATATGTTCCGGAATTTCACGATCGATATCATCATGTAAGGTATTCCCCGATTTTGGCCGGAAACATACTTTTATTTAATTTAACTATATTCTCTCGCTATCTTACGCTGACCCTAATTTTTGTGCGGAACAAGCATAAAAAAAATATATCGTGTTATTTTACGAAAATCCTCTTCCGTGATATTTGGTGATATTCGACTCGGCTAGGCTATACTTGAACGGACACATACGGCCATACTTATACACTGTTAAGACCAAGTTGTCAAATTGGGCTTTTTTTTTCACCCCCGGATGAAACGGCTGTCTGAATTGGCATTTCTAGGCTTTGAATCGCCTTGGGACAATGAATCTTGGGCTTGTGAATCACCTAACGGTGCCAGGTGCCATTCAGGAACACCTAGTTGAAATTCGAAGTACAAACCTTTTAAACATTTTAAAATAATGGATTATTTCACCCGTTTCGAATGACTACGTCGAGTCGTTTTAGTAATTCGTTTGAGTGCAGGAGCCAGACCTTAGTAAGAAACGTAAAGTTAAGAAGAAGACTAGAAGAGAAAACAAATGAAGCCATCCAGAAAGTCACCAAGCAACCCTAGTAAGCCCAAACAAATAGCTCAATCAATGTTGACTGTTAGTTTATGCTGAAACGTATAATTTTATTCCTTAAAAAGCAATAATTAAAAATCAAATTATGACTATTTGCGCAGCTGTGGCCAATATAACGAGATCTGAATAAACACAAGTTAATAATTTCCTTCACAAATGTTTGAAATGTGTAATTAGTACAAATGTTAAAAGTATATTTGCTTTATGTTTAAATTAATAATATATAGAAGGCAGCACCACATAAAATGCAACTGGACGTGTGGCTTAATCATATCATCCGATCTTAATGATGGCATCACTTCCAATAAAACTATCTGTGTGAGAAGATGTGTTGTCTTTGAGTTCTTACTTACAAATTAATTTCAGATGATTTGACTTGTTTTTAAATAGAGTGTTTACTTAATTTCCGACACAAATGAGAAAAATGCGTTGTAAGTAGTGGAAATATTAGAGAGTAAGAAATCATCAAATCGTTTCGTAAACCTAAGCAATATCTTCTATAAAATAAGGCCCAATACTTCGCTGAAAGCTTGTCCGTGGCCGAGTGGTTAAAGGCATCCGCCTCAGGATTCAGCCTTCTCAGGAGTGAGGGGTCTCGAATCCCATCTACTGCCAGTCACCCTATAAATCGGATATCTGTATTGGGAAAGAGTAGAAAATCCAACTCGCGACGGATGGGCCCGAGTACACTGGGACAGACGTGCTCGTTAAATCTAAGGAGTTCAAAGTCCCGACGGCGTCAGCGTACGATGTCGCTCGAAGCTCCGTTGGGTGCCCGCTCAGGTGCCGACCGCGTCACTTGACCAGGGTTCTAAATTACGAGGCGTTATTGGCTGTGTTAAAGCACCTTAAGGAGGCTAGAAATAGGCAGCCGGAAGCGATTACATCAAGAAATCGCTGAAAGCGTTTTTTTCCTTACTACAAAGGCGTACCTAGTTAACTGGGTTTTGTATTTGCTTTTTCTTTTGTCAGCATGACACGTCCGTCATATAGGAAGGTCCCTTTCTCAAATCCATTCTCACTCACTTATCGGAAATTTGATCCAGATCAAAGGCCGATACCTGATCTAGTACCCAGAAGTAATAATTTGTATGGGAATATGGAGGACTTCCATATTCCCACGTGTGTCCACGACCTATTTAACGTGCCCCAACCACCATTAGCGACACGGCGATATTTAGTTGAATACAAGCGCCGACCCAGCAACCTTCAGAATTGCGAGCACCGCCGAGGACAGAACCCACAACATAAACCCCATTTAATAAACCAAAGTTTTGCCGTCTTGACCGTCTTCTTTTCAAGTTTAACAATATGTGGTTCGTTGCCATGTTTCAGAAATGTGGTAGTTCGTATTAGAAAAACAAAAAATCAGGCGTTCATTTTTCACGTAAAGTTTCTTGGTTTCATTTAATTTGGTTTCGGCACCAGATGTTGAATATTGTGAGTTATGAGTACTAGAAAAAGCACATCCGTTAGACACAAAAACATTTCCTTTTATTATCATTCTAATTTCTAACGCAACCGTTCACCTAGCAACCAAAATAGTTTGCCAGAGTAAGAAAAACAAGTATAATGTGCGTGACAATAAATACAATTAATTATACATATAAGATCGCCACGATGACGTCAGTCCATTCGACTTGGGCGCGTGACACCTACCATACCATACATGTGTTGTGAATGTAGGGAATCATATATTTAAAATTATAAAATCTATTTGAAAATCAACCAGAAGTTAATATCTAAGCTTTTAAAAAAAAAATTTGGCCTCGGATAAAATACGATGAAAATATCAAAGGAAGCAAGCAGAAAAACCAAAGGGATTATGGTATTATATCTGCTAACTGGACAACGTAAAAAATGTCTCCATTTGCGTTAAATAACAAACCATCACAATCCCTTTCTTGCCAAGATTAAAAAAATAATAATAATAAATGAATTATATTCATTACCACAACTGTTATATATTTTTTGTTAATAAAAAAAATGTATAGCATACAAAGCCTGCTATTCTTGCTACCTCTACAGGTAGTCCAGCTCCATGGAGGCTTCTGAACATGATAATATTGTTAACATCATTGACTACGACCAGTTTGTGGAACAGAAGTTTAAATGCACCAGAACCATTCACCATGACCCAACAAGGTAACGTAAGGCCTTTACACAAGACCCCATTCACACTAGCGCTTGCCAGGTCCTAGGACCCCCCCCCCCCCTATCACATTTAGACTGGCCTTTTGGCCCCTTTTTGGGATGTCTTCGATGTGTAGGAAGGACGCTTCGCGTAGATACTACAAAATTTTCTTCCGATCTCCGAGCATACAAAGCTAAGACGGTTAGAGACTACATTAAACTATGTGCATTGTTTAGATGTGAATAGAGTATGATACACAGCAAGAATGTACACTAAAATACTAAGTGTGAATGCGGATGCGACATTGAATTCCATTTTTTAAATTAAAGATACTTAACATAACTAATTCACGAATCGCATCAAACATTTTGGAGGTAACTATTCTGATTTTCTTCTGTTTGTGTGTATAGACAAATTTTAACAAGATTCCTGGGAATATGTGGACGCGCAAGTCATATGCTTAGATGGCATGAAATAAATTCATTGACTATTTTATTTGGATTGGATTCTCTCGGTTAAATTAAATTTCGCTATACTTTTAACATCCACGGAGAGTTCCGATTCATTGAAATCCAAACTTCAAAATCAATTGCTAGAACCGCATAAAAATGTTTCTCATTTGGATAATTTCAATTTGGTTTTGCATTCGTCTTGCATGCGGAAGGTCCAAGGTTCGATTCCTGACATCGCAAAAATAACTACCCACCTATTAACGGTCACTGCAACCAAAAAAAAAAAAAAAAACGACGAAAAATACCCTCTGTAGAGGGACAGAACATTAAATATCCCACAAGGAAGTGGTTAGAAGCGACAGTTACTGTAACAATTTTTATTTTAAAAAAATCAACTACCCAAATAAACACATTAGATCCATTTTTTCCTTTCCAGGCATTCACAAAATACTTGTCACCCTATAAACGGTGTGTGCAGCCAAAAATGTCCATTGAATAATAACCCGTGTAGAGGTACACGTGAAATATGCTTCCAAGTCAAAACGACGCATACAATGTAAAAGTTGCGTTGTGTGCCTACTCAAATGTCGGAGGTGTGGTGATGTGGATCTAAAATACGAAGGCCATGTAGCTCTAGTCCATAGATAGTTCAAACAAACCTGAACTGGGGAATATGCGAAGCTAATTTTTTTTAAAAATGCAAAACAACAATTTGTTTTCAAAATCAATCAAAGAGTTTATTTTATACACGAAACCGCTATGTATATATTATAGAGCTCTCTCTCTCTCCCTTTGTATTTTATTTCAAAACAGGTTTCAGTAGGGTGTATAGACGAAGCTTCATCATTCATCTTAAAATATATGCTGATAAAATACAATTCATAGATTGATACCAAACTTTTCGAGAAAATGACTTTAGATTTTTCTGTGGACTTTATTTTATGAAATTCGAATTCAAATCTCAATAAGTAAAAAAAAGTTTACAATACTTCACAAGCATATTTGCTTATTCCCCAGTTCGTAAATCTAAAAAAAAAAAAAAAAAAAAAAAAAAAAAAAATTCATCTTGAAAAATATTTTATGTACTTATCTTTCAATCCCTTTCCCCCATGTTTGACATACCACTAGTGCTGAAACGGCAGAGGCTTACTCCACTGATGCCTTAAACTAATCAGAGATCCCTATCTTCCGATCCCACATGCAAATTTCATGCAACCAAGTAGCAGATTAGTCTGCATGAAGGCCTGATGCTGAGGTATAATACTCAGAATGCAAAACATATGTGCATCGAACAAAGGAACAGCGTAGACTGCGGTCTCTGTTCAAAACTCCCATTTACCGATTAGAAGATGAAGTCTAGTTTAGAGCATACTTAATTAAAGTTTTGGGAACAGTATGTGAGTTGAAGGGGACTGAGGGTTAGAATAAGGGAAAATGCCAGCATCTAAAATAATGAAGTTCTTCGAACGTAGACAATTACACAAAAACCGCCGATTTACGATGGTTTTCTGTACGCCGCTTTAGTATGCAGCCGTCTTAATGTGCTTATAAATAAGCCCTTGATAGATTGAATTCCAGCGAGTAAGTTGTAAAAAGGAATGCCGTCCAGACAGACGTACGAAAGAGGAGCATCCAAACTAAAGTTGCCGAAGAAAGCTTTGTTAACAGCCCTGCTTGCATGTTCCATACTTTAACCCAGTCAAATAGTAAAAATTCCTTTTTTTTTTAATTACCATTATTCACTTTTAAAAATAATGTAAATAACTTTTCATTAGAACGCCTCTTTTGAACGCTGTAATCACACCCACAAAATAAAGTTATATATAATTTTCTTTCTTTAAAGAATTCTGGTAGTCATTGAATTAACAAATAAAAATCATAAGCAAAATACAAGTTAAGATGGAAGTCTGTCTTATTTTTGGCTTACTTTTCCTTTTTTAATTCGATTTTATTTAAAAGGAAAATTGGCATTGGCCATGTTAACGACTCCTTAGAGCCTGTGCAAATTTGTATTGATGTTGGTTAATTTCTTCAGTTGCCTTTAGGGGCTGCTATCCGGCCAAATTCCAGATAAGCAGCCCCTGAAGGTAACTGAAGAAATTAACCAACAGATGCCTGTCATATTAGTGGACCGATTCTGTGGTTTTGACCAAAAAAAGTTACTAACTTGATCTAGTGTTGTCTTTAACCCTTTAAGACCGAGCGATCTATCACGATCGGGCGTATATAAAATATAATGTTTAAGTTTTTCAAAAATATCGATATCGAAGCTGCTGACTTGTCGAATTCATTATTTGTATAAAAATGACTCTGTTTTTAAGGAGCTGGCATTGATGCTGTTTAAGGCATTTAATTTCGATTAAACTCTAAAATTAAGTCTCGTAAACTTAAATCATCGCCATCTGATCGCCGATCTCAAAGATTTTAAGATAAGAAGAATCACGCAATTGGTCAACAACTCAAAACCTGTCTACTAGTGGAACGTTAGGTAGCCTAGCTGTTCGGCCTTCTATTCTGGGTGGTATTGCTCTGAGAGACCTAGGCACGTGAGGATGTGATCAGGCGAAGCCTGCTCAATGGAACAGTTAGTACAAATTCCGAGGCTCCTGATGGATCATTCTGTAAATTTCAATGTCCTAAGATGGCCACTTCAAAGGCGGACAATAACAAATTCTTCCTGTCGATTGGAATCGTGTTCCAGGGCGGGGTGCATTGATGACAATTGTGCAAGATCATTTCCCTCAAGATTGGCGAGGGGAGGGAACCACTTCAAAAAATCTGATTCTATATGAAAAGCTGTTTTAATTTTTTTAAGTATTTACACTCAAACACTGTCTCCCACTTTCGGCCAATTGCTCACGTGCAATAATTGATGACCGGTAGCAGATATAGTAGAAGCCATTTTTGTGTTGTCGCAAACCTTATTGAATTTAATCAATAAAATTTGAACTTTCGAAGGTTAGCAATTACCATCATATTCAAGATACTGTTTTTTTACATTTCGAAAATGTAAACACTTTTTTAATATTTATGTAACAAGGTTTTATCTGGTAATTTGAGAAAAATGCTATATGCATGAAATACATAAACTCTCTATTGTATTAATATGTTCCAATAAATTATAACAAAACGAGCTTGTATATAAGTATCTTCTGAAGTTCACCATTCTTTCGACAGTGTATTTTTTTAATGACACAGTTAAATAAACTAGACTTGTCTATATTGTACAATATAACAAGGTAAGGGCATAATAAATTGCCATTTTGTTCAGTGAATGCAGTTGCTGAGCAACAAAATTCGCAGTTACTCTATTCTACAGAATCCGCAATTACTAAACATGCCAAAAAAATTAAATAGAGGGCTATAAAAATTGAACATCCTCAGAGTTAAATCAGAGTTACAGTGGATCAAAATCAAGTTAAAGTTCCAGTTTTTACACTTTTAAAATGTAATTACTAGTTTTTCCTAATTGACTGGCGAGAAAAAGGCATAACTTATAATATTTTTTTTTTAATTAAAAAAATATTTAAAAGGAAATAAGTGGTACTATTCAATAAAAATTTTAGATTATTTATATTAATCACACTTTGTCTCCTAGGTGAGAAGAATAACGTTGCATGATCAAATTTGTTTCAGTAATTAACTTTGAAAACAGTTTAGAGTTGAGGGAGAGTTACTGGTTTTTGAATTTTGAGCATATTGCTTCAAAAAATCGTCAAAAGTTTTCAAATATCATGTACAATTGTTAAAACTAAACTTTTAACTGCGAACTGAACAGTTTTCGAGCCAATTTCATTTGAAAATAGGAATTACAAGTACGTCATACCATTTAAAATTGAAATCTAGTTTAGAATTTTTTTTGTTTCATTAGAAATTTGAAATTGACCAAACATGCCGGACAACGCCGGATCTTGTCTTCACAATTACCACTGAATACCGACAGTGTTTGCACTTCATCTGCGCAAGTCACGGTTACATCAAACGTTGTCTTAAACTCCACAAAAAAAAAAAAAACTTGCGCAGATGAAGTGCAAACACTGTCGGTATTCAGTGGCAATTGTGAAGACAAGATCCGGCGTTGTCCGGCATGTTTGGTCAATTTCAAATTTCTAATGAAACAAAAAAAAATCTAAACTAGATTTCAATTTTAAATGGTATGACGTACTTGTAATTCCTATTTTCAAATGAAATTGGCTCGAAAACTGTTCAGTTCGCAGTTAAAAGTTTAGTTTTAACAATTGTACATGATATTTGAAAACTTTTGACGATTTTTTGAAGCAATATGCTCAAAATTCAAAAACCAGTAACTCTCCCTCAACTCTAAACTGTTTTCAAAGTTAATTACTGAAACAAATTTGATCATGCAACGTCATTCTTCTCACCTAGGAGACAAAGTGTGATTAATATAAATAATCTAAAATTTTTATTGAATAGTACCACTTATTTCCTTTTAAATATTTTTTTAATTTAAAAAAAAAAATTTTTCTCGCCAGTCAATTAGGAAAAACTAGTAATTACATTTTAAAAGTGTAAAAACTGGAACTTTAACTTGATTTTGATCCACTGTAACTCTGAGGATGTTCAATTTTTATAGCCCTCTATTTAATTTTTTTGGCATGTTTAGTAATTGCGGATTCTGTAGAATCCGCAAAAATCAAAAAACAGCCAGCAGCCAACTCGTCAATACCTGAACGTTTTAGTCATTCGTTTGAGTTCAAAAGCCAGACCTTAGTAAAAAACATGGAGTTAAGATGAAGAAGACTGAAAAGAGAAAACAAGTGAAGCCGTCAGAAAGTCGCCAAGCAACCCTAGTAAGTTGAAACAATTCGCTCGCAACGCAATGTTCACTGTTATATCATATGCTGAAATGTATCATTTTAAATGTTAGAAATCAAAAATTAAAAAAGGTTATTTGCACAGCTGTATTCTGTATAACGTGATCTGAATTTACACAAGGCGGTAACAATTTATTTCACAAATGAGAAAAAATGCGTTGTAAATAGTGAGAATATTAGAGAGCTTGAAATCCTCAAGTCGTTACGTAATCCGATGCAAACTCTTCCGTAAATAACGCCCAATACTACACTTCAAGCGTTTGTTTGAGCTGACTACAAATCGATCAATTACTTCACTTGGCCAACCAGGTTTTGTATTGGTTTTTGCCCTGCAACATTAACACCTTATTCTTACCTGTGTGGTAAAAAGTCATTTTGATTTTAGAGGAAAGCTGAAACTTCTATTTGGGGAGGAAGGTTGCAACTTCGGGCATCTCATCACATCTTTTGAAGTAAATACTCAAAAGTTAAAGCCACTTAAAATTAGTTTTAAATATTCTTCCTGCAATTTCATTTACATTACTTTTTAAATAGCATTATAATGAAATTAAAAATGAAAATTGAAGTTAGAAGTCATTTGTATTTATTTTTACAGCACTTCCTCTCACCCAATGAGCCGCTCGTTAAAAATTCAATACAGCCGGAGAAATGTGGCTTAGAAAAAAACTACTTATTATTATTTTGATTATTTTCATGAGTTATGTGACGCTGACATAGTTTAAGGAACATGGCATCCTATGTTAGGTTAGGTTAGGTTTGAATTATTGTCGCACTAGAGCAACACGAGGATTATTGGCGACGGGCATCGTATTTTATAACCACAGTCAAGTGACGAGCCAAAACTTGAATAGGCACCCAACGCAACCGTTAGGGGCGACATCGTACGCAGCGTTAGGACTTCAAAGGATATTTAACGTGCACTCCCTTACCCGTCGGACATTTTGGCTGCACGGGCCGTTTATAGGTCGGCAGCTATTTTGGCGATACCAGGACCCGAACCTGGGACCTTTCGCATGCTAGGCGAGTGCCTCACCAACTGGGCTCCCCAGCCCCCCACTTGGCGTTCTAGAAAATTTGCTTTAGCGCATTTAAGTAGTGCTCAAATATCTATTATTTTTTATTCAATATCGATACGAAATAAGACCAAAATTTACCAAAAAACCGCATTTTGGAAATGTGGAAAACCTTTATGATTTCGGTTTTTCGTGTTTACCCTCTATCGTGGTTAAAGTCTTGTATCGAATCAAGGAACCGTGCCTCGAAATTTCAAACCTCTGCAAGACTTGGTTTAAATTATCACTGGTATGGATTCAAAGAATTGCCATTTAAAAACAGCTTCGGAATATCAGGCAAGTTATTTACTTGAGGCAGAGTGTGTGTCTACGTCTCGTCAAATATCTGGTAGTTGAAATCCTAATTTCAAATTTGTTACTTAACAGGAGTACATAGTATCGTGACAACATCTGCGATAGGGCAATCCTCAACAATTGATGTCAATGATACGGCAAAAGTAAGGTAAATTCATAATGTTTATATATACCAGTTTTTACATTTCGAAAATGTAATTACTAGTTATGCTCAGCTTCCGCGAAGTCCCCTACTTATTATATATATTTTTTTTTTATTAAAATGAAATCCAGAAAATGAAATAAGTGGTAATATTTAATACCCATTTTTGAATTATTTTTATTGATCTGACTTGTCTCTTAGATGTGATGAATAACGTTGCCAGATCAAGTTTGCTTCAGTAATTAACTCTTCGAAAACAGTTCAGAGTTAAGGGAGAGTTACTGGTTTTTGAATCTTGCGTATTACTTCAAAAAATCGTCAAGGGATCTCAAATATCTTGTACAATGTTAAAAACTAAAAATTTAGCTGCGAATTGAACACTTTTCGGGCCATTTTCGCATGAAAATAGGAGCTACAAGTACGTCACGCAATTCGAAATTGAAATCTAGTTCTATTCGCTTTGAAGGGTTTTCCCTTTATCCCTTTTATTTAATCGCTGACGACATTTGTTTTTCCATTAGAAATTTGATAATGAGCAACCACGCAACGCAGGAGCATGTCTTCACAATAACCACTAAATACCAAAAGTGTTTGAACTTAATCTACGCAAGTCACAGCTACATCAAACAAAGTCTTAAACTCCACAAACAAATCAACCAGTAGCCAATTCGTCAATACTTGAGCGGACACCCTACGCTAATAAAGCTAAAGGTGGCAAATTGGGGCTTTTTTTCACCCCCGGATGAAAAGGCTGTCCCATTTGGCACCTCAAGGCTTTGAATCAAATTGAGTCGATGACTCTTGGGCTTGTGAATCACCAAGGGGTGCAATTCAGGAACACCTACGTGAAATTTTAAATATAAAGCTTTTAAACATATTAATATGATGGATTATTTCTCATGTTTCGAATGACTATTTCTAGTCGTTTTAGTCATTCGTTTAAGTGCAGGAGCCAGACCTTAGTAAAAAAACATAGTTAAGATGAAGAAGACAGAAAAGAGAAAACAAGTGAAGTCATCAGAAAGTCGCCAATATGTGGCAATAGTAGTATATAGAAAGAACAAATTACAATAGAAGGGAACTTAAAAAGTGCATTGCTAAATAAACTAGTATATTTTGCTTAAAAAGTTTAGTACTAAGCTCTGGAGAAAAGATTTTTTTTTTCAATATTCGGTAGTGGAGAGGATTAATTTTTCATTAATTTGTAGTTAAGTTCAAGTACAATTTCAATATTTTACAAAATACTTTGCGTTTTTACTAAAAAGTACTTTTAAATGAACTGCTCCCTTGCCGCTTTAGGATGCAGCCTACTTAATGTGTTTACAAATACGCTTGATAGAAAGAGAAATTTCAGCGAGTAAGAGAGAAAAAGAATATCGAGAATACGGACAAAAAGAATCTGAAGTTCAATAGGTGCTGACCAAAGTATTTTTTGGTATTTACCAGCTTTTACATTTCGAAAATGTAAATACTAGTTACTATGGTATAAAACCTTACAAATGCTCGTTGAACAGAATAATTTAAAATTTTAAAATAAAATCCTTAAAAAGAAATAAGTGGTAGTATTTAATACATAATTTGGAATTATTTACATCAAACTGACTTGTCTCCTATAGTTTAGCGCAAAATTTTCTTGAACGGAAGCCACGAACAGGGTTGTACCTATAAAACGCGTGGAGCCATCACATGATGACAATATAAAATGGATGAAACTTTCTCTTCATCTGATTGATTGTTCTGCTGATTTTGTATTTCCACCCAAGGTCGTGGCTTCTGTGATAAGAAACCTTGCGTGTTACTATATCGCACACCTAGATCTAAACAGGTATTAACTCAAAAAAGCACTTTTTTCAGAAAAGGCGAAAAACTGATACTGTGTCCCTGTGATCTGCAGGAGTTTTCTTTATAAATGGCATGCTTAGAATATGCAACTAGAAGAAAGATATTGTAGGAATCTTGTGCTTTCATCATGTTTTGGGGCTAAAAATTAGATTTTCGTAGTTATTTCCCTATTGCTTAACAATGTTTGTATATTTGTTTCATTATTTTGAGTTGAGCCCTTGTTGGTGAATTTAGTTTTGAGTTGGCTCCCTTTTGAAGAGGCAACAAAAACTTAAAATGTAATAGTATTTTGTATTATTTATAATTAGTGCAATTCATAAAGTGGTCTGTGGACCAGCAGTAGGAATATATTGGAAAATAAATTAGCAAGAAAACACTAGAAAGACTGAAATCAATCAATATAATTATTAATAATGTTAATTTCTAGTATTAGATATCCTTCGGTTTCGTCCCAAAATTAGCACACGACATCTTTTGTCCTTAAATCACTGACAGTCAAATTGAGGCAGTTGATTCTGGAATTATAAGAGAATAGGGACATTTGTCTCTTGGTAATCTGAAATACGATTTGTAAGGCATAAACTGCTGTGACGGGACCATCTGTCCTATTCTTGTCATTTTCCGTTTCAATTCTTGCCAAAGTTTTTTCTTGCAGATGCTGTTCATTTTGTTTGGCTTAACGTTCGCTTTCCTTCTTCGTCTGAGTTCTTGTACCTTTCGCACAGATCACATTGATCTTTTTTCAGTACGAAAAAAGAAATATTGAATTCAGTGTTGAATATCTTGTTGAATGTGGAAGACGTGGCTACAAGTAACCCATCCCCTTCACGAAGTTATTTATAATCTCTGTAGATATCGGTCAATGATTTGTCACTGGAAATAAATTCTCTGATTGTTCGAGCTCTCAATCATTTTAATAGAATTTATAAAAGTATAACACTCTGTTTAATTTGTGGGTCAATAGTTGAATGATGGTCGAGTTTTCCTCTAAAATCGGCTTCATTAACTCCTGATTCCGTTTTCTTGGAAAGTACTGTTTTTATCGCTTTATAGCTAAAGTTAAGAGTGACTTTGAAAAATGGCTGGCAAGCTTCAATTTTGGACCCGTTAACCTTAAAATAATTGGCGGCGTTAAGCGCTCTAAAATCTTGTGTGCTTGAGTATCGATATTTAGGCTTTATTTGTTGCGAGTGTCGTACTACAAATTCTCTGTCTTTCAAGCTTGCTGAGTCCCCAAAATACGTCAAAGATCTGTTGCCTAGACATTTCATCGATCTTATCTTTGCATTTTAGCCGGCTTTTTTCACCACAGGGCGGTCCAACTTTTCTCAGTGGCACTTAGTTATTTGATTTCGACAAAGATTGGTAGGCCTTATAAGAATTTCTTAACACTTTTGCGACTTTCAAGATACATTTAGCTTTTTTACTATTCTCTTTATACGCTTTTCTTCTCTCTCCTTGGTCTTGTGGGAATATATTTCCAGCAACCGTAGTATTTTGAGGGTCTACTTGCTCACTATCATCATCTGTGTCCGACGTACTATTAGATTTCGATGAATTCAAGCTGCTACTGCTAGTGCTTGACAAAGTCAACGATGCGATAGGAGGTAAAATCCTTGGATGGGGTTTTACTTTTGTTAAACAATCGGAAATTAGGATCCTCATCGGAGTCCTCAATATCACTTTCATCGCTTCGGATTGGTGAAATAGAATAGTTTGGTGCACCAGTCTTTTTTTGTTTAAACGTGCTCGGAATAGAGTTATCAACCATGGATAAAGCGGCATGAGTTTCTATAGATGAGACTTCATCACTAATTGATGTCACCTTCAAGTCATCTTCCAGAGTTGCATGTTGAGTAAATATTATAGGAGTGATATTGCCTTTCTCCCTTCCTTTCTAATTCCATATTTATTGAAACCGTCCACGTTTCAGTGTTTGCCTGAAACGGGTATTTCACTAAATTACAGGATCCTTTGCGTCAAATAGATTTAAAAAGCCATAAATATAACGTTTTCGATCTCATTAGCGATGTTGTAAAATTAGACTTGGTGGAGCCCATCTAAAGAGATCTAACTCAAAAATTGATCAGTAAAACAGAACAAACTATGTAATTGCTAGGATGAAAATAAAATTATATTCAGATGAAAAGACTCTAATCGCCAATAGCCAAAAAAGTAAAACTACCGAAAAATATATCATCAAGTCGTAAACCGATGCAAACTCTTTGTAAAATAACTCCCAATTTGTAGATGAAAGGGCGTCACTTAACTAACGAGTTTTTTTTATAGGGTAAGGTGGGGTAAGTGGGCCATTGGGGCAAGTGGGCCACCCCCCCTGGCATTTCTCGAATTATGGACGTAACAAAAATCTGTTACAATATTTTTACGTATTTACCCCAATAGATGCAGGAAACATTATGGCATCATTTTCATTTTAGTATGTAACAAGGTACAATCCTTTTTGTGAAAATTTTTAAAATTGCATCTTTTCGTAATTCACGCCATCATACTATTTTTTTATTTATTTCCAAACGGTTCATGATACAAAACAAAATGTTATATATTTCGAAAGTGTATAAAACGTAGTATCGTTTTGCAGTGTCATGTACTTGTGATGATAATAAGGTTAAAAGAAAATTAGGGTGGCCCACTTGCCCCGCGTTTGGGGTAAGTGGGCCACCACAATGGCGGGGTAAGTGGGCCAGGGGTGGCCCACTTGCCCCAAACTCTTTAATATACTTAAAAAAAAAGTCATATTCACTGATTCATAGGGTAAGTCATATTCACTATTCATAGTCCTATTCATTGACATAGGCCAGTTTAAAATCTGTAGCCCTAACATTTTTTTTTACACTACATGCAAAAATGACCAAGATGAAAATTAACGAATTTTTTCTTTTAGCAAGCTTGCATGCCAGAAAAGTTGCTATTGGGGAACTATTGAAGATACATCATTAATTTTTTGTTTCAAGCACTCAAAATATCATGTAGATTATCCCACTTACCCCACCATATCTCTAATATTTATGTGTAAAAATATATTAGGGGGTGGCCCACTTACCCCACCTTGTGGGGCAAGTGGGCCACTCGGATGACCAAAAAGAAAAAAGTATTTTTTAAGTTTATTATTTGCCAATTTGTTTTAAGATTGCCATGGGTATAGTAATAACATACGAGAGAATGGACCACAAAAAAATAAGTTGTTCGGCCGATTATATCCAGTGGTATGAGGGTCTAAAGTTGAATTATGCCAAAAAGGTGGCCCACTTACCCCACCTTACCCTAGAAAAATAGCAAGAGATAAAATTTGAAAATTGTTCAGAGATACTGCGGATCCAAATCATGACCTTGACGTGTCACTAATATCTTTAGTGTAGTTCTAGGGTGACGTTAATTCAACAAAAAAACATAGATGCATGTCAAAATACGGTATACAGAGTGAGTCTAATTTCTAAATTATACAGGGTGTTCAGTAATAAAACAGCCCTACCCTGAGCCTTCAGAGAACTAATCAAAGTAAGGACTCAAAATTTGGTAAACATATTATTCGAGATATGGGGAAACGGATTAGGCATAAGAATATATGCATTGAAAGGCATACTTTCTGATGTACAGCGACCTCTATCGGAGTTTGTACGTTTTCCAAAATTTGCAGTCTTTTATCGCAGTATTTCGCTGAAAAGAGAGCTCAGAGAAGGGATGTTTCACTACCAATCACAATGTATATAAAAGTCATAAACTTGAAACTAATGCATTCTTCTCTTGGAGCTAGATTAAATTAAATAAAAGTTTATATGATGATTTTACATCGAAAATAGTCACACACAATTAGCGATTTATATGATTTTATAAACTTTTAGCTCAATCTTGTTTTTAAGAATGATATAAATATAAAATGTGTGTGTGCGTTGAGTTTCATAATAATCAAGATCTTATATTTAGTAATTTTCAATAATTTATTGTACGATCATACATTTGTGCATGACTATTACTTTTCAATTTGCTATACATTGATTATTTTACTTATTGAAAATATATTAAATTATTTTTCAGATGTTTTGATTACATACATGCAGGGAGTGAAAGCTTATATGTATTTAGATTTATATAACATTCCATACTTAATTCAGATGCTCCCATACACAACCAAATATTCTGATATGTCCATGTCCAAAACTCGCACACATACATCGAACTTAAAATAACATTGTTTTTCTTAAAGAGTTTTTCCAAGTCAGATCTTAGAGCATTTAAAGAAATCATTCATCTTTAATTTCTTTTCAAAGCAAAAAAAAAAAAAAATCAAAATCCTTTTTTAAAACAAGAAGTTCTAATAAAAGAACTAAAATAGCCTACTTTGTTGTTACTTAAATACTTACTGACATTCTTTTCGGAAAAGAACTAGGTTCGTAACTGTAAGTCTTACAACAGTTTCTACATAATATTTATACACATCAGAATAAATTTCATTAAACACAACATCAAGTCATAATTTAAACTTCTTAATGCAAAAATCAACTATTTTCATTAATTTTCTATCGCAAATAAAATTAATATTACTTATCATCCGCTTGATTTATTTGTAGTTCTGCGAATAATTAAATATTTATTTTTGAAAAAAAAAATGGAACTACTCCAAAATGCACCTAAAATGAGAAACGTAAATTAACACTATTCAGGAACACACGCAAAAAAATATGCCTTGCCACTCACTCAGTAAACAAATAATAAATAATCACATTTCTGACGTCATTCCAAATTGATTTATAACAAAAATGAATTTTTCATCAAATAATATTTTTAAATGAAATAAGTTTATCATGGCATTGGTGAGTTGGCAGCAGCGATTTAAATGACTCGAAAATGAATTTCAATGCTGATTCAATGGGGAATTCGTCGACAAATAGTAGATTTATGTCAGTCCAATCGTACAAACAGACTGATAAAAAGTTTGAAAGTTAGGTCTCTGAGGTCATAATACCTTTCTAACAAAAAAAAAGTATTTTTAAGATCGAATGGATAGAACTGATTTTGGAAGGGAAGTTCGGACGGACAGACATGTGGACATCGACGCATGCGAATACATACTTTTTCATTTTTTAAAAATCCTTTCGAATTAAAAAAAAGAGAAGTAGGTTAAAAATGTAAACATAAACTTTAACTGCTTTTAAAGTAAACACTTCTATGTTACAAGCACTTTAAATTGGTGTATAAATATTTCGCCTGCAATTAAACTGCACTTGTATTTTTAATAGTGTCATTATAATGAAATAGAGAATATCAGAAATGAAAATTTAAATTAGAAATAATTTTATCTAATTTTTAATTCACCTATTTTAATCATGCACTTTTTAAATAATTCAATATGTCGCACCAATCTCACGGAACTTAGACATAAAAAATTTCCAATTTTTAACTTGATTATTTAAGTCTGTATCCCTTTTCGACCAGTGGTCAGGTGGCACTGATTTAAAATTAGGAGACTAAATTTGGAGTTTAATCGAAAAAAAAAATGCGTTAAACAGCATCAATGCCAGCAACTCCTTAAAAACTAACTCATTTTTTATACAAATAACGAATGGTAGAAGTCAAATGCTTCGTTATCGATATTTTTGAAGAGCTTGAACATTCTCTTTAATACCCGCACAATCGTGCGAGCCCGGTCGGAAAGGGACAATTAAGTGCATTCGGAATCAATTACAATATGAGCAACCTTTTGGTACTTAGATGAGAGAGGGCGGTAAGAAGAAATGCCTATAAATAGAATACAAAATACAAAAAAAAAAGTAAGTTATGAAAAATCTGCTATTTTGCAAAAAAAAGTTTCTTTTCAAAAAAATAAGTCTATGTTCATATTTTAGTGCTTTGAGCACCATCACAATTATATCGTTATTCGAATCAATATTGTCATCTTGTGCTTGTAATTATGATCAAACACTGCTTAAAGTTAGTCCAACTTCCAACTTATTAAACAATGATATTAAATTCCCTTTGATTCAGAAACTACCACCATTTTTATATATTTAGATTGCGCTCATCGCTCTAATAATTCTATCTAGTTAATATATAAACTATATACATTTATTAAATGTAAATAGTAGTAATATTACATAAGAATATCATTCCACATAACAATTCAGCTCACGGAGCGATGGAGTCACGAAACATTAATATGCCTAAATGTCTTTGGGCCTGGGGGCCCTTATATTGTTATGATCAGGCTCAGCCATCATCTCACCCCTTTTCTTTTTAAAAGAAAATATATTTTTAATGTATTTTTTATAAAAAAAAAACTATTTTAGAAGTTGCATTTTCTCTGTCACGATGATATGTTCTCCCTGTTCTTATATTTTTTTCTTCGCTATTTTTTCCCTCTCCGATTGCTGTGCATTTTACGATGATATGAAGAGTCCGTCAATGTGAGTTTCTTCCTCTTCAGTCTTCGTTGCACTGCGTTTTTCTTTCAGTTTATGGGAAAGAATGCAACAATTCGTAAGGGTGAAACTCCGAATGAGGCTTACCTGAATCGCCCCGACCAGGTGTCTTTCATCAAGCACGTTCAAATAACACAAGTCTCCCAGCGCGCTCTTGTGACCAGGGGTGTCTACAGGGGGGGGGGGGGGGCAGCGACGCATACTGCGTCATTGAAATTTTAGGGGGGGGGGGGGGTCGAAAAAAATTAGAAAATTTTCAATGTAAATGGCTTATTTTGTCCAAGATACCACTTTGACAAATACTTGTTCGATATAATCTTCCCCCCCCCCAGACTTCAAGGGGGGGGGAATAATCCTCCCCCCCCCCCCGCAACCTTCACGTGAATCAAAAATGGTCAATGGACAATGGAGAATCAAAACTTATAAAGAACATCATAAATAGAATATCGCGTAGGCCTCTAACGAATCTTTCTGACATGTATTACTCATAAACAACCCATCATTTCTTTTGAAGCAGACAAAACATTATACTCGCCGCCAACCAAATAAGAAACGGTAGGGATGGCGGTTTTTCAGAAAAACTGGTGTTTTACAACGGCGGTCCATCCCTAAAGTGTTTCAAATAAGGGTGGCGGGAACTATGGCAGCTGCTTAGCTGTCTGTAGTCTGTGTAACACATATACAACATATACAATTCGATTAAATGAGGACTCCTGCACATTTCTTTTTAACCAATGACATTCGTGCAATTTTCCCGCTTAGAAGTGTTCTTAGATAAGTTTTTTTTTTTTGTAGATAGTTGATTTCGAAACGGAGGGGAAGCATCAAAGGTACACCTTTATTAAATGCATCTACTATTTGATCTATTTTAAACTAAATGAAGTTAAAATGCACTGTACTATAATTATTTCAAGAGCTTATTTTGAAGTGTTATGGAAGAGTGATTCTGGTAAGAATTTCGAAATTATATAATTTGAATATTTTAATCTTGTATCTTGTTAACCCTCTGAAAAAGCAAATTGGCAGAAATGTAAACTTGTTTTCATTGCTCGTGATTTAAATTAAAATTTTAACTGAAAATTTAATTTCTTAATTAAAAATTATATTTCTGTAGGTGGTTATAAACCTTAGTGGAATCCCCCATGCTTTAAATTTTAAAATTTAATAAAATTATTAAATTTTTAAAAATTATGTGTGTTGCTGGTAAAACAGTCATTTGACGAGTTGGTTGTTAGACATATATTTTCAGGTTTGTGTGCTCGGTCAGAGACCTTCTTATAAAACGTTTTTGACGAGTTTCTACGTGTTTCCTTCACAAGGTTAGGCAAATAAAGAAAGGATACTAAAGAATTTTAAAGGATGCAAATACTGAGAAATTAATTATATCTGATATTACTGATAATTTTAGTTTCAAATTTTACACTTTAAACACTTTTGGGCGCTAAAAATATTGATCAATATTAATAATGAAAAACATTGTTTTATATTTTTTTAATGCGCACCTGACCTGGGTCTCAAAAATTATTACTTGGCTGGTTTACAGAATTAAATATATAAAATTACACATCTTGGTTAGAATACGGTAGCGTGGCAGGATTTTTTTAAAATAGATTTCCCTCTTCATCAGCAAGAATTTGAATTTTGATGTCATCTTTCAAGAAATTAGATTTTAAAAATTTTACCCCACCCCTTCTTCACGTCATTAAGCACTTTATATTAGTAATTTTTATTATCGATTTCTAAATATTTATTTGGAGAATACTATAAAATTACATGTTGAGGTTTAAGCTGTCTTTAGACGTATCCTCCTAAACCGCAAGGAAGGAATGGGCGTTTTCCTAATTAGTGATGCTATCTTGTTGGTTTTAATAGAATTTTTTAATTGCGGAACTGCACTTTTTAATAATTAAACTCGCATTATAAGTAATTTAATTGAATGAAACCCTTAATTTGATACATTAAGCACTTAAAACACTAACTAAAGGAATCGCAACAAAACTCTTTAACAATATGCAAAATGATAATTCTATTTTAAGAGGCCCGGCTCGAAGAAAGCAATGTGCTGACAATTATTTCTCATAAACATTTCTTAATCGCTGTGTTATAGCTGACATCATAAATATCCGATTTTTTTTATTTAACATTTCTTTGAATGAATGATCTTCGGATAATATATCTGGCTTAGCATACATACTCACAACTCAGGCCCAAGCCATTTTCCCGCCAAATTATACTCGAAAAGGAACTTAATGATTACTTTAGTTAGAAACAGTAGGAAGATACTTATCGTCTGATATCAAATGTGTGAGTGATTGAATTTAGTTAAGAAGTTCAGTTCCAAGCGGTAAGAATTTTTTTTAAATATTTAATTTTAATATAGTAATTTAATAAATAATAACTTTTTAAGTGAAACTATCTGTAAAAATTATAAAATAATTCTAATTTGTTTATGATGTCAATTTTTGTCAATGATGTCAATTTTGTTGCAATAGATAAAAAGCGGAGAGTGCTTTTTTATGCACTAAGAATTGTAGGAAGGAAGGAAGGAATGGGAAGTTGTTTTTGATCGGATCACGTGTCCGGCTATTTTTATGGATTAAAAAAAGAATATAATTACATATATTTTGAGCGGAACTTTTACCGATACCTTAGATTCCCGATAGCTTTTGCTGTAAAGAAAATCTATTTAAATGAAAATTAAAAATAAGTTGTAATTCCGTATTATAAAAGCTATTAAAAGTGTGCTTCCCTTTTTCAATTAGAGGCAACTCTGCGTTGACCTATCAGTAGAAAAACATTCAAGAAGAAAGTCAGTACTTGGATTATATTTCTTAGGACCAAGTTACCCAATTCGATGGTATTTAAAATATTATTTTACTATAACGTTTCATGTATGCATCGTAATGATTCCTATCTAGACACAGTATGGTGTAAATTACTAAGGTAGGTACTAATCTATATAAATATAAAATCTACAGCGTTTTTTTTTTTGGGGGGGGGGGAGATTCAAAAAATTCTAGGGGGGGGGGTGCGTCATTGTCTCTGGGGGGGATCGGCACCTCTGCTTGTGACTATTTTCAATACCTAACAAGAAGTTCTTAAAGAACTAAAATAACCTACTTTCCTGTTACTTAAATACTTACTAAAATTCTTATCTTGAAAAAAACTAGGTTCGCAACAGTAAGTGACATCAACAACAGTTTTTCCACATTAAATTTAAAATAAATTTCACTAAACGCAGCATCTAACTAAACACAGCACTAAACAGAGCTTTATTTGCAGTTATAAATAATATTTAATTTTTCGTAGAACAAAAACCAAAAAACTACTCCTCAATAAACATTTAACTTGCTAAATTCGGCTAGTTTAATTTATTTTATTTCGAAAATTAAATAATTATAACTTAAATCGTTTGCAAAAATTTATATTTCAAAGAATAAATATGTAATATTCCCCGCTTTTAAATAGAATGAAAACAATTCGTTGTGAAATATATATTTGACGTCATCTTAAATTGACCGATGTCTCAAAAATAAATTTATTTTAATTTATTGTCGAAAGGATTCTCGAAAGAATTGTCGAAAAGAAGTCGAGAAAGTTTCTCAAGCAATCGTTGCGATGGCAATGGTGATTTAATTCTAATAAAAATGGCTTCCTATGCTTTTTAAATGAGCATTAAATTTTGAAGTTTTTTAAATAATTGAAGTACTTCGAATTCGATTTCTTTTCTGAAATTTTCAATGTATTCTAATTTCGATGCGCTGAATTTTTTTGACGTGTCTCACTTGTCCGTAGCATTTGTAGTTAAATTCAGCGATTTATATGACTCGAAATTGAATTTCAATGCTAATTCAATGGGAAATTCGTCGTCAAATAGTCGATTTATGTCCGTCCTATCGTACAGACAGACGAACAAAAAGTATGAAAGTTGGGTGTCTGAGATTATACCTTTCTAATAAAAAAAAGAATTTTTAAGATCGGATTGATAGAACTGATTTTGGAAGGGGGGTACGGACAGACAGACAGACGGACGGACGGACATCGACTGCATGTCAATACCTACTTTTCAATTTTTTTTTTAAATTCTTCGAATTAAAAAGAAAGAAAAATAGGCTAAAAAATGTTTTCTTGATACATGACATCAATGAGGTGTGCCAAATAATTCGTTAAACTTTGTCTATCACCATTACCACTTGCTGTAGCAATGAAAAGCAAAGGGGAAGATATTTTAGAGACCATTTCAGACTGCATAAAGTCAGTATTATATAAGTCATCATTCGGGTCCTCTCTGAATAAACAGTCTAATAGTAGTTGTCATTAAACATATCACCTCGTAACTTTTTACTAAGCAAAAAGCTATAATTTCCAGTGATTATTTTTAATAGCTTAGCAATAGCACAATTTGCCAATTGATCTTTTACTTTGTTTGACAGTTTGTTTGCATTCCCGTTAAATTTTAGCATTTCTAGGCAAAGCATTAATGATATCAGTTTGTGAATCATAGTGATCGCAGAAAATTTGAGGAATTTTTCCCAAGTCCATTTTCTAAATAATATTCATAATGAATCGAATCCTGTACAATTATTTTACTGAAAGCGCTTTTTTGCAGTCACTTGCCGCAAGTTCTCGGGAGCTGCAATCCTTATTTTCACTTAATCAACATATATTTAGAATCTGTTATGCTATTTTTACTGATACTAAAAATTGATGGTTTAAAGTAGACATAGCAACCAATTGGTAGGACTGTGGGTAGGACAACCCTATTTCAATTAGATTTATAAAATTTAATCAAAACGATGGTGGTAATTACCATTATTTTTAAGATACTAGTTTCTTTATTTGAAAATAAAAAATGTAACACATTAATTTTACTTAAAAGTGAATAAAAAATTGTTTTAAACAATCCCTAATTATGGAATGCATTGTGCTAGAGAGGGCCCCAACCTTTTTAATTATAAAAATTACTAATTAATGTGTTACATAATTTATTTGAAAATAAAAAATGTAACACATTAATTTAACTTAAAAGTGAATAAAAAATTGTTTTAAACAATCCCTAATTATGGAATGAATTGTGCTAGAGAGGGCCCCAACCTTTTTAATTGTAATCACAATTTTGTTGTTTTGTTTTTAAATTCCACAAAATTTTTCAAAATAATTTCTTCCGAGTAAAAACTTCTATTCGGTGCAATGAATATATAATTCATTTGTAACAATAAAAAAAAAATAAGTGTGTATGTTTTTATCAAAATTCGTACATTTTATTTGATATTTTTTTTAAAAGAAATGTTACTTAGTTTTTTCAAAAGCACCACCAGGAACAGTCAGTTGGGCTGAGGAATCATGCCACGGATGATACCTTAACAGGTTCCTGCCTCGTTCAGCTTTTCTAAAAGAGTTTCTGCAGAACAAATATAAAAAAAAAGTCAGTTATAAACGTTACCATGTGGTGCTGATACACCATCGTACTAATCCATTATCTAATCGAACGTTATTTATGTATCTCCTATTTGGAAAGATCAACGGTAAAATTATTAACTACCCAAAATTACTGCACGCATACTGCAAGCTACACTAGGTGGCGTTGCGCAGCTAATTCATGCATAGAGGGTTATGCAAATGATCCACAAGGGTATTCAAGTGGGTTTTATGTGGGATCAAATCGTCAAAAGCCAACGATTACTGTGGGGAAATTGGGTTTAAGTGACTAAAATGGTTTTGATAGAAAATGGAATTAGCTAGGCTCAGAAATTACTGAAATTTAATACGACTTTGAATTTCTTTTATCAGTATTTTTTCCAAACGGTTCTTCTCTATAGGAGGATAAGCATTTTGTGGACTTATCATATTCCTCAAAACTGAGAGACCTTTTTGTAGCATCATCTAGGCGTCTTCTCGCGTATACTTTGATGATTATGTAAAAATAAATCGGATCCCTCTGTGATTGTTAATACCGGTATTTCATTTTGCCGAGAGAACCCCAGCCAAGATACTGAAGCGATATTTTACAATCCACATAGATATAATTTTGACAAATTATACTAATTTATTTATTTTGTTTAAGGGGAGATCAAAGTTTACAATCGAATTTTTGAAACCAGTATTTTCTGATAAATGGAAGCCTGATCTATCGAATGAGACCAATTTTGTTTGGATCGATTAATTATTTCTTATAAAAAATTAAATCCATGAAAATAAACAAATGTGCCACGCCTCCTTTGAATTACTAATTGTATGCCTGTATTATTAGTGCATTATAATATAAAGTAAGATTTTTTTAACTTGATTTTTTAAAACTATTCACTGGTTCATTGTAAGAAAAAATTGCTGACGGGAAACACGAAATTCGGTTAACACGAAATAATTCGGTGGTCTCTTCGAACTCGTGTTTACGGAATTGACTGTATTTGTTTTTTGCGTTTTTCCAAAAACTGTAATTTTCAACACATCGGTACACATTTCTCAAAATTTATTTAATATTTCTTGATCGTTTTTTTTTTGTTTGTAAAAAACCATTTTAAATCCATTTAGGTCACATCATTTTGTCTTGCAAATTTAAAAAAAAATGTTTTATTATTTTACACTTTCGGCTTTGAAAATCAGAATTTTTATAAATTTAGAGTATAATGTTTTTTAAATCAACTCAAGAAAAATAAGACAAACCCACAACACAAATATCCTTGTCCATTGTGATCTCAAACCCGGGACTGGCCAGCTCACTGATCATTCAGCCTTCAGTCAGCCAGTTGATATGCAGAAAATCTTAAAATTCCCTTCGCGGATTACTGTTATCAAGTTTATTCTATAGCCCCAGAGACGAAATAAAATCAATTTTTTTTGGTGATATCCTAGAATTTACTCCATTTGTTTAATGTTTACAAAAATATATTTAATAGTCACCACTTTTTGTATATATATATCATAATAATATGTTTTAAAAAAAGATGGTTAGATGAAATGTCTGCCTCAACAGGAAGCTGAACAAAGCTATGTGCATTTCTTATGTATGTCGTGGTAATATAAAGAAAAGAATTTGCTTTCATATTTAAAGCGATATAGTCCAGGCAACGAATAGTTCTAGAGGGAAAGTTTTGGAACACAATTTTTGACTTCATAACTTTGTTTGGACTAGTTAGGAGGTAAACATATCAAAAGGTCCCCGCCCCTAGCCCCTGTGCTGAAGGGGGGGGGGGGTTGAATGTCCCATTTTTCGTTTTTTGCTTATATTGAAGTATAAGAGGTGTTATTATAAGAAGGTGCGTGAAATATTATTCATCAAGGAACACTCTCAAGAAGGAGATAGCTGCTATATTTATTATGACCGCTGCCTTTGGGCGTCGGCTTCCAACTGGTTACATAAAAAGGATAGCTCACATATTACACATCACACACTATTAGTCCGGTAAGTGTCGCCCTCTATAGGATATGCCACAGAGTATCCCCCCAGTGACATTGGAACGATTAAAAAAACATTATATGACAAATATTTGTACTTAATTTTTGAAAATATATAGGGACTAACAATATGCGATGTGTAGTAAAAATATGTAAAATTAATATTTAGCAATTAACTGTTGTTGGACAATAGAAATATACATGGGAAAAAATGATAATAAAACTGACATCAATAATAATCAAATAGAACACAAATGAATAGCATGATTTGCAAAAACTAAAAGGTAAGTACACTAAAAATAGACGCATGTTACCAGCTTTTCTGGGAAATGGACATGTCTGCCCGACCGCGTTATTGTGTGCGGTATTCGTTGGTTTTGTGTAATGGCAGACTTCTCTGGTGAAATTTGATGCATATCACTATGTACACTAGGTGCTTCGTCTTTGATTGGTATTAAATGAGCTGGTTTTAGACGATCTATTGATATGGTGTATGGTTTTCCGTTTAGGTCGATGGTGAAAACCTTTGGTTTGCGACTGAGCACTTTGTAAGGGCCAGCATATGGCTGGGATAGTGGTTTTTGAACACGATCTATGCGTACAAACACGTGAGAGCAAGAAATCAGAGAAGGATGCACATAAAAATTGGTTGCACAATGTGGAGAACTTGCAAACGGGTTAGTATTTCGCATGTTGTTCACAAGGTTGGTCACAAAAGGTTCTGTGCAACCGGCTTGGGTTATGTTGTTCTCGATCATGTCACTTAGCAACCTCAGGGGTGTGCCATATAGGAGTTCGGCACAAGATACGTTGGCGTCCTCCTTCACTGCTGTGCGAATGCCCAGGAGCACTACAGGCAACACTTCCGACCAAGCAGAATTTTCGTGGGCCTTGATGGATGCTTTGAGATGACGATGAAATCGTTCAATGATGCCGTTCGAAATTGGATGGTATGCAGTAGTTTGTATGCAGTTGGTACCCAGCATGTTGCAGAACTCTTGATATAGAGCAGAACGCATTTGTGCGCCTCTGTCCGTTGTAATGGTTGTTGGGCACCCAAACCTGGAAATCCAAGTTTCGAAGATAGCTGTGCACAACGTAGATGTTTTCATGTCTGGTATAGGGACGGCTTCAGGCCATCTGGTGAAGCGGTCAATCATCGTGAGGATATAGATGTGCCCGTTCGATGGTGGAAGAGGGCCCACCAAATCAAGGTGGACTTGGGAGAAACGGGCGTCAGGAAGCACAAATGTCCCCAATGGCGCCTTGGTATGGCGCTGGATTTTCGAGCGCTGACACTGTTCACATGTCTGAACCCACAATTTTATCGTCTTCTTCATATGGGGCCAGACATATCTTTTGCAAATAAGTTTTGTTGTAGCGGCAACACCAGGATGGGAAATATTGTGAAGGTGCTCAAAGATTTGTCTTCGGAACTGTTCAGGAACAAACGGACGGGGTAGGCCAGTCGAAGTATCACACCAAAGGTCATTGTTTGTTGTGTGACAAGGCGTCAGAGATAACTGAAGGGATGATCCGCTGTTCTTCATGTATTGTTGTACCTCTGGATCAGATTTTTGTTTTTCAGCAAATTTTTCAAAATCGAGAAATTCGGATTTTGTTATAGAACTAACCTCGATTCGAGAGAGGGAATCAGCAACAACATTTTTTAAACCTTGCACATGTCTGATGTCCGTGCTGTATTGGGAAATTAAATCTAAATGGCGCAGTTGCCTAGGAGAACATTTGTCCGGATTTTGTTTAAAGGCATAAATTAGGGGCTTTTGGTCTGTGTAAATCTGGAAAGAGCGCCCTTCAAGCATATATTTAAATTTCTTTATTGCTGAATAAATTGCAAAGAGCTCTCTATCGTAAGTAGACCATTTTTGTTGACTTTTGTTAAGTTTCATCGAGAAAAAAGCAATTGGTTCCCATTTTCCCTGAGCATCTTGCATCAGACTTCCTCCCACAGCAAAATCCGAAGCATCTACCCATAAGCTTAATTGGGCACCTGAAATTGGGTGCCTTAAAAGAGTTGCCCTAGCTATAGCTTGTTTGGATTCAATGAAGGATTTGTTAGCATCCTCATTCCATTGTAGTTGCTCAGATTTTTTCTGAGCATTAGAACGGGATTTCTTTTTATTTTTATTTCCCTCCAAAAATTTTACTAGGGGAGCAAGAATATGGGCAGCTTTTGGTATACAACATCTGTAAAAATTAAAGATTCCCAAATATCTACGGAGTTGAGTTAATGTTTGAGGCTGAGGGAAATCCATTATACACTTTACTCTATCAGGTAATGGTTCTATACCTCTTTCTGATACTCGGAACCCCAAAAATTCAATGTCAGGCTTACCAAAAGTGCATTTGCTTACATTTATACAAAGACCATAATCTTGAAATTTAGAGAATAAAGCTCGAAGGTGTTGGACATGCTCTTCGGGAGTTTTAGAAGCAATAAGTATGTCATCGACGAAAGCGTAAACTCCAGATAAATCTCGTGTTACCTCGTCAATAAATCGCTGAAAAGTACTTGAAG
Source organism: Hylyphantes graminicola (assembly GCA_023701765.1). NCBI lineage: Eukaryota > Metazoa > Arthropoda > Arachnida > Araneae > Linyphiidae > Hylyphantes > Hylyphantes graminicola. The sequence continues at coordinate 42,366,585 of CM043112.1, forward strand.
CATTACATAGGCCGAATTGCATGCGCGTGCTTTCAAATAGGCCAAATGGTGTACATATAGCTGTTTTTGGAATGTCAGCGGGATTAATTGGAATCTGGTGATATGCTTTTATTAGATCTACGTGACTAAAAATTTTGGTGCCATGCAATTGAGATGTAAAATCAGCTATACACGGAATAGGATATTTATCTTTTACAGTTTGGGCATTCAACGACCGAAAGTCTCCGACCGGTCTCCAATCCATAGTACCCTTTTTAGGTACCATATGAAGGGGAGATGCATAATTGCTACAAGATGATCTCATATGGCCCAGATCGATCATATTTTTAAATTCAGATTTCGCTATTTGTAAACGATCTGGAGCTAACCGTCTTGGTTTAGCAACTACAGGTGGTCCTTTGGTTGTTATAAAATCCATAGTATTATGTTTAACAGGTTGATTAAGATTGGGCATTTTGGTAATTGAGGGAAATTCTTGTAAGAGATTGTGATAAATGCTATCACCGGAAATAGTTTTAACAGAATGAAAATTGGCAGGTTTTACTTGGCCGAGGATGGAAATTTTTGTTTTTATATCTCTCAAGCATTTTTGGCGCAAATCGGGCACCAATTCAAAATAATGGAGAAAATCAGCTCCCAATATAGGTGCACTTACGTCCGCCAAAGGAAAAGACCATTTAAATTCCCTTTTTAAATTTAAATTTAGGGTAAGCAATTTTTGCCCATAAACATTAATTTTAGACGAATTTGCCGCGAAAAGCATTTGTTGAGGTGAATTCCTCTTAACAAAGTTATTTGCGGGAAGTAAACTAACGTCGCGTCCTGTGTCGACGAGAAAGGAAATATTGCTAATTTTATCCTTTACAAACAGGCGACGTGAAATATTAGGCAAAGAACATGCCGCCATTACTCTTTGCCGTTCGCGTTTTCCGTAAACGAGCATGGTGCGACACATTTTTCGGGCATGCATTTATTGCCAAATCGGCGATGGTACCAACAAACCGATGAATCCCTAGTCCTTGAAGCGCTGCGTCCTCGAAAATTACCCTTGTTCCTTCGGAACGGAGAACGGCCTCTCGGAAAAGAAATGTCATCGATTCGTTGGTGTAACCGCTCGATTTCTTTCAAAAGTTTACTATCCAAAGAATTTTCGGCGCCCCGAGCAACAGAAAAGGTTTCTACAGGGGATGGATTTACTTCGATTATTTTATCGGCTATTTCTGCAGCTTTGTCCACTTTTAAATCAGTGACAGCAGCCAAAATAGACTGCACTGAAGTGGGTAGACGTTGCAAAAACAGCTCCATCATCAAATTATCTGGTACCTGTAATGTTTCTGCGCGACGTTTCATATCGCGCAGTAGCTCTGAGGGTTTTTTGTTCCCCAAAACCTCAAGCGAAAGCAGTTGCCTTATTTCCTGTTGAGTGGATTCGCCTGAACGGCTAATAACGGCCTCTTTCAACACTTTATAGGGATCTGTTGTATCTGGTTTCATTAAAACATCCCTCACAATTGAAGCTATTTCAGGCGGTAAATGAGCTACAATATAGTTATATTTCGTTTCGGATTCACTAATTGCTTTGGGGGTAGCTAATTTAAATGTGGCCTCGCACATTAAAAACCACAAGCTAGGGTCAGCCCTATTGAAAATTGGAATTTTTACAGCACTTATTTCAGACATATTTAAGGGTATTAGTAATTAAAATGAATATAAGAAATGAAATAGCTTAATTAAAAATTTAGATAAAATTTGTAAAGCAGTTAAAATTTATCCCATATAGTTATCAAAATCCAGAGGCACTATTGAAATAAAAGAAAGAAATCGAAAAGAAAAAAAAAAACGAACCACTTGGGCCTTCATCACATCATCGCGCATACCAGACAGGGGGAAAAATGGGGGTTCCCCGCTGAGTAGATTTCTCAATGTATTGCGATCATCTTCTATGAACGGATCATTTCTTTGTTGTTTTTTCTCTTTTCACTGCCGTTGCGCATCTCTGATAGTACCCAGTGACTAGTCCAATAGGTCACCACTGAAGTATAAGAGGTGTTATTATAAGAAGGTGCGTGAAATATTATTCATCAAGGAACACTCTCAAGAAGGAGATAGCTGCTATATTTATTATGACCGCTGCCTTTGGGCGTCGGCTTCCAACTGGTTACATAAAAAGGATAGCTCACATATTACACATCACACACTATTAGACCGGTAAGTGTCGCCCTCTATAGGATATGCCACAATATCTCGAAAACTATACGTCCTACCGATATAATTGCAATACACAAAATGAAAGCTTAATAAATTTGCTACAAGCTGCACCCCTCAAGTGTTTTAATATCGTGTATAGTTTTCGAGATATCCGCTGTTGAAAGTCAGTAATTTTGGAGAAAACCTTTCACCCCCTAATTTTTCCTCTTTTTTGACCGGATAACTCTTCAACAATGCACCGAAACACTAAATGGTGGCCCTAGAGTGGTAGAGAATTTAATTCTTTACAATGATATATCTTATTTTACTATTTTATCAATTTTAATCCAAATTTTAAAGCAGTTTCAGTGTTGAGTGAAGAGGGGATTGTCAGTCCCATAAAGCTAATGCATTAGCTTTGAAATCGCAACGTTTGCAAAAGAATTGCTTTGCGATGTTATCCCCTTTTCACAAGGTATTAGAATCATCATAACATCATTTTAACACAAAATTGAAAGAAAATAACATCCGGTTATTTAATTATTAATTAATAAAGTTTTAAAATAGTGGCGCCATCTGCTGTATATTTTTAGCATTTTAAAATTTAAAAATTATATAATTAAATAACTACTGAACATTTTCGTTTCCAATTTGCTTCATTTCGATGCTATGTTGACTTCCGTACCTGGGCAAAAAGGGCTATTAATGCAAAGCAATACACCTTCGGAAGTTGTAATTCCGAAACTAATGCATTAGCTCTATGGGTCTGACAATCCCTCTTATGTACACTTATTCTATACTGAAATTCTAAATAACACAGAAACTCATTTTGTCGTCACGCTGTTACTTAAATATTTCATCTGCTTCCATAATATACTTTATCTATTTCATTTCATTCGAACCCCAGTGGAAAAACAGTCAAATTATCCTCCTGTTCTTCTTCATCTTCGGAGTCAACTTGAAAGACTCCATTCAGGCAAGTCCCCTGGCAATTTTGGCTTGCTGAGGAACATTTAAGGCTTGCTTTTTGCAACTGCACTTTGGGCTTGCACAGTCTTTAGTGCATCGGCAGAAAATCATTTTCAAAATATCGCCAGGTGCTGCTGCTAACTCGCTGTGCACTGGGGCCAGGCAGTTGTTCTCAATCTTCCACCCATACATCTGAGGAGGCCTTGAGGGGCTATGGGCGGGGACTTTTGATATGTTCACCTCCTAACTAGTCCAAACAATGTTACGAAGTCAAAAAATGTGTTTCAAAACTTTCCCTCTAGATCCTTTTTTCAGCATTCGTTGCCTGGACTAATAAACCCAAACTTAATAAGTGCTCAGATTCGATATATATTTTTTTGCGTTGAGGAAACAAGTCAATTTGGAAATTTTTATTTTTATGGAATAATGGGGTGCAAGTTAAATAATAATTACCACTACTATACGTAGACGATATAATCAAAATTGGGCACTTTTTTTTGTTCATGTACAATGCTCATTAAAAATAAAAACACTTGAAAATTTTAAAAAAATACATATATTCGAACACATTTCAAAAAGTGATATTTTAGAGACCTGAAAGTCAGTTACATTTCTCGCATGAAAAAAAAACACGTTGGATTAACACAGAGAAACTTTCTTTTTTAAACTCGCTGTCGATAGGGCTTAAAACAGCTGTGGAATCTTTTAAGGTAACTCTCTACTTCGGAAAGCTAATTTTTTTTAAAAATCCTTTCTTTTAAACTTTTCGTTGAAAATACAAATACTAGACCAATTACATAAAAGAAATATTTTATATAACTTATTTACGAAAAGGGTGACATTTCACCAAGATTTTTTCAAATATTTTAAGATCTACTCCTCCCCTAGTTTTATAGGTTCAAGTATTATTTGTGTTTCTTTTACATCATTTTACAAGTGTGCAAAACAAAGCCATGTTGAGATTTTCTGGAAATAATAAATAATAGTTTTTTGCCAAAATTGTCAAAAAAAAACTCATTTTTTTTTAGAAAAATAACTTATTTCAAATTTAAATGCTGTTTTTGTAAAACTTAATACTCATTTCATAAAAACTCAACATAGGTTTCTTCACTACATCATATGTAATAACATCAAAGAAAAATTAATTAAATGGGACGATTTTCCTTTGAGACTTAGCGGTTTGAAGAAGGTAAAAAGGTCAGTCCGAGAAAACCACGGTTAAAGGTTTAAGTTGTTTTTAAAAGTCAAGACTTCTAAATTGTAAGAAAAACTCATAATCGAAACTGCTGACGACTAACAAATCTTAGCAACATATTCTTCAGTATGTAAGGTATCTTTCTGATACAAAATTTCTTCCTGGCAATTTTGAATTTTTTTTTTTTTTCGGTTTTCATGGCTGAGGTCAACCTTAAATTAATTTCTTAGTTGTTAAATCCTTTTTGTCAACTACGTATACGGTATTCTAAGCCGAGTTCGTGTGACACCTGCGTCTCGTCGAAACGGCTGGTGCAGGATCTCCTAAATTTCTCAGCATCACTTTTAAGAATGCTTTTTTCATGGTTACTTGTCATTGGTACAAAGAATCGTGACGACTTTCGTAATAGGTAACTTCTCACTAACGATGTCAATAATATGGTGAACCTAAGGTACATTGCCAATATATTAAATCACCAGTTTTCACAATTCGAGAATGCAAAAACTAGCTTTTAAATGTCCTCTTCTTGGGTATATTAACGAATTCGACTTGATGTTACATTTGAAATTGAAATCCAGAAAAATAAATAAGTTGTAGTATTTAATACATAATTTGAAATTATTTTTATCAATCATTCAATCTGACTTGTGTCTCCTAAGAGTGGCGAATAACATTGCCTAATCAAATTTGTTTAAGTAATTAACTTTTCTACTGTGAAATCATCATAAATTATTCATAAGCATTTTATTTATTTATTTATTTATTTATTTATTGAAAAACTCATTATATAATTAATAATACTAATAAATAGGTAGATGGTAAATTATTTGAACAGTATATTTATTTCTAGATAGTTGAATAATATACTAGTGAATTACAAAATGCAGTACGTCAGGTCACCAAGGGATAACAACAAATCTTCAATTGAAACAAAAATGAATTTATCATAGTGATCCAAAACAAACTAATGAAATACTCTTATTTTATAAAGTGTTTTAAATTGATCAGGTATACCGAATCACTGTTGTGTGGATATGTAATAATATTGAATTGACTGTAAGTAATTAAAATAACCTCTATCTTTTTTTCTATTGTTTGATAAATCATTATAAATATCTTTAAAAAATAATTATAAACAGTCTCTAATGATGGCACAGTACAGTCAAACTCGTTTATTACAAAGTGACCGCAACATATACTTGTTAAATACCAGTGCTCGTAAAAAAACGAGTCTCTAAAGAAAAAAAATTATGTACCCTTAAAATAAAAAACGCTTCATACAATATTATAGGAGATACTGATTTTTGTCCAAAAACATTAATTTTTACAGCTATCTGCGAAGTAAAATGCTTTGAATTTACGATGGGATAATTTCCTTTCCTTTTAACCCATTAAGACCCTTTCAGGTGGCGCTAATTTAAGGTTATGAGACAAAAATGTAAAGAGTTTTACCGGAAAAGTTGCCTTAAACAGCATCAATGCCCTTGGGTCAGTTGACATGTTCACTATTGAATACAACGGAGCAATTTTTTAATTGAAAAGTTGATTCATTAAAAATTGCGAAATTTTTTTAAAGTGTCCCTATAAAGGGACGCCAGGCATTAATGAGTTAATTATCAATAATTGCATTTCGCGTAAAGCAACACAATATATTGTAATTTCTTATACAATTAATTAAAATTTTAATTGTAAAACACACCCACACGCGCGTGAAGTGTTTAAATCAAAAAAAAAAAAAAATAATTTTTATCAATTTGGCCAGACTTGAAAACTTTTTACTACAGTGAATATAGCGACTACTTTTAGTGATGGTACTTATAGTAGATAATGCCAAACAATCATTTTTCTGAGTGAAATAAGAAATGATTTAATGATTTTGATTAAAACTATTAACGTAATTGTTTTTATAGAAAACCTTCTAGCAAGACCCCTTGTAGCTATTATTTACTCTTTCTCTAAGCACTATAAACGTTTTAGTAGGGGAGACCGGGGTTAATTGGCACAGTTTGGCACTTTAAATTTTTTTCAATTTTTTGGTTTGAAGATATTTGAAATGTAAAAAGTGGGTATTGTAGGTGATAATTTTGGCTGCAAATCACACATACAATCAATTAAATATATTGTTGTCACTTTCTGTGAAAAATGTTTTTCTTTGTCCAGTCAAACTATGCCAACCTACCCCGGTATCGGGGCTAGTTGGCATAGGTAGTGGGGTAAGTTGGCATAAGATGTGAGGCGAGCGTTTTTACTCGTCTTTATGTAAGGTGTAATTTGAATGAATGTTGATCTGCTTAAAATTAAACTTTCCATATGTCCTGGGCGATAAATGAATGTTGGTTCATTACTGGTTGTAGGTGGTTGAAAAATCTATGAACATTATGTGGATTGAAACTGGACGTTCGAGACAAACTCGTTGCCTCGGGGGTTCGTATTGAAAGTTGTGGGTAACGTTTTAGGATAAAAGAAAATCAGCCAACACCTGCTGATTCTTTTGAGTCCCAACTACTAGGATGTGCAATGCCATTAGCAACTGCATATTGATATGCCAATTTTCTTACCCCTTTTGGGCTCAGGCCGAAGTATATGTCACTAACCTTCACAAGGTATTCACTCAAAGCAAATTCTTGTTCAGTATTGAACTCCTTCCGCACTATCCCATATCCTCCAATACCCTCTGGTACCCCTTGGATAGAATTCATTTTTCCTTTTGCGATTTTACAATACCGTGCGAGACTTCTAACATAAACAGAAACACATCTTAAATTCATCCGTTTTTTCTCTCAAACTTCTTTTTTCAAGTAAGTGTGCCTCAACAGCTCTCTTTCTATGATCTGCTGTCACTGTATAGCCCTCTCAAGTTTTCGTTCGTAGGTCCTCATAATCTGAGCAAAAAATATTTACATTATCATAGATAGGTAAGGCAGAAAAAGTGAGCTTACAGTAACCGTTTGTTACATAGATAACCGTTTGCTCGAAATCGAGCTGAAATTTGTATAATCTTATATTATGCCCTTTATTAAAACTTTGAGTTTGGCAAATCTACGTAAAAGTATCTAAAGTAAAAGTTAATATCTGTCCAGCCGTTATTGCGTTATGACTGCGAAAAGAAAACGCATTCCGTATTTATATATGTATGGATAAAATAATAATATTTATTGTTATGAAGTAGCCTATGCCTAGCTAAAATTAGGTCGCTATGAATGTTGGCATACTTATGTCAACTTACCCGTTGTTGCTAGGTTAGTTGGCATACCCAGCCAGCTAATGTCAACTAGCCCCCGAGTCCCTATGCCAACTAACCCCAATAGAGCAAGTGAAATAAACATGACGACCAAAACAATTGTTTATCAGCTACAGCAGAAATGGTCTTATGACCTCTTAGCTAAATGCCCAAAGATACTAAAAACTTGTGAATGTTATTTCGGAGTGACTATACCACTGTACAAAACGATAAATACTGTATAATCAAAATTTTACTTTCGTATATTAAAATCACTTTTTCAATCTTTTCTCTAAAGGCAATGGCTGGATAAAACTGTCGTTCTCATGCAAGTTGGACGTTTAAATGACAATCATGTGACAGGCTCAGTAGCGCTCTTAATCTACAGTGAAAATTTTAAAATTCACAATGCCAACTAACCCCTTATGCCAACTAACCCCGGTCTCCCCTAATATTCTTTAGTAAGCTCTTAGCGTATCATTCGGTACTTTATTGGGTAGGGGAGACGTATGCGAGTCATTCCACGTCAAATCGACCAGCTCAAAATCTTCATGTCACAGAATTCAATCTTGATTTTATTCCAAGTACTAGATACACATTTATTAGACACGTATTTTTTATTTTTTCAAAATTTTAAGAATTAAGAAAGTTATGATTTTTTGAAACCGAAAAGTTAAGCCTACTGACTTGCGCAGATTAAGTGCAAACACTGTCGTATTCAGTGGTTATTGTGAAGACATGATCCGGCGTTACATGTTTGGTTACTTTCAAATTTCTAATGAAAAATAAAATGTTTTAAACTAGATTTCAATTTTAAATGATATGACGAACTTGTAGTTCTTATTTTTAAATGAAATTGGCTCGCAAACTGTTCAATTCGCAGTTAAAATTTATGTTTCAACAATTGTATATGAAATTTGAGAACTTTTGATGATTTTTGAAGCAATGCTCAAATTCAAAAACCAGTAACTCTCCCTTAATTCTAAACTGTTTTCAAAGTTAATTACTTAAACAAATTTGGAGGACCTACCCAGCCAAAAAAAAATCTGCAGAATTGCTTCACAAAAAAACTTCAAAAAAACTTCACAAATTCTGAAGGGATTTGAAACACTTAGTCTGCAGAATTGCTTCAAGAAAACTGCAGTTTTTTGAAGTTTTCGTAAAGCAGTTTTGCAGAATATTTTGGCCTTTTTTTAAGAAAACGTGGCGCCATCTAGCGAAATGTAATTAAAATAAAAATTATAAAGAAATAAATTATCGAACAAGTGGGCTGTTTTTCTGACCATTTTGGGAAGTAGGAGCGCGGGAATTGATCTGATGGGAATTGGGCAGCTGTCTAATGCTCTAACGACTGTGCCACCCAAACTTGTTATGAAGTTGGTTCTGTAAATATATGAGTAAACCATATTTTAGTTAGAAAATATTCCCGCTCGTCTGTTGCTTCAAAATAACTATTTTTTTAAAGTGCCGAAATGACTTTAGAATGGCTGTAGAATTGCTGCAAAAAAACTTCAGATACACCTGTGGTCAATTTTTACATTTATATTGCTTCAAAATAGCTGCAGTTTTCTTGAAGCAATTCTGCAGAATAAGTGTTTCAAATCCCTTCAGAATTTGTGAAAAAATTTTAAAGTTTTTTTGTTAAGCATTTCTGCAGAATTTTCCAGTTGAGAAGTGCCGAAACGACTTCAGAATGGTTGTAAAATTTCTACATAAAAGTTGTAGATACAACCGTGGCCAGACTTCACATTTATATTGCTTCAAAATATCTGCAGTTTTTCTGAAGTATTAAGAATGACTTTAGATTTGCTGCAATATTGCTACAGAAAAACTGCATAATCCCCATTCGATATACTTCAATTTTCTTTTGATTAAAAAAAAACTGCAGATTTCTTAAAGATGACTGCAAGATCGAAATTTTTTTGAAGCAATTCTGCAGAATTTTTTGACTGGGTACCTAGGAGACAAGTCTGATTAATATAAGTAATTCATAATTTGTATTAAATAGCACCACTTTTTCCTTTTTAAATATTTCTTGTTAACATTTTTTTTTGCTTAAAATTGCGTTTGTGACAAAATTTTATATAAATAAAACTAGTTATTACAATTTCAAAATGTAAAAACTTGTATCTAAACTTGATTTTGATCCACAGTAAAACTCTGAGAATTTTTACTGCCCTCTATTTAACTTTTTTTGCCATGTTTAATAATTGCGGATTCTGTAGAATACAGTAACTGCGAATTTTGTGTATCAGCAACAGCATCCACTGAGCAAAACGGCAATTTATCTGAAATCGACAGCGAACAATCTGTGCATCGGCGCGAAGCGCCCTTTCACATTCATCAAAAAAGTCCCAATGGGCATAACTTAAAACAGGAATTATAATAGCCAGACGAACCGACCGGTCTAAGAATAATAATGGGAACTCACGAGCCGAGAGTCCGAGTTAAGGCTCAAAGAGCGAGAGTATTGCCGACACCTTGTCAGCCTTGGTGGTCGATGTAGCAATGGCCGCTACTTTCCTAATAAAGACCGTGAGGTCTCCGAAGACGTCAGCAATGGCGTCTTTGATGGTCCGCAGAGCATCCAATAGGGAGGTAGCTTCCTCTCCTTCCTGGGGGCGGGACCTGGACTGCTGCTGCCGCCTGGCGGCGTTCTCTGGAAGCTCCCTTTTGGGGGGCTTTGGTCTCACCGGGCAGGTCGCCGAGGAACTGAGGTGGGGCCCACAACAGTTCGCACAGCGCCTGGTTTGATCAACATCTCGGGTGGGACACGCACGACAGTCATGGCCGAGGCCGCAATACCGACATTTGGGGTCCATATGGCAGAGACTGCTCACATGGCCAAACCCCTGGCAGTTATAACACTGGGGAACACGGGCAATTTTCCTATAGGGTTCGAAGGAGACCTTCTTACCCAGGAGAACGCTCTGATCGAATATGGACTTGTAGTTCCCCGTACGAACTACAATCACTTGGAAAATCGGGAGGGGGGCCATTGTCCGAGCTTTTGACAGCTGAACGACCCGTTCGATAATGTAACCTTCCGCGGCGAGCGCGGAGGAGATATTCGATGGATCGGCGTCGCGGGGCAACCCTTTGACGACCGTCTTGAACTGCGACCGCTTTCGTCTGGAATGGCGGAAATAACCAACCTTCGCCTCGGCAAGGATGGCCAGAATCTTAGCCTCCTCTTCCACGGACCGAGGAAATACCTTCACGAACTTGTGAAAGGTTTTACTGCCGAGGTCGTCCGCCACAGACTCAGCGATGCGTTTGACCACTTCATCACCTGTTTCCCCTCCGAGGAAGAGAATAGGCATTGGTCTGCTGGCCACGGGCCGAGGCTCAGTGCTAGCCGTCGGGACCTCCGAGCTTCCCTCCGGGAATAGGGCATCCGGGGCTACAACCCCTGTCACCGGGATGGGCCGATCCGACGACAGTTGCATGGGCTCAGCTAGCTCATCGAATTTGTTAGAAACAGGGACATTGGCTACGAACCGAGGCTCAACGTCTGCCTCTAAGTCATTGACCTCCGAGCCGGGGAGTTTAACTTTTTTAGCCGTCGGAGCTTCCGAACTTCCCTTCGGGGATTGGGCATCCGGGGTTGCAGCCCCTGCCGCTGGAACGGACCGATCCGTCGGCAGTTCAATGGACTCGGCTACATCGAACTTTTCACAGTTAGCCACGGGCCGAGGCTCACCGCTTGTTTTCACCTCCAAGTCAGGGACTTCCGAGCCGGCAAGTTTGACTTTTTTGGCAGCTCTTTTCCTGGCCGCCTTTGACTTTTTGGGGACAGTGACTTTGGCCACGGGCCGAGGCTCATTGTGTGTCTCCATGTCGGGAGCTTGCTCGTTGGCCACGGGCCGATGCTCAGCTTAGCCAGGAGTGCCGTCCCCACTTTGACTCCGTAACGAGCTATCACAACTCGTTTAAGCTCCTCATTCCGCCGCGCGTATAATTCTTCTGAGCGCTTCCAATCGCCCCACCTAAGGGCCTCTTGCATTTCGTTGAAGCTATCCGCATCCATCCTTGCATCTGTATGTCGGCAATTTATTATGCCTTTACATTGTTATATATTGTACAAAATAGACAGGTATAGTTTGTTGTAGAAATTTTCGAAATGTAAAAACTGGTATCTTGAATATAATGGTAATTGCTAATCTTCGCTAGTTCAAATTTTATTGATTTAACCCTTTCAGTCCCAGTGATGCCGTTTGGCATCATAACTTTCAATATTTTTTTCAAAATGCTTATGTCCAGTTGTGATATCCAAATACACAACATTCGATTCTTCACACTTCGTTCTAATAGACAATATTTTACATTAAAATGTCAATAGAAGTAAGAACTAGTATATTTTTTTTTAATTTAGAAAATAGCCAATAAGCGTTTCACCTGATTTTTGAAAAGTTCACTTCAGTTCCACATATTTAAAACACAATTTAAACTATTTCGGTTAAAATAATTACTAATTTTTTTAATAATATAGTCAGATACTTTAAAATAAATAACTCGAAGTGTTTTTTAGGTAATATATATATTTTTATTTTATTGTTTTCCACAGTTAACAAATTTTGGCATTATTTCAAAAACCATATAAAAAATGAAAATGAATTTTGTTTTCTTATGGAATTCGTATATTTGACCTAAAATATGCTTATTTTGTGAATATCAGAAGTTTCTGTAGTGTAGTAAATTTTTGGGACTGAAAGGGTTAATTCAATAAGGATTGCGCCAACGCAAAAATGGCCGCCAGTATGTCTGTTTTAATTAATCAATTATTGCACCTGAGCAATTGGCCGTAAGTAGGAGACAATGTTGGAGTTAAAATACTTAACAAATTGAAACAACTCTTCATATCGAATCAGATTTTTCTAGAATGGATCGATCCCTAACCACGTCAATCATGAGGGAAATGAGATTGCACAATCGTTATTAATGTACCCCACCCTGGAGCCTGATTCCAATCGACATTAACAATATGTTATTGCCAGCCTTTGAAGTGTCTACCGTAGGAAATTGAAATTTACAGAATGATCCATCAGGAGCTTCGAAATTTGTACTGACTGTTACATTGAGCAGGCTTCAAATGATCACATCCTCGCGATCCTAGGTCCCCCTCTCAGAAAAATACCACCGAGAATGGAAAGCCGAGCAACTAGGCAGCACAACATTCCACTAGTAGACATATTTTGAGTTGCTGACCTCTAGCTTGATAATTCTCATCTAAAAATCCTTTAAGACCGGCAATCAGAGGGCGCTGATTTAAGTTTATGAGACTAAATTTTAGTGTTTAATCGAGATGAAATATCTTACACAGCATTAATACCAGCAAAGAAAAGTAATTTTTATACAAATAACGATTGGTACAAGTCAGTTGTTTCTGAATCGATATTTTTGAAAAGCTTATATAATTCTTTTTTAATCCCGAACGATCGTAATAGCTCGGTGTCAAATTGTTAAAGACAACACAAGATCGAGTTAGTAACTGCTCTTGGTCCAAACAAACAATCAAAATGTTTGAAGAATCGAATGAAGTGCTCTTTGATATCAAAAACGGCTAAAGACGATTAAAAAAATGTAAAATGATGATTCCAAATTGTTCTTAAGGGTTAAAAACCATCAATTACTGATAACAGTAACAAGAACATAATAATTTATAAATGGATGTTTATTAAATGAAATTAGGATTTCATCTCCCAAGAATTTGAAAACTGAGAAGTGATTGCAGAGCAAACGGCCTTGAGTGAAGTATTGTTACATGACTATATAATCATTATGAATGTGATTTTTGGAAAATGGCCCACATTTAATACGATCACCATGTTTCACAAACTCAAATTATCAATGCTTTGCCTAGACATGCTAAAGTTCAATGGATATGCAACAAGCTGTTAAAAAATAAAAGAGAAATTAACAAATAATCCTTTGCCCGCGTGCTAAGTTATCAGATAGAATCTGACGACATTATATTTAATGACGCAGCTTTAAATGTCGACAGATTATTTATAGCGGATCCCAATAGTGTCATATATTTATGTAATACTGAGAATATGAAATCCGAAATAGTCGATAGAGTATTTGCCCCCTACTAAGCCATTTATCAGTAATGGTGGAAAATCGTTGAAGAATTATTTGATAGACTTTAATCGTGTCGAATCAAGAAGACATTTTTGATTATTTGAAACAGTTACAAAGATCCACACTGGAAAACCTATGTCATTTAAACGTGTTTGATGAAATATACATGTGTGGGACAAATTTAGATGACATTACCAGTAAAGCACCATTCAGTGTTTCAAGAGGAAAAACTATCATATTGACAGACTCCACATATAAGCGTAAAATTCACAACATCTGAAAGGGAAAAAAAAGAACCAAAAGAAAAATCGGCTTTTGATCTGGATCAAAATTCCGACATGTGAGTGAGATTCGAAACTAACTTTTCTGTAAAACGGATGCGATATGCTGACACGCAAAAGTCGGACTTCCTCCCTTGTGGGGCTCAATAAAGAAAAGGAAGCCACCCCACTTCGCCTTAAAATCTAGTAGTTATCTCTACTACACTTGGTTACAGAATCGCATTAGAAACAACAACACAATTTCCTTTTTAGAAATACAAACTTTAGAGATCCCGAATTGATTTTTGTTGCTGTGCTCGTAAACTAACGAATCGGATGGTAAATATTTTGAAATGAATCGGTTTTTCTTGTGCACCGTTAGATTTTAATTGGTATTTGAAGTCAAATTCCTATGTTATATTACCACTATTTACATTTACAAATGCATACAGTTTTAAATTTTGCCAATTTTTTAAACAAATAGCAATAAAGAGAACGACTTTATTTCATATAAAAACTTTAATTATATAAGATTGGTGGTAGTTTCTGGATCAAATTTATTGTTATTGTTTAACCTTTTCCGACCGGGTTCCCACGATCGTGAGGGTTTTAAAAGGAATGTTCAAGCTCTTCAAAAATATCGATACCGAATCAGTTGACTTGTACCATTCGTTAATTGTATAAAAATTGACTTTGTTTTTAAGGAGTTGCTGACATTGATGCTTTATATCGCATTTTTTTCGATAAAACTCCAAATTTATTCTCCTAATTTTTAAACAGCGCCACCTGACCGCCGGTCGAAAAGGGTTAACAAGTTGGACTAACTAGAAGACTTTGTATCTGTTGTTGTTTCTGTTCCCAGGTGTGTAGCGGAGCTACACCGCCTATATGAAACCCAAAAAGTCCATAAAAAAAGCGGATCGCTCCATGGAGGAAGGACTAAAGGGGAGTAGACATGAGTGAAGTCGTCACTGTAACCGCGACGCCACCTTGTGATTGGCAAAAAATCGAAGGGAGTGCGTAGTCGAATGCGATTTTGTGTCAATATAATAGCGTTTTAATTACATATGTTAAGAAATATTCTGAAACAATTTTAATGTATCAAAGAAATTGTTCATTCTCAATTCCTTCTGGGCGAATAATATTTTAGTTTGCCTTTATTTTAACTAAAATTTGCACGAAGTTAGATTTCAATATTTTACATCACTTTAAAATGTAATTCTATTTTCCCGAATTGAATAAATTTTATTTCACTATTTCAGACAACTTTTATGTGAGTTTTATGTAAAATTTTAACATCCTTATTTATTTTTATTATTCTTACAAGTTTTACATGATAAAAATTCATTTATTAGTAAATCAAAAAATAAAACTGCTACCGAGTCTATATTAACTACTATTTGTTTCCAAATAACTCTCATTTATTCTTTCCATATTGTAACAGCATAAATAAGTTTTCATTAGCTATTATCAAAAAATTATTTGCATTATAATAATTAACATTAATTAAACATTTAATGAAATATTTTATCAATTTTATTGCTAAAAAGAAACTTGTGTGTTAAGTATGAACATAACAATTTAACCGCCGTTGGATGTCTAGTAGTTGTTACTCGTCATAATAAAGTTTTCGGGAAAAAAATTGCGAGTGGTGGTTGCTGTAGCGCTTTTTTGGTTTTAAAGGTATTGCTGAAAACGGAAAGAAATGCAGTCATCAAATTTAGTGTCAAATATGTGTGTTCCCAAAAAATTTTTCCGAACTTAACTCAACACCAATTTGACAGTTTTGACTCTGATCCTTTGGACAACCATCTCCTTCATTTGATTCGGGCAATTGTTCAAACGTATATGAAAGTCCTGTTAACCCATTATTATAAAAAATTAAACACAAAGCAATCTCTTAGACAGTTTTACACAAAAGCCATTTTATTTGAAGGACAATAAAATCCTAAATTTTAACTCTGATTTGGATGAACTCACCAAAACGTACTTTTCTTACTCACCAAATTGTACTTATTTTCATGAAACAAAATGTATTTATTTTAAAAGGAAAGATTGTTTTGCTTGTGTGTTTAATGCCTCTTATTACATTCTACACGTTTTTCCTACATATTAAAAGTTGTAATTATAAAATAAAAATAAAATATTTTTCTACATTTAGTAAGATTTATTACTCCATTTTCCAAAGTTTTATTCAACATAATGTACAGCTTATAATATATGTTTACGATTCTGAATGGAAAACCCATTTCATTAATTGAACATGTTGAACGCATTCCAGGTAAGAAAAAAAATACAAGTGACTTCGATTTAATATTTTTTTTGATGCGAAATTTAAAGACAGTTTAAAACAAACTAATTTTCTCTAAAATGAAAATAAAACAATATTATTTAGCTTGTGTTTCCAAGTGTTTGATAGTACATGAATGTATATCTAAAATTATAGCTGCAGTATATTTTTTTAAACCCTCCAAAAGTCACCTATCCTGAAAATTCCTATTACTTCCTATGGCGTCAAACTCGCGGTTTGCCAATCATTCCCTGTATTTAACTTCCCTGCCATACCTTAGAGTTACTTCATCCCGCTCAATGCCGGGGAATAGGCAATGTTCTCTCCCTACTACTCATTCCTCCATGTATCGCTCTGAATGTCAGAAGTCGAGAACTGCAAGCATTTGAGGATATGTTTAGTTCTGCCCCTGTGCACTCCAGGAATTTTTTCTCTCGCTGTTGGAAATCAAAAGATTTGTTGCGGCAATTTAGGAGCGAGGAAGACTTATCTGCCGTTTCCTCTGGAAATTGAATTGGTGGCACCATCTTGGACTTCTCTCAAAATACCAAGAAAGGCTAGGTGGAATTCGCCAAAGCGTATTAAACTCTATCTTTTTTATGGTGACGATTTCGACGGATGTCAGTGTGCTGTTACGATTCTGGATTTCCTCGGAGGCAGTCTTGGTCAGGATGTCAGTCAGGTCAGGATGCCAGGATGACCAATCTATGAGTATTGATCACAAGTATTACAAGCATATTTATATTTGATCTACTAAGATCACAATAGGGATTCGTATACAGATACGATTGTGACAAGCCTCAAAATACTAAAAAATAGGAATATAGAACTATTGCTTTTGCTAAATACCACATTTTTCATGTATCACCTTTATTGAAAGTACGTTTTTGTATTTTGTCCTGTTATGGGTAATCATTTTTTCTTGAACAACTTCTCTCATCTAAACTCCAAATGATTGCATCTATCATGTACATGTGAGTGTGTGTGTGCTGTGACTGTCTTACTTGACGAAGGTTTATAAGCGGCTTTGTGAGCAAGCACACAAGCTTGAAAATATATGTCTACCAACCAAACCAAACCCAATGGTTGCTTATAATCGAATTGTTACTGAATGCTTCACATAAATATCTACTGAGACTTATCAAGTTAATAATCGGAACAATATTATGCCCAAGACACGTGAGTTTGTGCGACAGCTTGACTTATTTCAAAACTATCCCCTGAAAATAAGTGCTGTAAAAATGAGTACAAACGACTTCTATTTTCAATTTTCATTCTTTCATTTCATAAAAATGCTATTTAATAGTAATGTAAATAATATGCAGGCAGTATATTTTAAAACTAATTTTAAGAACATTTAACCCTCTAATGCATGATTTTTTTTCGTCCCGAAAAATATGTATCTTTAGCACTCATGCATTATGGGGAAAATACTGATTAAAAATTAACTGCATTAGAATTTAAATAATTATATTTTTTCATGTGATAAAAACCAATTACAAAATTCCAATTTTGAAAATAATGACTAGAAAACTACTAAATTTATTTCAAAATAACCCTCTTTAACTTCAATTAATTTTTCAAAACAATTTATTTGTAATTAAGTACTAATATTATTATACTTTGAATACGGCCAGAAACGGAATTTCACAACTGTTAATAACCGCACTCTTTAATTTTAAATACACTTTTACTACCGTCATTTATGAGGGCTATTATTAACTAAAACTTCAAAATGGAATGTAATAGATTGAAAAAAACACAAATTTGTCGAGAGGGAGGTCTACTTTAATAGAATAAAGTGGATTCTGTAACTTGTTACCAAACGGTAACAGTATGCATTAGAGGATTAACTCTTAATTGTTTACTTCAAAAGATGTGATGAGTTGCGCGAGGTGGCAATCTTCCTCCCCAAATTGTTGTTTCCTCTTGTCTTCTAAAAACAGAGTTAGTTAAGAAGAACCATGAGGATGCTGCCTGACAAAAAACAATACAAAACCTGGTTAACTAGGTAAGCCTTTGTAGTAAGGGAAAAAAACGCTTTCGGCTAAGTATTGGGCCTTATTTTAGAGAAGATATTGCGTCTAATATTTCCACTACTTACAACGCATTTTTCTCATTTGTGTCGGAAATTAAGTAAACACTCCATTTAAAAATAAGTCAAATCATCTGAAATTAATTTGCAAGTAAGAACTCCAAGACAACACATCTTCTCACAAAGATAATTTTTAGAAGTGATGCCATCATTAAGATCGGATGCTATGATTAAGCCACGCCCAGTTGACATTTTATGTGGTGCTGCATTCTATATATTATTAATTTAAACATAAAGCAAATATACTTTTAACATTTGTATTAATTACACATTTCAAACATTTGTAAAGGAAAATACTACTAACTTGTGTAGATACATATCTCGTTATACAGCAAACAGCTGCGCAAATAGTCATATTTTGATTGTTAATTATTGCTTTTTAAGGAATAAAATTATACGTTTCAGCATGAACTAACAGTCAACCTTGAGTGAGCTATTTGTTTGGGCTTGCTAGGGTTGCTTGGCGACTTTCTTTCAGGCTTCACTCGTTTTCTCTTTCCAGTCTTCTTCTTAACTCTACGTTTTTTACAAAGGTCTGGCTCCTGCACCTAAACGAATTACTCAAACGACTCGACGTAGTCATTCGAAACGGGTGAAATAATCCTTATTTTAAAATGTTTAAAAAGTTTGTACTCCGAATTCCATCGAGGTGTTCCCGAATGGCACCCTTAGGTGATTCACAAGCTCAAGATTCATCAACCCAAGGCGATTCAAAGCCTAGAAATGCCAATTCAGACAGCCGTTCCACCCGGTGGTGAAAAAAAGACGCCCCATTTTGACAACTTTAGTTTTAACAGTGTATAAGTATAGCCGAGTCGAGCCGAATATCACCAAATATCACGGAAGAGGATTTTCGTAAAATAACACGATATTTTTTGTGTGTTCCGCACAAAAATTAGGGTCAGCGTAAGATAGAGAGAGAATATAGTTAAATTAAATAAAAGTATGCTTCCGGCCAAAATTGGGGAATACCTTAAATGATGATATCTATCGTGAAATTCCGAAACATATTTCAAGATGATGGTGCAATTGAAAAAAAACTAAGTAAAACTTCTTCAAAAAAAGATCAAATAAAACGTACGAATTTTTAAAAATCTCACGGGAGGTTATGGAGGGGGGGGGGGGATAGCAAATATCAAGTAATATCAATTTAGGGGATGGTTAAATCTGTCTAAATTACATCACGTTATTAGTGGACACCCCAAAAATCTTAAATAAGCACAATGCGCTACAAATGAATTATATATTCAATGCACCGAATACAAGTTTTTACTCAAAAGAATTTATTTTGAAAAATACTGTGGAGTTTCAAAACTAAAAAAAATGTGCTTATTTCAAAACCTTTATAATTAAAGAGGTAGATTGAAAATTTAATTTAAAAAAGTGATTTATTCACTCGAATAAGAATTTGATACGTCGCCAAAACCCCTATTTCAAATTGGGGCACTCTCTCACTTGGGTACAAAAAACTCAAATTGACGGACTCCACATCTAATCGTGAAATTCACAGCAATTGAAGAGGGGAAAAAGATAACGAAGTATAAAAACAGAGAGAACATCATCGAGGCAGAGAAAATAGGTTTTTAAAAAAAGAAATTAAAATATTTTTTCTGTGAAAAAAGGGATGAGGTGATATCTTGGCCTGACCATAACGGCATATAAATGATTCGTGACTCCTGCGCACCGTAAACTGAATTAATATGCGCAATGAAAATCTTATGTAATATTACCACTATTTACATTTAATAAATGTATATAGTTTAATATATTAATCCAACGCTTTGTAAACTTTGCACTGAAAATCACCGATATAATTTTTTGTTATAAAAATTAATTATATAAAAATGGTGGTACTTTCTGAGTCAAAGGGAATTTAATAACATTGTCGAACAAGTTGGACTAACTTTAATCAGTCTTTGAATCTAACAGTTGATCGTAAGTATTGCATGCACAAGATGTCAATATTGATTCGAATAACGATACGATTGTGACGGTCCTCAAATCACTAAAAAATTGGAACATAGACTTCTTTTTTGAAAAAAGAAACTTTTTAGCATATTTTTCAAAGCAAAATAGCATGTTTTTCATGCCTTAATTTTTTTTTTGTCTTTTGATTTATGGACATTTCTTCTAAACCACTTTTTCTCGTCAAATCCCAAATGGTTGCTCATATTCTAATTGATACCGAATGCTTTACTTAAATATAGACAGTGAATAATCAAGTCAAAAATTGAAACAGTCTAAGTTTATTTTCACACTTTTTTAAAAAATAATTTTGATTTATTTTGCCGTTTTAAAAAGAAATTACAGATGAATGATTTCTTTAAATTCTCTAAGATCTGACTTGGAAAAACTCTTTAAAAAAGAAAATATCATTTCAAGTTTGATGCATATGTGCCAGTTTTGGACATGGACATATCTGAATATTTGGTTGTGTATGGGAACACCTGAATAAAGAGAAATCTTATATAAATGGAAATACATATGAGCTTTCGTTACATGAATGGATGTAATGTCTACGAGTCCAAACATTTGTAAAATAATCTCATATATTTTCAATAAATAAAATAATCAATCTATAGTAAATTAAAAAGTCACATAGTCTAGCACAAATGTATGGCCGCACAAGAATTTATTGGAAACTGCTAAATATAAAATCTTGATTATTATGAAACTCGACGCACAGATTTCAGATTTATTCCATTCTTAAATAAAATATTGGGGTAAAAGTTTAAAAAAATATATAAATCGTAAATTGTGTGTAACATTTTGATGTAAAATCATGATATAAACTTTAATTTAATCTAATATAGGTTCAAGAGAAGAATATAATACTTTTAAAGTTCATGACTTTTATATAAATGGTGATTGGTAATAAAACACCAGCCGTCTTTACAGCGAACTACTGGAATTAAAAACTGAAAATTTGGAATGCATACAAACTCCAATAGAGGGCGCTGTACATCTGAAAGTTTGCATTTCAATGCATATATTTTTTTTGCATAATCCGTTTCCACATATCTCGAAAATTATGTTTACCAAATTTTGATACCCTAACTCTGAGTAGTAAATAAAAATGGTGAGAACATGATCAAGACAGAGGCAAAATACAACTATTAAAAAATGTTTAAAAATAAGAAATTAAGCTTAACATTAAATAAGAAACCAAAGGACCAGTGTTGGACGACTAATGTTGAGAAAACGATGACTCTGCTGCATGCAATTACTGCTATAACCCACTGATTTGTAGAGTGTTATTCTCTATGTAAAATGGTTGTCTATATTTGTCAAAGAGTGAAATGCAGACCAATTTGTCGATTAATTTTTTTTGCCAGGAATTGGATAGCTAGGAAAGCCTTTTATTTTTAACGCCCGCCTTGTACAGTTACTTGAATGCAAAAATGATTTTTTTAATATACTTTTTTCTTTACTAAAATTTTGCTTTTTTAAATTCAATTTGTATATTTTAGCCGCGATAGCTCAGTCGTGTGAAGCGTCATGCTCGCATCGGATGGAGTGTCGCACTTTTTGATTTTGAATATCTGGTCACATTAACTGGTTATCTTTTCACCAATCGTTTCAAAAATTTTCTTATGGTATGTATTGTTTTGATAAGTCACAATTGAAAATTTAAATCTTTGAGTTAGCTTCGATACCTGTTTTCTGCGAGCAGAGCTCGGTCACCCGCTGGTATTACAAAACGTAAATATCCTAGTACGAAGGACCAAGTTGGAAGAGGTGACTTTACACAGATTCGAAAAGAAAAATTATTATATGACGGATAGTACCGATATTGGAAAGGGTGTACCGTCAGACGCACATCGTCCATTAGTATTTCCCATTTTTTTTAAATAAAAAAGGAAAAGAAAGCCAAAAATAAGACAGACTTTGATATTTACTTGAATTTGGAATATGATTTTTATTTGTTAATTTATTGACTACCAGAATTCTTTAAAGAAAGAAAATTATAAACAATTTTATTTTGTAAGTTTAATTGGTTAGATGCATGTAAATCCCATAAAAAGTTATTTACATTATTTTAAAATGTGAATAATGGTAGTTAAAAAGAGGAATTTGTACTAATCGATTGGGCTAAAGTATTGAACATGCAAGCATGGCTCTTTACAAAGCTGTCTACGACAAGTTTATTTTGGATGCTCCTCTTTTGTTCATCTGTCTGGGGGGTATTTAATTTGCCTCTTACTCGCTGGAATTCAATCAAACAAGGGCGTATTTATAAGTACATTAAGTCGACTGCATATTAAAGCGGCGGACAAAAAGTCATCGTGC
Organism: Hylyphantes graminicola; assembly: GCA_023701765.1. Taxonomy (NCBI): domain Eukaryota; kingdom Metazoa; phylum Arthropoda; class Arachnida; order Araneae; family Linyphiidae; genus Hylyphantes; species Hylyphantes graminicola. The sequence goes on from CM043112.1 coordinate 42,389,175, forward strand.
AGCATCGTAAATCGGGTGTTTTCGTACAATTTTCTGCATTTAAAGCGCTTCACTTATTTTACGTGTAGATATTGTCCCTTATTCCAACCCTCCCTGGTCCAAACCAAATCACAGAATGTTCCCAAAACTTTGATTAAATATGTTCCAAAATAGATTTTCATCTTCTAATGATTAGAAGATTACCGATTAGAATCTAATAGGTAAATGGAAGTATAATGAACAGAAACCGCAGTCTACGCCGTTCCTTTGTACGATGCACCTTTTATGCACATATGTTTTGCATTCTGAGTATTATACCTTAATATCAGGCCCTCATACAGATTAATCTGCTACTTGGTTGCATGAAATTCGCATGCGGGATCGTAAGATAGGAATCTCAGATTCGTTTAAGGCATCAATGGAGTAAGCCTCTACCGCTTCAGCCTCTACCGCTTTATGTCAAACATGGGGATAAGAGATTGAAAGATATTAAGTATAAAAATATTTTTCAAGATGAATTCAAATCTTCTTTTACATTTACTTACTGAGGAATAACTAAATATGCTTGTGAAATATTGTAAACTTTTTTTTATTTATTGAAATTTGAATTCGAATTTCAACAAATAACGACCATAGAAAAATCTTAGTGGAAAGAGTTAATTTTCTAAAAAGTTTGTATCAACCTATGCCTTGCATTTTATCAGCGCACTTTTTAAATTGAAAGATGCAGCTTCGTCAATAAACCCAAATGAAACCTGGTTTGAAATAAAATACAAAAAGAGAGCTCTAATACAGTTAGATGGCGGGTTCATGTATAAAATAAATACCTTGACTGATTTTGAAAATAAATTGTTGGTTAACAATTTTATAACAATATTATTTTTAAACTTAGCTTCGCATATTCCCCAGGTTAGGTTTGCTTGAACTATCTATGGACTAGAGCTAAATGGCCTTCGTATCTTAGATCCACAGTCAAATGATGAGCCGAACCATGAATAGGCACCTAGCGCAACTTTTACATGGTATGCGTCGTTTTGACTTTGAAGCATATTTCAGGGGTACTTTCTCAACACGGGTTATTATTCGGTGGTCATATCTGGCTGTACATACCGTTTACAGGTTGGCAGGTGTTTTGTCAATGCCCGGAAAGGAATATTAAATTAACTTAAAAAAAAACTTACGAGGAAAAGAACAGCTTCTTTTTCTCATGCCTTTAAGATTAATAATTTATAAAGTATTTATTTAGAGAGTTGATTTTTTTCTTTTAAATTTTGTAACATAAATTGTCATTTCTATTTACTTCTTTTGGAGCATATTTGACGTGCTGTCCCTCTACACGGGGTGTAATTCGTCGGATATTTTTTGGTTGCAGTTTATAGGTGGGTAGTTATTTTGGCGATGCCCGGACCCGAACCTGCGCATGCTAGACGAATGCCTTAACCAACTGGAATTCCCAAAAACTGAGAACTATTTTTGTGCGGTCCTCGCAACTGATTTGTGGATGTTACATTATACCGAGATTTAATTTCAACGAGATAATCCAATCCAAATAGTAGAGTCATGGAATTTATAACATGCCACATATGCATATGACATGAGCTTCGACACATACCCAGGAATCTTGTTAAAATTTGTTTATACACACAAACAGAAGAAAATCTGAATAGTTACCTCCAAAATGTTTGATACCATTCGTGTCTTTGTCTTGTTAAGTATTTTTAATTTAAAAAATGGAATTATGTAGGTTCCTCATTTTTTTAATAAAAAAAATTATATAACGATGGTGGTAATCAATTTTTTTTTTAGAATTTGGACATTAAAGAACTGCGATAGTTTCTTATTCAACGCAAATAGCCACATTTTATGTTGTCCAGTTAGCATATGCTATAATACTATAATCCGTTAATTTCTTCTGCTTGTTTCCTTTTATATTTCCTTTGTATTTTACCCGATGTGAAATTTTTTAAATGCATAGATATTAATTTCTGGTTATTTTTCAAATACATACTTTTAATATTAAATAAATGATCCATTGCATTCCCCACATACGTTTTTTGCTGTTGTTAATTTTAGCAGAATATTTAAAAAAGCAATAAACCAAAAATTAAAGATTATCAAAACAGGACAGGGCTTTTTTGACAGATCTGGTAATTTTTTCAAAACAGCCAAATGACTATGCCGACACTTGAGCTGGCACCCAATGCAACAACGACATTTTACTTGGCTTTAGAACTTTGGAGGTTTTAAGATTCATATACGCTGAATAATATATTGCATTTTTTTTCTCTTCCGTTAATAGGATGGCTAATAAGAGAAAATAAACTGTAAATATTTTAATCGCAATATGTATGTTTTAACTCAACTGGATAAGAGAAGATTGTATTATTCAAACCTCGCTGAAAAAGGTTATCAAATATAAGCGACAATGATTGACATGGATAGTTTATGGTAGAACATTGCATCTTATCGGCAGAGGTTCCGTATGAAACCGTCATGAAACAGAGGTACCGTAATTTTTCAAAAATAATTGAAAAGTATCATTTTTTCCCAAATTGAATTGCACTGTTTTTTCAAAATATTAAATGATCATGATGTGAGTAGAAATAAATAGCCTTAAGCTAGCAAAAATACTATACTCTTTTCCTATGTGAAAATTTTGCAGTTTCTGGCCTCGTCTTCATTTAACCCCCCCCCCCCCTTTTTTTATTCTAAATCCTCCTGCACGTCTTTTCTAGAAAAGGAGATCGGTGATTAAAGCAATACTGTGCTCCTTTGCCTTAGCTTATTTACTTTACAAATCAATTAAAGCACCACACGTGCATACTTCTTTACTTTTTACTCTGATGCTTTCGTCACAGGTATTAAAGAACAAAATATTAAAAATACAACAAAATATATATCTCTGTAGCAAAACTTTAAAAATGCATAATTTTTTTCTGGATGATAAAAAAAGTGGTTTGCAACAGAATCTGTCACTTTATCCAGTCTTACTATGTGTATAGCGACTAGTCCAAAATGTCAGCGTTATTTATAAGGAGTATTTTTTGCTGCAAGATCCTGCTTTTATATTTCAAAGATGAGATCCTTTTGCGATTTGCTTATAGTTACAATCATACTAAACGATTTCAAAACGTGAAAACACAGTAGTATTTAAATAAAATTTAAAAAAAACTAACCAAATAACCATCTATGATATGTTTTTGCATGATCCATTGAGAAAAAATGTTAGACCTTAATAAACATGAAAAGATTTCGCGTTACCTGTTCACTCTATGTATCTATGGCAATTTAATGTACGACTTAATGAGTATAATTTTCGAAAGCATAATATATATATCATACACTATGGAGGAAACAGGCCTACTACTCAACGTCAGAATATTAGAATATTCCAAATATTTGAGTTTTTCTCATCAAAAAGACACCATTTCTTACCGAATATGCAAAGTAGACGCCTCCTTGAAGTTAGCATATATTTTAAAGATATCTATCAACCATATATTGTTTACACAAAACATAAAAATAAATACAAATTTATAAAATCAAATTTTAAAAAGATCATATTATTAGAATAACGATAAAAGGCGTTCCAAAAAATTAGAATATTTGTCCATTTACGTGATTGGTCCACGTGGTGTTGAAATTTCATATAACTAGCGACGTATTAGAAGTAGTGACAGTACTGTTCCATGATTGAAAACAAAATTTCCGTTGTTGTTGCTTAGAATGGGCCGAAAAAAAGATATCCCTATTCTTACTAAGAATATAATTTTAACGTTACGGAATAAGGGGCTGACTCAACAGAAAATAGCCAGGAAGGTGAATTGCTCTCAAGGAACTGTGAGTAAAATTCTTCAGAACTACTATAGGAACAATAAATTTAAATATACTCGCGAAAAATGTGGTGCCAAACGAATAACAACCAAGAGGCAAGAGAGATGTCTGAAAAGGATTACTGAAAAACATCGATTCAGGTCAGTGAATTTTATAAATAGGAAGTGGCGACAATCAGGAGTTGATACCTCAGTCAGCACTACACGACGTCGAATACTTGAAATCGGCTTTCGATCACGTGTACCAAAGAAAAAGCCATTCCTTAGTGCCAGACAAAAAAGGGCACGTTTGTTGTGGTGCCGAAAAAGGCTGCTTTGGGGCACCCAAGATTGGGGCAAAGTACTTTTCAGTGATGAATCAGTACTTTGCGTGTCTGTCGGTCCACAAGGTCACCGTGTTTGGCGTTTTTCTCGAGAGGCTTTTCAGCAACAGTGCTTAAAACGCACAGTTAAGTTCAGCACATCAATAATGGTTTGGGGGTGTTTCAGTGCCAATGGCTTAGGAAAGCTTTGTGTATTGAAAGGCACTGTTAATTCCGAAGTGTACAAGTCCGTTCTTGACAAATATATGATCCCTGCCTCTGAAGATCTATTTGAAGGGGAATTTGTCTTCCAACAAGACAGCGCATCATGTCACACATCAAAACTTGGCATGTCTTGGCTGAAAGATAATGAAGTACAACTACTTCCTTGGCCCGTGAATTCACCTGATTTAAATCCTATAGAAAATATATGGGGCTTTATGAAGAAAAAACTGAAAATATTGGCTCCAAAGGACCAGAACGAACTCACAAAATTCGTTAACCGTGCTTGGTATGATATCAGCCAAGATCATTGTAAAAAATAAGTTGAAAGTATGCCGGATCGACTGCGAGATGTGATAAAAGCTAGGGGCGATGCAACCAAATATTGATTAGTTGCAAATAAAACTTGTAAGAGCAATTTATTTTATTTGTTTACGCATTATTCTAATTTTGTGAACTACCATTAGGATGTATTATATTTTTGTGATTTTTTTATATTTTGATTTTAAAAGTAAATTTGCAAAATCAAGCCAATTGTTTTATGTTATTTTCATTAACAAATCTTATAAAATGTAATAAAACAAAAAGAATTTGTGAAACTTTAGTTGTGTATAAAAATAAATGCAACTTTCAAAGTTTTGAAATGTTTTATTCTCATTATTCTAATATTCTGACGTTGGGTAGTATATATACCCTATAAGGTACTGTTTTTTTTTTTAATTTTTAACAACTGATAAAATTTGTGGGCGGTAGCAAAAAAACAAATGGTCGAAGTTATTATGGAAGTTACTGCAGTTTACATGCACACTGCAAAATATGGCTAGTTGCCATGGGTCAAGTTATTCCAATTCGTTTAAGGTTCGTGAATACATTTCTTTTAATTCTACAAGTACCACTATTTTTGTATAATTAACTTCATTATATAAATAAGTTAAAACCTTAACAAGCACAACAAGAACTAACAATTCTGAGCATAACAAAAACTATATACGATTTTTAAATGTATATAGTGGTAATATGAAAGTTAGATTTGCTTTAAAAATACGGTTGAGTCCCGCTTATCCGAAAGGTACGGGACCAAATGTGAGCAGCGAAAGTAGAAAATTATCGGATTTGAGCTCAAATGATGTAGAGTTTTAAGAAAATTCGGTTGGGCTTTGAAAGTTCAAAAATCGTAACTTAAATGTGAACTTCACTTTTACGCAAGTCAAGAGTCAAACATATGTCTAGTTTAGGAGTCAATAAGGGAAAAACAAACACAACATTTTATTTATATTTTTATTATGGAAACTCGATAAAATTGATAGATCAAAGGTGTAACGGAAGACAGAACCATAAATTACACACATAAAAACTTTCTAAATACAAAAATATTTCAATGCAAACTGTAGCTTCCAGAATTCATAATGCACAATAAAAAAAGCTCAACGCAAGCCTCGGTTTCCTCCGAGTCCGTCAACAGATTTAAGCGGTCGGACAAGTGCGATGAGTGACGTCGTACAAACTACTGATGTTGCTTACCCTAGAGTGGCCTCCTAGGGAGCGTTGCAGGACAACTCAACACGACCAACAGATCGAGTTGCTGTTGAGTGCGTTCGGGAAATCCTGATGACCACGTTTTCTTGCTGTTGTGGTGGTGTGTTTGCCAAAAATTCAAAATTTGAGGAAATGACTGAAGGCGAAAGTTGTTTTGCGCTTGACGAGGAAGAAATGCTAATTGATTGCAAGGGGATTGATGATCGCAAGGGCCAAATCTAAATTTTCCATTTTTGACATGCAAAGACGAAAACCAAAACAACAACAGAGTTGAGTTGAGTGAGTTCGCTAGGTTTCCAGTTTCATGTCAACGTAACGTTCCGATGTAGCGATGGACGGTTTACAGTTCGGGGAGTGACGTCTCCCACAATTAATAGCGATAGCATTTTTCTGGCTACAGACTCCGAGGAAACCAAGGCTTTATTCCAATGCCAGCTTTAGAATTGGAAAACTAATTGTTATAAGCCGAAGATTACGGGTTCGAGCACCGGCTGAGTCATCACATTTTCTGGATGGATGTGTACCCGTACCTTTTCCTTGTCGAATTTTGGTCCAAAATCGCTGAGGGGAATAGAAACCACTTAAAAAAGCATTTTGAAAAATATTAAATGCAGCCAGAGAAAAGTAGCATAGAAAATAATTTATCCCCTTTAACATTGAGGCACTTAGGTTTGGAGACCCGCGGTCAAGCGGGTCCATTCGAACTTCGAGGGAAACTCTTTACTTTCAAAATCATGGAAATGGAAATACGATAACTTGCAATTGTGTCTAGGCATTACGTTCTGTTGAAGGTATATGCGAGAGATATATCTTATAAAAGACAAGTGTAGTTCTAAATTTGTATTGGAATTCAGAAAACTTCAGGGATTTATGAATTTACACATGTAATAACATGGATATTGGCAAGGGATGTTTGCTACTTAGCTATAGCTTCTGTATTGAAGTTTCAGCAATTACGGTCGTAGGCTGATTCAGTCTAATTGCTCTCATAATGCACCATTTTGAGAGCAATTGGTCGTGCTTCATTGTAATTCCAATGCGGAAAAATTCTAATCTACATTTCTCTGTCTGCATTGGGTATTTTACGATTTTTTTAATTCTAAGTGTCTTTGCTACAGTCAACAGTCTCTATTAATCCATTTTTTGAAATTCACTTTTCAGCTATATATTCAAAACCCAAAAGTTATGTTGCTGCTACACTTTCCAAAAATGTTCAATAAGTGTTTTATCGCTAAGAAATATTAGTCCAGTTCGTGCTAGGTTGCAACAAGTCTGGATCTTAATGACATAATTGTAATAATTATTTTGTGACTTCGAAAATATAACATTAGGAAAAAACATTTTAAATATAAAATAAAATGAATTGACTTTACAATTGCATCGAAAATTAAAGTAAGCCTCGATAAATTATCTTAGAATTGAAAAATAACTAAGTTAAACGGTAGAAAATTCTTTAGATAAAAAGTTTGCATTGGGAAATGTTTATGAAGATATAACTCATCAAAATGTAACACATTCATTTTATATTGCATTTTTTCACGCTTTATAATACCGATATTTCTACTACTATACTCTTTCGAGAATCACAATGGCGGCCAACCTTTGTGCTCCGTAGTTTGAGGATTAACTTATAGAATCCATCCATGTATATTCTTATGGTGAATGTTTGTCAATGGAAAAGTTTTTTTTTCTAAGCAAACCAATATTTTATAGCCACATATTATTTTATTATTTTTTATTACAATATGCAATTAAAAAAATTAATAATTTGGTAATAATAATGTTACGTGCATTAACAAAGGGTTACTCTAAAACTAAATCCTCGGGACCTGGTAATTTTTTTAAGGTGATTAATAGCTTGGAGTAGTTGATTAACACTTGAGTTAATAAATACAATTCTTTTGTAATTAAAAATTAATTTTATAATGTCAAACCACTCTCATACCTTTATTTAGTACAGGGATACAACAAATTAAAGCGATTATCGAAAAAAAATGGAGGTCAATTCCATAAAAATGTCAACTTCAAAAAATTAAAATGTATTTTTTATATAAAAATTAAAGTTTTAAATTAAGTTTAAAGATGAATTAAAAATTAATTAAAGTTTTTAAATTATGGTTTAAGAAAGCAGGGCGATAAAGAAAATGTATTTGCATTAACCTAAAGAGAAGATCAACGCCTATCGGAGAAAAAAGATTTGTTGGCTCTGCAAATTCAGCCAGCATTTCTGTTGTAGTTGGAAATCGTCCTCGATACGTGTTTGAAAAACCTTTCACATGTGAATAAATGTGAAAGGTTTTTATAACACGGATCAAGAACGATTTCCACATGTGAATAAATGAAAACAATTTAATATTTATATCATATGAGTATTCTAGATAATAAAAAACTAATTTATAACTTTACACACTTTTAATTAAATAGATGTTTATGAAACGTTTCATAATCATTCGTTCACGGTCATTCCGTCACGTCAAATGGCAGTTAATAACTTAAACCATGTTACAGGTAGGTTACTCTAATATAATTTTACATAGCCTATATATCATATTTTAGATATAAATTAGTTTAAAAAATCTATGTACTGTTAAGAAGTTTCCATTTTTAAGTATCAGGATGCAGTCGTGGTTGCACTCATGTCATTTCATCGCACAGAAAAAAGTAAGACAAATATAAATAATAAAATACCTTTTTAAAAATTCAATTTTTTTTATCATATTTTAATCCTTAAAGTAATATATAAACTGAAAAAACAATTTTTCTTTAAAAATAGCTTCAGGGTAATAGTTATACTTCAATTCAACAATTTAAAATGTAATTCCGTCACTTTTGGAATTGCCGGGAAAACAACGGTATTTTGTTTTGCTTTTGAAAATTAACAAAAAAGAAAGAAAAAACTTAGGAAAGCAACGATTAAGCTTACTACTTCTACAAACTGAAGTGCTTGAAGATAGGTTTTAAACATTTTGCGAAATCTCATAAAGACCCTGTCATCATATAAACCTAAATTTGTATTAAAATATTTTACAAAACCTAAATATACTAGTACGAAGGACCAAGTTGGAACAGATGACTTTACACAGATTCGAAAAAAAAAAAAATAATAATTAAGGACCGATATCGGAAGGGGAGTACCGTCGGACGGACACCGTCAGCATGGTCAATGCCTATTTTCCTATTTTTTAAACAAAATCGAATTTAAAAACGAAAAGTTAGCCAAAAATAAGACAGACTTCGATTTTTACTTGTATTTTGCTTATGACTTTTACTTGTTCATTCAATGACTACCAGAAATCTTTAAAGAAAGAAAATTATATATTATTTTATTTTGAAAATTAAGGTGTCTTATATATATACGTCAAACCAATAAAAAGTTATTTACATTATTTTTAAATGTGAATAATGGTAATTAAAAAAAGAGGAAATTATACTATTTGACAGGCTTGAAGTATTGATAACATACAGGCAGGTCGTTTTACAAAGATTTCTACGCCAGCTTTATTTTGGACGCTCCTCATTTGTTCGTCTGTCTGGGCGGTATTCCCTTTACCTCTTACTCGCTGGAATTCAATCTATCATGGGCGTATTAGTAGGCTGCATACTAAAGCGGCGGACAGAAAACCTTCGGACAGCATCGTAAATCGGCGTTTTTCGTATATTTGTCTACATTCGAAAAACTTCACTTATTTTAGATGCAGACAATTTTTCTGATTCTAAACCTCCCTGGTTCCCTCCAAATCACAGACTGTTCCCAAAAAATTAAGTAAATTCTAAAATACATCCTCATCTTCTAATCGATAAATGGGAGTTATGAACAGAGACCCCAGTCTACGCCGTTCCTTTGTATGATGAACCTTTTATGCTCATATTTTTTTGCATTCTAAGTTTTAAACCTCAGTATCAGGTCTTCATACAGACTAATCTGCTACTTGGTTGCAAAAAATTTGCATGTGGGATTGGAAGGTAGGGATCTCTGATTAGTTTAAGGCATCAATATAGTAAGCCTCTGCCGCTTCAGCGAAAGTGCTATGTCAAACATTCGGGTAAGGGATGGAAAGATAAGTATAAAAGTATTTTTCCAAGATGAATTCATTTCTTCTTTTAGATTTACGAACTGAGGACTAAGCACATTTGCTTGTGAAATATTGTAAACTTTTTTTTCATTTATCGAGATTTGAACTAATTTCAACAAATAACGTTCATAGAAAAACCTAAGATAATTTTTTTTTTCGAAAAGTTTGGTATCAACCTATGCCTTGTATTTTATCAGCACACTTTTTAAGTTGAAAGATGCAGCTTCGTCTATACCCCCCCCCCCACAACTGAAACCTGCTTGGAAATAAAATACAAAAAACTCTGTCATATATCGTCGGTCAAATGACAAAACCACGAATGTGCAATTCCAGGGAAAGGCGGTTTTTGAAAACTAAAACCGCCTCTCAGTTCAACCGGTTCTTTTTTTCCTCCGGCTTTAACCGGTACCAGTTAAAAGTTACTAAAAACCGTTTCTTTGAAAAACCGGTTTTGGAAGTTTGACCCATTCCATCTGTCTATTTCTATAACTTCTGTGAGAAGCTTTAACACAGCCAATTCGGGTAGGATGAACATTTGCCACCATCTATTTTTGGCCTCTTTGTTGAAAAACTTTATCACATCCCATTACAACTGGTAATTTCCGTTTTTGGACTTTTTATATTATTTTATTATAAAAAATGGTTACAGTGTTTCAAATTGTATTGTGCGTTTTACGGATAGCGCTTAAAATTTTCGTTTGCCTTAAAATATTCCAAAGTAATTGATTAAAGCTCCTATTTTAAAAAATATAATACGTCAACGCTCCACTTGTAAAACAAATTACTCAACCTCCCTTATAGCCCGGAATAATTTTAGATGTGAAAATTAAATTACACGAAAAGCGAATTTTAAAAAAGAGTTTTTTTTTTTTAAGGAGTATGGCGTTGATGCTGTTCAAAGCAACTTTTCCAGTATTTGTACATAGAAATGACGAAGTTTGAGTTGCTGGCATTGATACTATTTAAAATTAACTTTTTCGATAAAACTCTTAACATTTTAGTCTTATAACCTTAAATCAGCGCCATCTGAAAGGGTCTTAAAGGGTTAAATCTAGGTTACGTTTTTCGAATGGTCTACGGTGCTAGTTATCTGGTAGAAAAGAACTTGGAATCAAATAACATTTCGTTTATTACATTGTGAGAATTCTAAAGTTAGTAGGTGATTATAAAGAAACTTTGCCAACATCTGCGCTTCTAGAGTCCGTTTCAGTTAACCGATCGAGATGAGATTTCAAATATAGTTATTTGGAGGATTGGAGGTATGCGGTCGAGATTCCATGAATTTCATGACAGTGGCACTCACGGTTACGGTTATAGTTACAGAAACTCGACATTTTCTAATAACAACGCCTACTTTTATCCAATCTCAAAATGTTCAGTGCATGCGAAAACCTACAGCGTTGAAACGACAGCGATTTATCCAGAAACTGGCGTGTTATAAATAACCCTTTAATACAGGCCATCAGATGGAGCTGATTAAGCTTATGAGAATAACTGTTAAAAGTTTTATCGGAAAAAAAAATGGCTTAAACAGCCAACAAAACACGATTTGTGCAGTATATTTGCATATGGCTGAGGTGTGCACTTATAAATTTGCTGTTTAAGGCATTTTCTTTCGATATAACTCTTATCAGTTAGTCCATGAGTTTAATCAGCGCCATCTGATTGAAGGTCTTAAAGGGTTATTTATAACGCGTTGGTTTTTGGACAAATCGATGCCGTTTCAACGCTTTTTAAGGTTTTCGCTTGCGCTGAACATTTTGAGACAGGAAAAAATAGGCGTTGCCATTTGAAATTTTTGAGTTTATATAACTATAACCGTAACCGTGAGCGCCACTGTCATGAAAATATCAGAATCTCGAGCATATACTTCCAAATAACTATATTTAAAATTGTATTTCGATCGGTTAACTGGAACGGACTCTAGAAGCGCAGATGTTGGCAAAGTTTCTTTATAATCACCCGGTATATAAAACATATCTCAGTGGTTTGATTTTCGAATATCTTGAAAAACAGAAAAATTGCAACACAAAAAACACCTTATCATAAGGAATAATTTATATAAAGACAACATTTTACCTTCATAAACGCTGAAAATTAAACCATAAGTTGATTGTGTTTCGTTTAACCCTATAATGCCTGGCGTCCCTTTTTAGGGACACTTTTAAAAAAATTTCGCAATTTTTAATGAATCAACTTTTCAATTGAAAAATTGCTCCGTTGTATTCAATAGTGACATTTCAACTGATACATTTCAACTGACCCAAGGGCATTGATGCTGTTTAAGGCAACTTTTCCGGTAAAACTCTTCACATTTTAGTCTCATAACCTTAAATTAGCGCCACCTGAAAGGGTCTTAATGGGTTAAATTTAAAAAGTGGTACTTCCTGTGCCCCTCTGATATGTGCTGCTTAATATGGCATAGAAAACGATTTTTGTTGTCATGTTTTATGTCATAGGACTAGCATTCACCGGCAGCTTAGTTCTTGATGCCTGAAGGCATCATCAGTATTAATAATCAATTTACAAACCATATCATTCAAACCCATTGTGATATATTTTTAAACGTCATAACCAATTGATTTATCTAACAGTTTTGAAATTTTCCTCCAGTTTAACCGATTAAGATTTTCGATCAAATCGGTTCATCAGTTTTAACCGGTTCACCTAAAGAGCTTGTTTTGCCCGTTTAACCGAAGCCAAAAACCGGTTTAAAGTTGAGCGGTTTTCCATCCCTAAGCATCCTCTGTTTTTGCACATTCGTGGTTTTGTCATTTTACCGACGATATATAATCGTGAAATTCACAACATTCGAAGAGAAAGAAAGATAACGAAGAAAAGAAGTATAAAAACAGAGAGAACATCATCGAGGCAGAGAAAATGCAACTTCTAAAATAGGTTTTTTTTAAGGGGGTATAGGACACAAAATCTTCAAAAAAATCAAAAAAATTATTATTATCATAAAAAATAACACAAATATTTTAGAATTATATAAAACAAAAATTTTATTTATATCTGCAGCAGAACGTGAGATGTGTAGTTTTTTGTGTCATGACATCTGTGTTGGCCAACCACGTTTATAATCTTTGCTTCCTCGTAATAATAGATAGGAATAACGTTATCGAATCCTTAGTTGTTCGGTCGGTTTGGAGCGCTTCAGTAAGGAAAGTGATAAACTTCAAAGCTGTTTTTCTCCTTGATCGTGTTTTCGATGATTTTTGACTTTAAATTGATATAACTTAAAATCTACTGCCCATAGAGTGTCAAAATTTTTTACTCATATTTTTCAAACATATATCTTTAATTTGTCTTTAGGGATTAGTTGTAAATAGTTTATTTTTTTATTTATTAATTTTTATAAAAAAAGTGAACCGGTGAAATTATTAAAAAAAACTTCAATAATTTTTTTAAAAAAAACTATGGCAAATATGAAAAATCGGTAAAGACAGTTTGTTAAATACATTTTTCTGTTTATAAAAATGCTAAATATTTGTTTGCCAATAAATAAGTTTTTGACTTATAACAAAAATAAGAGACATCACTTTTTGACAGATTTTATTTTTTTAAAAAATAAATAATGATTATTTAAAAACCTTTGACTATCTAAAAGTGTAAGTATATTTAGTATACATTTATGGGAAAAAAATTATATTGATATCTGCAATATTAAAGAAAAAAGTTGAAAGTGTCCCATACCCCCTTAAAAAGAAATAACAATATTTTTTCTTTAAAAAAAAGGGATGAGGTGTTGGCTGGACCTGATCATAACGACATATAAATGTTTCATGACTCCTACGCACCGTAAACTGAATTAATATGCGCAATGAAATTCTTATGTAATATTACCACTATTTACATTTAATAAATGTATATAGTTTTATATAATTAAACCACACTTTCATATAGCATTGAAAAAACCGATATAATTTTTTGTTCTAAAATTTAATTTTATAAATATGGTGGTACTTTCAGAATCAAAGGGAATTCAATAACATTGTTTAACAAGTTGGACTAACTTTAAGCAGTGTTGGTATTTAAGAGTTGATCATTAGTATTGCAGGCACAGGATGGCAATATTGATTCGAATAACGATACGATTGTGACGGTCCTCAAAGCTCTAAAAAATTGGAACGTAGACTTTTTTTTTAAAGAAACTTTTTAGCATATTTTTCAAAGCAAAATAGCATGTTTTTCATGCCTCAAATTTGCTGATTTTTTTGTGTATTTTGTCTTTTGATTTATGGACATTTCTTCTAAATAAATTTTTCTCTTCAAATCCCAAATGGTAACTCATATTCTTATTGATACCGAATGCTGTTCTTAAATATAGACAGTGAATAATCAAGTAAAAAATTGAAACAGTCTAAGTTTATTTTCACACTTTTTTTTAGGATTTTGATTTGTTTTGCCGTTTTCAATAGAAATTACAGATGAATTATTTCTTTAAATTATGTAAGATCTGATTTGAAAAACTCTTTTAAAAATAAATATTTCAAGTTTGATGCAAAAGCCCGATTTTTGGACCTGGGCATATCTCATATACAGGTTGTGAAAGGGAACAACTGAGCAAAGTGAAATGTTATATAAATGGAAATTAAACTTTCGTACCATGAATGCATGTAATGTCTACGAGTCTAAACATTTGAAAAATAATTTAATATATTTTCAATAAATAAAATAATCATTGTACAGTATATTAAAAAGTCATAGTCGTGCACAAATGTATGGTCACAAGAAATTATCGAAAATTGCTAAATATAAAATCTTGATTATTATGAAACTTAACGCAGATATTTCAGATTTATTCCATTCTTAAATAAAAGATTGAGGTAAAAGTTTAAAAATTATATAAATCGTAAAGTGTGTGTGACTTTTAGGTGTAAAATCATGATATTAACTTTAATTTAATCTAATATAGGTTCAAGCGAAGAATACAATAGTTTTAAAGTTCATGACTTTTATATAAAGGGCGATTGGTTATAAAACGCCAGCCCTCTTTACAGCCAACTACTGGAATTAAAGATTGAAAATTTGGAATGCATACAAACTCCAATAGAGGGAGCTGTACATCTGAAAGTTTGCATTTCAATGCATATATTTTTCTGCATAATCCGTTTCCCCATATCTCGAAAATTATTTTTACCAAATTTTGAGTCCTTACTCTGAGTAGTAAAAAAAAAATGGAGAGAACATGATCAAGACAGAGGGAAAAAAAAACTTTTAAAAATGTTTAAAAAGAAGAAATTAAGTTTACATTAAATAAGATACCAAAGGATGCAGTGTTGAACGACTCCAATGGAGAAAACAATGACTCTGTTGCATGCAATTACTGCTGTAACCAACTGATTTGTAGAGTGTTATTCTCTATGTAAAATAGTTGTCTATATTTGTCAAAGAGTGACATGCAGACCGATTTGTCGATGTTATATTTTGCCTGAAATTGGATAGCTCGAAAAGCACTTTATTTTTAACGCCCGACTTGTACAGTTATTTGAATGCAAAAATGATTTTTTTTTAAATATAATTTTCCTTGCTGAAATTTTGCTTATTTAAATTTAATTGTATATTTTAGCCGCAATAGCTCAGTCGTGTGAAGCTTCGTGCTCGCATCGGAACTTTTGTTGGTTCTGTCCTCGGCGGTGTTCGCAATTCTGATGGTTGCTGGGTCAGCGCTTGTCTTCGACTAAGGACAGCCGTGTTGCTAATGGTGGCTGGGGAACGTTAAATATGTCGTGTACACAAAGTAATCCATATTCCCACACAAATCAATACCTCAGGGGGGACAAGATCAGGGGGTTATCGGCCTTTGATCTGGATCAAAATTCCGATATGTGAGTGAGAACGGATGTGTGAAAGGGATCTTCTTATATAACGGATGTATCATGCTGACTAGAATAAGTCGGAATTCCTCCCTTGTAGGGTTCAATAGAGAAACGGGGGTAGCCCAACTTTGCCTTAAAATCGAGTAGTTATATCTACTCCAGTCTCGGTTACCGAATGGAATTAGAAACAACACAATTTCCTTCTTAGAAATACAAGAATAAGATCCCGAAATGATTTATTTTTTGTTGCTTTACTTGTAAACTAACGAATCGGTATATTAAGTTTTGTGATGTTTCGTTTCTCTTGCGCACCGTAAGCTGAATTTATATTTGAAATCGTATTCTTATGTTATATTACCACTATTTACATTTAAAAAATGTATATAGTTTTAAATTTTTTCCATTATAGTTAAACTCAGCGGAAAAGATTTTATATTTTTATATATTAAATTCAATTATATAAAAATAGTGTTAATTTCTGAATCAAATGGAATTTATTAGTATCGTTTTACAAGTTGGATTAACTTTACGAAGACTTTGTATCTGTTGTTGTTTCTATCCCTAGGTGTGTAGCGGAATAGTATAGTTTTTATTTCCAGGTGTGTAGCAGAGCCACACCAACTCCATGAAACCCAAAAAATTCCATAAACAAAAGCGGGACGCGTAAGATGTCAGAAGTCGAGAACAGCAAGCAATTGAGGTATGTTCAGGGAATGCATGTTCGCCGCTGCACCTGTGGCACTCCATGAATTTTTTTCTCCTTGTTGGAAGACAAGAAATTTGGTGTGGCCACTTAAAAAGCGAGAAAGAGCTGTCTGCCGTTTCCTCGGGAAATTGAATTGGTGGCACCATCTTGGACTTCTTCCGAACTACCAAGAGATGCTAGGCGGAATTCGCCAAAGCGTATTAAACTTAAGCTTTTTGATTTCCGAGGATGTCAGTGTGATGTTACGTTTCTGGATCTCCTCGGAGGCAGTGTAGGTCAGGATGATCAATCTAAGAGTATTGATCACAAGTATTACAAACCTATTTATATTTAATGTACTAAGATCACAGTACAGATTAGTATACCGATACGATTGTGTCAAGCTTCAAAGTACGAAAAAATAGGAATATAGAACTATTGCATTTGTAAGTATGTTTTTCTATTTTGTCCTTCTATGTATAAACATTTCTTCTTAACAAACTTTTGTCATCGAAACCCCAAATGGTTGCTTATAATCGAATTGATACTGAATGCTTCTCATAAATATATACTGAGAATTATCAATAAACGGTGCAATAGTATGCCAAAGGCACGTGAGTTTGTCGCGACAGTTTGGGTTATTTCAAAACTATCCCCTGAAAATAAGTGCTGTAAAAATAAAAACAAATTACTTATAATTTCAATTTTCTTTTCTAATTTCATAAGAATGCTATTTAAAAAGTTAATGCAAATAAATTACACTCAGTATAATGTTAAATTAATTTTAAGAGCCTTTAACATGGAGGATTTTACTTCAAAAGCAGTAATAAGTTGCCTAAAATGGCATCCTTTCTCCACTATTTGTTGTTTCATATAGTCTAATAAAATCGAAATGACTTTTTACCATATAGATAAGATTAAAGTGGAGATGTTGCCGGGCAAAAACCAATTTGCCAAAAACTAGTTTGCCAAAAGAAGCCCTTTATCGCTTTGAATTAAGTCAGCCCCAACAAACGCTTTCACCGAAGTATTGGGCGTTACTTACGGAAAAGTTTGTATTGGTTTACGAAAAGACTTGTCGATTTCCAACTTTCTAATATTTCCACTCTTTACAACGTATTTTTCCCATTTGTGAAGGAAATTAATACAACCTTGTGGAAATTCAGATTTCGTTATGCAGCCTACAGCTGCGCAAATAGTCAATTTTTATTTTTAATTACTTCTTTTTAAGGAATAAATTGATGCTTTTCGGCATAAACTAACAGTCAATATTGAATGAGCTATTCGTTTGATCTTACTAGGGTTAATGCTTGGCCACTTTCTGCAGGCTTCACTTGTTCTCTCTTTCTAGTCTTCTTCTTAACTCTATGTTATCTTCTAAGGTCTAGCTTCAGCACTCATACGAATGACTAAAACGACTCGAAGTAGTCATTCGAAACAGAAGAAATAATCCATCATTCAAAAAATGTTTAAAAGCTCCCGTACTTCGAAATGACAGCCAATTTAAATCAAATGGTTCCAAAGAGAGCAAAGATGTTCTTTAATAATTTTAAAGAAATATGTTGTATTCCCGGATGGAATAAAATGAGTATCCGCTCTAATGGAATATAGGGGTAGGGTTTTAACCAAAACATATCTAATGGATACTTGGTGTAATTGTGTGTTCGAATCAATAAAATACTAAAAATCGTTTTAAAACTATTAATTATTTACGAAATATTCATAATTTTAGAAAGTTGTGAACTGAATGATATAAAATTGTTAGAATTATACGTACGTATTGTATACTTCTTAATTCCTGCCGTTTTTTGAAATGGAATGGAATTCGAAATTGTCAGACTGTGAACCAACAACCAAAACATCTTGCATTTTGAGTTTTCTGTTCCAGGCATGGGGTACTAAAAGCTAAATTTCTAAATTTTAAGCGACCATTAAGTTTCTTGTATGGTAACAGATCTTTATACAATTTCGATGTAGAAACTTTGGACCTTGCTTTCAAATAAAGTATACGCTGCTCTCACGAAAATGTACCGGAAAGTATAGAAGAAAATTTTTGTTTCCGTTAAAGTAATAAATAAGTTAAATTTTAAAGATTTTAATTCGCTATATAATTAAAACAAAACGTTAGTATTTATTCACAAACTACAGAAGGAAGCACTAACTATATTTAATATCTAAATAAAACAATTTAATTATAACCAATTCTTTTTTGTAATATTGAATTTATTAATTATTTTAATGGCAAGTTAACTTCCTCCTGTATTTTTTCGGGAGTTTTCATGAGAGCATGGCATGTACTACTATATTTAAAAACGGGGACCAAATTTTCGAATTTGGAACTGTATAAAGGTTTGTTACCATACAATACCCTTTAGTTCGAAACATTTCAAACAAAACTCAAATAAAAATATTTAATATTATACTCGCATATGAAGCAAAAATAATACTTGAAATACAATTGAACATGAGTCGCATGGTATTTTTTTTTTTTAATATCTAATGTTTTCTGTTTGAGAAGTTTTTGATGATATCAGACTTTGAATTCTATTATAATACCTTTATGTCATATTGTGACTTATGTTAAAATATATAGTTTTTTTTTTACTTTTATGTCTTTTAAAGAATCCTAACGGCGGCCTACTTTTAATCTCACTCAGAAGAAAAATCTGATTCGTAAAAATAATTCTTAATTGTGTGTATTAAATCAACTACCACTTATTTCTTTTTTTGGATTTCATATTATAATTTAAGAGTATAAGATAAATGTGGCTAGGTTATAACTCTAAGTAGTGTGTACTTATGAAAACTAGTATTTACATTTTTGAAATGTAAAAACTGGTATGTCAAATTTAATGGTAGTAAATATCCTCCTTGCACTCAAATGTTATTAATACTGTTATTGAATGAGGGTTGTCTTAGCACAAGAGTGGACGTCTATACTATTATTCCTTTCAGTCCCAATGATGCCATTCGGCATCATCATGCTTCGGATTATAAATAAAAGTAATAATAGAGTTGACATCTATTGGGATTCATAAAAAATATTTCCAATAGAAAAAATTGGAAGAATCGAATGACGTGCTTTTTGATATCATAAACGGCTAAAGACGAACAAAAAAAAATCTAAAATGTTGATGTCGCATTGTCATTGGTATTGAAAGGGGTATAAAACCATCAATTACTGGTAACAGTAACAATAGCATAATAGTTTACATAGTCGTACATTTGTCGTATTTTATATATTTGTCGTATTTGTTATATTTTTTTAGTCGTACATTTGTAAATAATACTGACAATATTCAATTCGAAATATTCGGTGGAGTATTTGCCCCTTACTATGCATTTTATCAGTAATGGTGGAAAATGGTTGACGATTTATTTGATGGACTTCATCGTTTCGTATCAAGAAGATATTTTTGGTTATTGAAAACAGTTACCAAGACCCACACAGGAAGACTTGTGTCATTTGAATGTGTTTGATGAAAGATACATGTGTGGGACAAATTA
The DNA here is from genome assembly GCA_023701765.1 of Hylyphantes graminicola. NCBI lineage: Eukaryota > Metazoa > Arthropoda > Arachnida > Araneae > Linyphiidae > Hylyphantes > Hylyphantes graminicola. Next base: position 42,409,134 of record CM043112.1, read on the forward strand.
AGGTATTATTATCAATAAAACATCGCTCATATTAACGGACTCCAAATATAAGCGTAAAATTTACAGCATTTGAAATTGGAAAAGAAGAACCAAAACAAAGTTTAAAATGGAGAAAACATGAGCAAGACAAATATACAACTTTTAATAATGTTTAACAAGAGGAAATTAAGCTTTCATAAAATAAGAAACCAAAGGATCAGTGTTGGACGACTCTTCCCTATTGGAAAAAATTCCTAATCCCAGTATCAAAATCATACCAGAACCAGTATCAATCATACCAGAACCAGTATAAACATACCAGAACCAGTATTAATCATACTGGGAATTTTTAAAACCAGTATGACATGATACTGGGAATTTCATTTCTGGTATTAGATCATACTGGGAATTTTGATACTGGTATTAAATCATACTGGGAATTTTGATACTGGAGTCAGATCATACTGGGAATTTCAATTCTGGTATAAGATCATACTGGGAATTTTGATACTGGTATTAGATCATACTGGAAATTTTGATACTGGTGTTAGATCATACTGGGAATTTTTAAACCAGTATGACACGATACTGGGAATTTTGATACTGGTATTACATCATACTAGAAATTTTTAAAACAGGTATGAAATCATACTGGAAATTTTTAGGCTGGTATAAAACCATACTGGAAAAGTGACTCGATACTGGAAAATTATAAAACTTGTATGTGGCCAAAAAATGAAAGCATTCTTCATACTGGGAAATATTACATCTGTATTAACACCCTACATCATCCCATTAATGAGTGAAACTGTGTTTATTAGCATAATATTTGTATTTGAAGAGAGCAAAAAGGAGAAAAATGAGAAATATTATATTGTCATGGAAGTAGATATAATATAATGATAGAATATATTTAAAAAAATAATTTTGCGAATAGAATAATAAAACCCATAAATTGAAAAGTTTTATGAAACACTAAAAAAATATTTGTATCTAATGCAAGAATGAAAATAGCAAGAATAAAAGGTAAAATTAAATACAAGAAATTGATACAAACCAATTATCAAATTTCAATAATTACTATTTTTTTAAAAAAAAATTATAGTTTTAAAATTCTTGCTTTTCAAAATTAAAAAAAAATATCAACACGTGGGGATTTTATCGTTAATAAGCCTACTGGTGAAAGTATGCCTAGTTCAGAGATTAAATTGTAATAAGTTTTAAAAACTAAACCTACTGTCATTTTAAATTTCATGCGTTGAAAAAATAATATTCACATTTTAAATGAAATCATCACGTGTTGCTCGCATCGTTCTTAAGCCTACTAATGGAAATTTGATAATTTAGAGCCAGCTCATTCAATTGATAGAACTTATTTAATTATTTCATTAATCTGTTATTCCTAACTATATTTTGATAACAATTTCTAGCTGTTATATATTTTATAGAAGTTGTCAGTTGTCACGGGTGAGTTAATTTTTTGACACGTGTTAAAAATATATACATGTTAGAAAGATAAATAAAAGAGTTGAATGCATATAAATTAATTCGATTTAGAATATATATTTCTTCAATAAGTTTCAAGAGTTTTTAAATAATCATTCCCAACAAAACTTTTTCTAAATTTCAAATTTTGCCTTAATAGCTTAAAAAGTGGAATGAAAATTCAGATTTTGTTTTCGTTATTTATACTCGTTTTAAATGTACAAGGCAATATAACCTACTATATGTATGTATACAACAAAAATACAAACAATATTATGCAATTAACTACATGTATAATGTTAATTGCAAATCAGAAACTCATGTGAGCTGTCGATTGTAAAATGAAAGTAACGAGTTTCGTTTTTCGTGAAATTTACTGTGGAAGCAACTCCTTTAACTAAAAGCTGATTTTTTAAAAATAATATAATACTTTGTCATTAGCGCAACAAATCACATCTATTCTCTTAAGTCGATTTTTTTTAATTAAGCATAAAATAGTTTATCTTGAGTCATCATTGAGGCTCACATTCCTTGTTATCCATTCAGCATTTATCTTATTTTAAAATTCTTTTGTGTTCAGGAGCTTATACATATTAGTTGTGTTTCAGTTGTATTACTTTGCACGCTGTCCATTACTATGATGTTATGAAGAAAAAAATAACTGTTTTATTTTTAAGAATAAAAACACATCCAAATGCTAAGGTCTACTCCTTAGTTTCATTGTGCTTAAAACTTTCACATAGCCTAATTTGTATTTTGTTAAGATTTACTGATACACAAATATCATGTATAAAAATTTTAAAATATCGAAACACGGAAAACATAAAATATTTAAAAGGAAAACAGAAAAACATTCAAACAACACACCAAACATTCAAATAATTTATAAATTATCACAGAGATTGCAAGTGACTGTAACCGTAGAACTTTTTGTTTACTTTTCGTATAGTGAAGCACGCCGCGCCGTTTTGTATTTGTTTTAAAAATGTTTCAAAAAAGAAGAAGAAAGATCAAAATCAGGTAAGTTATTGTTTTTACAACTTTTTTTATTGTGAGCTGATTGTATTTTAATTACATCGTCGAGTGTATTACATGTACTATTTATATCTCTATATATGTAACGAACAATGCCCTGACTGACTCGTATATGTATCAACGTCCATCTAAAACTATCGAGGTATCGAACCAAATTTTAGGAAATGATTCATTTTTCCTTTTCTACTGATGGCGTAATTTAAGAAGCGATTTTTTCTAAATTCAAAGCCAAACCGTGTAAGAGTGCAAAACATTAGCTGATTTCTCCGTAGCAATAGCATTGAGCATTGTTATAATACATACTTCTCCGAAATGTAAATTCTTTCTACCTATTGCATGTTTGTGCAAATTAGCAGCAGCAGGTGAACTCTGCAACTTTTTTTATTCTTAATTATATCCTGAGCCAGGTCTTTTGTTTGTTTATGAAACTGGCAACTTAGTATTGGTATAATTTATTGTACGGTTTGCTGTATCGTATAATATGGGTTTGGTTTTTTTTTTAATTATTAAAACACTAGATCTACATTGGGGCTATTTGCGATGGGTGTCAAAGTTTAAATCCACATTCAAGTGACCAGACGACACCCGAGTTGGTACCTAACACAACTGCTAACTACATTGTACGCAGCTTCCCTGCCCTATCAAGTTGTGCCTGTCAAAATATGCAGTGGAATGGTTACCATACTTGGGCATTTTCAGGGCTTGGCAACTTAAGGCAAATTGCCGAATCGAGATATGCTGCTATATCATAGCTGTACCGGCAAGTTTAACAATGGCCTATATGACAGTCCTGTAACTCCCGCAAGGGCCTGTATACAAACCGGAGAGTTATAATATCCTGATGGGGGTGCTGACCAGTTGGTACAAAATAAAAGTTTAAATAAACGGAAACACCATTATTAAGAGTACACTTGTGCAACGCCTTCTTTATAAAGCTACTAATTATATAATCTTATATTTTCTCTCTAGGTTGTATGTGATGGAAAATGTTTTCTGAGGCTGTGTACTTTATAAAAAGAAAGATGAGGATGACGTTGATATAAGCTCGTCCCATTTAATTCTTTTTTTAAAAGTCAAGCATCTCATAGTTGAATTATACATCTGCTATTAAATTCTGAAAATAGTTTGCTGCTGGGGGCCCAGAACACAACCTGTCTGGAATTGTAACCATCTTTACAAGTTGGATCGATCCGACCAAACATCGAATTGAAATCAATGTTTTCAGGTATACATCTGATATTTTTTAAAAAATAATTTTAAAAACAAAAAAATTTTAGAATTTGATGTGCAAAATGTTTAGTAGAAAGTTTTAATTATTATTATTATTTTTTTTGAAGAGTTAATTTTAATCAATGTAATGTTAAGACATAAAATCACTGACGAATCTTATTAATGTGATCTTGAGAAAAAAGTGGGTGTGGTTGGCACCTTCCGTTCTAAACATTTTATGTTATGATTTGAAAAATATTTAAAGTGTTGAACAAAGAATTCTTCATTTTATAATACTCAAAGATGCAAATCATATCGTTATAAATTGAGGGGGCTGGGGATCAAATTATAATACATAAAAATTCAAATAAGAAGTTCTTAGTTTTACAAAGGTCCATCATCATGAAAAAGTTAAATTTCAGATTTCTTCTAGTAAGAGGGGTTTTGTTAAGGGCTTGGTAAGAGATTTGAAATAAAGATGAAATAATTTCTTCACATTAGAAAATATTTCATTTTACTGTTTATTAAGCAGAAATTTATTGCATTTCTGTACATGATTCTAGATTCATGTATGTGTCAATCAGAGGATGTTATATCAATTATACAATTAACAGCAAACAATTTCTTATAGTTATTGACTGAACATTTACTTCTAATTTATTTGGAAATTTATTTATGAGGCGTCACCTGACTGTGGTTCTAAAATACGTCGCCAATAGCCCTCGTGTAGCTCTAGTGCGACGATCATTCAAACCAAACAAACTATTTATGAGGTTAAAATTCTTTATTTTACTTTTTTAGTACCCTCAATACAGATAACTTTGGCCCCTTAGGTTCTATTTTACATCCATCTATATTTATTACAGAAATAGTCTGTATGTCTGTGGATCGTAAAAGAAGTACTTATACTGCCCAGAAAAATTTGAAGTTTTTAATATAGATTCCTTTTAATACCTACATGTATACTTGATGTTTTTTGACTGATGATAGATACTGATGATAGTTTTTTCACATTTGATTTTTTAATTAATATAATTAATTTGAAGACTATTTCATCCGTCTAAAAGTGACTGGCCATAACAAGGCTTGAAAGCACATGGCCCGGGCAAAACAGGGGCTTGACTTAATCCGTCGATTAACATGAAAATTTAGTTAGACAAACCATTACATAATTACTAAATAAATTGATCGTCGTCTTTCTAGATTTTATTTTGCTTTATTTATCTCTGTATTTTTTATTTGTTAAATTTTTTTAAATATTACTTCAAAAGTTTTCCTTTGTTATTGTTTGCTTTTTTTGTGTGCATGCGCTTCTATGAATTGGATTTTGTTTTGATTTTGAGTATTTTAAGAAGTAGGAATGCCTCCTAAAAGGAAATAATTTGTTCCCACACAAAAATAAGAAAAAAAAAGTGAAGTTTTCTAAAATCAGAGAAGACAAAAAGAACCATCAACAAAAGAGGAAGGAAGGCGGAAGACGCCACCGGTTGTCCAATGTCGCCGTACACCGAAAGTAGGATTTTACCTCGCCGTCGTCGAGACAGAATGTCAGCTGCTCAATCGAGGTATCTGGAAACAATATTTTCTGTTGCAGATCGTGCTTTCAAATGAATTCGTAGTACAGGAGCCTGGGCATGCGCCAACTTACATTGTTCAGGATCATGTAATCTCATGGGAAGTCTACTCTCTTGATCTAATGGGAACAGCTATGATATAATGGCCGTTTTTGATTTGGCATTTTGTGTTACTTTGCTAAACTATAAATATCTATTTGTGGTAAACATTCCATTTCATATTTCATACATCTCGATAGGTATAGCAACTCAACTTTGAATTTTCAAGCTCGCCAAATATCGCCAATGAACAGACCGGCCATTATTTATATCATAGCTGTACCGTTGAAAGAACCCATGTTTTCCCTTCGATCAGCTGTATGTTGGATGTTTAGAATAGGTACATATGAAATCCTTCATATCTTGGCTCCAAATTACTGGTCTGCAAACATTGTATGTCTGGAAGCTCTACTACTTAACGTTCGAATCTTTTTTGACTACAAAACTACTTAATCACTTTAAAATCAACATGAATTTTAAGTTTCAATTATTTTATGAATTATTTGTTAGCATTTTTATTAAATTTTATGATTGAAAAAATATAATAATTTTGAAAAAATACTTCTGTTAGGGTCTGGTGGGGTAACTTTATCCCAAGCATGAAATACGCATGACACGTACCTTTTACCTTCTTTTAGGGCTGTGTTATAGAATTAAATAGTAATATTAAAATATCTGAACATAAAAATCACTAAGTTGAAAATTATTTTTTTAAACTTAATATTTGGATTCCACTGCTTCACAGAATGACATTACAGAGAAAAGTCATTTCGTTGACAGACTTAATTAATAAAAAATAGTTTTAACTTTTCACAAAACAAACTCAAATATTTTCTGGTATTGTTTTAGAATTTTATAGAAATTAGATCTATTTAAAATGAAATTTCTTTATGATTGAAACATAATAAATGTATTACTTTATTTCAATATTTAAGAACTACGTACAGTGTGATTATAAAGAAACTTTCCCAACATCTGCTCATCTAGAATCCGTTCCAGTTAACCGATTGAGATGAGATTGCAAGTATAGTAATTTGGAGGTATGCCCTTGAGATTCTGTGATTGGCATTACCGTGGTGCTCACGGTTACTTTTATAGTTACATACACTTGAGAATGTCGGACGGCAACACCTAGTTTTTCATGTCTCAAAATGTTCAACGTATGCAAAAACCTTAAATAGCTTTGGAACGGCACCGGGATGTCCAAAACCCAACGTGTTATGCATACACATAAAGGAGTTTTGAACCCAACAGAGTTTCGGCCAACAAAACACGATCTGGGCGCATGCAGTAAATTTGCATATGGGACTGGTGCAAGATACTAAGCATACCGTTCTGTGATTGGTATATTGCCTCAGTCATATGCAAATTTATTGTTTGCGCCCAGTTTGTGTTTTGTTGGCTGGTTTTCAGAAATCTTTTTTGGGGTATGCATAACATGTCAGTTTTTGGACATATTGATGCCATTTCAACACTACTAAGGTTTTCGCATGTGCTGAATATTTTGAGACTGGAAAAAGTAGGCGTTGCCAATCAACATTATCGAGTTTCTGTAACCTTAACCGTGAGCACCACTGTAATGCCATTCACAGAATCTCGAGCGCATACCTCCGAATATCTATATTTGCAATCTCATCTCTATCGCCCAAGTACTCGTGTCACGTCAAATATGACGTGAAAATAAGGTCATATTTTTATGAATGACGTCAACAAGTAAAAAATCACGAAAAAATTGACGTCAAGTTTTTGTCAGTTCAGTTGACGTCTTTTAATGGCGTCATTTTTGGCGTCATTTTTTTGACAGCCAAATGACGTGATCCAAAAGGCGTCAATTAGTTGGTCGCAAAATGACCAAACTGACTTAAGGAACGTCATAAGTCACGTCCAATTGTCGTCATCAAAATCACCTACTGCTACTTCCATCACGTTATCACGTATCACGCGGGATTTTTCGAGAGACGCTATCCGCCCGCCGCCATTGCCATGTAGCTGTCACAGACAATAATCGTAAACAGACAGTCCAATCGGAATTTTTTTTGAGAGAGTGACGTCACCAGCTATCCAGCGGATTAATTTCGAACTAATGATCACGTCACTGGTTAAAACTGCGCGCGACTCCAAGGTGCGCGCGCAACTTGTACTAATTATGCTCAAACTTGGATAAATGAATGAGCGCTTGCGCGCTACTTTTGAAATGGATTGCGGAGAAGAAGAAAATTGCGACTCGAGAGAGGCCTGGAGAAAAATATTTTTGTTGCGTTCTTTTCTCGTCAAAACACATATTTTTTATTTATTTAATGAAATTATTTTATGTTCCCAAGGATATTGATAGGTAAGTGTGTTAAATATTTTATTTGTTCAAATATTCTTGTAAGTTTTCTTTCATCAGCGCTAAATGCTCGATCACTTAAGAAGGATTGGTCATTTTTGTATTGAAAATTATTGATATATGTAGCTTAACATACCTAAAGCATCTGTTTTTTTTTTTAGTGTTCGGTAATTATTTTTTATTTAAAATAATTAAACATTATTAACTATTAAATGAGTTGCACTTTTTTTCGTGTAACTTTATTAAATAAGTTAAGATATATGTAGAGTTAAAATATTATTGTTGTTAGTTTTTAAAACTATGTTTCAAACAAATAACCTAACTGATGACCTATAAACGGCCCGTGCAGCTTAAAATGTTCATTGAATGTAACGGTGTAGAGGGAGTGCACATTAAATATGATAGATGCATGCAATATGGTTGTGTTGGGTGCCTAATCAGGTGCTCCCTAATGATCCCTTCTAAATATATATGAATGAACCAGTTACCACCAGATTTGTAGGAATTTTTACTCCCAAAATAATAAATTTTTTAGGCAGGATAATTTTACAGTTTCCAAAAATCATTAGATAAAAATCATTAGATACATTTCATTTAATTGTTTACTTTTTAATTTATGTCAAATGTTACCTGTTTTTAGTACCTAATTATTCTTTAATTTTTTTTAAAAAATCTTGTTTAGCTGTATAGTTAGAGCTGATATTTCCATATAATAAGCACTTTTTGATTCAAAACTTACTATTTCATTTCACTAAATATGAAATATTCCTCCTCCTGATATATTGGCTATTAAAATTTAAGGTCTAACAATACATATTGTAAATTAATTGCTTCGCTTTAGAGCATTTAAAAAATTTTGTGGATTTTTATTCATAATTTTGATGTGTTGTGTTTAAAAAAGCTTTTTCTTCATAGGATGAAGAAATAGTTGAGCTTATTTGTGTGAAAACTCATTCCATAACCTCCATCTCCAAAGGGCCAATTAACACCTGATTTGTTGGAACACCTACTCAAGTGCACCTACTTCGCCAATTATTCCTTGAATTGTACAAAATTACTTGCATGACTCTCCCTATATATATAAGTTTATTTTTAAATATATTACTCTGAGTAAAAAATTTAACATACAGTGTAGGTACCAACGAATAAAATTTTGCTTGATATTACTAAGCTGAATATAAAAATACTTAAAAGATATTTTGGTTTTATGATGTTCTTCTAGAATTGAGATGTTGTTAACATATGTTTTTTTAGTTGACTTTTTTTTTGGATGGGTAGTTATTTTTTTTATTTGGTTATTATTTTTTAAAATATATCTCACTTAACTTTATTTTAAAAAATAAATATTTTGCATTTGTTTTCTTACATTGTATAAGTTTGTGATTACAAAAGTGCCACAATACATTTACTAATGATTAAACAATGTTTTGATACATTTATCAGAAATTATGCCCTTTTCCATAAAGAACTTGTAGGCTGTAAATTATTCATATTTCCCCCCTTTAAACATTGGATTATTTAGAGAAATGGAGTTATTTTTACTTGCTCTAGAAGCAAACTCTAATTTATTTGAGAAAAAAAAAACATTTTATAATCAGACACTTTATTTGTAATAACATTATTTCTAGCTTTTTGTATGTTCTGATATACAAACTATAATTGGCTGTGTTATAGAATAATAAGCAAAGGAAATATTAATGTTTTTGTAACAAGGAAAAGCCCCCATTGAAGGAAAAACTACTATATTTACCATTTCAAAACTTGTAAACACCGAATTCAAAACTTGTAAATGCTTTATTAACTTTAAAACTTGATAATTAATCGCAAATTTATCTACATATTATTTTGAGATGCGGTCTCATTATTACTAATTCCTTTCTGCTGAAAAACATATTCTAATAATATTTGGAAAAGTTAAATTGAAATGATTAATGTCTATATATATGCCTGAAATTGATATTTATAATTTTTAATACAAAAAAACCTTTTACAAATGTAAAATTTGGAATTGTAAATTAAAGGTTTAAAATTCTTTTTCATTGTTTTGTGGTAATTTCTGTTGGCATATTTACTTAAATTTTATAGTTTTTTTTATCATACATAAAAATATTATAACAGTAGTTATCATATATTTCAGTAAATATATAAATAATATATTAACTTTTTAAATTAAATAACAAGGCTTGTTTCACGTGGGAACTAGCAACAGCTCCACAGTCTTGTTTTCATTTTTCTCGAATTACTTTTGCATTCTATATTTGCTTTGGTATTCCAAATAGAATTATCTAAGAATATTATAGTTGTTATATATTTAAACCAATTATTCCAACTTCTTTTGATGCAAGTTTTCCTTGTTAAATTATTAAAACAACCGACAGCACAGCAAGAAGTTGTAATTTTAAAATATAACAACTAAATTAAATTATTCTTAGAAAACTCAATTTCGAAATAAAAAAAAAAAAGTAATTCGAGAAAAGTGCAAACTAGACCGCGGAGCTTTTGCCAGATCCCAAAAACAAGCCCATTAATATAATGGTTTCTGACTGCCTATTTCTAGCCTCCATTCTGAGCTTTTACACAGTCAATAACGCCTCGTAATTTAAAACCTTGGTCTAGTGCCGCAGTCTATTAAGAAAAGCGAAAATTACACGAGTTACAAAACGTTTATAGCTGTGTTAAAATCCACTTTTATAGGTAAAAAATAAGCAGTTAGAAACGTTCCAAACTAGGCAAAAAAGTAACAAATTTCCTCACTAGACTGGGGTTTTAAATTACGAGGCGTTATTAGCTACGTTAAAGCTCCTAAAGAGCTAAAAACAGGCAGCCAAAAAACGACTATACTTGTAGCGCCCCTACCAGATTAATTCGTTACTACGCCAGGGGGGTGGAGACTTTTCGCCTCATTCACCTACGTAAATGCGCAGTCTGTTTAGATTATTGTCTGTGGTAGCTGTAGCGTCTGTGGAATGCAGCAATGAACCGTGCATAGTGCAGAGTGCGAAGTAAGTTTTTATTCTGTTTTCAAACATATGCATTAATTTTTAATAATTCATAGTATATAATCTAGTATAGCATTTTATTTTGTTTTATTTGGGTTAGGTTTGTTTTATCGTGCTTCTATGTGATTTTTTCTAAGCCAAAAGTTAAGTAATCTGTATTATGCAGCAATGAAATACAAACAAAAAAGAAACACAAGGAAGTAAACTAATTGTCAATTTCATCGAAGCCTAATACATGTTGTCTAACTTTTAAAACTGTGTTAAGTAGTTAAAATATTATGATAGTTTTTATTGTGAAATATTGTTAGAAGGAATGTATACAGTATTTTCTTCTGAAGGATTCATTAATGGGGGCAAGTTAAAATTATGTTTCCAGGTTTCATGTTCGGATGTAAGGTAATAAGTATATAATATTGTGTAAAATAAGTTATGAAGTATTTTGTAAATTGATCCTTTAAAGTCTAAGTGTGTTAGATTACGATGCAAGATGCAACTGCATTAGAATTCGTTTTACTGATACATTGTTAATATTAGCTATACAAGCGAAGTTATTTAATGAATGTATTGATCATTGGATGAAGGATAATTATTGGTAGGTATTGTTCTGCTATTTTGTAATCTTGGGTTATCCAAACAAAGTAAAAACCAGCATTTGGTAAAATATTCCTAACAGATAGCCCAGTTAAATTTGCTAGTAGAAGATGCCTAAGGAGAAAAGTTATGAAGTCGTAAATAACAAGCCTTAGCAAATAATCTTTCATCAGACATCTTAAGTTAATGAATCCAATATTTTAAAATCAAATGAATAAAAGCTAAAGAAATACTTGAATGACCGAATTCAAGTCTCAAGATATATCCGGTAATTGGTATTAACTTCAGATATAATCAGAGCTGATGCTTAAAAATGTATGTTTTTTATCTTTTCAGAGCTGAAGGTAAGATTTTAGAATTTATTGGTAAACAATTTGCTGTGCAAGATTTCGTTATTTTTTTTAAGATACGAATATTTTTTTTGCATTTTGAAATCATTAGTTTTTCACATAGTAAGTGGATTTGTGCACAATGCATAAGTAAAGAGTGGGCTGTTGAGCCGGGGAGTTTAGTTTTAGCATATGTAAAGAAATAACGATAAAATCCTAGTCTCTGGCACAGAAACAAATTTCAAAATTTGAAAGAGTTTTTAAAGAGCGATAAAAACTTTCAAGCAACCTCGTAATAAACCATGTTAAATATTTCTACATTTTACTACTTTTGACTTCAGTATTTTTATTTGTGGTCTGATCCAATAGGAACTCGCATTTTTGTTAGCTTGTTTAATTAGTGCAATTTTAATTCAACTGAACCAATCCAAGGCAGTGATCAAGACTCACCGAATTTCAAGACTCGTTCACATTTTTTTTTGTATCCTGGCGCACTTTCTATATTCTAACTTTGTTTTCATAATACTTTTAGTTTTTTTGGTGTGCAAGATTTCGTTATTAGTTTCAATGAGTTATTAATTTCAACAATGTATGCATTATGACAAGGTCAACCTGAATCTAAAATGTATTTTTTTATTTAATAGGATATGCCTGCTGTTAAGCGGACCTTCAAGTTTGGTTTGGTTTGAATTATCGTCGCACTAGAGCTACACGAGGGCTATTGGCGACGGGCGTCGTATTTTTGAACCACAGTCATCACGAGCCAACACCTGAATAGGAACCCAACACAACCGTTAGAGGACCTTCAAGATGCTTTGCCTTCGATAAAATGTAAGTTGCATTTTTAATCTTTTTTTTTAAATATATCAAACTTTACACAAGACTTGAGTCTAAAGAAGCATAGTTTTTTAAGCTATAAGTATTTTTTAAACCATAACATGCATCTCGGAAGCACATAATGTTAAAGTAGTAAAATTAACTCAATGTAGGATGTACAGTTTAATTTTTTTTGTTTACAGATTGATTGTTTTTGAGTAACTGACTTTAAAAATGAAAATAAAGAGAAAATTAGTTGATTTTGGCTTAATTTTCTAGCTAGGGTAGGGGAGTAACGTGTTACTTGTAACAGTTGTTTTTTTTTTAGGTTACACTGTTATATTTTAATAGCAGTAAATCTGAACTGAGTAGAGCATAGTTACTTTTAATGGTAACAAAGTAATGACAAATTTCGCTACTTTCCAAAGGCTGCCATGTACTAATTTTGAAATGTAACTCCTTTAAAATAACTTTTCAATAAAAACTTTGTTTTGTTTGTTTAATTTTAGTTCTCTTTGAAGAACAGTTAGGTGATTTAATTATTTTGCCCCAAGTTTATTGTAAAAAATTTTAGTAAAAAAGTAGTTATTTACTAAAAGTAAAGTTTAACTTGCCCTCCACCAGAAACTATTCAAAATCTTAACAAGTAGTTTGACTTGCTTTACAAGTAGCCCTGGTAAAAAGAAAAATAGCTAATTTTAAACTTCTAATCTTTAATGTATGTCTTTTTTTTTTCGGAATCATCGACAAGTTCATCGGTCCTGGATGAGAGGAACCAGGCTGGATGGCCAAGCTGGTCGGAAGCAAGAGCTGCTGGACAAGTTGGCGTAGCTGAAGGCCTTATGTGTCACAGGGCAGGAAGAGGACTAAGTAAGTTGTTAAATAGTAGTGTAATATCAGGGTGGCTACAGGATCAGTCAAATCATATAATATTCAGGGAATTTAATCAATGTGGAAAAGTCGGGAAATTTATTCAATCTGGAAAAGTCAGGTTAATAGGTTGATTTAAAAAAAAAAATCAGGGAAAATTTCCAAAAGTGCTATTTTAACCGCTAAAGGAAAGGATAAGAGAAAGTTAAATACTAAAAAGGCTTTTACTTAAGTGGTTGAGTTGTTACTGCTTATTAATCTTTCGTTTTAACTGCCTTGCCCTTCCCCAAGCTGTAGTGCAACGATATTCAACTTCACCATTCTCGGCCCACATCAATAAAAACTAAACTTAAATTTCATTAAAAGCAAATTTTAATGATAATCAAGATAATTTAAGGTGCGAGAAATCTAATTAAAATTTGTAGATTAATTAAGTTTTTAATTGCATTAAGATCTCTTCGAATATTGGCCAACTAACTTCTAGTGCAATCCAACAATGCTTCCTCGAACTTATTTCGCTGCTTAGTAATTTTTTTTAAAATCCATTGATGACATCGAAGACCTAATAATACTTTATTTTTGTATCATAGATTGATAATCTTAATAAGTCTCATCATAGCTAATTTTTTTTTTATCATATATGCTTTAACGCTTACTTTTTTTTATAGATTTGTATTAAAAAGCTCATTGTACACTGCGAACCAAAAGTTTAGACAATGACGTTTTTTAGCTGTAAAATTTAGAATTGGGATAGTAGAATTTCAAAACATCCCTATATATATATTAAAGAAGTATTTTGAAATGCTATAATTGAAATATAATAGCTTGATTTGCTATAACAATTTTTTTTTTCATAAAATAAAATTTTGTATGGTCCCAAAAGTTTAGACACTAATACGAGATTATGCTAATTTAAAGTACATAATGACCTAATTTTGCATTTTTATTGATGAATCATGTATTTTTTATATGATAAATTAATGAAATACGATATCCAGTGAACTAAACAAATTTAATAACGATATTAGTACAATTTTACACCAAAAAGACAATATAGTCACTTTAAATCTTTATTCAAATCATATTTGCTTCAAATTTACAATTTAACATATCTAAATACGAACCGAATGAATACCAGCCCATCACCTTAAAATTTTGCCATGAATTCGTAGACTTATAGACGTTCATTGATCGATTTTCTTGATGAAAAGTGCAGTATTTCAGATATAAAATCACAAAATAGCAACAGATTATTCTTTTTTGCACTTTAGTACAATGCAGAGATAGTCACCTCTTCAAAAACACCAAAAAAATTTGGTTATTCCAAAGTAAATTCACTTTACACCATTACAAACTCCTTGATGCTAGAGTTTTTGAGGGGAAAAACCGTTGTTTTCAAAAGCTTATTTTTCAATATTCGGTTAAACCGAACGTGTTTAAACAGCACTAAAGAGACCGGTTAAATTGTAACCGGTTCAAGGAAACCGGTTTTCTCAAACTTCAAATTTTAGTATGAAGATATGAAACTTTCGTAATTGTTTGGAGTGAACTTTCGTTAAAATTTCCTACTTTTTTTTGTCGTTTTTGAAGAGGTGACTATCTCTGCATTGTACTAAAGTGCAAGATAGAATGATTTGTCGCTATGTTGTGATTTTATGTGGGAAAGATTGCACTTTTCATCAAGAAAATTAGTCAATGCATGTCCCCAAATCCACGAATTCGTTTCAAAACTTTAAGGTGATGGACTGGTATTCATTTGGCTCGTATTTAGGTATGTTAAATTGCAAATTTGAAGCAAATGGGATTTGAATAAAGTTTTAATATGGCTTAATTGTCTGTTTGGTGTAAAATTAAACCAATATCGTTCTAAAATCTGCTTAGTTCACCGGATATTGTTTTTTTTTTTAATTTATCATATAAAAAATATATAATTCAACAGTAAAAATGCGAAATTAGGCAATTTTGTACTTTAAATTAGCATAATCTCGTATTTGTGCTTAAATTTTTGGGACCATACAAAATTTTATTTTATGAAACTAAAAATTATTATAGCAAATCAAGCAATTATATTTCAATTATAGCATTTCAAAATACGTATTTAATATATACAGGGATGTTTTGATATTCTAATTCCACAAATCTAAATTTTACAGCTAAAAAACGTCATTGTCTAACTTTTGACTTTTGGATCGCAGTTGTATATTCATTAAATAAATTTCCTTAAAAAAAATTTATGTTAAATATACTAGAGAGGGGTTTTACTAATACCAGGAGGAAACCAGTTATGATTACAGTTCCAGGGAAAAAAATTGAGTCCTTAAAAAATTTTGATTTTTATTTCAAAATCATAGTGGGATTTATGTTATATTTACCAACACTTTTTTTATTATCAATTGCAATTTATAATTTGAATTGAGTTTTTTTGTTATTTTAAAATATATACTTATTTTTTAATTATATTACTGTATTGTTAAATAAATTACTGTATGTCTGGTCATCCTAGAGATGCTGAAATCAGAGTTAAGCAAAATATTGGGAATAACATAGATATGTGATATTAAGAACATTTTTTAAGGTATTGAATGAACTTTGCTGCATCTCAGAAGTGCTTAATTCTAAGTAAGTTAGTAAAACTAGCACACTGCTTAAAATAATAAAAGGAGCACATGGTTTAAACCTTTTCACCCGATATGATTCAAATTGAAATCATCAGCTTGCTGTTTTTTCTAACTAACTTAAGGCAGGCGAATACCCAAAATTCTAAAATTTTTACTAATGTTTATTAAAATATTAAGATCAGCTGGTATGCCAAAATTTCTCAAACATAAATGGTACGCAAGGGCAAAAAGGTTGGGAACTCCTGATCTAAAACATAGAAATGGACCATAAATCAAATACTTAACACATTTTCCCGGTTCAATTCCTCAAATATTTATTTAATTTTATGTCAGTCAAGCAGTTAAATAGTATTTTAATATTTTTTTTTATTTATTTTGTATATAATCTATACTTTGCGGTGATAAAAATAAACTTTTCCATTTTTAAAATGTAAAAACAAAGTAATTGAATCTTTTTTATGGAAATATAGAAGATATTTAGAAAAGAAAAACTAAATTTATAATCCTTTAAATATTTGATTATACATATATTTTAGATGGATACCGTTATTATGTTTTAAAAAAATTATACTGGGAATATATATTTACGGTTTTATAATATATTAACATATTTTTTTTCTTTTTCAGTTTCTCCTTGAAAGTCTGGTTATGGAAGCAGCTCTTCAATTGTTTATTTTGTTTATAATTGGTTTTTTTTTAATAAAAATATTTTGCTTCTAAATGATTTTGTATTTATTAAAAATATCAAGATTTGAAATTGCTAACCTGTAGTTCTAGATGCTCAGGTGACACTTAAATAATTAAGCAAGTTTTATATTACTACAAAGGCTTAAAATTCTTGATTATGCACTAAATAGTTTTTGAATTTCAGTTTTCTCATCTTATTTCTATGCAATCTTAATCATGGTTTAAAATACAAATTTGTTTAAATTATTGTGGAATATTTTGAAGTTATGAAAAATATCTTTTTCAAAATAAGTAGTAAAAGAATTTTTTAAATTAATGACTTATGAATAGTATGTTAACAGTCATTAGTTCAGAAATTTCTTTTTAGGGACAATATATTTTGAAAATGACATATTTCTGTAATTCAAAATATTGTATAGTATTTTAAACAAACTTTTGTTTTACACCATGACTGAAATTACATAGAAATAAAAAAAAATCACGTGAAAATCGCGTCATATAGTCACGTGAAGTTAATGTCATTTGATCACGTGAAATAAACGTAATTTGATCACGTGAAAAGCGCGACATATGGTCACGTAAAATTAATGTCAATTGATCACGTGAAAATCGTGTCGTGTTGTCACGTGAAATTCGCGTCCATTTTTCACGTGAAATTCACGTCCACCTTTCACGTGAAATTCACGTCCACCTTTCACGTGAAATTCGCGTTATTTGTTAACGAAAAGTTCACGTCATCTGGTCACAAAAGAGTCATTTATTCACGTTTGATTAACGTCATTATTTGACGTCGAATATCACGTCTTCAAAATGGACATTGTCACCAAAAAAATGACGTCAATTTAGGGGCATTTTATGACCAAAAAATCACGTCATATTCGACGTCACACGAGTACTTGGGCGGTTAAGTGGAACGGACTCTAGACGTGCAGTTTCTTCATAATCACCCTGTATATTGCAACACAATGAACCACTGAACTAAGTGCTCAAACTATGTGGTTGTGTAGTTTAATTTTTTAATTGCCATTATATATTTTTGCCATTGCTAATTTTTGTTATTGAATACTTACATAACCCACCTGTTTACAGTCCTAGTTACGGGGTCATACCAGAATCAATACCAGATCTGGTATCGATACTGGATCCTGTATGGTTGTAAAATCACTATCGATACCGGCTTTTGAAACACCATATCCGGTATCGTTGTCGGATCTGGTATGGTTGCAAAACCGCTATCGATACCGGCTTATGAAACACCGGATCCTGTATCGATACCAGATCTGGTATTGGTATAGTAAAACCGCTATCGATACTGGATCCGGTATGGTTGCAAAACCGCTATCAATACCGGCTTATGAAACACCGGATCCGGTATTGATACCAGATCTGGTATGGTAAAACTGCTATCAATACCGGATCCAGTATGGTTGCAAAACCACTATCGATACCGGCTTATGAAACACCGGATCCGGTATCGATACCAGATCTGGTATAGTAAAACCGCTATCGATACTGGATCTGGTATGGTTGCAAAACCGCTATCAATACCGGCTTATGAAACACCGGATCCGGTATCGATACCAGATCTGGTATGGTAAAACCGCTATCGATACCGGATCCGGTATGGTTGTAAAACCACTATTGATACCGGCTTATGAAACACCGGATCCGGTATCAATACCAGAACCGTTATCGATAACGGTTCTGGTATTGATACCGGATCCGGTGTTTCATAAGCCGGTATCATTTTTTCCGGTATCATTTTTTTTCCAATAGGGTTGTGGAGAAAAAGATGACTTTGCTGCATGCAGTTACTGCTATTACCCACTGATGACTTGTACAGTTATTTGAATATCAAAATGTATTTTTAAAAAAATATACTTTTCTTTGCTAAAATTTTGTTTATTTAAAAACAATTTTATATTTGAGCCGCGGTAGCTCAGTCGTGTGAAGCATCGAGCTCGCATCGGAACGTTTGTGGGTTCTGTCCTCGGCGGTGCTCGCCATTCTGATGGTTGCTAGGTCGGCGCTTGTATTCGACTAAAGGCGTGTTGCTAATGGTGGCTGGGACACGTTAAATAGGTCGTGGACGCAAAGTCCGTGTTCCCATACAAATTAATACTTCTGGGTACTAGATCAGGGAGTTATCGGTCTTTGATCTGGATCAAAATTCCGATAAGTATGTGAGAATGGATGTGAGAAATTGGCCTTCCTATATAACGTATGTGTCATGCTGACAAGCATAAGTCGGACTTCCTCCCTTGTGGAGCTCAGTAAAGAAAAGGAAGCCACCCCACTTCGCCCTAAAATATAGTAGTCATCTCTACAAAAGGCTTGGTTACCGAATGGCATTAGAAACAACAACACAATTTCCTTTTTAGAAATACAAATATAAGATATCCCGAATTTATTTAATTTTTGTTGCTTTACTCATAAACTAATGAATCGGATTGTATATAAATTTTGAAATGTTTCGTTTCTCTTGCTCATCGTATGGTTGAATTGATATTTGAAATAAAATTCTTACGATATATTACCACTATTTACATTTTACAAATGTATGAACGGCTTTATTTTATATATAAAATTTAATTATATAAAAATGGTGGTAGTTTCTGAATCAATGGAATTTATCATCATCGTTTAAGCAGTTGGACTAACTTTACGAATACTTTGTATCTGTTGTTTTTTCTAATCCAAGGTGTGTTGCGGAGCCACACCACCTCCATGAAACCCAAAAAGTCAATAAAAAAAGCTGGTCGCGTAGGATGTCAGAAGTCGAGATCTGCAAGCATTTGAGGATTTGTTCAGGGGATTCCTGTTCTCCGCTGCACCTGTGCACTCCACGAATTTTTCCTCTCCCTGTTGGAAAACAAGATTTGGTGCGCAATTTAGGAGCGAGGAAGATTTATCTGCCGTTTCTTCTGGAAATTGAATTGGTGGCACCATCTTGGACTTCTCTCAAAATATCAAGAGTGGCTAGGTGGAATTCGCCAAAGCGTATTAAACTCTATCTTTTTGATGGTGACGATTTCCGAGGATGTCAGTCTAGGTCAGGATGTCAGCCAGGTCAGGATGATCAACCTAAGAGTATTGATCACAAGTATTACAAACATATTTATATTTAATGTACTAAGATCACAATATGGGCAATCGTACACTGATAACGACTATGACAAGCCTAAAATTCTAAAAAAAATGGGAATATTGAACTATTGCATTTGCTAAAAACCACATTTTTCATGTATCACCTTTATTGAAAGTATGTTTCTGTATTTAGTCCTGTTATGGGATAACACTTCTTCTTAGCCAACTTCTCTCTAAACCCCAAATGGTTTCTTATATTCAAATTGATACTAAATGCTTCACATAAATATACACTGTGAATTATCAATAATCGGAATATTATATAATGCCTAAGGCACGTGAGCTTGACGCAACAGCTTAACTTATTTAAAAACTATCCTCTGAAAATGAGTGCTGTAAAAATAATTTCAAATTTCTTGTAATTTCAATTTTCATTTCTAATTTTATACGAATGCTATTTAAAAAGTTAATGTAAATAAATTACAGTCAGTACATTGTTAAACTAATTTGAAGTCCCTTTAACATGGTTGTGCTTGATTCAAAAGCAGTAATAAGTTGCCCGAATTTGCAACCTTTCTACCCTATTTGTTGTTTCATCTTGTACCCTAAATTTAAACTGAATTTTTAATATACAGATAAGAATAAAGGGGATATGTTGCCGGGCAAAAACCAATAAAAACCTAGTTCGCCAAAAGAAGCCCTCTATCGCTTTATAGTCAGCCTAAGCAGACGCTTTCTTTGAAGTATTGGGCGTTATTTACGGAAGAGTTTGCTTCGGTTTACAATACAACTTGATGATTTCCGACTCTCTAAAATCTCCACTATTTATAACGCATTTTTCTAATTTGTGAAGGAAATTGCTACCACCTTGTGTAAATTGAGATCTCGTTATACAGCCTTCAGCTGCGCAAATAGTAATTTTTTTTAATTACTTCTATTTAAGGAATAAAATGATGCCTTTCATGAGGAACTCATAGTCAGCATTGAGTGAGTGATTCGTTTGGGCTTACTAAGGTTGCTTGGTGACTTCCTGATGGCTTCACTTGTTTTCGCTTTCTAGTCCTCTTCTTAACTCTATGTTTATGCTAAGGTCCGGCTTCTGCACTCAAGCGAATGACTAAAATGACTCGAAGTAATAATTCGAAGTAGGAGAAATAATCCATCATATTAAAATGTTTAAAAGCTCTGTACTTCGAATTTCACCTAGGTGTTTCCGAATGGCACCCTATGTGATTCACAAGCCCAAGATTCATCGACCCAAGGCGATTCGGTACCAAATGAGACATCCATTTCACCCGGGGGTGAAAAATAGCCTCAATTTGACAACTTTAGTTTTAACAGTGCATGGGTGTCCGTCCAAGTATTGGCGAATTAGCTTGCTGGTTGGTTTATATTTGTGGAGATTAAGACAACGTTTGATGTAGCTGTGACTTGCGTAGATTAAGTGCGAACACTCTCGGTATTTAGTGGTTATTGTGAAGTCATTCTCCGATGTTGCGTGTTTGGTCAATTTCAAATTTCTAATGAAATATAAAATGTCGGCAGCAATGAAATAAAAGGGGGTAAAGGGAAAACCCTTCAAAGCAAATATAATTAGATTTCAATTTCAAATTGCGTGACGTACTTGCAGTTCCTATTTTCAAATGAAATTGGCTTGAAAATTGTTCAATTCGCAGCTAAATTTTTATTTTTAACACTTGTAGATGATATTTCAGACCCTTTGACGATTTTATGAAGCAATGCGCAAGATTCAAAAACCAGTAACTCTCCCTTAACTCTAAAGTGTTTTCAAAGTTATTTACTGAAACGAATTTGATCAGCTACGTTATTCGTCACACCTAGGACACAAGTCTGATTAATATATGTAATTCAAAATTTTTATTAAATTGTACCACTAATTTCTTTTTTAGGATTTCTGTTTAATAAAAAAAAATCATGCTGAGACAGTGCTTCCGTTTCGATCCATAAAAACTAGTAATTACATTCATTTCCGAATTGTAAAAACTGGTATTTAAACGTGATTATGATCCACAGTAAATCTGCTTTAACTCTGAGCAGCTTTCAATTTTTATCGCCCACTATTTAAAAACATTTGTTTGCTGTGTTTAATGATTACGGATTATGTGAAATAGAGTTACTCGGGGTCAACTTTATTAAACTGTGTCACACACATTAAAAAAATACACTATCGAAAGAAAGGTGTATTTCAGAAGATCTTTATATCCAAGCTCGTTTTTTTCATTGGGACATATTAATTAATATAAGTGAGAGTTTATTTTTTTATGCAAATAGCATTTTTCCCAAATTACCAGTTAAAACTTAGTTGAGAAATTATAAAACAGTGTTTACATTTTCAAAATGTAAAAACTGGTGTCTTGAATATGATGGTAATTGCTAACCTTCGAAAGTTCAAATTTTATTGATTAAATTCAATAAGGTTTGCGACAATACAAAAATGGCAGCTACTATGTCTGCTATCGGTCATCAATTATTGCACCTGAGCAATTTACAGAAAGTGGGAGACAGTGTTTGAGTGTAAATACTTAAAAAAATTGAAACAGCTTTTCATATAGAATCAGATTTTCTGAAGTGGTTCCCTGTCCACGTCCATCGTTAAGGAAATGAGATTGCACAATTGTCATTAACCCTCTAATGCATAGTGTTACCGTTCGGTAACAAGTTACATAATCCACTTTATTCTATTAAAGTAGACCTCAATCTCGACAAATTTGTATTTTTTTCATCTATTACATTCCATTCTGAAGTTTTAGGTAATAATAACCCTCATAAATGACAGTAGTAAAAGTGTATTCAAAATTAAAGAGTGAGGTTATTAACTGTTGTGAAATTACGTTTTCTGGCGTAAGTCAAAGTAGAATAATTTTAGTACTAAATACAAATAAATTGTTTTGAAAAATTATATATAGTTAAAAAGGGTTATTTTAAAATATATTTAGTAGTTTTCTAGTCATTATTATCAAAATTGGAATTTTTTAGTTGGTTTTTGTCGCATGGAAATTTTTTTTAAAATTGAAATTATTTAAAACCTAATGCAGTTAAATTTTTTTCAGTATTTTTCCCATAATGTATGAGTATTGAAGATACATATATATTTTTTTGGGATGAAAATAAAAAATCATGCATTAGAGGGTTAATGTACCCCGCCCTGGAACATGGTTCCAATTGACAGGAACAATCTGTTATTGCCCGCCTTCGAAGTGACCATCTTAGGACATTGAAATTTACTGAATGATCCACCAGGAGCCTCGAAATTTGTACTAACTGCTCCATTGAGCAGGCTTCGGCTGATCACATCCTCAGGTACCTAGGTCCTCTCAGAACAATACCACCCAGAATAGAAGCCTGAACAGCGAGGCAACATAACGTTCCACTAGTAGAGAGTTTTTGAGTAGTTGACCAATAGCTTGATTCTTCTCATCTTAAACCCTTTAAGACCGGCGATCAGATGGCACTTATTTAAGTTTACGAGACTAATTTTTAGAGTTTAATCAAAATTAAATATCTTAAACAGCATCAATACCAGCAACTACTTTAAAAAATCATTTTTATACAAATAACGATCGGTACAAGTCAGTTGTTTCTTAATTGATATTTTTGAAAAGCTTATAATTTTTTTTTTATTCCCGCACGATAATAGCTCTGTGTTAAAGACAACACATGATCGAGATAGTAACTGTTCTTGGTCAAAACAAACAATCAAAATGTTTGAAGAATCGAATGAAGTGCTCTTTGATATCATAAATGGCTATAGACGATACAAAAATGTAAAATGATGATTCCAAATTGTTCTAAAGAGTTAAACACCATCAATTACTATTAACAGTAACAAGAACATAATAGTTTAAAAATGGATGTTTATTAAATGAAATTAGGATTTCATCTCTCAAGTATTTAAAAACTGAGAAGTGATGGCAGAGCAAACGGCCTTGAGTGAAATATTGTTACATGATTCTAATCATTATGAATGTGATTTTTGGAAAATGGCCCAAATTTCATACGATTACCATGTTTCACAAACTCAAATTATCAATGCTTTGCCTAGACATGCTAAAATTCAATGGAAATGCAACAAACTGTTTACTGTTAGGCAGTTAATATGTTTAATGATTATATGTTTATAATGATGCAACTTTAAATATCGACAGTTTATTTATAGCGAATACCAATAGTGTCCTATATTTATGTATAATACTGACAATATTCATTCCGAAATTAGTCGGTGGAGTATTTTCCCCTTACTAAGATTTTTATCAGTAATGGTGAAAATGGTTCACGAATTATTTGATAGACTTTCATCGTGCCGTATCAAATAGACATTTTTGGTTATTGGAAACAGTTACAAAGACCCACACTGGAAGACTTGTGTCATTTGAACGTGTTAGATGAAATATACATGTGCGGGACAAATTAGGGTGACATTACCAATAAAGCACCACTCAGTGTTTCAAGAGGGAAAACTGTCATATTGACGTACTCCACAAAGCGTAAAATTCACAGCATTTGAAAGGGAAAAAAGTACCAAAAGAAGAATCGGCTATTGATCTGGATCAAAATTCCGATATGCGAGTGAGATTCGATGTGTGAAGGGGACCTTTCTGTAAAACGGATGTATATGCGTTATGCTAAAAGTCGGACTTCCTCCCTTGTAGGGCTCAATAAAGAAAAGGAAGCCACCCCACATCGAATTAAAACCTAGTAGTTATCTCTACTACATGTGCTCGGTTACCGAATCGCATTAGAAACAACAACACAATTTCCTTTAAAAAATATATGTATATAAAGAGATCCCGAATTGATTTAATTTGTGTTGCTTTGCTCGTAAACTATCGAATATGATTGTATATATTTTGAAATGTTTCGTTTCTGTTGTGCACCGTTAGCTGAATTGGTATTTGAAATCCAATTCTTATGTTATATTACCACTATTTACATTTACAAATGTATATAGTTTTAAATTTTGCAGTCTCCTTTATAAAAGTCTATAAGGAAAGTGACTTTAATTTATATATAAAATTCAATTATAATAAAATAGTGGTAGTTTATGGATCAAATAGAATTTATTATTATTGGTTAACCTTTTCCGACCGGGCTCGCACGATCATGCGGGTTTTAAAGAGAATGTCCAAGATCTTCAAAAATATCGATACCGAAGCAGCTGACTTGTACCATTCTTTATTTGTATAAAAATGACTTTGCTTTTAAGGAGTTGCTTACATTGATGCTATGTATCGCATTTATTTCGATAAACTCCAAATTTAGTCTCATAATTTTAAAACAGCGCCACCTGACCGCCAGTCGAAAAGGGTTAACAAGTTGGACTAACTTTACGAAGACTTTGTATCTGTTGTTGTTTCTGTTCCCAGGTGTGTAGCGGAGCTGCATCACCTCCATGAAACCAAAAAAGTCCATAAACAAAAGCGGGTCGCTCAGGATGTCAGAAGTCGAGAACTGCAAGCAATTGAGGATATGTTCAGGGAATGCCTGTTCGCCGCTGCAACTGTGCACTCTACGAATTGTTTTCTCTCCCTGTTGGAAAACAAGAGATTTGGTGTGGCCACTTAAAGAGCTGTCTGCCGTTTCCTTGGGAAATTAAATTGGTGGCACCATCTTGGACATCTCCCAAAATACCAAGAGTGGCCAGGTGGAATTCGCCAAATTGTATTAAACTCTTGCTTTTTGATGGGGCCGATTTCCGAGGATGTCAGTGTGCTGT
Organism: Hylyphantes graminicola; assembly: GCA_023701765.1. Classification (NCBI taxonomy): domain Eukaryota; kingdom Metazoa; phylum Arthropoda; class Arachnida; order Araneae; family Linyphiidae; genus Hylyphantes; species Hylyphantes graminicola. The sequence continues at coordinate 42,434,515 of CM043112.1, forward strand.
TACTATTCTGGATCTCCTCGGAGGCAGTCTTGGATAGGATGTCAGCCAGGCCAGGATGCCAGGATGACCAATTTAAGAGTATTGATCACAAGTATTACACACATATTTATATTTAATGTACTAAGATTACAATAGGGATTCGTATACCGATACGATTGTGACAAGCCTCAAAATACTAAAAAATAGGAATATAGAACTATTGCATTTGCTAAATACCACATTTTTCATGTATCACCTTTATTGAAAGTACGTTTTTGTATTTTGTCCTGTTATGGGTAATCATTTTTTCTTGAGCAACTTCTCTCATCTAAACCCCAAATGGTTGCATCTATCATGTACATGTGAGTGTGTGTGCTGTGACTGTCTTACTTGACGAAGGTTTATAAGCGGCTTTGTGAGCAAGCCTGAAAATATATGTATACCAACCAAACCAAACCCAATGGTTGCTTATAATCGAATTGTTACTGAATGCTTCACATAAATATATACTGAGACTTATCAAGTTAATAATCGGAACAATATTATGCCCAAGACACGTGAGTTTGTGCGACAGCTTGACTTATTTCAAAACTATCCCCTGAAAATAAGTGCTGTAAAAATGAGTACAAACGACTTCTATTTTCAATTTTCATTCCTTCATTTCATAAAAATGCTATTTAATAGTAATGTAAATAATATGCAGGCAGTATATTTTAAAACTAATTTTAAGAACATTTTACCCTCTCATGCATGATTTTTTTTTCGTCCCGAAAAAATATGTATCTTTAGCACTCATGCATTATGGGAAAAATACTGATTAAAAATTAACAGCATTAGAATTTAAATAATTACATTTTTTCATGTGATAAAAACCAACTACAAAATTCCAATTTTGAAAATAATGACTAGAAAACTACTAAATTTATTTCAAAATAACCCTCTTTACCTATAATTAATTTTTCAAAACAATTTATTTGTAATTAAGTACTAATATTATTATACTTTGAATACGGCCAGAAACGGAATTTCACAACTGTTAATAACCGCACTCTTTAATTTTAAATACACTTTTACTACCGTCATTTATGAGGGCTATTATTAACTAAAACTTGAAAATGGAATGTAATAGATGAAAAAAAACACAAATTTGTCGAGAGGGAGGTCTACTTTAATAGAATAAAGTGGATTATGTAACTTGTTACCAAACGGTAACAGTATGCATTAGAGGATTAACTCTTAATTGTTTACTTCAAAAGATGTGATGAGTTGCGCGAGGTGGCAATCTTCCTCCCCAAATTGTTGTTTCATCTTGTCTTCTAAAAACAGACTTAGTTAAGAAGAACCATGAGGATGCTGCCTGACAAAGAACAATACAAAACCTGGTTAACTAGGTAAGCCTTTGTAGTAAGGGAAAAAAACGCTTTCAGCTAAGTATTGGGCCTTATTTTAGAGAAGATATTGCGTAGGTTTACGAAACGATTTGATGATTTCTTACTCTCTAATATTTCCACTACTTACAACGCATTTTTCTCATTTGTGTCGGAAATTAAGTAAACACTCCATTTAAAAATAAGTCAAATCATCTGAAATTAATTTGCAAGTAAGAACTCCAAGACAACACATCTTCTCACACAGATAATTTTTTGGAAGTGATGCCATCATTAAGATCGGATGCTATGATTAAGCCACGCCCTGTTGACATTTTATGTGGTGCTGCATTCTATATATTATTAATTTAAACATAAAGCAAATATACTTTTAACATTTGTATTAATTACACATTTCAAACATTTGTAAAGGAAATTACTACTAACTTGTGTAGATATATATCTCGTTATACAGCAAACAGCTGCGCAAATAGTCATATTTTGATTGTTAATTATTGCTTTTTAAGGAATAAAATGATACGTTTCAGCATGAACTAACAGTCAACCTTGAGTGAGCTATTTGTTTGTGCTTACTAGGGCTGCTTGGCGACTTTCTGATGGCTTCACTGGTTTTCTCTTTCTAGTCCCCTTCTTAACTCCATGTTTTTTAAGGTCTGGCTTCTGCACTCAAACGAATTACTAAAACGAATCGACGTAGTCACTGAAACGGTTGAAAAATCCATTATTTTAAAATGTTTAAAAGGTTTGTACTTCGAATTTCACCTAGGTGTTCCTGAATGGCACCCTTAGGTGATTCACAAGCCGAAGATTCATCGACCCAAGGCGATTCAAAGCCTAGAAATGTCAATTCAGACAGCCGTTCCATCCGGTGGTGAAAAAGAGAAGCCCCAATTTGACAACTTTAGTTTTAACGATGTATAAGTATGGCCGTATGTGTCCGTTCAAAGTGTAGCCGAGCCGAATATTACCAAATATCACGGAAGAGGATTTTCGTAAAATAACACGATATTTTTTTGTGTGTGTTGCGCACAAAAATTAGGGTCAGCGTAAGGTAGCGAGAGAATATAGTTAAATTAAATAAAAGTATGTTTCCGGTCAAAATCGTGGAATACCTTACATGATGATCTCTCTCTCTCTCTCTCTCTCTCTCTCTCTATCGTGACATTCCGAAACATATTTCAAGATGCTGGTGCAATTGTAAAAACTAAGTAAAACTTCTTTTAAAAAAAGATCAAATAAAACGTACGATTTTTGAAAAATATCACGGGGGGTTATGGAGTGGGGGGGGGGAGGATTGGCAAATATCACGTAATATCATTATAGGGGATGGTTAAATCTGTCAAAATTGCACCACGTTATTAGTGGACACCCCAAAAATCTTAAATAAGCGCAATGCCCTACAAATTAATTATATATTCATTGCACCGAATACAAGTTTTTACTCAAAAGAAATTATTTTGAAAAATACTGTGGAATTTCAAAACTAAAAAAAAAAATTGTGCTTATTTCGAAACCTTTATAATTATAAAGGTAGATTAAAAATTTAATTAAAAAAAGTGATTTATTCACTAGAATAAGAATTTGATACATCGCCAAAACCCCTATTTCAAATTGGGGCACTCTCTCACTTGGGTTAAAAAAAAAACTCGCATTGACGGACTCCACATCTAATCGTGAAATTCACAGCATTCGAAGAGAAAGAAAGATAACGAAGAAAAGAAGTATAAAAACAGAGAGAACATCATCGAGAAGAGAAAATGCAACTTCTAAAATAGGTTTTTTTTAAAGAGATATTTTTTCCTTTAAAAAAAAAAAAGAGATGAGGTGTTGCATGTGCCTGATCATAACGATTTAAGGCCCCAGAGCCAAAGACATACTAATGTTTCGTGACTTCTGCGCCCCGTAAACTGAATTAATATGCGCAATGAAACTCATATTTTATATTACCACTATTTACATTTAATAAATGTATATAGTTTTATATAATAAAGCAATTCATTGTAACTGTGGAACAAAAAGCGCCGATATATTTTTTGTTATAAAATTTAATTATATAAGAATGGTGGTACTTTCTGAATCAAAGGGAATTTAATAACATTGGTTTAACAAGCTGGACTAACTTTAATCAGTGTTTAAATCTAACAGTTGATCGTAAGTATTACAAGCACAAAATGGCAATATTGATTCGAATAACGATACGATTGTGACGGTCCTCAAAGCACTAAACAATTGGAACATAGACTTCTTTTTTAGAAAAAGAAACTTTTTAGCATACTTTTCAAAGCAAAATAGCATGTTTTTCATGCCTTAAATTTGTTGATTTTTTTTTGTATTTTGCCTTTTGATTTATGGGCATTTCTTCTAAACCACTTTTTCTCATCTGAATCCCAAATGGTTGCTCACATTCTAATTGATACCGAATGCTTTACTTAAAATAATTTTGATTTATTTTGCCGTTTTAAAAAGAAATTACAGGTGAATTATTTCTTCACCTTTCTTTCTAAATTCTCTAAGATCTGACTTGAAAAGCTCTTTAAAAAACAATGTTATTTCAAGTTTGATGCATATGCCCGAGTTTTGGACCTCGACATATCTCATATACAATTTGTGAAAGGGAACAACTGAATAAAGTGAAATTTTAGGTAAATGGAAATACATATAAGCTTTCGTTCCATGAATGCATGTAATGTTACGAGTCCAAACATTTGAAAAATAATTTCATATATTTTCAATAAATAAAATAATCAATGAATAGTAAATTAAAAAGCAATAATCATGCACAAAAGTATGGTCGTACACGAAATTATTGGAAATGGCTAAATATAAAATCTTGATTATTATAAAACTCAATACACACATTTTAGATTTACGCCATTCTTGAATTAAATAGTGAGGCAAAAAAAAAATTATAAATCATATAAATCGCTAATTGTGTGTGACTTTTCGACGTAAAATCAAGATATTGTTTATTTAATTTAATCTATCCATGAGGGAAGATTACAATAGTTTTAAGTTAATGACTTTTATATACAGGGTGATTGGTAATAAAACACCCCTACTCTGAATCCTCTTTACAGCGAACTACTGCTATTAAAGACTGAACATTTGGAATGCATACAAACTCCGATAGAGGCCGCTGTACATCAAAAAGTACCTATTTTAATGCATACAAACTATGATAGAGGAAGCTGTACATCAGAAAGTATGCATTTTAATGCATATATTTTTTGGCATAATCCATTTTCCCATATCTCGAATATTATGTTTACCAAATTTTGAGTTCTTACTCTGAGTAGTTAATACTCTTAGTAGTTCTTACTCTTAGTTGCAGCATAGAAGGCTAGTAGGGGTGTATTACTACTGACCACCCTTATAATTTAGAAATAGACTCACTCTGTATACCGTATTTTGACATGCATTTATGTTTTTTTTTGTTGTTGTTGTTGTTGCATAAACTAGAGATATAGGTGTTACGTCACTTATTCATGATACCGAGTTCACTGGAACAGACGTGCTCGTTAAATCTGTGGAGTTCTAAGTCCCGACGGCGTCAGCATCATGTTGTTCGCAGTTCCGTTAGGTGCCCGCTCAGGTGTCGACCTCGTCACTTGACCAGAGTTCTAAATTACGAGGCGTTATTGGCTGTGTTAAAGCTCCTACTGGAGGCCAGAAATAGGCAGCCGGAAACGATATCACTACACTACACTTCATGATTTGGATCTGCAGTAACTCTGAACAGTTTTCATTTTTTATCGCTCGCCCTTCCCTACAAAAAACCTCGTTCGTTAAGTGAAGCCTTAGATCGCTTTGTAGTAAGCCCAAACAAGCCCTTTCACCTGAACTGAATATTTTCGACCACGTGTCCTTCTTTTCGGTTTATACGCATACCTACTTCTTTCATACAGCCAACACACGGTATTGACGCGCCATCCGTCGGTAAAATTGAACAAAATAAAGTGTAATTGCATAATAACGTAATCAGCATAACTAACATTAATAAATTGTTCCATATCAAATTCCGGACATGACTCATTCGTTTTCTGCAAGAATTGCGTTAACGTCATGATCCATTTTTTATATTAACTTTTAAAAACAGGTAGTCCATTTTGGGACACCCTGTACTACAATATAGCCTACTGAGCATTTTAACTTTTTGTCATCTCTTGTGCCGAAACAGATTAGTTGGGCAAGAGTTGGACTTTAGATCTGAAGGTTAGTGGATCAAACCCCAGTTTGGGAGTTTAATGATCTTATGTAGTACGATCGCTGTATCTCCATGGAGGTGACCCGGGAAGGGAAATTTCCAACTTTTCTTAACAAATCGTCTCAGGTTTTGCGTTAAAATCGAAAGTGTTTGTGTAATAAATAATTTTGCTTTCTGTACATTTTACGGTCTTTTTCTGGCACACTAGCTGACAGTTTTTTCCTGGAAATACTAAATATTTATTTTAACAGTGAAGCTTGAAACACGTAATTGGTGTAGGGGAGAGTGTTGTACCTTGTGACAATTTTTTTATTTAAATTTTTTTCTTCGATAATTATAGTAAAATTAAAAATTTAAAAGCAGCATTATAACACACCAATATATTCGTCTATAATATATATTTTTTGAATTTGACAGCTTGAAATTAAAAAATTGCCACTCATTTAAAGTAGAGATGAAAAACTGTCTCAAGGTACAATATGATGTTGTACCTTGGGACATACTTTATAATTCAGTCAATAGTCATACACTTAAACTAATTTGTGTCAGGAAACAAACTTTATTATTTTTTTCAAGGAAATACCACAAATAAAACTTCATAATTCAAGAATAATTTAAATTATACAGCAAAATTGCAAGTCCAAATTATTTAACATTATATGATGATACAATATGCTTTACTGTCCCAAGGTACAACACACTTCATGGTTTAAATAAAAGCAAGATATTGGCCAATCTAAATGCATTATCATTATTTCTCATAAGCAAAATATTTTAATATCTTCTCTTTTATGAAGAAAATAAAATGCAGTTGACTTTTTGTAAAAGTACAAAGGTAAAAAATTACATTATAATGAGAAAAATATTACTTTGGGGTAATGAAATATTATTTTTTGTCACCAATTCCTCAATTCAATGATGCTAGTGTTAAATTTTATTTTGATGATGTATGTTGGTTAAGGGCTACTATTAGAAATAAACAATGTATGAATAGTGCCAATAGATTCTTAGAAATTGTCAGTGTCCAAAGGTACAACACTCTCCTCTAAACGATGGTTATTATTGTTATAAGATTTTTAAAAAAAGATAATCTAGTATATTTGGTAATTTTTATAAGTTATCCAAAAGAGGCCATTTTTTGATCATCGCTTACTTCTCTAGTTTTCCTAAAAATAAATATGTGAGTAAGGAAAAATCTTTACTTATAAATTCGAGTTCCTAAACTTTACACAGACGAGAGTTCAGATTTTTACTTGTATAGCAAGTTTTCCAAATTACCTAATCCAATATAATTAACATCGGAATGGGAAGTTATACAAGTGTAACTTTCTTTATCATCGGAATTGGAATAATGTTAACAATGATGATAATAATTTTAATATGAATTACGAAATGGAGTAGTATATGGTGGTTAAATCTCGTGGATATTACAACGACTCACAAACTAATAGTATTAATACTTCTCTAAACAAGTTAAAATTCAATTGAAAAAATTTTTAAAAAAAGTAAAAGTACAATTGAGCAATGTTGCTGCTCTTAAGTTATCATTAAACTCACCAAAAATTTAAGTTTTTCCTGATAAAATGCTAGGAAATGATAAAGTTAATGAAGCAATCTAAAGGTCGACTACCTAATCATCCCAGCTTTCTTCTTTAAACGGCCGCCAGCAAAGTTCTCTCCCCGCTCTTTTAGAAAGTCGTTCGTTGAAAGCGGCAATGATCTTAGAGTAACTCTAAAATGCTCTTGCGGTAGGGGAAAACTTGCACACCTATAGCTTTCTAAAAAGGATCAAACTGAACAGCATAGGGACATTTAAAAGTCCCCCTCTCTCTTTGGTCTAATTTATTCCAAAATTTTGGATTTGTTAATACCACGAGTTTTTTATTCACAAAATTAATTTAACTTATAAAATGCGTAAACTTGTTCGCTACTTGATCGGCTGCGATGTTTTTCAAACTAGTGTTTACATTCAGAAATGTAAAAACTGGTATCTTAAAAAAAATTTAATTGCTAATAAGGGTTGCCATTATCACAAAAATGGCCGCAAATACTGCACCTGATCAATTGGCAGAGAGTCGGGGACAATGTTTGAGCTTTAATATTTAACAAGCTGAAATAGCTTTTCATATAAAATGAAATTTTTCTTCCGATCTTGAGGAGATTGTACAATTGGTATTAATTTGCCCCTCCCTGGAACATGGTTTCAATGGACAGAAACAATTTATTATTGCTCGCTGTAGAAGTGGCCACCTTATTACGTTGAAATTTACAGAATGATCCATAAGGAGCTTCGACATTTGTACAAACTGTTCCACTGCGCAGGCTTCGCCTGATCAATCCTCGCTTGCCTGGATCACTCTCTCAGAGTAGTACCACCCAGATTAGAAGGCCAAACAACTATGTAACATAACGTCACACAAGTAGACAGTTTTTGAGTTGTTGAACAATAGTTAGATTCTTCTCACCTTAGCCTTTTAACAATCTAATGCATAGTGTTACCGTTTGGTAACAAATTACATAATCCACTTTATTCTATAAAAGTAGACCTCAATCTCGACAAATTTGTTTTTTTTTTCATCTATTACATTCCATTTTGAAGTTTTAGTTAATAATAACTATCAAAAATGACAGTAGTAAAAGCGTATTCAAAATTAAGAAGTGGATTCTAACTGTTGTGAATTCACGTGTTTGGCAGTATTCAAAGTAATAATATTAGTACTAAATACAAATAAATTGCTTTGAAAAAATATTATAGTTCAAGAGGGTTATTTTAAACTATAATTAGTAGATTTCCAATCATTCTTATCAAAATTGGCAGTTTGTAGTTGGTTTTTACATGTGTTACCGTTTGGTAACATCATGCATTAAGCACAACTTTTGTTTGCTTATGTGTGTGTGTGTATCTCTGTAAAGGATTCACAAGAGTTCAGTGTTAAAAACGTTTGGTACCACTTTGTTTTAAGAGTAAAAATAACTGTTTTATGATGTATTATTCTGCCATTTAAAAAAATTATGTTGAAAAATGATTTTTTGTATATTTTTATTCAAAATACCTACTATTTGTACAAAACCAGCTATTACCTACTATTTGTACATTATTTTTTTTTCAAAAGTAACTACTATTCATAATTATTTTTATAACTAATTCTTCTGATTTAACAAAATATAATTGTACTAAATATTATTACTCTTTTTTGTTTGGCACTGATTTAAGTTTAGGAGTCTAAATTTTATAATTTCTTCGAAAAAAATGCCTTAAACAGCATCAATATGCCAGCAACTCCCTAAAAACAAAGTAAGTTTTATTCAAATAACGTAATAAATAATATATTTTTAAAAAGCTTGAACATCCTCTTTTATATCCTCCCGATCGTGGTAGCTCGCTCTAAAAGGGTTAAAGATAACACGAGATCGAGTTAGCAACATTTCTTGGTCAAAAACACAGAATCGATCTACTAATATGACAAGCATCTTAGTTCACCGTCTTATAATCTAGGTGGTATTGCTCCAAGCGGGTTATCACTGACGACATTTATATGGTATTAGATTTTTTAAGGGTATACGATATCATGGCCTATGTTTGGCACTGCTGGCCTGTGGGCGTGCAACAACAGCGTCAGTAAGACAAAGAAATGCATCTTATAAAAAAAGTTTTTTTAAAAAAGAAATTTAGGTTGAAAAAAAGTTTCGATAAATTGATGAAAACAATTTACAGACAATTTTATTTAAAACTGCACCTGGCGCCGAAGGCAACTAAACCCTTTATACATTGAAGAGTGACAAGGATTATTCATGATTGAGGCAAACAAAAATTAAAGATAATGTTCAAAAGTTGTGTAAGTCCGCAAAAAGTCCAAAGTCAAGCATCACGAGAAGTAAATGGCAGCCGAGGAAGAAGTCAGCAGGCCATAACGATAACAGTCAGCGGTGTAACGGATGCGGGCTCGAATAGCAGTCCGCGCGTTGTAACGGGTGCGGGCTCGATTCCCGAATTTGCACTGGGTGTACTTCCTTTCCCCGTATCAAAATTATAGTAGCCTCCTAGTTACTTAAAATTAGCAAAGTTAAAAAAAACCACGTATTCGAATTAAATTTTAAATTTTTATTTCCTCTATTCCTTGAACTGAAATCAATAACTTTACTAAAAAAAGTGATTGCGTATAAATTTATTCTTTGGGATTTTTAGCCAGAGACATAACATAGAGTGGACTGCGCATTGGCAAACCTAAAGTGTCCTAAACATCTAACTTACACAGTCACATGACTGTGTCGCGTTTGGCTCGCATCTATGGCGAGTTTACCAGTTGGCGAGTTTTTCCACAACGACCTGAACACAGAGGCCGACAATCTAATGTTATGATAAAGAAGCTTGGAAAGGAGCAAGGATGAATCGCTAGTATTTTAAGATCCTCTTAATAGATATCAGATTATTTCTTTGATTTTGTGAGTCTATTTAAGATTACTTGAACAATTGAATGTGGACTCTTTATTAAAAATTAATTTAAAAGAAAATTAGTAGGTTTATGTAGAGTGTTGCTGTAATATAAGTTGGTAATTGACATGGTGAACATTTTCTGCCGTCTCTATAACTTTCGTTCTAACAGTCCGATTTTTAAAAAAAATTAATTTTTTTTTTAAATATTGCTTCTTCCTTTATTTCACCTGGAATAAATCAACTTTCTAAAACACATCAATATATTCCAAATTCAGCAAATGTTCTACTTTATAAATATAAATAACTCAAACACGATTGCAAAAACAGGTTTCGTTTTGACCAAATTGTAAAAAAATATTCTACTTCTAAGCTGTCTAATGTTCAGACCATTAATTTACTTGACTTGGCCCAAAATATTTATTATAATTAGAGTTCTAACAACGTTGATTTAATCATGGATATGATTCTTCAGTGTAAAAGAGCTTTTAGAATAAATTCCTTCGATAGAAGTTATAGTTTATGAAGAACACACAATTACTAAAAGTATGCAGAACTAAATAAATTTTACCCGTGAAATTGCGACTAATCCTTTTTTATACCCCTCTTTACAATTAGGAATTCACAAGCATTTGGCATCTTGCACAAAACGTTACTGAATTAAGAGTACAACATTCACGATTGTTTCATGCTCAGAGATTAAAAGAATGTAATTAAATATTTATTACAAAAGCCAAAAGAGAAAAATACCAACAATGCTCAAAAAAATCATCTGCAAAAACATTAAAAAAATTTAAGCTGCCGTGATTGGTAGAAACCCACGTGACTTGGATATTGATGGTAGTCTCCACGTCGGTTTGCTAGCTGATATTCAAGTCTTGCGACAATTTGGAATAGTTCGTAACGAAACGGTAGCGTTAAGTTGCCATATGTAGCAACCTTTCCCCTCTTGGCGATTTATGATGTTTAGGACATAATGCTAACCTGCAAGGGACGGCGGTTTTTTAGAAAAAACCGGTTTTCCATTTTCCATCGGTTTTTCAATAAAAAAAACGGTTTTCGGTTTCGAAGGGCCTATACAAAAACACCGGTTTTCAGTCAAAACCGGGACCACCGGTTTTTTGAAAACCGGTTTTGGTTTTCCATCCCTAAGCTGCTTTACTATTAATGCACAGTCCACTCTATGTTATGTCTCTGTTTTTAGCTTGCAAACACATGATTGGCACGGTACTTCCATAAATGGAAACTTGTAGAATTGTTTTGCTGGACTTTCTCTCCCGAGTCGTCGACAGCCTCGCTTCCAAATTAAAAAATAAATATTTCACTTCGAGGTTTTCGTTACATAAAAGTCTGAATAAGTTCAGTTTATTTTTGGACGCTATTAATTTATTTCCCTTATTTATTAACAATCTTTAATACTATGTTCATTGCCAAAATTTTCAAAAATATTGTTCTTTTCCGAAAAAAGTGTTAGTATATTGAGTGACAAAGAGGTTACTGAAATTATAAAAATAAGACACAGACTTCGAACTTTACTTGTATTTTGCACTTGACTTCGATTTATTTGCTGAAGAACTACCCGAATTCTAGAAAAAAAGAAAATCATATGCGTATTTTGTTTTTAAAAAATTAATTCTAAACTTAGCAAAAAAATTACAATGAAATTTATTTACATTTCTTGAGAATGTGAATAACATTCATTAAATTAAAAATTTAAATACTATTTGATTGCTTTAATTTGTTAGCATATATATACACGCAGTTATGTGTACAACTGTTTTGAATGTCGCTTGTTGTATGAACGCCATAATTCTTTCACTCGCTAGTAGTTTTCTTGCCTAAAACTTGATAGATAAGCCTGTAGAAAGACAATTGTAGACACAGGCATGGAAGTTTTCTTACTGATATGTTTGTATGAATAAACATAAAGCAGGACTTTTGAGGGTAATATAATAATAAAAAGTAATTTACGATTTCTTTGAGTATAATCTTTAAAAATTCGGTCATTAATATGAAAAAAAAATCTTTTCTGTAAAATGAAGGATGTGTGGTCACATTAAGGTTTAACCCGGGGTTTGTATTTGTAGGAATGCCAATTATTAAAATTAAGTCCATTTTGCTATTCTAATTGTACAAGTATATTTTGGATCGAAATTTAACTATTTATCGATTTTATTCACACAGGGGTTCTATGTATGATGTTTCATCTGTCACATACGTAACCTATAGGAAATTGTTTTTAAGCATAATTATAATATGATAAAATATTCAAACGCCAACTGTCTGCGTAGAAGATGTTTGCCTGGGAGAACTTTCGTTACATTCTAATACTGTAGCCTACCAGCATTTAGTTTTAATAAAGTATAAATGTATTTTAAATATGAATATCTCTCTTTCGGATACTTTTATATAAATTAACGTAACAATATTTTTTTTATCAAATTCATATTAAAATTTTTAAAAGCTTAGGGTTCAATTTAGTAATGCTTTACAAAGAATATCGAAATTTCAGTTGCCAGAAGTCGGGCGTTTGTTGACCCTCTGAGTTGACTCTTACGTCAGTTTGTTAGTTTTGACACACATTTAGAATATGTCAATTTCTCAACTTGTGCTTTTCATGTCAATTCATTTCCGATAACTGGAAAATTGTGTTACTTGATGCATCTTAAATTTGGTCCAATTACAAATCTTAATCAGTTTCAGTTATTCATAAAGGCCGATCATAAAAAAGGCCTACCCTTCTTGAGCGAATTTTCTTTAAAATAAGATTCAAATGAATTATGCACTGGACAATAAAATATTAATTGCATCAAACAATAAATATTTATACGAAATCCAAACGAGTCCAAAGATCAAAAGAAGGACATTGTTTTGTTTTTTTTTGTTACCATCAATATTTTGTTCCTGCAGATTTCTTCGTTAAAGTTAACTTACATTTTATTTATTTTGTCAAATATATTTCCTGCGTTTTAATTAACTTTTGATATAAGTTCCTTAGCTTATAAAGAGACATTGCAGATAATATAAATCATATCATGCAAGATAGATGTTTGCTTTCTCATTGTTTTAAAAATTGGAAAGCAATGATAAAAATACTCTTTTCTTCATCATAAATATTTTATATTTGACTATGTATTTATCTCTCTAATTAAATTTTAAGAAACTAATTATTGACAAAATGTAAGCTATTAATGGAGAAGAAACATTTAAACAAAAACATAGTGATATCTTTCAGAGTTCCTAGGAAAAATATATAATTGTTGAAAAACCTTATAAAGTTAACACCCAATTATCCGCTTTGCGCATTATCTGTGGGCCACTTTCCACCCCAAATGACAAATAATGAATAGCTACGAACTTGCTTATAAAAAGAAAACCACTAAACATAAATCGACAATTTTTTTTTGTCCAAAGCACCCATCCGACTCCCCTTAATGTTTTTTCTTTCGAACCTATTTTTAGGATGTAAAACATTGAATGATTTTTTTTATCAAATATTATAAAAATATAAAGCTTATTTTAATTATTTAACTTCATTTTAATACTTTTATTGCGCATCCCTACAACAGTGATTTAGTATTAGTATCCCCCTTCAGCAACTTAAAACAGTTTATAAAATAAGATTATTTTATAAGTTGGTTTTGGATCTTTATGACAAACTAGCTGACCCGGCGAACTTTGTTCCACCTTAGGCAATAAATGTGCAGACTTTTGATTTTACAAAGGTAAATTTTTTATTTGCATAATAAATTTAAATGAAAAAAAAGGAAGTATTATAATGATTTTTATCGGCCATGTATTTTAGGGTATGGGTTCCACTCTTTAGTGAAGCACCTTGTGATACACGACATTTTTCGTTTTATTATCAGGTGCAAGAACAAATGACACAGATGGTCTTCCGACCCGTGAACTTGCCCCGTATAATTGGCGATAGGAAAAAAATGGATTTTATATATTCAGACCGCAAACTTTTAAGGATTGACCTTGTGATTTGTTGATGGTGGCGAAGGCAAGACGGATCGGAAATTGAAGTCGTTTAAACTAAAATGGGATGTGTCGGTTGGGATCTTCGGGATTCTTAGAATGAGAACCTCCTCTTCTTCGAACTTTCCTTTGAGTATCGTCGCGTAAATTACATTTTTCATCAATTTCCTTACCACCAAAAGCTTCCGTTAGACTTTCAGATTCAGTCAGCAAAGACTTTCGACTTGCTTGCGGTAGGTCCCGGGTTCAGGTCCGGGCATCGCAAAAATAACTACCGACCTTTAGACGGCTCCCTCAGCCAAAAAAAAAAGTCCGATAAATAATACCCCGTGTAGAGGAAGGGCACTTTAAATATCCTCCTAATTACCGACACTGCCTATGTTGTCGCCCTTAAAAGTTGCATTATGTACTTACTCGTGGGTCGTTTTGTAACTTGACTGTTGCTCTAAATTGCAAGCCCCGTTTCCAATAGTCCTGGTGCGACGATAATTCAAACTAACCCAAACCCATACGACTGGATGGAAAGAGCTACTCTACGTTAAATTTTCAACTTCGCCAAAGGCCGCCAATGCCAAAATTCAATCGGCCATTAAGTCATCTTAACATCAGAAAACAAAACAGACATTCATCCTCTTGTATGGTTGGAAAAGTTTTATGAAGTATAAATTCCTTATTTATGCTCAAAATATTGCTTCATATCTTCATTTCTTACCATTTGTAAACATCAATTAAATTTAATTCGGAAACATAATTAAAATCTAGTTGAGGAAGTCTGATCCACCAAAAAAAAAAAGATTTAAAATCAGTAAATAGAATAAACTACTAATATTCAAATATCAATCCAGCAAATTAAATACATGCGCTCTTTTTTTTCTTTATTTAATTTTTGTTCACCCTGAACGCGCTGAAATTTCTTTGAAATTGAAATAAAAGCGTAAATAAAAATCTATTCCTATGGCTCTCGTTTTGCATTCTTGCAGCTTGCTTCTAAGCTACCTCCCCACCAATTTTCAGCCAAATCAGTTCAGTCGTTCTTGAGTTATAAATAGTCTAACTAACACGGTCTTTTATATATATACTAGCTGTTATACCGGACGTTGCACGGGAGGAGGTGAAAAAATAATTTTATAGTCAATTTAACTATTTTTTTCTTTCATTTGAGTTACATAAGATATGAAGATTACCCAGTAATTTTTTCCATTTAATTACCCATCTTGGATATAATAATAATTAATATTAATTTCAAAAATACCTTTGATAAGAAGCTCAAATTAAAGAGAATACATAATTAAGGAAAAAAAAAATAATCAGTAAGAATTAAAAATTAGCTACTCCAGCAAACAGCAAACATTTTGCATTTTTTTATAAATTCATTTACTTTTTAATAAGCTTATGTTGCTGATACCGTTCGTTATTAAAGTACAAAATCCCGCTACTTATATTACATTAAAAAATTCAAAATTTAAAAAATGCTATAAAATTAAAAGATAATGTCGTAGTAATTTTTCGAATAAAAACATTAGAGCTCATTCGGCGTGTTTGAAAAAATTGGCGAGAAAAATATATAGCTACCATTACACCCATTCAGCTCTAGCGCAAGGACCATCGCACAACCAACCAGCTATTTAAAAAAATGCTCTTTTGCACGTTCTTTGTAATAATTTGGCGAGTTTGGCAAAGTAATTGGCGAAAGAAGGAAGACATGAAACCTTAATATGCATCTGTAGTGCAACGGTCTTCAAAAAACAACATAATTCAGTAAAAGCTTAACTATGCTTTTATAGAACTTTTATAGAACGATAGAAGGAATGGTCCGATTCGAAAAATTCTTAGCCTATGTTTGTTCTGGAGATGAGATGAATTTTTGTGCCAAATTTCGTGACAATCTGTTGCGTGGTTCTTAAATTTTTGCGTCCTATACGGACAAACAAACAAACAGAAGTCGCCTTTTATGTATATAGATAGACTATTTCCCCTTTCTTTGTTTCAATCGAATTACGTTCACAAAGAGTAGTTGTTATCCTTTGATGACCTGACGTACTGCATTTTGTAGTTCACTTTGTATGTTATTCAACTATCTGGAGATAAATATACTGTTCAAATAATACTATTTAATTTTTATGGTTTTTCAAATAAGAAAAGCAAAAAAAAAAAATAAAACAAGACACATGAAAAATTTAAGACGATTGCATATTCATTAAGTTATTTACTGAAACCAATTTTATCAGGTATCGGTATTCGTCACACTTAGGAGACAAATAATTCTAAATTGTGTATAATAAATTACTACCACTGATTTCATTTTCAAGATTTCGTTTTAAATTTTAAATTTATAATATATTACATAAATAAGAACGAAGTGGTTTCATATAAAACCAGTATTTACATGTTTTAAATGTAAAAACTGGTATCTAAACAAATTGACATTTAGCTTTCACCATTTTTTGACATAGATTAAAAAATATCTATCGCAAAAATTGTCGCGATTCTGTGCTCCAGTAACTATAATTAGAGAGCAAAAAAGTCTTAAAGTGATGTTAAAAAGTTATATTTAGGGTTTCAGGTACCAGATTGTTTGAGGAAATGCAGGTGTTACACAACCTCGACCTAGAATTTGACAAAACGTATTCAAAAAGTAAGGTTAGTTTTTTTTTAAAAAATTAACTTCGCCCTAGATCTACACGACGGCTATTGGCGACGGGCGTCGTATTTTTGTTCTAGAGTCAAGTGACGAGCAGACACCTAAACAAGTAGGGTCACATGGGGGAATTATGGATCAATCTCTTTCCGTGGTAAATAATGGTCACTAAGTTTTAAGGATTAAAAATGGTTTTTAGAAAAAAAAATTATGCCAAGTCATCCTTATACATTCTATTTTCTTGTATCAAGTTCAAAAACAATGTAACTCTGCAGCAAATAATAGAAAAAAATACTTTTTACACTACTATAAAAACATCTTCAAAAAAGATTGTCTTTGAAAAACATGATTTTTTTTAAGATCCATACTGGAGAAATATATTTGAACTATCTATATTGTTGGTGCTATTTTTCAATAGGAAAAGGTCTAAGCTTTTCATTCTGATATAAATTTTTTCATAATTATTTTTTTAATGATTTTAAAGGTATATCGATTTATCCCTCAGTTTACTGGGGTAATTCTGGATCAGTGATATTTTTTTTTAATTTTTCATGTGTTTTTAGCTAAGTGGTATACGTCATTTTGAAGCAAAAAATCAGATTAGGCTGCATTCCAAATTTCATTAAAAAATTCGAATTCAAAGTTTATTTAAAATTTAAATAACAAAAAATTTAATCTACATTGAAATAACATGCAAATTCCACTTTTATTCAATATTTTGACCCTTTCATTTCGTTAACCTTAGGAGAAACTTTCGAGATACTTCGAACTGTAAATTAATTTAACAAACGATAAATAACCGAATTTTCGAAAGAATGTAAATAGGAAATTGCGGCATAATTTATTAAAAAAGATCATTATTATTCCTCGAGTTTAAAAAAAATTAGCAAGCGATAAAGTCTAATTTTTTTCTGAGAAAGAAGGTTAATAAAAAGTTAAATTAGGCGTTTAAAAGTTTGCTTTGAATTATATTTTAACTGCAACCAAAAATTAATTTACTTTTAATATGCATTACTATAAAAAAAAAGGGTGATCCATAATTACCATATGTGTGATCCATAATTGCCCAAACCCGGGGTAATTCCTGATCACTCAATAATTAAAATAAAACTAATAATAATTAAGTTTTAGGTAAAGTGATTATTAAAATAAATTCTAAATTATTTAAGCTTACTCCATGCAAAATTAAATCTTTCTATCTTTCATACTTTAGAAAAAAATAGGATGTTATGATTTTTTGATCCATAATTCCCCCATATGACCCTAAAAGCTGTTTTTAAATGGTTAAGATTTTAATCCGTACCATTGATAATTTAAACCAAGTCTTGCAGAGTTTAGAAAATTTCGATTCACGTTTCCCTGATTTGATAAAAGACTTTAACAACCATCGACGGTAAAAACGAAAGACTGAAATCATAGAGGTTTTACATTTCCGAAAAGCTTTTTTTGGAAAATTTTTTCTTGTGTTTCGTATTGATATGGAATAAAAATAATCGATATTTGAGTTCCACTCAAATGTTCTAATGGAAAATTTCGAGACTACCAAGGAATTATGCCAAACCGAGCGATTTCAATAACAGTATGTCAAATATAATGCCGTAAAAATAATTGAAGAATAAATGAAAATAATCGAATTTTTTTTTAAACATCTAATAATAATAATAAAAATTACAACGATTACGATTACAAGGTTAATGTTGAATGAGCCCGTTCGACCGACGGTTTCCAAACCAAAGTGCATCTGTGTTAATCCAATGATAAAAATGTTTTCTCAGCCACATTCACCGGCTGTATTGAATATTTTTATTAGGGTTTTTTTGTTTTTCATTTGATAAATGTAATTGACAAGGTCTCTAAAATATCATGTTTTGAAAATCGTATAAATTTTTAAATTTTCTAATGCTCTTTTATTTTTAATGAGCATTGTACATAAACAAAAAAAGTGCACAATTTTGAATGTATTGGCGTGGTTATTATTATTTAACTAGCTCATTTTATAATATAGATGTTGAACACATGCTCACTTTAACTTCTTACTCCTTATTATCTTATCTAAATAAAATAAATGACACTCCTAAATTCTCAAATGTAAATTTATGGAATGTTTTTGAACGAACTCCCCCATTTTACGCTGTACAGTTTACGATATTCTACTCCAAGTACTTTTTAAGAAACTTTTTTCACCATTGCAATTTGTTGAGAATCCTTGATTTTTTAATTAACTGGCAACGTTATTTGCTAATAAGGTAGTTTACTTCCACCAAAAATTTAAATAAAAATAATGCATAGTTGTGGATATTAGAAATCAACGACAAACGAAAAAATAAACATATTTATTTTGTACATCGCCTGCTAGAGAAGAAATAGAATCAATAAAAGTTTCAAAATAAATTTAATCTCTGTTTGCTGAATGCAAAAAAAAAAAAAAAAAAAATCGAATATGATTACCTTTTAAATTGAAGTGTATCAGAACTGTCTGAATATGAAAGGAATATTTCTTATTAATATACCGGGTGATTATAAAGAAACTTTGCCAACATCTGCGCTTCTAGAGTCCGTTCCAGTTAACCGATCGAAATGAAGTTTTAAATATAGTTATTTGGAGGTATGCGCTCGGGATTCTGTGAATTTCACGACAGTGGTGCTCACGGTTACGGTTATAGTTACATAAACTCGAAATTTTCATACAGCAACGCCTACTTTTTCCTGTCTCAAAAAGTTCAGCGCATGAGAAAACTTTAGATAGCGTTCAAATGGCATCGATTTGTCCAAAAACCGAGGAGTTTATTTATAACTCGTCGGTTAAAAACCATTTAAGAACTTCCATCAGATGGCGCCGATTAAAATTATGGACTAACTGTTAAGAGTTTTATCGAAAGAAAATGAATTAAACAGCAAATGTACTAGGGGCGCACCTCAGTCATGTGCAGATACAGCTTGCGCACAGATCTGTTTTGTTGGCTGTTTAAGACATTTTTTTTCCGATGAAACTCTTAACAGTAAGTCTCCTAAACTTAATTAGCGCCATCTGATGGCAAGTCTTAAAGGGTTATATTTATAACACGTCGGTTTTTGGACAAATCGATGCCGTTTTAACTCTAATTAAAGTTTTCGCATGCGCTGAACAGCATTTTGCGACAGAAAAAAGTAGGCGTAGCTATTTGAAATTTTCGAGTTTATGTAACTATAACAGTAACCGTGAGCACCATTATCATGAAATTCACAGAATCTCGAGCGCATACCTCCAAATAACTATATTTAAAATTTCATATCGATCGGTTAACTGAAACGGACTCTAGAATCGCAAACGTTGGCAAAGTTTCTTTATAATCACCCGGTATTACTATTTACTTAAACATGTATAGAGTTTTTTTTTTTTCAATTCTGTAACAAAGGTTAAAAACTTTTAGTTATATATCAATATGATCTATATTAAAAATTGTGGCTATTAAATATATTATTTGTGATCATTAAAATTAAACAAATTCAATAAATTCAAAACTATAGCGAAATTCGAAAGTTTTTTTTTATTTCATTTAGCTATAGCATAGACTTGAATACAGTAGCAAAAGTAATCAGTAAGTTTAGTAGTGAAAGGCAGAGCATTTGTTCATCCATTGAGTAGACTATCACGTCTTTTTGTTAGTTGTGACAAACATTTTTGATATGTCTACTTCGCTACCCGTGCTTTCACAATGTGTCCATCCATTTCTAATAGCTTGAAAATTGCATTACTTGATACAATTAAAATTTGGCACACTGTTACAAATCAGTACAACTTATAACGTTCTTCATAAATGCCGATCATTATAAGAAGACAAAATATAAAATAATGAATAAATATGTATTTATGTTTAAATTATATTTTTGCTATCGGAGTAAATAAGAGGATACTCCTTTTCCGAAATGTCATTTTCTTTCATAAAATAACTTTTAGAGTGATTAATTTTCTCACTCTAAGCCGACGTTTGACGCAGTTGAATTGATATTTGCCTCCTGAACAAATTTTCTTTGAAAACGGATTAAAATGAAGTTACAATAAAAACTAAAAATGTGTCACCACATCAAACAAGAAATATGTATACAAAATCTATTTACTAGAGCCCAAACATCAAAAGAACGACCTTAGTTTGTTATTAAAATCAGCATTTTTTCTGCATATTTTTTGTTTCTATGCGTACTTAATAAAACGGTTTTAATTTGTTTTATTGTTTATAATATTATCTTTAAGCAATTGTTAAATTACATGTAAATTATATAGAATTACAGTTATTATTAAAACTTGTAAAGAAAAACTATAGCAATAAGTAAACCTTAACTCTCTAAAAGTTATAAATTCTATGACAATAAAAACGCTCTCCATGCTAAATCTTTTTTAGTTAAAGTTCAAGTTTTAAAGTTAACTTTACATTTTATTTTCGTTTACCACACATATTTCCTAAACTTCAACAAAACTTTTAATTTAAGATCATTAACTTACAAAAAGACCCTATTCATATCAAATAAATGACATCCTAAAAGATAGATGTATATGTTCGCATTGTTTGAAAAATTGTGCATGCAATGGTAAATATACTTATTTCTTAAATAGGAATATTTTAAATTTGACTGAGTATTTTATATTTGACTGTGTACTATCACTATTACTTTTAAACAAATTCAATTTTGACAAAAAGTGTTTGTTTTTATTTTCCAAGTTAAATCTCAGTCCAGATGTTGACCCTGTCACTTGAATTCTGTTCAAAATTATGACACATACGTGGCGTAAGAAAAGCCTAAACTGCAAAAATCACGTAGCTTAATAATTTGGTGTGTCGACGTTAGGTGCGTGACAAAGATCTGTAAAACATGGCGCATGCATTCGTAATGGAAAGTTGTGGTTTCGGAAAAGTTATAGTTTCGTTATATCCAATACTTTTACTTTATCGCATTCACTTTGCGGATGCATATAGAAAGCTAAGTAGTCGAATGTAAGCAATTCCCAAATGTGCAACTGAAACTTAAATTCTATCTAAACTGCGTAAAAAATGAAGAAAAAGGACACTTCCGTTATGTCATTATTTTTTTTATGATTTTTTTTTATTTGTGTCTGTTAATGAGGGTTATTTTGTTCATATTCAAAGTTTGCAAAAAATCTGACTCAAATAAACAGAAATGTTTTCTTAAAAAGAACTCAATTTATTTCAAAATAACTCTTAATATGAATAACCAAAAATTACAAATTTGTTCTTAAATTTTTACAAACCTATAACTTCCCCCTTTATTAACACATATGATTTCAAAGATAGCTCTATATAATTAATAATAATAACTTGTATTATCACACAAATTTAAGTTACATTATAACATTGAAAAGTTATTTTGTTAGAGAATAATTAAGCTCACTGATTTAAAATAGAGAGCTAAACTTCAGTTTTTAAAAACGTTCAAATAACGACGTTGCTGTTTACATAAAGAGAAAATAGGTTAAATTACTATAGTAGCTAGACAGTGCTGTGTATCAAGCGCAAACAGAAACCGGGTCCCTAACACATTCCACCAGATAGAGGGCACTGCTGTCTTCTGCGATTATATTGATGTGTTTAGTTTTTAAATAAAAAACTTCCTTCATTTTCAAATCCATTTTTAAAATATGAAACATAAGAAAAATACAATCGGTAACTTGCGATGTAATATGCAAAATCATTGTAATATGAATTAGAAGTTTTATACAATAGTGACATGTTTTTAATGCATCTCTGCCAAGAAAAGCTATTTACAATTAAAAGAAAATACATGGCTGTATTTTTAAATAACTCTGTAAAAATGTTGATTAAAAAGTTTCCTTTTCCCCGATATTTTGGTTTTCCTTTAAATTTGAATAACAGGGTGGCGTAACTTAAAACTAAATAAAGAAGTAGTAGATTAAAAAGAAATACAGTAAACTAACGATTATCCGCGGAATTGGGTGGCGCGGTTTCCGCGGATAAGCGAATTCGCGGATAAGCTAATTCGCGGATAATCCGCAAAAATGAAGAAATTGCCTATAAACAAAATTTCTTCTGGAATTTAATAAAGTAAATTACAGTAATCGTATATAGCGTGTACAAAATTACTTGCTTCAAAAAGTATATTACTGTCGTTTTTCCTATGCTATACTGCAAGCAAGTTTGATTTGTAGAGGATCCGTTTTCCATCTATTTAATGAGCTGTAGTTCGTCTTGAATTGCCAAGGCAACTTTTTATTTTATTTTCTCCCGCATTTCGCTAGTATCAAAATCACATAAAGCAATTCAATTAAAATAGCGGGCAGTTTATTTTACAAGTGACGCTTTTTGACAAAACCTGTTCGTGATGTGCACCTGGCTGAACACCAGGTTTTCTATTGTCATTCTTATTTTGATGCATTCGTTGTTCTTGTTAAATGTATTCCTCGTTCTTTGTATGTGTTCGTCGTTCTACAAAGGAATTCGTTTTTCTTGGAATGCATTCTTTCAAAAAGTTTTTAAACAAATAAAATCATTTATCGTGCTTTTTTTATTTTTATATATGAACTGAAAAATGGGAGGGGAGTGGATCGTGGCCCGCGGATAATCCGCAAAGCGGATAATCCACCCGCGGATAATCAGGAGTTTACTGTATATGGGTACTTGCATACAATGTTTCTGCTCCTGTAAGTATTTTTTATCAATAAATATTCTATTTGAAATTCAACTAAAATGACAAGAATTATAGTGTAAGTACTATTAAGTTTCGAAGGGGCTTGAAAACTGAGTTTCAAAAGAAATTAATAGCTCATGTCCAAATATAAAGTAACTTCAATACAGCTTCAATTCAATTGTTTGGAAGATATACTTATAATTTGGCCAAAATTAACCATTAACCTGCTTGTTTCATTTGCAATAAAATTATTCTTATTAATAACTGATGAAGTTGCTGAGTTAAATTGATAGTACATTTTAAATCATTATATTGTTCTTGTATTGTATCCTCAAATAAGATTTCGAAAGAATTTGTTTAAAAGTGGAAAAGTTGCTATAAACATGCTGGAGATATACGTCTAGACCCTACTCCCAATTCAGTTCCATTTCAATATTCTATTCCATACTTTTTGACCTTCTGTCTGTACTTAAGGACCGGCAAATGTCTACTTGTAACGTCGACTTTTATCAATTAGTCTCCGATTACATATTGTTATAACCTAACAACTTGTAAGTTTTAATCCATAATGAAATCATAAATTATAGATGATTCGGCAGATGTTTTTTTATAACTTTTTTAAATGGTAAAAACTTAATAATTTAACATTAATTTCAAAATGCTCAACTTTTTTTTCTCACTTAAACACCATTAAAGTGACTTTAATTAATTAGTTAATGTAATTTATTATTTTTAGTTAATTAGTTGACTAAGTTAATAAGGTTTTAGAAAATTAAATTTTACGGTAATTAGTTGATTAAGTTTTTAGGTAATTAGTCAATTAAGTTTTTAACTTAATTAAGTTCTCAGTTAATTAGTTAATTAAATTATTTATTTAATTAGTTAATTTAATTATTTATTTAATTAGTTAATTTAACTATTTATTTAATTAGTTAATTTAATAAATAGTTTTTAGGTATTTAGTTAATTAGTTAAATAAGTTTTTAGTTTATTTGTTAATTCAGTTTTTTGTTATTTAGTTAATTAAGTTATTTATTTATTAAAATAATTTAGTTTTATTTAATTAATGACTAATTTAACTTTAAATAAATTTTTCTTAAAATCTTAAAAATCCATATTAAATTTTATTTTTAATATGTAGTCGAATTTTATCTTAAATTTTTTTTATTCACGTGTTTCGGAAGTTTTTTGTCTTTCAGAAATAAACTTAATTGTATTTTGTCATTATTCAGTAATTTATTTCGTTTTTTCCTTTGTCGTTATAAGGATGATTATATCTTGTTTAAAATATTAGTAAACCAGAAATCCAGAGAGCTCGTGCTACAATTTATTCTAAACCTTGCACTATTCAATATTCTGTTAACACCATTTAAGTAACTTAATCCCAGTTTTACCCTTAATCGCCGCATTTTGGCGGAGAGATCCCTATTAAAACCCCCATTAATACCCTCGTGGATCATTTTGATATTTTGTTATGCATAAATTGACAATGCAGTGCCATCTAGCGGACTTAAACGAATATTTGTATGCGACAATAATCCAATAATAGCAACCAAAGTCGTTTCAGCCGTTGTATCAAAATGTCGCGTTTACTTTTAAAAAGGAGTGTACACATAGCCACACGAGTTGTTTTATAATATCTGGCCATGACTGCTTTAACACTGAGCAGTTCATTATGTTACGTTATAGAATTTCAAATAAATAATCACGCATCTAAAAGGCTACAAAGAGCACTACGTTAAATAGATTTCTTGCCAGAGTTGGTAGTTCTTCCAAAATCGTGCTCCTGTTTAGTAATCAGTGAACTGTCATAAAGGCATTTGCATATATTGCCAGTCTGAAATCTTCTGTCGATTTTGAAACAAGGCAGTACATTAAATGTATAAAAAAAAATTACAAATGGAAATGAAATGTTATTATGAAAATGCAGTTTAATAACTTCTAAATCCTTTGATAAATATTACGTTCAATGAAAAAAATCTTATAACGCTTTTAGTATCAAACACAGATTTGTTAAATAAATTCGTTACAGCAAGAAAGAATACATAGAAAGCGGAAGCATTGTTGAGAATTATGCTTTAATTTAAAATGCCTATAAAAACAAGCCAATTAAATCGTAGACCCTAATTCATTTGTAGAACAGATTTTTTTCCGTTGAGATTTTCCTACGACCAGGCATTATATGAGCTTTTAATAAGATGTAAGTATTACGGTGTTTATAACCCTTTCCGACCGGACTCGCACGATCGTGCGGGTGTAAAAGAGAATGTTCAAGCTCTTCAAAAATATCGATACCGAAGCAGCTGACTACGTACCATTCGTTATTTGGATAGAAAAGGACTTTGGTTTTAAGGAGTTGCGGGCATTGATGCTGTTTAACGCATTTTTTTCGATGAAACTCCAAATTTCGTCTCACAATTTTAAATCAGCGCCACCTGACCGCCGGTCGAAAAGGTATACATTGTGTTTATTATTTTTCAGTTCACACTTTCGATTTAAAAACCATGGAAAGTCAACGTTTTTTAAAAACCTAGCCAAGCAGCTATCCTTTCTGGATATTTTGTTTTCCAAGTTAAAATATGAGCTTTACTTACTGAAGTACTAAAAAGGAAAAAGTTGGTGCGATCAAATCCACCAGGCCAACCGTGCCCTTTCCTTGGTCTCATTTCTGGCATCTGATCTTTCTCCAGTCTTCATCAATTCTGTCCCTCGAGAATAATTTGACTTTTCTGCATTTCGTTTCGCCACTTGTCGAGAAATTACTTCCGGCTCACATCCCGCGTTTCGACACTTCTCCAGAAAAAATAATAATATTTCACAAGTGTTTGTTTTCACATCGGTAAACCTGACGACTTGTTTATGCAAAGGGTTTTATTCCGTTTTTTTCCCAGAAATGAAACTGCACGTTTGATTGTTTTCTTTACTTTTTGAGGAAAGGATGTTGATGCTAATGTAAATGCACATAGTTCTTTCTTACTAGTTAATTTCAAAGAAAAAATGCTGAAAAACGAGATGTTCCAAAAAAGGCCTAAATAAATAACAATGATATGTCCCTTGAATATATCTAGAATTTATCCCCAAAGCTTATCTAGTTGTAATGAAATATAAAATCGATTTTTTTTAGAACACTATTTGGAACTATATCAATGGCTGCTTTGTAAAAATTTAATGGAGAAAAGCTATTCGTTAAAGCTTCGCTCAACGTGCAATGATTTTTTTTGTCATAAAAATTCTTAATGCTTTGCAT
Organism: Hylyphantes graminicola; assembly: GCA_023701765.1. Taxonomy (NCBI): domain Eukaryota; kingdom Metazoa; phylum Arthropoda; class Arachnida; order Araneae; family Linyphiidae; genus Hylyphantes; species Hylyphantes graminicola. The sequence goes on from CM043112.1 coordinate 42,461,026, forward strand.
ATTTATTGAAGTTCTTAGTGGAAGAACGTGTTAAGTGACATTTTTGAAAAATTTAGATTGTTATGTTAATGAACATGTTTTTTTTCTCTTTCAATGATAAAATGTTCAATCTTTTCATAACTTTAAATTAAGTGTATGTTTTACCTTTTGTAAATGTCGTTTTAACGAATTTTAATGCAAGCAAAAAATATTAAAGCTCATTTTCTCGTTTTCACATAGCACGTTCTTCCTCCAAGCTCTTCAATTTGTTATCAATCGGCCAAAATGAACAATAAACATTGAAGACCTATGGGTTATTAAGAAATTTGTCAATATACGTTCCGACTAATTTTTTAATATTAAAGTACTATCTTTAACACGTTTTGCGAAATTTTGCTTTACATTAACAAAATCCTGGTCACTAACATCAACTTCAGAAGCATGTTTATTTGATTTTTTGACTTGACTAGCCCTTTTAGTAAACTCAATTCCCCCATAACTTCATTTATGTCTCCAAGTTTAGCAAAACCATCGAATTAAGAAAAAGTGTTATTTTTATGTTATATTTGGTTGTTGTTTAGAAAAATAGTGTTTCTAGCTGTATAATAGCATTTTTGGCTATCTTAGTTTTATCGTCAAATATGTTGCCTATTATATGTTGCAAATTTATTGAACATATAAAAGAAAGGATTTTGCTCCTCCTTTTGAGAAAATTCATTGTTGTACAGATCATCAAAAAAAGAGAAACATCATCTGCAAGTAACTGATAAAGTAAGGGAACAACTATTATGTACATTTTATAAGGTATGTGTCTATTTTCTAAGAATGTTTTTGAATAATAACTTCGGGCAACATTGTCACTGGGTGTCATTTTTATAGGCTGAAATTGAGTTTTGGTGGGAAATTGAAACAGGCGGGAGGGAACGTTGGAAGAAACGAAGGCGAAATATTAATATATTGCATCGTAATAGTTTTAAATGAATATTATTTTATTTTATGGGGTATTACCAAAAAAATATCTATAATATAAGAATTAAAAAATTTTGAATGAATTGGAATTGAGAATTATAGTTGGGTTTCGATGATGTAAAAAATATTAATACTTTTTAAGAGAATATGTTGTTGTTATTTCAAATATGCTTTTGCCAAATGAAATTATAATCACATTCGTAATATTACGGAATTGTGGCGATATTATTTACACGAGGGATTTTGTCCCGCGAAATTTCAGTACGGGATCTCGTACCCAAACCAATGCTATCTTTAAGTTTTAATAGCATTGTTTTACGTCATGGAAGGCAACTGCTACAGCGGTTTGTTTTCATTTGCTGTCCTGGAATTACTTTTATTTTGGTATTTAAAAATTTTGCTTTCTAAGAATATTTTACTTATTAATTTTCTTAAAAGCCAACTTCTTGTTGTTCTATTGGTTATTCGATTAAAGAAAGCTTCGACAAAAAGATAAGTTTATTTTCATCTATATTGGTCAGTTTGAGAGCGAAACCAAAGCAACCCATGAAATTAAAGTACTGAGAAAAAATGAATGTAAGAGCGTTACATCATTTGAAAAATTCAAATTATCGATTAATTATGAGACAATAAAATGGGGCCTTTCTTATTAAAAAAAGATCGTGATTTATTTGGGTGTACCGCATAGCTTGAACAACTTCCAGAATACTTATCTTTCTTTCAAGCTAAGTATCTAACCTCTTTTGAGCAAAAAGGATTATTATGGAACAGATTATCCTTTGATCTCTTTGTAGAACATTTTCTTCTACCAAAGATGATATTTCATAATCGATCTCGTCTTAACTCGATTTCCTACTTCATTAGAACAGCTGAAGTGAATTCAATATCGTTCTTTTGTTGGCGTGATAAGAAGCCGCCATTTGAGTTTTAATTTTCGTTCTATATGACTTTCGATCTCTTAAATCAACCGCAAACGAGGAAAAATATTGATCAGAACAATATACAGTAATTCGATTTCATTCTCATTTTGCCTCAGTTATTTACCGTTAGTATAAGTGTCGCATTTGTGTCTTTGAATAAAAATTTCTTTCCAGGTTTTGAATCAAATTAATTAATTTAACCCTTTACGACCGCCCGTCAGATGGCGCTAATTTAAGTTTATGAGACTAAATGTTAAAAGTTTTATCGAAATGTTGATTTAAGCACCATCAATACTAGCATCGCCTTAAGTGCAAAGTCACATTTTATACAAATAACGACAGGTACAAAACTGCTATTTCGGTATCGACATTTTTGTAAACCTTGAACATAAACCTTGAACAATAGCGATCTGCCTTGAATAAGCTGGAATAATGACCTGTGGTTGTCACGACTCTTTCTATTTAAGTAGATACATTATCCAGTGACTCAAGAAAAACCCATCCTTAGTACTTATCAGTCAACAAACAACACAAATAATTAAAAAAAGCGATTGAGATAGCCTACGAACTCGACAAATAGCGCAAATGAGCAATAATGAAAAAGTTTATTATGAAGTTAAATTCCATAATCCCATTGTGAATTTGCCGAACAAAGCTACCACTCTTTGTATAATATTGTAATATTAAAATAAATATTTTTTGTTGTTGTGAAGGTGGAAAGTTTAAAAAAAAAAAGCAGTAAATGCTTTTTACTTTATCAAAAGCGTTGGTAACTCAAGAGTTAGTTGTCAGCTTTGTCACGTGACTTCTGGGATCTTTTTTAATAGTCCTCGAAAAGCTTTTTTTTGTTAATCCATTAAACTAAAATATTCTTCATATTTAATATTGTTACGTAGTTGGAAATATTATGTCGACAGTACAACTATAATAAATAAATTATTTTCACTTTACAAACGTGATCCTAAAATGCAGTTGGTCAAGAAAAAATTATATTTTTTTTCAAAAAACAGTTTGGGAAATTAAAATGTTTTTCTCCCAAGGTGAATCATTGCAGTGGACACTTCTTTTTTTTTTTTTTTTCAACTTCTTTTTTATCCTCCGAGACTTTGAAGGAACCTTGCAGCTCTAGGGCTGGGGAGCCCAGTCGGTTAAGCACTCGCCTAGCATGCGAAAGGTCCCAGCTTCGGGTCCTGGCGTCGCCAAAATAGTTACCGACCTATAAACGGCCCTTGAGCCAAAAATGTCCGACGAATAATAACCCGTGTAAGGGAGTGCGCGTTAAATATCCATCTAAGTCTAACGCTGCGTACGATGTCGCCCTTAACGGTTGCGTTGGGTGCCTACTCAGGTGTCTGCTCGTCGTATTATTTGTCACTTGACTGTGGTTCTAAAATACGACGCCCTCATAGTCAATGAAAAAAAAAATCGTATAAAAGAAAAAATCATCAAACAATAAAGTTTATAAAAAATTAACTTTCTCTGGTTTTCTAAAAACTATAACTATCGCAAAATTGAAAGGATACTTATTTTCCATTTACATTCAAACTATTTTGATTTGATCTCGAAATTATTTCTACAATTATTTTTCCCATCCTTATACTGCTCCATAGCTCATTCGAAAATTTTAATCGGGGAAAATCTATTTCCTCATTAATTGCTAACAAAACCCATACTTATAAGTGATTTTTTTAAATATAACATAAAGAAATCTGTTGATTGCAAATACCAAATAGCACTTTTGCACAGCTAGCTTCACTACCTTCTTACATTCTAGAGCTAGCAACGGTGGCGTATTAAAGCCAATAACCCTCCTAAAACTCGACAACTAAAGCGAGTCTAATTTATTAGGGATACAGATATTTTTAACGTCATTGCATTACAGCGTAAACAAGCAAAAAAAAATCATGATTATTCTGTAGTATTATTGAATTTTCAGTCTTGTAATCGAGTCAATAGTCTTGTAAAATATAGTGCAAATCACTTAGTCAGTTCAGAACAAATAATCACTAAGGCTATTATTTAATATTGTATACCCCTTTTGGACCGAGATATTACGATCGTGCGGGTATAAAAGAGAATGTTCAAGCTCTTCAAAAATATTGATACTGAAACAGCTGACCTGTACCATTCGTTATTTGTATTAAAAAAATGACTTTGTTTTTAAGGAGTTGCTGTCACTGATGTTGTTAAACGCATTTTTTTTTCAATAAAACTCCAAATTTAGACTCATTATTTCAAATCAGCGCCATCTGACCGCCGGTCTTAAAGGGATATGGCATGCAATGAAATAAATCTCCTGCCTGCCTGTCTTGAGACCACAAAACTGATCGAAAGGATTGAAAGTATGTAACGCCATAGTTCTCTCTTTTAATTCTAGTTGGTTTAGTTGTCAACAAGGAGAATTTAACATCTTATGGTTCTAAAGGAGAAATTTTAATCATTACGCAAAGGGCAGGACATTTTTCAGTACAAATGGGAAAAAACAGGACATTTTACATATTTTAGGACTCTTTGAAACAAGCAGGACAAAAACTAAAAAAATAGTACTGGACTGCCAAATGCAGTACGCCTGGTCACCCTAAGTATACTAGTATGTAAACTACTTTATTATAAATTAAATTATACATTCCTTTTAAAACTGAGTTAAAAACTTGGTTACCAGTATTTTTGCTTAAAAATTATTTATAAGGAATATTTCCATATGTCCTCGACTTATCTCGGCGAGTATAACGTCCTTTAACATTACTTAAAAGCAGTTCAAGCTGCTTACGATTTCAGAGCAGAGTTGTTTTAGATTTTTCTAGGTGAGGTGTAGACCTCCGGGCTCGACTCTTAACTGCAGTTCGAAATTACATTGGCCTTTGCCAATAACCCTCGAAAATCTACTTCGTAAATTTGAAAAGATGTTTTTTTTTTTTAAATCTAGCAGAGTAAGGTAGCTGATATTTTTATATTTAGTTGAAAATCGGTGAAAACTATTAGAAATATATCGGTTGTAAGTACCACAACAACAAATGAAAATTGTTTCGCACATTTTGCTTCATCACTTTCCTATATTCCAAAACTAGCAAAGACGTAAAAATAAACTGAGCGGGAACAATTATTAGGGAAAACTTTTCTATATAAAATAAAATTATACAATTCTATTATCTTTATTAAAAATTAGGAAATATGTTGAACTGATTCATCACTTTTTCTGTTTAATAATTTCATTCATGTGATATTACTTTTTATTGCAAAAAAGAGTATACGATGGCTTTTTCTTTAAAATAAAAAGCAGCACAACTACAGCAGCAGCAACTTGATACAACTTATATACACCTAACTCTTTACAGCACAAAACTTTGTATTTTCAAATAGCTCGAATTTTCATTGTTTGAAAGCTCTGGTGTCTTCTGCGCCACTTGTCAGCTGTTCAAATTTCAAAGTGTAGGGGACTGTGGTTTAGATTCTGTCGGAGGTTTAACAAAACAAAAGAGTGAAATCCACTCGTATAGGGAAAGAGCATTTTCGGCACTGGAAAGAGTGAACATTAACTCAGACTGAGTTAAAATTGCTCTTTTGTTTTAAGAGTGTAAGCTCCAGGTCCATTTGTCAGCCTCGTATCATTTATCAGCCTCGTCATTTGACCGCAGTTCTAAATTACCGAATCCTCTGCCAGCAGCCCTCTTCAACCTATTTTTGCGATTTTCAAATCCATTTTTTTAAGGTATGATTTTTTGTTGTTGTTGAAAATGTCTTCATATTATGTCATATATGTATAAGGGTATTTTTTTTTGGTATTTATCAAGCCATCTAGTTCGACGTCAAATTGGTTGAAGTTCTGCCGTAACCTTATCGGCAGATAAATATTTTAGAAGAAAGTCAATACTGGAGCGTTTTTTTTTTCTTGGGCCAAATTTACTCTCAAGAAAAGTTACTCTAAACTAAGATATTTTACCCTTTTGTATAAATAATTTCTAATTTCATAATAATAATATTTTAAAAAGTAAATGCAAATCAGGGCAAAATATTTCAAAACTTTTTTTTATGGAACTTTTAACATCGAAATGCATACTTCAAAACAGTAATAAGTAGCCCGAAGTAACGTTTATTGCACACACATCATATTAGTAATTTAAAATTTTCCAGGTGAGGTGTCGATTTACGGGCTCGCCTCTTAACTGCAGTTCGAAATTAGAAAGGCCTTTGCCAATAACCTTCGAAAAGCTATTTTGAGAATTTGAAAGCCGGTATTTTGTTTTGATCTAGCAGAATAAGGAAGCTGAAATTTTTATATTTTGTTGAAAATCGGTTAAAACTATTAGAAATATATCGGTTGCAAGTACCACAACAACAAATGAAGATTTTTTCGCACTTTTTGCTTCTTTACTTTCCTTTATTCCAAAACTAGCAATGACGTAAAAATAAACAAAGCGGGCACAATTGTTTGGAAAACTTCAAAAAAAAAAAAAAAAATTGTACAATCCCATTGTCTTCATTAGGAAATTTTTGGAACTGACTCATCACTTTTTTTGTATAATAATTTTATTCAAGTGATATTACTTTTTTTGGCAAAATCGGTGAAAAGGTGTCTTGTTCTTTTTAAAAAAAAAACAGCTTTTGCTGTTTACTCTTAAAACAAAAGAGTGAAATACACTCCTATAGAAGAAGTGCAAATTAACTCGGACTGAGTTAAAATCGTTCGTTTGTTTTAAGAGTGCACGAATAATATTTATTGAGGAAAATATATTTGATACAACTTATATACACATACCTCATTACTAGAATACATAACTTTTGTATTTTCAAATAGCTCTAATTTTCATTGTTTGAAAGCTCTGGTGTCTTCTGCGCCACTTGTCATGAGTTCACATTTCAAAGCGTAGGGGACTGTGGTGAAGATCCTGTGTCGGAGGTTTAACAAAACAAAAGAGTGAAATCCACTCCTATAGGGAAAGTGCATTTTTGGCACTGGCAAGGAGTGAACATTAACTCCGGCTGAGTAAAAATCGTTCGTTTGTTTTAAGAGTGTAAGCTCCAGGTCATTTGTCAGCCTCGTCATTTGACCACAGTTCTAAATTACCAAATCCTCTGCCAACAGCCCATTTCAACCTATTTTGCGATTTTCAAATCTATTTTTAAGCTAGGATTTTATTTGTAGATGAAAATTCTTTATTTTAAGTCATCTATGTATATGTTTTTTTTTTTTTTTGTATTTATTAAGCCATCTAGTACGACGTTTAAATTGGTTAAAGTTCTGCCTTAACCTATCAGCAGTTAAATATTTTAGAAGAAAGTCAACACTAGGGGTTTTTTTTTTTTTGGGGGGGGGGGGGGCAAGTTACTCTCAAGTAAAGTTGCTCTAAACTAATATATTTTACCCGTATGTATAAATAATTTCTAATTTCATTATAATAATGTTTAAAAAAGTAAATGCAAATTATGGCAAAATATTTCAAAACTTTTTTATGGAATTTTTAACACCGAAATGCATACTTCAAAATAGTAATAAGTAGCCGGAAGTGACATTTCTTGCATGTCACATTCGTGCAATAATTTTGACCCCTACTACAAATGTCTCTTTACTAGTATTACAATTTTAATGTCCTTCACTTACGTCGTTGACTGAAGCACAACCGACTTCAAAGTGTCATTCGGAAGAGGAAGGACTTATCCATTATTAGGCAACATTTATGCACTGCGTATTTCAGAACGATAGCCAATTTAAATAAATTGCTTTGTCATCAGAAGAACAGAAATGCCCTTTAATAACTGCGAAGAAGTATTTTGCCTTTCCTGATGCATGAAATGACTTTTCCTTTTTTAGGGAACTTTTGAGGATTTATCCCTGTAATGCTTGAGTTTTTATTTTCATCCCAAAAAATATACATGTATCTTTAATACTCATACATTAAGGGAAAAATACTGAAAAAGTTCAACTGCAATAGAATTTAAATAATTTGAATTTTTAAAATGTTTTCCATATGATAAAAACCAACTACAAAATTCCAATTTTGATAATAATGACTAGAAAACTACTAAATATATTTCAAAATAACCCTTTTTGACAAAATCAATTTTTCAAAACAATTTGTGTTATTGCTACTAATATTATTATACTTTGAATACTGCCGAAAACGTAATTTCTCAACAGTTAATAACCACACTCTTTAATTTTGAACACACTTTTACTAAGTCATCTATGAGGTTTATTAGTAACTACAACTTCAAAATGGAATTTAATAGATAAAAAAAACACAAATTTGTCGAGAGGTTTTGCTTGTCGAAATTTGTTAGAGCCCCCGGGAGCTCTAATTTAAATGAATAAAGTGGATTATGTTACTTGCGGTTGCCAAACGGCAGCAGTATGCATTAGAGGGTTAAAATGTAACAGAACGTTTGATATTCTAGTGGGTACTTGAAGTTCACTCTAATAGGGTCTTTGGAAAAAATAAAGTTTTAAAATATTCGAAAAGCAATATCAAGAAAACTTAAAACCGATATTAATTTTGTTAATAATTATTTTCCCCCCGCTTCATATGTTTACCTGAAGCACAAAATGCATACGGGCTTATTTTACTTTAGTTAATGACTTTTATGAACACAAGAACAAATTAAAATAACATCGTGAAAACTCGGGAGCGTTTTACAATAATAACTTATAGCTCAAGCAGTTATTTTAATTGGTAAAATTTTATATGGCTTATTTGTTTTCTCATCCCACCAAAGGCATTTATACTTATAATAGTATTTACCCCTGCTTTCAAAAACAGTTATCATCACCAATATTAAATCTCAAATTACCATTTAAATTGCTGCAAAGTCCGGTTACGCATAATATTTATATTATAAGGGCATCCTTTGGTTCATCCGATCACGGAAATATGGTGATACATTTCAATACACAGCTATTGCAGTGATCCGCTTTAACAGTGAAATCAATCACAATAGTTTTAACAATCTACGTATGACAATTATAATACTGTACGGCATAGGGGAGAGTGTTGTACCTTGGGACACTGACAATTTCTAAGAATCTATTGGCAATATTCATACATTGTTTATTTATAATAGTAGCCTTAACCAACATACATCATCAAAATAAAACTTAACACCAGCATCATTGAATTGATGAATTGGTGACAAAAAAAAAATATATCATATCCCCAAAATAAATATTTTTCTCATTCTAAAATAATTTTTTACCTTTGTACTTTTACAAAAAGTCAACTGCATTTTATTTTCTTCATAAAAGAGAAGATTTTAAAATATTTTGGTTATGAGAAAATAATGATAATGCATTTAGATTGGCCACTATCTTGCTTCTATTTAAACCATGTAGTGTGTTGTACCTTGGGACAGTAAAGCATATTGTATCATCATATAATGTTAAATAATTTGGACTTGCAATTTTGCTGTATAATTTAAATTATTCTTGAATAATGAAGTTTTATTTGTGTATTTCCTTGAAAAAACAATAAAGTTGGTTTCCTGACACAAAAAAATTAGTTCAAGTGTATGACTATTGACTGAATTTTAAAGCATGTCCCCATCAGGTACAACATCATGGTGTACCTTGGGACAGTTTATCATCTCTACTTTAAATGAAAAGCAATTTTTTAATTTCAAGCTGCCAGAATTTTAAAAAAAAATATTATAGAGGAATATATTGGGGTGTTGAAATGCTGCTTTTAAATTTTTATTTTGACTATAATTATCGAAGAAAAAAATTAAAATGTAAAAATTGTCCCAAGGTACAACACTCTCCCCTATATATCATATGCTTTCTTATATAAAAAAAAATGACGTCATTTTTTTGGTGACAATGTCCATTTTGAAGACGTGATATTCGACGTCAAATAATGACGTTAATCTGACGTGAATAAATGACTCTTTTGTGACCATATGACGTGAACTTTTCGTTAACAAATAACGTGAATTTCACGTGAAAGGTGGACGTGAATTTCACGTGATAAGTGGACGTGATTTTCTTGAAAATAGAGGACGTGAATTTCACGTGACAATACGACACGATTTTCACGTGATCAATTGACGTTAATTTTACGTGACCAAATGTCGCGCTTTTCGCGTGATCAAATGACGTTAATTTTACGTGATCAAATGACATTAACCTCACGTGACTATATGACGCGATTTTCACGCAATTTTTTTTATTTCTATGTAATTTCAGTCATGGTGTAAAACAAAATTTTTTAAAAAAATATTATACAATATTTTGAATTACAGAGATATATCATTTTCAAAATATGTAGTTAAAAAGAAATTTCTAAATTAATGACTGTTAACATACTATTCATAAGTCATTAATTAAAAAAAATCTTTTACTAATTATTTTGAAAAAGATACTCTTCATAACTTCAGAATATTCCATAATATTTTTCAAAAATTTATATTTTACACCATGATTGAGACTGCATTGAAATAAGATGAGAAAAGAAAACTGTAACTCGAAAACTATTTAGTACATAATTAAGAATTTTAATATGATATTCACTTTTTACTTCAAAACATACTTTCTAAACTATTATTATAGAGCCTAAGCAGTAAAAAAAACTTACCTAATTATTTAAGGGGTCACAGGAGTCTTAAAAATGTGCAAAGAAGATACTACATAGCATAGTCTGATCTCTCTTGTAATTTTTTAACTACTCAATAAATGAGTATAATTTTTTTATTTGTAATACTACAAGATTTATTTATTATAAAACAAGTTTTAAAATTTATGAAACTTTATCCAAAACTAAAATAAATGATATTAAACATGAAGGTACTTGAACACACTGTGATTAGGCTTGCGCGGCAAATTGTGAGGTCAAAATTGAAAAAATGCCCAAGAAAATGACTTTATATTGTACAAATATGTACAGACTAGGACTTATACCTAAATTCTCAGCTCAATTTTAATTAGAAATTATTTTAAGAACTTTTTTTCTAAAAAAATTATTAAAAAATTAAAAATTTTGATTTTAAATTTTTAAAAAAATAATTTCTAATTGAAATTGAGCTGAGAATTTAGGTATAAGTCCTAGTCTGTGCATATTTGTACAATATAAAGTCCTTTTCTTATTCATTTTTTCAATTTTGACCTCACAATTTGCCGCGCAAGCCTAATCACAGTGTGTTCAAGTACCTTCATGTTTAATATCATTTATTTTAGTTTTGGCTAAAGTTTCATAAATTTTAAAACTTGTTTTATAATAAATAAATCTTGTAGAATTACATATAAAAAAATTATACTTATACATTCAGTAGTTCAAAAATGACATGAAAGATCAAACTTTGCTTTGTAGTATCTTCTTTGCACATTTTTAAGACTCCTTAGACCCCTTAAGTGTCACCGGAACATTCAGAACCACAGGTTGGCAAATTTAAATCTTGATATTTTAAATAAATACAAATTCATTTGGAAGCAAAACATTTTTATTTAAAAAAAAAACAATAATCAACAAAATAAACAATTGAAGAATTACATCCATAGAACTGCTTCCATAACCAGACGTTCAAGGAGAAACTGAAAAAGGAAATATGTAAATATATTATAGATGCAAATATATATTCCCAGAATATTTTTTTTTTAATATAATAGACTTGTCCATCTAAAATATATGTATAATCAAACGTTTAAAGGAATATAGTTTTACAGTCTCTTTAAAATATTTTCTATATTTCCATAAAAAGATTCAATAACTTTGCCTTTAAATTTTAAAAATGGAAAAGTTTATTTTTTTCACCTCAAAGTATAGATTACACAAAATAAATAAAATATTAAGAGTACTATTTAACTGCTTAGCTGGCATTAAATTCAATGAATATTCAAGGAAATGAACCGAGAAAATGTGCAAGGTATTTGAATTAAGGTTCATTTTAATGTTTTAGATCAGGGGTTCCCAACCTTTTTGCACATGCGTACCACTTGACATTTGAGAAATATTGGCGTACCACCTGACCCAAATATTTTAATAAACATAATATTTACTCTTCTAAAAGTGCTCAAAGGTTTTTTTTAATAAAATTCCTGAGAAAACTTCGTATTTAATGGTTAGATATTTGCTTATTTGTAACATGCAAAGGAGAAATAAAAATATTAAAATGGTATTAATTCACAGTTTTATTTATTACTTATAGGTCTACAACCATACAAATAAAAATCTAGTGCAAACTCAACAAAAAATTAATCATCATACAATATATACTTTTATAGTCTTTAGTGTGAAAATTGTTCTTTGCCTGTGATTAAAATATCAACATTGGGAGTAATGTGGAACTTATCTTCACTCTTATAAGTTCTTTTTAACACTTATTCTGCTTATATGTTTATTTACAAGAGTTTGGAAAATCCACTCTCATAGAAGTAACTCCTAACAAATGGCATCAGAAATAACGGAGCTTGTGGGAGTTCAAAGGGTACTCTGTTTTATATTTGATCCAGAATTTAATTAAAAATTTCTCTTTAGATCTGAATTAAAGTTGATATTTAATTTATACTAACTTAAATGAGAAAAATCCAATGCAAATTTGATTGTTCACATCTCACATTTTGTTTCTCACACTCTTTATTGTTCACATCTCACAATATTTTGTTTCATTTACAAAAAAAGGTTCACTTTTTATAAAAAAAAACATTGCATTTGAAGCATTTTTTTAACATTTCTATTAAAAAAAATTCAACAAAAATGGAACACATTTTTACTTCTTTTTATCCTTTAAACTTAAACTGCTTTCGGTATTAAATAATTTTAATTTGTTAAAACTCCTCTGTTGCCTTAATAAAATATTAAAAAAGGAAAAATGAATCAGAAAATGACCAGAAAATAAAATTTTGAAGCAAATACCATTTAAATAATGCGTACATAACAAATTTTTTTTAAAAAAACAATTACTCAAAATTGAAAGATGAAATATCAAAATAGAACTCAAAATCGAAGACGCTCAAATAATTTTTGTTGAATAACTGGAAATGATAGTTTTATAGCTAAATCTTTAGTTTCATAAATAAATATTTAGTTTTATAACTAAATCTTTTAAAAATTATCCCAAACTTGTCCTCTTTTTCACTGTACAAGGATTTAAAAGACCGTATTTATCTTCAAAAGCTCACCATCGCTCACATTTTTCATATCATTCTAACGAACATTTTCACTGTAACGGGTGCGGGTTCGATTCCCCTCCTTTGCCCTGGGTGTACTTTCCTTCTCTGTGACAGTAAAAACTCTTTCTGTGTCTGTCTTACTTGACAAGGATTATAAGCGGGTCTTTGATCAAGCACACAAGTCGGAATATATATGTAACTACCCTACCCTACGAACATTTTCAGTTCATCGCCTTCTTTTTCAGAAATCTACCCAACAAATAAAAAATAGCTTGCTTACTAGCAAAATTTACCAACAATAATTAATTTATCTTCACCAAACCCTATTCAGATGCAATTAATAAAATTTCAGGTGGAAGTATGTCACTAATAAAGCTACTTGAACTTTCACTTAATATACGGTGAAAAAAGTTCAAAAAGTTTAAAATTAAAGTTGAAAAAAAGTTTTTGGCAACTTGACTGAATAAGATATAAGAGATTTATATAGATTCTTTGAGAAAAGCATGCAAAGCTAGGTTTATTCGTGTCCCATTAGACCCCACAGAGTTGTTTTTTTATAAATGACCAAACACAGAAGCATTTGTACTTCACCACAGTATTTGACATAAACTATCTTAATCTAGGACATTTCCTCTATATAAAACTGTATTTTAATTCACATATAAAGTTTTTATTTAATACTTCAAAAGTGAAAAACAAGGTACACTTTTAATTAACTTTCAATTCGCCAAAACAACAATTCTTCTACATACGTTTAATTGCTGATCTTTGGTTGTTAGAATGTGAAGTGTAGCTGTTACAATACTGTAGTGTAGAAAAATTTGTAAAAAAGTATATTTTTCCCAGCCTTAAGGCCATTGTCCCATTAGCCCTGCGTCCCAATAGCCTCCACTTTCCCCTATTTCAAAATAACCCTCTTTTACTATAGTTAAATTTTCAAAGCAATTTATTTGGAATGTAGTACTAATATTATTATACTTTGAGTACTGCCAAAAACATAATTTCACTTCAGTTAATGTAACCTCACTCTTTAATTAATTTTGAATACTCTTTTACTACAGTCATCTATGAGGATTATTAGTAACTAAAACTTCAAAATGGAATGTATTATATGAAAAAAACGCAAATTTGACGAGAGGGCGCTCTATTTAAACAGAATAAAGTGGATTATGTTACTTGTTGCCAAACGGCAACAGTATGCATTAGAGTGTGGGTTAAGAATATTCATTTTATGTAACGAAAATAACAGTTGAAAAGAGTTGTTTCCCTAAATGAAATTAAATTTCTGACATTGGCAGTCCAAAAAATTGATATTTCATGCATGGTTTATTTGGTATTTTTAATAACCCTTTCAGCTCCAACTTTATTTTTTATTCAAAAACTTATGAAATAGATTCATTAAGCATCCAGAATGAAATGGTAAAAAACAGGGGTCTTAAATTTTTAACTGAAAGGAGAGTACGATTCCAATTTAAGGGGGAAAATTGGAATCGTACCTTTTTAATAAATGATAACAATGTTTTCAAGCTAATGTGTTCAATGTTTTTTAGTTAAAATTATTTTTAAACATCTTAAAATGCAAGCATGAAGACTTAAACAAGTACACTTACTTAGTACTCTTTGTGCCCTGCAAATAAGGCCCTTGATTTAACAGGTATCCATGCTTCCAAGGGAGACTGAAAAAAAAAATTAAAATATTATAAAAACTGCTAATATAAATACCCAGCATAAAAAATTAAATTAAGAAAAAACAATAACCTTGTCCATCTTTATAATATGTAATTTTGAAAGTTAAAGGAATATAATTAATTTCAGGAGTTTTTTTTTATAAAATAATTTTTACATTTCCATGTAAAGATTCAATAATTTTGAATTTAAGTTTAAAAAATGGAAAGGTTTATTTTCATCATCACTAGAAAGTATAGATTACACAAAATAAATAAAAAGTACTCAACTTTGATTTTGTTTGCAAAATTTGCTGTTTAACTGCGTAACTGACATAAAATTCAACAAATATTCAAGAAATTGAATAGGGAAAATGTTTAAAGAAATTGATTTTTGGGTCACTTTTATATTTTACATTATGAACATCTGAATTAAAGTTGATATTAAAAATATATTAATTTCTGATAAAGGTCACAAAGGAAACAAGAATAACGCCTAATGCAAATTTGACTTCATAATAATCATATGAATTAGAAAATGTCTGCGCCAATAAATGCTTGTAAGAATATACAAGCCTTGTTTAGTGCAGTGAAATAGGCT
Organism: Hylyphantes graminicola; assembly: GCA_023701765.1. Lineage (NCBI taxonomy): Eukaryota > Metazoa > Arthropoda > Arachnida > Araneae > Linyphiidae > Hylyphantes > Hylyphantes graminicola. Next base: position 42,476,251 of record CM043112.1, read on the forward strand.
GTTAAAAAATTAAATTTGAAGCTATTTAGCCTTTAATGGTAAACAGCTTTTGTAATTCATAATTCAAATATTTTTTTCCCTATCCCACTTGAAACAGTTGACAAAATTAAATAATACGGGCATTAATTATAATTTTAAAAACTTACACTTAAGCTATCTGAAAAAAATATTAAACAGAAACACGAGAAAAAATTTAATCATCTTATTTTAATTAAAATGGTTATTAATCTAATACATTAATTTCATGTCAAATTAAATTAGTAAAATATTTAATTTTGTGACCATATTTATACGATATAATTTTTTAAAGAAGCTGTTAACCAATCTAAAATTTTAAATGATATCTTTATCTGCAAAAAAAAAATAATATAATTATCTGCAAATTATTTTATTAAAATAATTCATTTTGAATAAATAAAACACAGAACTTACATATTATCTGTGCTTGAACCGGTTTAGCAGCCTACAGCGGGAACATTGAGCTATGTAAAAAAAAACGGAATTGTAGAACAAAAGAAAAATTGCAGGAGGGGGGGAGTGTATTTAATTCGATTAATGCAAGCAATCAAACTATTACATTACGAGCGGGTTCTTTGCTGTATTGCCCTATCAATTACAGATTGGGTTATTACTGACATTATATTATTGAAGATTAATTTGTTTTGTTCATGTAAAAGGAAGATACAACAACAATGCAAAAGTCTCGAAAATATTTAAGTCTTGACCAATGCCTGTTTAGTTGAATTAAAATTGCACATGCACACAGTCAAAAAGTTGCACCATTACGACAATTTAGTTTGCACCTGTGCTTCAAACACACTAGGGTTCGTTGATTTAAATCAACTTGATTTAAATCGTGATTTAAATCAATGAATTTTTTTTAAAAATTTAATTTAAACCAATTTTTAAAATTAATATTTAAATGATGACATTATGCTGAAAAAAAAAGCTTATGAATTTACATATATGCATTTAATTTGTAACATGACAATTCCAGAATGCCACTGATAAATTGCCAAAGAGCCACTGCAAAATTTTCAAACACTTTAACAACAGTTAGACCGATCACATAATGAAATAATGGACTAATCATTCAAACACAAGGCTATCAATTTATCAAGTATTATTTGTAGTTTTTTGTTAATCAAGTATTTACCATTAAGTTAATTAATAAAGTACTGTTTTAGAAATATTTTACAAGTGACATATTTTGTGCATCTGATTTGGAAGATTTTTTTCTTCAATAAACCTGCAATTGGAAATTTCGAATTTTTAGTATTAGTACACATTTTTAATTTTTAAATTATGGTATTATACATATAATTAGGCTTACATGTTAAGTAATTTTAGTAAAACAAATTGTCTGGTACCATGAATTCAAAATTCATTAAAAAAATTAAACATTTGATTAAAATCTTATTCAAGTAAAAAAAATAAGATTTCAATAACAAAAATCTGATTAATTTCATTTTTTTAAAAAAAAAAAAGAGTCCTGAACCCTGCAACACAGTATCAGATGGTCTAACTGATTGACAACCTTTTTCATGGTTGGAATGCACATCTTGCAGGCATCTAAAAATATGCATTATTGAAGGCACGAAATAAATAAATTAGTGTACAGTCCAAGATTGTGAAAGTTTACTATCAAATCAGATCACATGCAATATTGAAGTAGAAAGTAGTAAACTTAGTACAGTACAGTTCCGATTATCCGCTTTAACCAAGCTTCGAAATATTTCTAGGATTTTTCCGACAACTACCAACAAGATTCTGAACAGAAAATGGTCTCGCAAACCCGGAAAAGAAATCCAACAATAATTCCCCCATTACTTTTCTTAAATTGCTGCCGAGAAACGCCAAAATAACATAAAACAAAAAACAATTAAAGACCTTTTATAAGTGAAATAACTATTTCAATGTCCTGCATATGAATTGCACGTAGTCTGTATTACATTTGTACTTAATATACACTTAGACATACAGAATTGTTTTATTTACATTTTTCGCTTTAACCGAGTTTTTCGGTTATCCGAGTTAGTCTCGGTCCACATTAACTCGGATAATCGGGGTTCTACTGTAAGTATATTGCATGGTTGCCGAAAAGTTATTTATCATTCTTTAAATTCACCACATTTTGCAATTTGTCGTCAGGCCACCGACTAGGATTTTACCATAATTTTGTTATATATATATATTGTGAACACTGTACATATATATACACTTACTATGTGAAAAACTATAAAATAACTTCAAAATGCAATAAAAAGAATATCACTTTTAACAAAAACGAAATGTTACAGATACAATCAGCTTTCATTGTCTTTTTTTAAAATTATATTGCACTAATTTCATTTTACTTTTTTTTTACTATCCAAAGTGTGTTACAAGTTACAATACTTACTTTCTTTTTTCAAAATATTTTAAAACTTTAAACCTTCAGATTTGGAAAGATAAAACACATAAATATAAAAAGGTACGATCTCTGACTGTCTAAATTAGTAACAATTATCCTCTGCCATGAAGTCGGTACATGAGATTGAGAAAAAATATCAATAAAGCAAAAACGTAACAGTTACCCAGTTTATTTGCTTGGTGAAGCAAATTCATTTTTATAAAGATAGATTGAGGATGAATGTTCTAAATCTTATAATAGTTTAGTTCACTAGTGACGAAAAAGATATAAATCTTTGTTTCCAGTCGATTGATGCACAAAAAAGTGTAAAGTATAATGCAGATTACTTATACCTCGGAAACCCGGATTGGAGCATTATTTTCATATGATATTCAAATTTGTTTAAGACTTCAGTCCATAAAAAAGCAAAAGGAAACACAATACTACAATGAATACATACTAAGGAAACTAGCAACTGTAGGTTAACACTTCATGAAAACAATTTTTAAAAAAAATAAATACTTACTTTGTCGGAGCTGCCGGTCAAATTCATAGAGACAACAACAAGCTCTATGGCGGCGACCTTGGTAGCGTCTCTCGGAAACTCCCGCGCAATACGAGATCGAAGTAGAAGTTAGTTTGGATGACGCCTAGTCGGCGTGAAATCTGACGTCACTTTAGTCAGTTTGGTCATTTTGCGACCGGCAACATTGACGTATTTGCATCGCGTCTTTGGGTGACGAAAATATGACGTCAGGAACGGCGTCAATAAAAGACGTGAACCGAACTGACGAAAACATGACGTCATATTTTTCGTGAATTTTTACCGATTGACGTCTTTTAAAAAAATATGACCTTATTTTCACGTCATATTTGACGTGACACGAGTACTTGGGGCTGGGCTGCCAACTGCTGAGACAGTTGGACATCATGACAATTTGGGCAATGTGTTGAATGGATTTTCTGCCTCTCGGTTGGGATTTTTAATCCTTTCAAATGTTCTGGTCGTAGTCTGGTGGTTGTCGAAGCTATTGTCAAATGTCCTGTTCGTAGTGTGGTTATTGTCGAATCTATTGTCAAATTTCGTGTTCGTAGTCGGGTTATTGTCGAAGCTATTGTCAAATGTCCTGTTGGTTTGGTTTGGTTTGAATTATCGTTGCACTAGAGCTACACGAGGGGTATTGGCGACGGGCGTCGTATTTCAGAACCACAGTCAGGTGACGAGCCAACACCTGAAAAGGCACCCAACGCAACCGTTAAGGGCGACATCAATGTCCTGTTGGTAGTCTGGTTATCGTTGAAGCTATTGTACGGTTACAATTTAGAGCAGGGATGGAGTATTTAAAATTATTTTCGATAGGTCTTTGGCTGTCAACTGCATTGGCTTCTACGAGAGTTGACGCCAATTTTCCGCAACTATTATCTTTATTTAATTTATTACCAACTTTTCATGAAAAAGATACTTTGATCGAAATAATCAGTTCTTTCATTAATTTCATTAACACTAAATGGTAGTTAAAGATCATCTTCATCAGCCGTATTCTCGAATCTTCATTAGGAATGCCAAAGATATCCTGGATATCTGGAAAGTCGGTACGAAGTTATAGTGAATTCGTTTAATGAAATGAATATTTATATGCAATATGCATAAATGATAGGAATATGAAATAGATTATATCTTAATTTCCTAATCAAGTAAGTGAAAATCAATTGTTATCGAAACTTTTTTTTTATCGTTCGAAGTTGCGGTTATAGTTGCTTTGACCCGAGGGCCTTAGAGATTTCATTAGAGGTTTAGAGCAGGGATGACTTTTCGTAGTCATCTAAACTGCAGAAGCTTCCATAATACTTGAACCATTGTTGCAAAAACTCAATTATGCCCTAACCTTTAAGAAAACATACAAAAAAAAAAATTCAGACCAAAACTGGAGCAACATTTCGTTGCGATTACTGCAGTTCATCTTCCTACGGCAGTATCTCGAAATTCTGTTTCTCGACCTATAATATTAAATAAATAAAATGTATAAAAAAAACTGATGTTAAGATGTTTGCTCTGGAATCTACTCGAATTTACCCATTGCAAAATAACACATTCTAAACTAGTTTATTTTGAACTAAATTTAAACAACGATAATCATAAATAGATCTTGGCATGGTTTGTCATATTAAATTTTTCTTTCTAGAGTTATATTTCCATACAGTTTCATAGAATATTGAAACACCTTCCAAACAAAAACAATTGACGAAAAGATTACATTGATACACACTACTGAAACTATGTTATAAAAAATCGCCATATTTAAATGCTTATTCACAAGAAATTTCAACCAAATGTCACGAATAAAATTTGAAAATTTTATTGAAACTTTGTGCAGAAAGAAAATATATTTAATTCCATAAATAGATGCATTCGATTGTATATTTTAAAAGCTTTAGTCTCAACAAGATTTCTCAAATCTAAATAGATTTGAGGTATTTCAGAGAATTTTAATTGAGGTAGCTAAATATCTCAATTAAAATTGAAGTGGAAAATAATATCAAATCAAACAAAGTATAATATAATTACAGTTATACTTTGTGCTTAAGGTACACTTGTCGTGATTTAGCTGGAGCTTTGAAGATTCTATTTAAAAGACTAGAATTGCGTAAGAACGATTTTTTTAAAAAAATTTCCTGCATTTGCCAAATGTATGCATTATGTACCTACAAAGGCGACGGTTGAATTTTTGGACCTTGATTTAGATTTCAAGCGGCATCCTATTGGCACACCGTTAATTTTACAAAGAAAACTGTATTATTAAGCATATATATTTCTAAAAAGTTTTTTTTATATATGTCACTGCAAAATAGAAATAGTGGCATCTATAGTTAACACATTTGCAATACAATACATTTAGAATATTTACGTTTGAGAAACATCTTCATACACATTTTTAAGCAAGTTCGAGAGTCAGGATACTTTATTTTTTAGACTGGTAGTTATACGCAGTTGCGTTTCCACGGAATTTCTTTTTGTCGCCATGGAACAGCTTATGCGTGTGCTCTGATCTCCCATGGACACTGAACTATTTATGGTGATTTTGTTTTTCAAAGAAGAATCGATACCTTATACTACTTTAATAATAATAATAATAATAATAATATTAATAGTAATAATAATAAAAATAATTGTAATAATATTGATAATAATTATAATAATAATAATAATAATGATAATGATAATGATAGTGATAGTGATAGTGATAGTGATAGTGATAATGATAATGATAATGATAATGATAATAATAATAATAATAATAATAATAAAATGAAAATAATTATAATAATAATGATAATGATGATGAGAGAGAGAGAGAGAAAGAGAGAGAGAGATGTTGACGTCAGACAGGTACGAGATTAATGGGCACTAAATTTCAAGTCCATAATTCTTTTAGTTCGAGCTGTAGAGTAGTTTCAGACTTTCAAATGTGCCAATGTTCAATAAACACCTTTTTAGAATCAGCACACTCCACAACGTGTAGAAATCACAAAATATCTATACCGGATTTTTGACGCCATCGAAATACTATCATTACCCTAAATTTAAACCAAAACAGATGACGTCAAGTTAAAGCTTCTGTTTCCTTCCACAATACGTTCAAACATGCGATTGGCAGATAATTTTGGTTATATTTATCCATATTTAAGCCAAACTGGCTAGCAGAAAATTAAATTAATCAATGAAATTTTAATGCAAGCGTAGGACGAAAGGTGTTAGAAAATGTATTAAGTTAGAACTAGTTCAACTATTGTACAACGGCATAAAATGCATTTTTCTCTGTTTAATAACTAGTAATTAACGAATAAAATCAGATGTTCCGTTTTTTTTTTTAAAGTGATTGATTAGATCAGTGGCATCGATTGAGGCTTCATTCTTTTTCGCTCCGAGCATATCCATTTTATGTTAATCTCCTTGTCATGAAGAAAGTGAAAATGAATGTTATCTAACTGATTATTCTTTGATCTCTTCATTTATTTTTTTCGTCCAAAAAGGAGATCTAATCATCTATAGTTGGCGGGTGGGAAGTCGCCATTTTTGTTTTAATTTATATTTGAAATAACTTCTAAACGCCCACATGAACCGAAGATGATGAGAGGTATAAATAAAATAATGTGATCATTTAAGAATATTTCTACTTCAAGCTTTTACTTAAATTACTTTTCTTGGAGATTTTTGTTTTTATTTTTTTCTCTGCTCCTTTTGCTATGTTATTAAAAATGATGAAAATGATATTCAGTGAAAATATTTCTTATCCGATAACACTCCAAAAATGACAAAGAATTGCTAACAGAACTGTTTTGGTTAAAGTAGAATAGAAAAAATTTAATTGAAAATATTGTTTAAATATAATTTATTTAATGATGCAATTAATAACATTATAATAAATTGATATAAAATGCAAATTTCTGAACAGTTATCGTTTGGTAAAATAGTAAAATTTGTTTAAAAAAATTACTGGACCGGAAGATTGAAAATTTACTTTTCTACTAATAGTATGCAACTAGTTAGTATAAAAAAGAGGCAGTCCATTGGCAGCACAGCACTATACCCTCTTAAGACCAGGATGTTCGTGTATGTCAATAAATGTTATTTGTCTATGTATTTGTGTCATCCTTCTTTGTGTGTCTCTTGTGACTATCTCTTCTGGCGAGCGGGGCAACGGGCTATAGATCCCATATTAGCTCTTCCCACTCACTGTCATTTGTCATCGTACCAGGTCAATTTTGGAACTAATTAAGGTGTTAATTGTTTGTGGGGAGGTTTTAAAAACGGCAGGGCGAAATGGGCAAGCAAAATGCAGTATGAGTTGCAAAATGATTTTTTCCTCTATGTGTGCCTGCAATAATTAAATTAAAATTCACTACCCATAAAACGTCTCTAAATCAAGTTTCAGAATCACCTAACTTCGAATGTCAATTTTTTTCTGGAGTTGGTGGGATATCAAAAACGCGTTTCTCATCAAATATCTCCAAAACACATTCCTGCACTTTACCTGTCCACGGCAGTTTAGACTCTAAAATCTTAGACTTGTTATATACTATAGAAATAGCAATGGCGCAAAAATGAATTCGCCAACTAGCGTGAATAATAATAATTAAAAATCTTTTTTTTTCAATAAAATTGAATTATACAATATTATTACAGATTTACAGAAATTAGATACCACATTTTCTGTTTAATACTTTAGTTTTTTAAATATTTGTGGAACCGCGGAGGGGGGTACTAGGTAAACAGTGGGTTTAACGAACCACAAAGACTTTTTTGTTGAACATTTATAAAAGACTACTTTTATTTAACATGAAAATACAATCTACAAACACAGGACCGTCTTTTAACGAACTGCCCCTCTGGTTCCACACAAGTCTTCTTCTTTTTCTTCTTCCACTCGGGGCCCCGTCGGGAACGATCGCAGCGCCCCCTTCAATATTATTTATTGAAATTGTTTAAGTTACTACGGAATAATTGTCATAAAAGTAAAAAAAGGCAGCAGCTAATGCTGTTAAGTACTTTGAAAGATTTGCATATTGCTGCGTTCCATGTCAGTTGTCGGCTTCGTCACGTGCTGCAGAGATCTCTCGCCAACAGTCCTCCAAAAGTCATTAATTTATCACTTTGCATGCCAATATATTTAAAACATCAGACTAGATAGACTACATGTTTATATTCTCTTGAAAAAATCGGACAATTAAATGTCAACTTTATGTAGTACAATTATAAGAAATGATTTTCTTTTTACCTTACAAAAGTAATCATGCATTGGGGAATCAAAATTGACCTGAAAAAAAAATTAAATAAAGACAGATTATGCAAGGCAATTTTTTTTACCTGAGTAAATCACTGCAGTGAAAAAATTTTGTCGTTTTTTATTTCTTTTTTAGTAACCGAGACTTTTTGGAAAGACTGCAGTACTAGAGACCGCAAATATCACCTGCGGGAGCGCATAACAAAGAAATATCCAATACCTCTTGCGACCTGGCGTCCCCATTTGGGGACATTTGTTAAAACCTCCCTACATACAATTAACAGGTTAATTAGATACAAAATTGACCTGGTTCGATTGAAGAAGATTTAAATATCAGTTTTCAGCCTTTGATTAAAGGTATCAGTCATTAATTTCGATATAAAAATAAAGCTGAACGAGGGTCAATACGATATTAACGGTTTTTTTATATTTAATTTTTTTTAATTTAATTTTTTATAGTAAATTTTAAAGGCAGTTTGCATTAAAAACAATGTTAAAATAATCTATTAACTACAAATAAGTTAAAATGCCTTTTTTTGTTTCATTTATAGCAAAAAATAAGGTGCAATATGTGTAATGAGTTTAAGTCATGTCCTTAAGTAACTATTAAACATAATTTTCTTTTAAATTTCTTTGAAAAACATACTTTTTAGCATATCTTTGTATAAAAAGTATGTTGAGATAATATAAGAATGTACGTGTAGGATTTTGCTAGGATCTTAAGAGGACCATATTTCCTATCTAAATTTTCGTAAGAAAGCCCCAATAAATTCGTATGATGAAATATCTACCTAACAAAGTATACGCAAGTAATGCAGTAAATTGTTTAAATCAAAGGGACTGGAGGGAGAGAAAACAAAAAAATGCATAATCACTCATTCCAAAAATATTCAGCCGGAAGCGGGTTCATTGATTTGGATGATGTGATTAGTTAGGTTTGGCTTCTGTTTCAACCAGCACTATTTCCTTTCCGAATTTTCTTGAGAAAACCACAATGAATGAGTATTATTAAACGTGTGCTTACTAAAATATGTGGATAATTTATTAAATTGTGAAAAAAGCACTTTCTGGAATAGTTCGCTTATACTGCTTCATCGTTCATTCCAAAAATTTAATAGTGAAAAATGATTTTTGCACTAAGTGTGCGCATAAAGAAATGTGTCGGTTGTAAATACCAAATAGCACTTCTGGGCACATTCTAGAACTATCAATGGAGTAAAAATGCCCATTAGTACCACCCTCAGCTCGACAACTACAGCAGTATAATATAGCATGTAAGGCCTCTTATAACAAAAATTCTACATTTCTATTAAAATGCGTTGAAAACACAGTTACCAGTGTTTTAGATAAATAATTTTCCAGTTTCAGGTGGGGTCCCAGCCAAAAAATTCTGCAGAATTGCTTCAAAAAATTTCGATCTTTCAGTTACCTTTAAGAAGTCTGCAGGGTTTTTTTTGAATCAACAGAAAATTTAAGTATTCCGAATAGGGATTGTGTAGTTTTTCTGTAGCAATTGTGCAGCAAATCCATAGTCATTTCTAATGCTTCAAAAAAATCTGCAGTTATTTTAAAGTAACAGAAAAGTGAAGCCCGACTACGGATATATCTGCGGTTTTTTTATGCAGCAATTCTACAGTCATTCTGAAGTCATTAAGGCATTTAAAAAAACTGCAGTTATTGTGAAGCAATATAAATGCAAAAACTGACCACAGATGTATCTGTAGTTTTTCTGCGGCAATTCTACCACCATTCTGAAGACATTTCGGCACTTAAAAAAACTGCAGATATTTTGAAGCAACAGACAAGCGAGGCTTTTTTCTAACTATAATATAGTTTGCTCATATATTTACAGAACCAACTTCATAGCAAGTTTCGATAGCACAGTCGTTAGAGCACTCGACAGCTATATAATTCCCCTCAGATCGAACCAGCGCTCCTACTTCCCTAAATGGTCAGAAAAACAACCCACTCGTTCGATAATTTATTTCTTTATTATTTTTACTTAAAAAACATTTCGCTAGGTGGCGCCGCGTTTTCTTAAAAAAAGCCAAAGTATTCTGCAAAACTGCTTTACGAAAACTTCAAAAAAACTGCAGTTTTCTTGAAGCAATTCTGCAGACTAAGTGTTTCAAATTCCTTCAGAATTTGTGAAGTTTTTCTAAAGTTTTTTTGTGAAGCAATTCTGCAGAATTTTTTGGCTGGGGTGTCGACCTCCGGGCTCACCCCTAACTGTAGTTCAAAATTACAAAAGCTTTTACCAATAACCCTTTAAAAGCTTTTTTGCGTCTTTCAAAGCCAGTATTTTGTTTTTAATTTAGCAGAATAAGGTAGTTGACATTTTCATATTTTGTTGAAAATTATTAGGAAATATGCTTACTTAGTTACTACTTTTTTTGTTTAGTAATTTTAATTAATTGATATTGCTTGCACAGGAACTGTAACATCAGATCCTTAGAATTCTTTTCAAAAAAGCAGCTTTAGCTGTTTACACCGAAAACAGTGGCATTATGATCCAGATCAGTAGTCAGCTACTGCAGTTCAAATTACTTAGCCCTCATCCATACATTCCTCGAAAGCTATTCATACTGAAGTAATATTTTGCCTGAAAATTTTGGAATGTTTTGCCCTTATGTAAATGTTCTTGTTTTGATCAGTTTGTAGAAACGCTGAATTGATCTATTAGTAAAAAAATGTATTTAAGAAGAAAATCACAGCTAGTGTTTGTTTTTTGCTTGCATGAAAGTTCGACGGTATACGCTAAAAACAAGTGCTCCTATCTTTAACTACGGATAATTTCTTATTTCATAATAATATTTAAAAAGTAATTGCAAATTAACGGCAGGAAAATCAACTCTTTTTTAGGGAACTTTTAACATTGAATTGTAGTTTTGGAAAGCAGTAATAAGTCACATGATGTGGCAGTCCTTGCATATGAGTGCATTAATCTTGGCCACTACCTTTATCTTTACAATTTTTTAGTATTACCTTTTTATTCTAGAGGAGAGCGGGGCTAAACCGTACACTCTTTTTTTTTTTGCCTTGATTTCAAGCTAGGCGATTCCGTCAAGTGATACAGTCTAGATGTGGCTGATCAATCAAATTTACAGTAACGATATCGTTTCGCTATGCGTATGAGTATCAGTGTCCCAGTAAAAATAAAAGAAAAAACTATTTTTACTATTTTTCTTATAATTTTCGTCTTGTTCTAAATAAAATGTAAGTGAAGAATCTTTTCTTGTTTGCTAGTAACTGTAAGATCATAATAAACTACTTATCTTAAATTTTGGTTGTTAGCGATGATTGGTTAAATAATAAAACTTAAGGTTATTTTAATATATTGAAGCGATGTAGAGATTGCTGCTTAATCGTACGTAAGTGGACGGTTTAGCCCCAAATGGTTTGTTTTGGTAAAATACCTACATCGATTGTAACTTATGAGGAAAGTTCCTCGAATGGGGCTGCCATATTGGCGGTCAAGCCTTTTACAGAATCGGCATAATCCCCAAAACTGAGAGCCATTTCTCTGTTTTACCAAATAGGCGACTCTCTCTACCAATTTTGACACCCACATTACATTTAATATGAGCTCTCTGTGGATGTTAAAGTATGCCGAGATTTAATTTTACGGAGAGAACACGAAGCCAAATGGGCCCCGAGGGATCTTTTACATGCCACATTATAATATGATGTACTTGCAGAAGATTTCCCAAGGAAAGATGAGGAAAGTACAACTGCAAAAAATGTTAGTTTTATATTTCTTCTTTACGTTTTTTTAAGTCTCCAAATAAAGTACAACTGATAGGATTGTTATAAAATCTTAGAACTTTTTTATTAAAGTCAACCTGATTTTTTATTGTAATTTTTGTTCTAAAATTTTACAATTGTATTGCACATTTTCTGAGTTACTACCTTTATAAGCATTAAAAAGTTTTTGTACAGTAATCTATTACATTACAGTAATTAATTACCTAAACAGATGATTTTTTAAATGTAGGTGTAGCCCCGATAAAGCTCTGGATTAGCGGTCGCCAGTCGCCAACTGACGACTATTACATCGAAAGTGGCTACCTAGCAATCGAACCCCAGTCGCCAAAATTGGCGATCATAATTTTTTCCTTTTTGTTCAACAAATAATTAATACTGAATCTACATTTCTAAAATAATAATAAAACGCTCCAATTCTTTTCTGTCGGGAAGAAAGACTAATTTTTACAATGAACTTTCGCTACGCACCCTGTCGTTGAACTGCAGGTACATAAAATAATTTTCTCCTTTCAATTATGGCCAATCACATAATACTTACTTATTTGGTATGATCCTTTTTTTACTGTCAATCTTTTCATATAAAAAATATCCGCAATAAAATAGATATTTATGCAACTAGTGCGAAAAGTAATGCTTTTTAAAACAAGTGGATTTTATTTCACGAGCGAGGTACGAGCGAGTGAAATAAAGACACGTGTTTTAAAAAGTTTACTTTTCGCACGTGTTTCATACACTATTTTTTATAATTGCGTGAAAAAAATCAAATCTCATTGGTTCAAAAATAATTCACGTGCTAATTAGACTAAAATAGACTAAGAGATGTCAAGGAAAACAACCAATGAACTCGCAGTTCGGAGCGCGTGACGCTATAAAAAACCAATAAGTGTGTTTCAACAGTTTGTCAAAGAAAGCAACCAATGAGCTCGCAGTTCGAAGGGCGTGACTTAAGAAATATTCCCATCGCGAGAAAAAAAATTCATTGATTCAAAAATAATTCACGCGCATAATATTTTTAAATACAGCAGATCGATAAATCTTTGGATTTTATGAGTATTATCAAATCGAAATTTTACTTGAAATGTTGGCATCTTATAAAAAGAGTGCGACAAAGTCTTTTTTTCACTGCTTTTGGGTGAAAAAAAGTACTTTTTTTCACTGTTTCAAAAAGTCTAGCTTTGTGCACGCGTCTGATATTGAAATTATAATGTAAAAGTCGGCTTTTTTTCACGCAATTATAAAATAGATATTTATGCAACTAGTGCGAAAAGTAATGCTTTTTAAAACAAGTGGATTTTATTAACAAGTGGAAATAAAGACACGTGTTTTAAAAAGTTTACTTTTCGCACGTGTTTCATACACTATTATTTATAATTGCGTGAAAAAAATCAAATCGCATTGGTTCAAAAATAATTCACGTGCTAATTAGACTAAAATAGACTAAGAGATGTCAAGGAAAACAACCAATGATCTCGCAGTTCGGAGCGCGTGACACTATAAAAAACCAATAAGCGTGTTTCAACATTTTGTCAAAGAAAGCAACCAATGAACTCGCAGTTCGAAGGGCGTGACTTAAGAAATATTCCCATCGCGAGAAAAAAAATTCATTGATTCAAAAATAATTCACGCGCATAATATTTTTAAATACAGCAGATCGATAAATCTTTGGATTTTATGATTGAAATTTTACTTGAAATGTTGGCATCTTATAAAAAGAGTGCGACAAAGTACTTTTTTTCACTGTTTCAAAAAGTCTAGCTTTGTGCACGCGTCTGATATTGAAATTATAATGTAAAAGTCGGCTTTTTTTCACGCAATTATAAAAAAAATTTGCGTTAAATATCACTTTATTTTTGTCATATATACTTAGTTTAAAACTGGCTACTAAAAATCCAAATGTGGCTACCATTTTTTTTTCACTCTGGTAGCCACTGGCTACTATTAAAAATTCCCAGTCTAGAGCATTAAGCCCCGAACCCCGGGGCTATTTCGTACAAGGTAAGCTTTTTTAATCGCCAATTTTCTTTTGTAAAAAGTTCCAAAATGTTTATGTTTGATCAGTAGTCTAATAATACAATACATTGCTTTTGCTCATATAACCTTTACTTTGTAATTTGCTATGTATCGACGTGTCATTCGTAACAGGAGGACTTATCCATCATTAGGCAATATTAAAACGATACGTATTTCAGAACGACAGCCAATTAAAATAAATTGCTTAGTTCTCAGGAGAACAAAAATGTCCTTTTATTAACTGTGAAGAAGTATTTTACCTTTCCTGATGCAGGAAATGAGTTTTCCTATTTGTAAAACTTTTGAGGATTCCTTTTTGAGGATTTAAAATGTTACAAAACGTTTGATATTCCAGTGGGTACTTGCAGTTCATTCTAATAGGGTGTTGGGATTATTATAATAACAAGAAACAAAGTTTTAAAATATTCTTAAATTGCAACATCGAGAAAACCTTAAAAAGGTATTAGACACTATTAGGAACGAATAATGCATATCATACTATTTAGGATTTATACGAAGCGTGATAAAAGTGTCCAAGTAATGGCATTTTAACCGTCTAAGTTGCGTTATTTTATTTGGAAAATTTTGACATGACTCGTTTGAAGAATCCAAGGGGAAAAAAACTTGATTGTCCAGGAATCTTCCCAAATTTGGGTTTGTTTGGCGACTTTGGCGACAAGGATTTGGTTTCTTCTTTGGTTCTTCTCTCGTGGTATAAATGTATGGCCGGTGTCTGGCTTGAACCAGAATTCCCGCGAGAAACGAATTAAATGAGAAACCGCTTCCTTACGGACAGATATCCTATCAATTGAGGATTTTTTTTCCCCGGGACTCTTCATAAGTTCTCTCTAACCCCAAATTGCATTTGGACTTATTTTATTACAGTTAATAACCTTTATTAGAACAAAAACCAATTAAAATATTAACGTGAAACTCGAGAAGTTTTACAATAAGAAGTTAACGCGTAAGCTGTAATTTTAAATGGTAATTGACGCGGCTTATTTGTTATGAAACGCATTTATACTTTTAATAGTACCTGTTTTCCAAAACTGTTATCACGAACTATATTAAATCTCAAAATTGCAATTTAAATGACGGCAAAGTAGGATTACACAAAATATACCACAAGGGATTTATACCTCCCTTAAAGAGAAAACACCAGCAATTCCAGCCACCCAATTATAGATACACCTTCACCATTAACAAAAAGGTATTTAACTCAAGAAAAAGTATTTTAAAGCTAATTCTTGCCTCACTACCTTCAAATGGCCCGCGGAAGCGAAGATAAAAACGCTTAAATAGCTTTCTATTCGTTTTAATGACTAGGTTCGAGATTACGATATGACGTCTTTTATGTGGCGTTCTTTGATAGGCGGAGGCGTTGTAATCTCAAAGCAGTCGTCTTTGTTTCTTTTGATTTCAAACGATTTTTAATGTTCCATTGCGCTTAATGAGATCGTTAAAAAGGAACGTTTGTTCTGAAGTCAGAATATTCGAGTTCTTCTGCAATAAATTTAATTTTCCTATTTATTCTTATTTAAATGTTATTATTTATAGGTAAATATCCTTAAAGACCATTTATATCCCTTTCCAATCGAGCTATCGTTGTTCAAGTTTTTCAAAAATATCGATACCGAAACAGCTGACTTGTACCATTCGTCATTTGTATAAAAAATGACGTTGTTTTTAAGAAGTATCTGGCATTGATGCTGCTTAAGGTAACTTAGACAATAATACTCTAAATATTTAGTCTCATTAATCAATGCCATCTGATGGGATCTTAAAGGGTTTTGCATTGATGTATACAGATACATAATATTTTATACCTTGGAAGCATTGATGCATACATATTACATAATATTTTATAACTTAGAAACTTGACAAACAAGTTCGTTAACCTGTGCGGTTAAAAGCTACTCAGAACCTCCGTACACTTCTCGACAGACAATGTTAGTGATGCATAAGGAAATAAATCTCAACTTAAAAGTCTGTTTTCTAGTTCTCATCGATTTACCGCCCTTTTGTCTCGAAATTTTTATGTTTTTATATACTGAAATGATTGGGATACTTAAAAATGTATCCCACAACAAAATAACATTTCTAAACGCATCTAGCTTACAAACATAAAAAATCTGCGTGCAATATTATTTACAGTTCCAATCAATCAATCTACGAACCTTAAACATATGAAGTTGGGGAAAAGCCACTAATTCGTTCATTTTAACTTTATTTATTTTTTAAAGGGGGAGTTATTGTGTCCCAGACTCCTAGTGTTGAAAATATCTCTTCCAAGAAAATAATTGCGAGAGAGAAATCATTCAGGATAATGATGCTCGATAAATAAAATTAAGAGTCAACATCAGTGACATATCTAATGTATTATGTGTAGCTTTAGTACTTCCATTATATGTCGAAATAACACCCCATAATTCAGATTTTTTCGCCACCAGCTATAATAATTGTAGTTTGAAAAAAAAAAGAAAATATAATATAAATTGTGACGGAATCATTTTCTTGGACTAGCCGGATCGGCTACTATTGAACCCACGAACGTTTCGCCCCTTCTAGGGACATCTTCGATACGGGGGAAGGACGCTCCGCGTCGATGCCACAAATGCTTCTTCCATCTCTCTCTCTCCGATGTGACGGAATGCATCTCCCGCGTATCAATGCTTCAGTGACAGAATAATAATTTTCATGCTGTTTTGCAACAAAATTATGAGTATGAGCTAAATTCCATCTGGTTACTCATTAAATTTTTATGTATGTGTCGAGGGAATGAGCTTAACTTGGACTCTAGCTTTGATCGGCACGCTAATTACATGCCGTTAATTGACATCATCAGACTTCAACTGTTTACGTACTTGATCAAATTAATCAATTTTATTTAATAAAAAAATGCAAAAACATAGTGGTAGTAAGTAAACAAATTTTGTAAGAAATGCATTTTGTCAATGGGACTATTTTCTCCTTTTTTTTTTTTTAAAGAGAAAGCTGTATCAGTGAAAGAAGTAGCAAGAAATAGGTCTTTACTTTTTTAAGTTATCTAGTAAGTTTGAATGAATTAACATTTATAATTTACTATTTTGAGCAAAATAGCAATGCAAAATTTGAAATTTGAATAATCCGGCAAAAAATGCAGTTAATCGAAAAAGTACTACACCTAGTTCGTGTCGCCAATAGCCCTCGTGTGCTCTCTAGAGCGTCGCTCTAGCTCTCTAGAGCGACGATAATTCAAACCTAACCTAACTAAACCTAGTTCGTTAAATTAAAATATAAATATTAAGTTTTGGTTTTTTTTGTATTCATTATTGCTTTTAAAAGTTGTTCCCGGAAAAGAAATCCCTCTTTTACGTATTTTTTTGTAAAAACTGTTATAATTTAATTATGAATTTATTTTATACCCTTATATTGGGTAAAAAAAATATGAAACTATAATTAATAAAAATTTTTAATAATTATAAATATATAAAATAAATTAATGAATATTTTATTTTGCTCAATATCCTAACTAATACGAGGCGTGTTTTTTAAGTAAGTACCGTTTTGCCACACGGAGGGCGCGGCGCTGCGATCGGCGTTCTGCGCATGCGCACTGTGTACCTACATCTCTTGTCTACTCACTGACGATATTGCAATCCGATTTGTCATTGTTTTACGTTTTCTGCTGAGTGTTTAAAATGTCTCCGATAACCGTGAGTCCCGCCGACTGTGAAGTACGGTCTGTTATAAGATTTCTTAGTGCTAAAGGCCTAAAATCAATCGATATTCATCGCGAGATCTGTGCAGTTACGGACAAGACATTATGAGTGATGGAATGGTAAAGCGGCTGTTTTCTCTCACCTTATTGTCCACTTGCTGCACCAAAATTTCATTAACGACTGAAGGACGCCCACTCCGTTGTTCATCATGAACATTCGTGCGGCCTTCTTTAAATGATCTCACCCACTTTCTTATCATTCCATCACTCATAATGTCTTGTCCGTAAACTGCACAGATCTCACGATGAATATCGATTGATTTTAGGCCTTTAGCACTAAGAAATCTTATAACAGACCGTACTTCACAGTCGGCGGGACTCACGGTTATCGGAGACATTTTAAACACTCAGCAGAAAACGTAAAACAATGACAAATCGGATTGCAATATCGTCAGTGAGTAGACAAGAGATGTAGGTACACAGTGCGCATGCGCAGAACGCCGATCGCAGCGCCGCGCCCTCTGTGTGGCAAAACGGTACTTACTTAAAAAACACGCCTCGTACAATTACTCATTTGACAATCCCTTTTTTTTTGTCAAAAATATTAAATTTAAGCTTACTCTGAGAAAATAATAAGACATTTCTTAAAAGACACTTTCTAGATAACTATTTCACATTGGAACGGATGAATTGCTGTTACAGTTCTCTTTAATCAATGAAAAAGTAAGCAATGAAAAATTCTTTCATATCGCTAAGGGAAAACTCATTTTCAATGACGTGAAATTAAATTTCAATGTCAATTTAATGGGGAATTTGTCGATAGACAATAGGCATATGTCCCTCCGGACGTACAGACAGACGGACATCGCGTCAGCATGACAATACCTACTTTTTCATTTTTAATTCTTTCGAATTAAAAAAAGAAAGTTGGCTAAAAATGCTAAATTTTTTCACACCTCTTCTCGACTTTCCAGTGTCTTCTCATTGTTAACCTCGAAAAACATCGATCGTGCCTTAATCAGTCACTCTAGTTTCTGAGATATATAAGCCCTTAGGCGTTCAGAACGAGTTTTCGCATTTGCACCTTACGGTTTTGAGCGTCAAAGTTATAAACTTGACTCAATTTTAATGAAAACTACGAGTACTTGCCGAAACTTGTCATTTGGTTTACAAACTCAAAACCGGATCAGTACCCCTTTCTGACCGAGTTATTACGATCATGCTGGTATAAAAGAGAATGTTCAAGCTCTTCAAAAATATCGATATCGAGGCAGCTGACTTGTACCCTTCATTATTTGTATAGAATATGATTTTTATTTTAAGGAGTTGGCTGGCATTTATGCTGTTTAGCGCATTTTTTTTTTCAATAAAACTACAAATTTATTCTCATAATTTTAAATCAGCGCCATCTGACCGCCGGTCTTAAAGGAACACACTAGGCTGGTTTCCAGCTACATACGGCAACTATATTTCAATATGCTTCCATATGTTTTTCTGACGAGTTTCTAAAATTTTATTATTGCACCATAAGTAGAAAGGAGACTTATCTGAAAAAAGAAGAGTTTTTTTTTAGGAGGACCGATCGAAGTGAAAGTTTTTATTAACCAAAACACTACGGAAAAATGTCGATTTTTGAGTAACGATTACATTGATTTTTTTAAGATATGTCTTAATTTAAAATTAGTATATTGTAGTGTTGTTTAAAAATATTTATTTTATCTGCTACATTTCTTTTCTCGAGTATGGTGTAATATATCCTTCCATTTTCTCCGTTTATTTATTACTTTCTTTTCATAAAAAAAATACTTTGTTCGAATCAATCTTATTCTCATAATCTATGCAGCACTCAGTTTACTAATTCCATTAACACTGAATGGTAGCTAAAGATAATCTTCATCAAACAAATTTCCGATTCTTCTTTAGAAATTCGAAAGAGACGTGGATATCTAGAAAGTTGATGCAACTTTGTACTGTTTTTTGTTACTACTTTTGTTTAATTTTTATATGCAGTATGAATAGTGATGAGAATATAAAAATGATTCTTTCATATCTTCTTAATCAGGGAAAAAAAGATTATAACCTTAAGGGCGAATGGCGAATGAGCCTGAATGACGGCGAGTCTCCAAATCAAGTGCCTGCTTTTTCTTTTTTAAATTAGATTACTGCATATGAATATTGCCTGACTGCCTGAATATCTTTACAAAACGGTTTTCTATTGGATAAATATAAGAAAGTGGCCTTATATGTATCTTTATAACACTTTTTGAAAATGTTCCAACTATTTCAGATAAAATAAATTATTGTATTTTTTTTATCGGGCTTATTTGCCCTTAAAAATATATCTCTATTTTTTTTTATCGTTCTGACTTGGGGTTACAGTTACTTGAACCGAAGGACTTCCGAGCTTCCATTGGAAGTTACCTTTAGCGGGGACGGCGTAAAATAACATACTACATTTTACACAAGTTTATTTGGAAATATATTGAAACAATTGTAAATATTATTAGTTCTTGGCCTGGTTTGTCGTTAAATTTGTCTACAGTAGTATTAAAGTAATATTTTCAAACAGATATTGAAACACCTTCCTAACAAAAAAAAAAGACGAAAATATGATCAGGTGATACCAGCTACAAAACTTTGTTGCAAAAATTGCCATCTTTTTGCTTATTTACTAAGAATTTCATCAAAATGTCAGGTATGAATTTGAAATTTTTAATAAAGTTTACGAAGAAAAGTCATATTCAATTCCAAAAATAAATGTATTCCAATACACATTTCAAAACCTCTAGTCTTAACTACTAGATACATCAATTAAAATTGAAGGGGAAATAATATGCAATCAAACAAAGTAACATAATTCCAGTTTTACTTATTCCACTCTTATTTTCGAATCCATCGCAAAACTATAATCACCCTATATTTCATATTAAGTCATTGAAATCAAAACTGGAGGATCCGCCCAAAAGAATACCAAGACCAATAATACCGAGTAAAGCCTTTAACCCTTCTACAATACGCTCAAACCTGCGATTGGCAAATTATTTGGGCTATTTTTATCCGAACTCAAGCCCACCTGGCTGGCATAAATTAAAATTATACATGAAAATGTAAGGCATGCGTATAATGAATGTTGTTAGAAAGTGTCTCAAGTTAGAACTAGTACAACAATTCTGAAACATTGCAATTTTCTCTATTTAATTTCCGATGATTAACACATAATTTAAGATACTTCGTTTTCTTCTAAAAATACTTGATTTGATTAGTGGCATCACATCGATTGAGGCTTCATTCTTTTTCGCTCCGAGCATATCCATTTTATTTTAATCTCCTTGGCATAAAGAAACCAAAAGCGAATGTTATCTATAACTGATTATTTTTTGATCTTTTCATTTATTTTTTCCCCAAAAAGGAGATCTAATCATCGTGCTCCTCTTAATTTGAATTCTCACTCCATCATACAATTGAATTGAATTCAGGAACGTTCTATTGTTGGAGTGATAGGAAGCCGCCATTTTTGTTTTAATTTCTGTTCGAAATAACTTCTTATCGCCCACATGAACCGAAGACGAGGATGATGTATAAAAAGTGTAAGGAGATCATTTAAGAATAATTCTACTTCAAGCGTTTATTTAAATTACTTACCTTTTGGATTTTTGTTTGTTTTTGTTTTGTTATTTTCCCTGCCTTTTTTTTGACGTTACTTGAAATGTGATATCTTCGGTGAAAACATTCTTATCCAGTTACAATTAAAAAAAACGCCAAAGAATAGCCGATGCGGAATTATTTGGTTTTTAATTATTGAAATGACTTAAAAGAGTATGCAATTACCTTTAAATGTGTATTAATCATTTATTGAGTGGTAATGAAAGTCGTGTAAGATTACACTTCCCTATTTTTATTTTCGAAATATATTCAATTTCAAAATACTTCACTTTAATTACGTTTTGTTATATTTTGATATTTTACAGATCTGCACAGAATAAAATTACTGACTTCTTGGTTTTATCTTATTACAAAGCAATTTTCTCCTAAACCCAGGCAGCAAGCCTAATCGGCGAATGGTTGGCCAATCATCGATTTCGTCGGCAAATGATTGGAAATTTTTTCACGAGATCGGGAAGATCTCGCGCCAATTTGTCACTCCGACGTCTACAAAAACTGGTCGGTTTGTGAGATCGGGTAGAGATGGGGCTAAAGTCGTTTGCCAACCAGTAGATTTGTTGGTATTTTATGCGTCGGTATGCGAGATCTTCCCGACCTCGTCATTCGATCAATTAAAAGTGGTCGTTTGTAGAGATTGGGCCGATGTCGGTGCGATCTTTCAATTCGATCATGAAGATAATAAATTTTATAATTAATAGATTATTGTAACCAAAACGAAAAAAATTTAATGACTAACCGACAAACCCCCCTGTGATGGGTGAAACGAAGTTTTTTTATTTGTTTCAACTCAATAAGCTAAAATGTTTCTGAAATGTAGCGTGCATTTATCAAAAATATATAATCTTGATATTTTCAAAATGGATAACGATTATGTCGAATCATATAATTTTTAATCACGAACTTTGTAAACGAAAACATTGCAATGACAGAGGTTCTTTAAGTTCCGTTGTGTGCACGCTCAGGTGTTGATTTCGTCACTTGACCAGGGTTTAAAATTACGAGGCGAAATTGTCTGTGTTAAAGCTCCTTATAAGGATGACTAGAAATAGACAGCCGGAGAATTACCCGCAGCAGAGTTTCTAACACGCAAGTGTTCGCTGAGCAAGCACACAAGCCGGAATATATGTGTACCCACCAATATTGTGTAAGAAACCGGATGGCATCCTCTCTAGACCTCTGTCTCTAAAAATTAGATGGATCCACTTATGTATTTGTGTACGTGTTTTCTTTGTCTGACGAAGGTTTATAAGCGGGTCTCTGACCAAGCTCACAAACCTGAATATATATGTCGACCAACCAACTAAAGAAACCGGTGGTCAAGCAACTATGGTAAGTAAATTTAATAATTTATCTTTTTTTAAGTGTTTTGGTCTGTCGCTTAAAATAGTATACTAATACGATTTGTTTAGCTTAATTTTTGTGGACTATCAAAACCAGAAAGGTTGGAAGATTTAAAATCAGATTTCGTTATTTAGGTTGCTGATCTTGTCAGATGATTTTGATTTAGATTCAAAGGCACTTATGAAATCACCTAATGAGTTTAGCTTCTGACTTCCAAACAATTGTTGATTTATATGTTATATATGATAAAACTTTAATTTAAAAACTTTATTTCTATACTTATAATAAGTTAAACACGAATTAAAATTGTTTCGCAGCCAAATGAAATGCGTAATTTTTAAAAATTTCTTTCAAATTTCGAAGTAAAGTAATTTATTTTACCAAGACCTTTATTGAGCTGGAAAGCCCAATCGGTTTGCCGTGCTCTTAGAAGGTCCTAGGTTCGGGTTCAGGCATTGCAGGTGTCGGCTCGTCACTTGACTGTGGTTCTGAATTACTACCTACGTCGCAATAGCCCTCGTGCAGCTCTAGTGCATCGATAATCCAAACTAATCTAACTAAGACCCATATTAGAGTTGGTGTAACTAAAATATTTTGATTTTTACTATCAGCCCAACCTAAATCCGAGTGGGAGGGGAGGGGGCGAATACAGGTACACTTCCACCGTTTTTTAGTAAGTAATATAAGAAGGTACAACTGCGGAAATAAAAAAGTACCCACTAGTGATTATTTTGGCCGTTAGTCATCTTATAGAATCGGATCTTTTTGACATTGTGAATAATTAACATTCTGAGTTAATTGCATGACACAAAATTTGCATAAGTGGCCATCTTCATATTAAAAATGTTACAAACTTTAAAATTTCCAATAGTAACACCCTTTTTTGAGTCCATATTTCAAATCTATGACCTATGTTAATGCGAAATGCCAAATTTTGTTAGTTTTTAAGCATTATTCGAGGAATTAGAGACGTGCAAAGTTTAGGTCCCATAATGTTAAATGAGTTGCACATAAAAAACTATCCCAATCTATAAATAATTAAGATAATTAAACGATTTTTTACTGAAAAGATATTATAATAACCCAAAAAATTGCATTAAATATTGGGATATTTAAAACAATTTTTATATTTTTAAATGATTATTATATTAATTTTTTTTAAAAAATATGAATAGAAACCCCTTAATATTTTTAAAGAAATAAATTTAAGACATTAAGTTTAAGCGAAATCCCAATTTTTGAATTTTTTTATTTATAATTTGCTGAGTAAATCACAAAATACTTTTTAATTACTCATTAGGGGACTGTGTATAAGATTTCGTGTGTAATTGATAAATAAAAACGGCCTTGCATGCATGCTTGCTTGTCATTATAGAGATGGTCCCCAAAATGTCCATAAGTGATTCGATTGAATAACTCGTCAAATATTCATTCAAATGTAACAAAAACTTAGATTTAAGGGTTTTCAAGAGAGCTTAACATTTCTAAGCTATTAAAATTGGGTGTTGCTATTGGAAATTTCAAAGTTCATAACATTTTTAATATGAAGACGGTCCCTTATGCAAATTTTGTTTCGTGCAATTACTCAGAATGTTAATTGTTCACAATCTCAAAAAGTTCCGATTCTATCGGGTGAATAACGGATGAAATAACCTCAAGTGGGTACTTTTTTATTTCCACAGCTGTACAGCTGCGGAAATAAAAAAAAAAGTATCTCTAGTGATTATTTCAGCCGTTAGTCACCCTATATAATCGGACCTTTTTGAGATAGTGAACAATTAACAATGTGAGTTAATTGCATGACACAAAATTTGCAAAAGGGGCCGTCTTCATATTAAAAATGTTTCTAACTTTGAAATTTCCAATAGCAACACCCAACTTTAATAGCTTAGAAATGTTAAGCTCTCTTAAAAACCCTTAAATCTAAGTTTTTGTTACATTTGGATGAATATTTGACGAGTTATTCAATCGAATCACTTATGGACCTTTTAGGGACCATCTCTAAAATGACAAGCAAGCATGCATGCAAGGCCGTCTTTATTTATCAATTACACATGAAATCTTATACACAGTCCCCTAAAGGGTAATTGAAAAGTATTTTGTGATTTACTCAGCAAATTATGAATAAAATTTTTTAAAAATTAAGATTTCGCTTAAACTTCTTGTAATAAATTAATTTCTGTAAAAATATTTAGGGGTTTCTGTTCATATTTTTAAAAAAAAATTAATATAATAATTATTTAAAAATATAAAATTGTTTTAAATACCACAATAATAAATGCATTTTGTTTGGGTTATTATAATATCTTTTCAGTAAAAAATTCATTTCATTATCTTAATTATCTATGGATTGGGATAGTTTTTTATGTGCAACTCATTTAACCTTATGGCACCTAAACCTTGCACATCTCTAACTCCCCTAATAATGCTTAAAAACTAACAAAATTTGGCATTTCGTATTAAAATATGCCATAGATTAGAAATAAGGACTCAAAAAGGTGTGTTGAAATTGGAAATTTTAAAGTTGGTAACATTTTTAATATGAAGATGACCCATTATGCAAATTTTGTGTCATGCAATTAACTTAGAATGTTAATTGTTCACAATGTCAAAAAGGTCCGATTCTATAGGGTGACTAACGGCTGAAATAATCCCTAGTGGTACTTTTTTTATTTCCGCAGCTGTACTAGAAGAGTCTCGAAGTTTGCGTTGTATAGTCAAAAGGGTTTGTATTCAAGTCTTGCAGATTACTCTATGACCACTCAATTGCATTTTATTTTTCAGTGTTCGTGCATTGTTAATTTCGGAGGATCGAGTATATAGGATAACCAGCTGAATCTTCAGTATAAAGGGGTTTCCATGGAAAGGAATTGGCGAATTGATGCTTGGTAAGTTCCCAATATTTTATTTTAACTTTACTTATAGTGCAATTATAGTACAATTATAATGATGTAAAGTACTTGTGTATTTATAAGTAACGGTAAATACGCAGAATACTTAGATATTTATTTCTTGATATTTTTTCCATATTTTATTTAAAATGCTACCCAATATGGTAAATTTGAAAAAAATTTGACAGAAATTTAAATAAAAATAAACCAAAAAAAAAAACTTATGGAACAATGATGAAGTAATGTAACCTTGATAACTAAACTCTTGTCTAATGTGTAATAACTATCCCTCTCCAAGCGATATATTTTATTAAAACTTAGAGCTCTTTAGTGATCTAATGCATTGCATTTTTTTCTTAATCGTGGAAAAATATTGATTTTTTAAAATATCTGATAATAAATAATTATTAACTGCATAATTTTTTTTAGATCAGTGTTTATGATATTCAAATAGTTAAGAGGTATTAAAAAAAATATAGTATAAAAATTTGTTTTTCTGCATTTTAATGACTTACAACACATGAGCGTTAGCCAGTTATGATAGAAATATATATCTATTAAGATGTAGTATTATCACTGTTTATACTTATATTGTAAATTGTTGCTTTCAGCTGCTGTGAGACTGTACAGCTTCAGGATACAACAGATCATGTGATAGAAAGGAACATCTTCAGGGCGTAGACTACTACCAAGTACTGCATTTTTATACGTGTATTTTTATTGTTACCTACCATTTTGTTAATAAAAATAATTGAAGTAGTTCTTTTTTCTTGTGTTCAAAATTAATTTTTGAGTGTCTACAGGATTGCAGTTTTTAATAAATTTTAAATTAAGAGTTAAGTTCAATAAGTAACTGTTAAAAAAGGGAGTTAATTTGAAAAGTGGTGAAAATTTAAAATTGAAAAAAAAAATCTAGACAAGGGCTTATGTGTGATATAATGTAGAAATTATTTTGCTTCAATGGTTTTTGCTATAATCTTACGTGGTTAGTAGGTTCTTTATTTAAAGAAAACATCCAGAGTGAGAATGCATTAAGGTTATTTATTATGATTAGGTAATGATGGATATTACAATAATTGACATAGTATTAATTAACATCTCTACAGAGGATCCGAAACCAATCTGTTAACTCTATTCAGTTATATGGGAATTAATTGATACCTGGGAACTTTGCACTCAGTTTTGCAAAGCGTCTTCACTGCTAGGCAAGGGGCGTGGATGGAGACGTCTGATGAATGAGGTAGGTGCGCTGAGGTAAGGCCTCGGGAGTCGGGATTGCATTGGACTGGAATCCCATCGCGGAAACTCGGCCGCGTAGGTTAGGAGATGAACTGTAGCATTCCGATGTGGGATTCTTCCCAAGGCTATTAGGCAGCTAAATCTCAGAAGTCGCTCTCTTCTCTCCTCTGACCCCGCATCATCTCTTTGGATGCAGAAAGCCTAGGCCCTCCTCCAACGTTCTCATTCGTTAGCTGGGGGGTCAAGGGGTTAGTTATGTAAATATCTATTCCCCTTCTTGTGTTCTCATTGGGTATAGGGGGTTAACATCACGCCTGCCTTATTTTGTATTACCAGACTTCCTGTCTGGTCAACACTCCAGCTCTGTCATTGCTAGGTTGCCATATCCTGTTGGCTGGCTTGCCACATTTGGCATGACCTGTCAATACTCCTGGATATTGACTGTGTCATTACTCCCCTTCTCACACAAAACTAAGAAAGTTTGTTCGTAAATTGTCAATTACTCCCAATAATAACCGAAAGAAAAAGTCCTATAAATTGTTTTTTTTTTTTAGGTAATACTTGGATCCCCTGAGAAGACTAATTTTCATAATGTATGACAATGGTTATACAAAGTTACAAATGATTACATATGTGGTAACAAAATTCTTTTCACCTAGTTGTACATAAGTTTGCAAAACTAATTATCAAAAGTGAATGTAATATTTTCACTAATTTTCTAGAATAATATGTTTACATGGAACTACATTTACATCATCAATACAACACTTATTTAAGCAAATCAGAAAAAATTTTGCTTTTTGCAAATTGAGATCACTTCATGTTTTAATTTCGGAATTTTACCAGTCTCTACTTTTATATTAGATCATTGTTGATGCATATATAAATTTCTTTCAAGAAAAACATGAAGGTATTTATAAAAACTTCATTAAGGTAATTAAGAGACTGAAATATTCCTAAGTGTTACATGAAAAAAAAAATGCAATGTTAATTACATACACATTTATAACTGAAACCTGTTATATTTTGCTTATAACATTTAGAATTCCAAATATGTATACATGTAAAAATGTTGTATTACTCAAATGGTTCAAAATTTCATAAATCAAGGTATATGATTCAATATGACACTTGAATTAAATGTCTTTATAATGCAAGTTGAAAAGTTTTTTTCAAGAGTTTTATTTCAACAGCCTTGATAACATTTCACAACAGTTTATTAGTTGTTGGAAAATAGTTCATGTATTTAAGGTTTCTGGTAGTTGTAAAGTCACTGAAATGTCATTATTTATCCATTAATGAAAGTTCCAATAAAAAAAAACCTGAGAACTGTTCAGAAAAAAAAACATTGGAGATGCATTGCGCTGGAAAAAAACTGTAAGGCAAGTCACAAAAACACTGCTGATGACTGTTGGGAAAAAAACTTTAAGGTATATTCACTTTTCTCTTCTAGAAAAAACAAACAAACAATGGTATATTCACACTTCTCCTGAACCAATAATCACTTGTCGAAAATTCAAAGGGCTTGTACACTGTGAAAAGGAAATATTCGACTCCTTTTATTTGTGTTGGAATGGACCGTTTTCAGAAATAAGATTGGTTGACTTTCTGAATCACAGAAAATGCTTTGTACAATTTCAGACCAGCTGAATTGTTCCCTGCAGAAATCTTCAAATGTGCACCCTTGAAGACCTCTTTCTGTAATCATAATATCGTACAATCTCACCTGGTACAATCAATCACTCCCAACAAAACACAAGTCAACATTAATTCGCCTCAGATCCCCTATAGAGATGAATTTTAGCAAAAAGAAAATCACTTATCACTTGAAACTACTTAAATCACCTTTTAATTAAAAAAAACTTAGTTAATAGTAAAAATTAAAAATTGTTAATTATTACTAAAAAAAGACAAGGGAAAATTTTCACTTGTGATATAAATAAACTTTTAAATCATATCCTCTTAAAAAATCTCTCCAAATATAATCAAATCATTACATTAGGGAATTTTTAAACTAATCCATTAGATTTGAACCAAAAGCATATACCATTTTACAAAACTCTCAGAAGCAAAGAAACAATAAAAAATGCAATTTTACCCAAATTCCAGCATCCAGCAGTATTTTTTACATCGCTATTTTCCCGTTAGATGGCGGTAGCAGTGCCAAAACCTTGACTTAGGAATTCTCAGAACTTTCCAAAACAAGTCCTACTGCCCCCCCCGTTTCTAGAATTTTCCCACAGTCAGTCCCCTCGTCTTTGCGATTAGTGTCCACGCGGTGTGAAAAGTTAGTCGGGATTACAAATCCAATGGATTATCATTATTGAATTGGTGAGTTTTTCCATTCTTGAAAATTGTAATAATTCATAATAATGCAGCATTTTCTCATTGTACTTAATTAAAATTAGAAAAAAAAAAGAACCATGCATTTGCACGTGGTAAGAATTTTTATCTGTGCGTGAAATCCCTCTGTCTCATATTAAAATATAATTTTCACTTTGTGATATAGAAAAAAATAAAACGGGTAATTATATGAAACATAATAAGTGCGAAAAAAAAAAAGTTTAAAAAAAAATTCCGGGGAAAAAAATCGGAATCCAATAACTGTTCTTTAAAAAAATAACATAAACGCTTGTATTTTTCAGGTGCTTTGAACATGTCCGCAATGCTGAAAGGCGACATGCCCATCTGGCTGTGTTACCAGGGGTCTTAGAATCACTAATTCTCACTAATTTTCCCTTTTTCATTTTTCAGCCTTTAGGTTTTGCAGCAACGAGGGACAAATTATGTTAATTTTTAAATTATAATTTTATTATTGTTTACTAGCAGTAAATACTATGCTTTTTTTTTTGCAAAGGGGCATGCATAATAGCCAAAACACATTTTTTTTATAGTTTTTTCTAATTTTTATACTGTATTTTCAAGTTTTCTTATTTGTTTTATTTAGAAATGCATTTTTTCCTTGTATGGCCATACATGTATGCGTAAATAAGATGTCAATTACCTATTGTTAACTCTTGTTTAACGTAATTTTACATATTTATAAGTTAACAAAGTATGATTTTTCTTGAAAATTTTGTTGTTGTTCGAAGCATAATAAATTAATATTTTTGTCATACAAACTTGATGAAATATTATTCTGTATATTAAAAGAAAATATACAATTTTCCTTAGCTGTTCCCTGCAAGAACAAGTCCGCCCAGAAAGTCATAGTTCTTTTCTGAACATCTCCGTGCCGGCGCCGTGATGATCGGAGTGTCACTTTCACCCCCTTGTTGGCAATGCGACACACCCTTCGGAGTCCGCGATATTCCACCTGTTGCTTTCTTGAGACATGTTTCGGATTCCCCCCCCTCATGATGTTGAAAGTTAAGTATTTTTTTTTGTTTGTTTACTTTTGGGTGGGATTTTTTCTCGCTCTTCTTCTTTTGTGGTTTTGGGGATGGTCTTAGAGAGCGTATAGTTTTTGATCATTTTTACTTTAGGGAATGAAATCTATTAATGTTATAAGATTAATTTTGTAAAACCTTTTTTATTTTTTTGTTTCCTTTTTGTGATTGTTGAATCATTACACGTAAATTGATAGTTGTTTTGAGTTTAAAATAAATAAAGTGTTGATTAAAAGGGTGAAATGTAATTGAAGCATCTTATGATTAAGCATAGATGTAAAAAAAATTAATATTGTATACATTTATTTATTTAGACTGTTGTTGTTCTTTTTCTCAAATTATAATCGTGTGTTATGAGTAAATTTGGTTTATTTTCATTGTGATTATATTTATCTTGTAAATGTGGGAATCTTTCAGTCACTTTTTTAATCTTTGAAATATGTGCTTTCTTTTTTTGTTCGGGGTTGGTACAGTTTTGTATTTCAAATAAATTTTTACTAATAGTTTTTATAACCTGAAATTTTCCCTGAAATTTTGATTTATAGGTTTTACAGTCTCTGACAGTGACAAAATCGCCGACTTGTATGTCATGTGGTTGAGATTTGCTTTGAGTATATATTTGTTGTCTGGTCTGAGCTTTTTCGATGGACTTAGAGGCTTGCGTGTTAAAATTTTGTATTTGTTTTCTTATATTAGCCATATAAGTAGGATATTTTAATAATTCGAGATTGTCTTCTTGACTTTTATATTTTTGTGTGAGAGGTGGAATCTTTCTACCAAAAAAAATTTCGTTTGGCGAAAATCCGATTGTTGAGTGATAACTTGCATTGTAATTTGACTTGTATAAATTTAAAATTAATTTTAAATCTCCCACATCGTCCTGTAAAGCCAGAATACATTCCTTGAGCTGTTTGTGAGCTCTCTCTATGATCCCGTTGAGAATTGGGGTATACGGAATTGTGTGATTAATTGTGACCCCTAATTGTTGTTGTAAATGATGAAAGTTTTTACTTATAAAGCAAGATCCATTATCACATAAAATTGAGTTCGGCGTCCCATATCTACTGAAGTAATCAATGAAGCACGGTACAATCGATTTTGTGTCTATATTTTTTAGTGGGTACAACTCCAGATGTCTCGAAAAATTGTCTATGATTGTTAGTACATAAGATTCATTCGATAACGGACCGATAATATCCGCACTTATATGCGCTCCGACAACTGCAGGAATTCTTCTAATTTCATGTGGCCATATATTTCGTTGGGGCCTTTTTAGCTGCGTGCACTTGAGACAAGATTTTGCATAATTGACACAGTCAGTTAACATATTGTCCCAATAGAAGTATTCTCGCAGAAGTAAGTACATACGTCTACCTCCAAGGTGGGTTATGTGAAAATCCGACAATGCTTGTATTTTTAGAGAGTTTGGTATAACAATGTTTTCCACATATTCTATAGAGTTTCCTTTTTGGATTGAACGTCTGTATTTTAAAGTATTTTTACTATCCACAAAATAGTTTTTATATTTCGGTTCAATTTTCTTCTGTGTCAATTTGTTTTTAATGAATAAGATTGTACTGTCCTGGTTTTGTTTGCTGATAATATTTTCTTCGCTCAGCTTGCAGCCAAGGGGAAAGACCCCTAGATTGCTGCCGACTCCCGTTGTGTCCATGTGATTGATTTGCTGGTCTCCGTGTGTCTGGCTGAATCCGGAAACTGGTGAGTTTGTGCATGTGTTATTATTTTTATTTTTGACGTGTTCATTTATGTTTTTGTTTTCGCTACTCTCATTTTGTAAAATATTTTGTGTATTCGGGAGTTTTAGGTTGTCTTGTATTATTTCGCATGATCTATCATTGTTATTGTTTTGTAATTCAGATTTATCATTTGGAATGTCGATGGGTAGACCCGAATAAATCTGTTTTGAAAAGCTAGTGTCGGTATCAAACGTTATATGCCTCGTTTTGACTGTTTCTGTTCGTGAAAAAAAATCCGCCAAAGCATTTTCCTTTCCTGGTAAATACTTAATATCGAAGTCATATTGACTTAGTTCGTTTAGCATTTTCCTTACCAAATGGGAAGTATTGTTTAGTTTACTTGTATTCTGTAACGGACGGTGATCTGTCAAAACAGTAAATTGCTTGCCAAAAAGATAGTCATTGAAATGAAGAATACCTTCATAAATGGCTGTTAGTTCTAGTTGAATGGCGCTTTGTTTAGCTTGAGCTGGCGTTAGTTTTTTTGAAAAATAGGCCACTGGTGCCAATCTATTCTGCCTGTATTGACATAATATTGCCGAGATTGCGATAGCACTAGCGTCAGTGTTTAGGTAAAATTTTTCCTTGAAGTTTGGGCTAATTAGGAACGGTTGATTAAAAAAATGCGCTTGTAAATTTTGGAAAGCCGTCTCTTGTTCGTTCGACCAATTAAATTTAACTCCTTTTTTCAAGAGTTTTTCCAAGCTAGCTGTGTAAATGGCGTAATTTTTGATTGATGATCTGTAGAAATTGAGTAATCCTAAAAAGGCTTTTAGTGATCTGAGATTGTGGGGTTTTTTGAATGACATAATTTTTTTTGTATTATCTGGTGAAGGGGTTATTCCATCTTTTGAAACTTCATATCCAAGATAAGTGATACTTTGGCGCATAAATTGACATTTTTTTGGGTTTAAAGTCAGGTTGTGTTCGGTTAGGCGCTGTAAAACTATTCTGATTTTATGAACCATTTCCTCTGGGTCATTGGCCCCGATTAATATATCATCGATGAACCATCTTATTCCCAAATTTTCCAGTCCCGCCAGGACCTTATTCATTAGTCTTTGAAAAATTTCAGAGCAATTCTTCATGCCAAAGCAGAGTCTTTGGAAACTAAAATTTCCTAAAATTGTAGTGAAACCCAATTTGTCGGCGTAATCTTTAAAATCGCATTGCCAAAATGCGTTACCCATATCAAGCGATGTGTAAAATTTAAATCCGCTTATTGCATGAAGTATGTCTTTAATTTTTGGTAAATTTTGTGGGAAAATTTGTATTGCCATGTTCGTGCTACGCAGATCCAAAACAAAACGATAATCTCCCTTTTTGTCGCTTGTGGACTTTTTTCTTACTAACATAGCGGGAGCAAGCCAATTAGTTTCAGTAGGTTTAATTATTTCTGCTTCCAGCATTTTATCTATTTGATTTTTAGCTGATTCGCGCAAGTGATATGGTAGGGGATATGCTTTGCATGTAACGGGTGTGTCGTGATAAAAATGCATAGTTGGTTTCACTGCATCACAATGCCCAAGTGACATTAGTGAAGTCGAAAAGGCGTTTTTAAAATTTGTTAATAAATTGCTTATTTGAAGTTTAATACCTGGGTTTAAGTGTGTTAAATCAAAGTTATCCAGGGAAAATTCAGTTTGTCTTCGCTTCAGTGTGTCTTCTGAGGCAGTAATTAAGTTAACTGTATTTTCTTTGTTTATATTTGAATTTTTAATGTCAATTGCTGTGTGAATATTACCCACTTGCATATGTTTGTTTAAATGTATGTTTTTTTCACCAGCATTACATATAAGGATTTTTGTTTTATTATCTTTAATTGTGTTAATAACCGGAGTGATGATTACATTTGGATTATTAACTTGAATTGGTTCAAAAAAAACTTGTATATTGTTTTGTGAAAGGGGTGTCTTAGAAACAACATCTACTATTCTCGTTTCTTTGGGTTGTAAGAAGATTTTTTTATTTAGTTTCATTCTAAAACCTTCTTCATCTTCGGAACTTGTATAAATGTTAATCAGTTCGACTTCTGAGTCGTTGATCTCGAAAATACCTTCTGAAATGCGGAGATTTACTCGATGTTTATTTAATAAGTCACAACCAATAATTAATTTATAATCATGAAGGTAGTTCTGTGTTATGAAAAAGCCGTGCTTAATTTTTACATTTCCTATTTGAATTGGGAGTTCCGCTAAATACAGGAATTTAACTTTTGAACCCGTGATTGTGGTTATTTGAACATTTGATTGTATAATTTTGACTTTTATTTGCTTATTATTTTGAATTTGTCTAAAGATATCTAGGTCCAGAATTGACACACTGCTCCCAGTGTCAATAAGTGATTTTATGTCTATTGATCCGGCCTTTACATTTATGAGTGTCAGATTTGAATTTTTATTGTTGTGGCTTGTGTTTGCTATAACATGATTATTGTTATTTTCATTTATTTCATTTATTTGAGTATTGTTCATTTTAATTTGTTGATTATTAATGTGGTCTGAATTTTCTGTTGTGATGGTTTCAATTTGATTTGTCGTATTTTGAACAATTTTCTCGGGGACACTATTGTGAATGTTTAAATCAGTGTTCCCGAGTTGTGTCCTAAAAAATGATTTTGTGGGTTTATGTTAGGGTCGGTGTGTCTGTTATATTGTCGATTTTGAGTGCTATTTCCTCTGAAATAGCGTCCACGTGAAATAGAACCCCTAGTTCTGTTGAAAGTTCGTCCTCTTGTTTGAACGTTTTGGTATGCTCCTCTGTTATTATTATTATTGCCTCTGGCATGAAAGTTTCTATGTAGTGGATTAAATTCTCTGGTTATAGGAGTGCTTTGTAATTGATTGTATTGAGTGTTAGATTGTTTTAGTATTTTGTAAACCTCACAGTGGCTCGAGTAATGTGCGTTTTCGCCACAAAATACGCATTTAATGTTTGTTTCTTCAGATCTGATATTATTTATTTGCATATTGCCGATTTTTTGGATTGTTTCATGGGCCTTTTGGGAATGTATTGCAGTGTTAACCGCGTCATTGAAATTTTGCGGATTTGTTTTTATTACGTCGACTCTTAATTCAGGTAGAAGTGCATCGAGGAATTTTGACAGTTTAAGTCGGTCGATAATTTGTTTCGTTTCGTTGTTCTCCATTTGGTATTGTGTTCCTAAATAATTGTTTGCCAGAGTTGATACTCTGTATGCGAAGTTTTTTACTGATTCGCCTTCATTTTGTCGACAAGCACTAAATTTCGATTGATTGTCCGTTAACCCAATTTCATCAGAAAAAAACGTGATTAATTTGTCACATATTAGTTTATAATCGTCCGATTCCGACAATTCCGCGTCGTTCAAAAGAAAAGTTAGGGCATTGCCCTTCAATCTTGTTTTTAAAATAGTTAGTTTTTCCTGATTGGACCAACCCGACAGTTCGGCGATATCATTAAACTGTTTAAAGAAAAATTTACTTTCGCTCGGTTCTCCATCAAAAAATGATGTTAGTAGCGCAATTCCATTTATTTTTCCCGAGTTTTGACTTTGTTGGGGATTAGGAGTGGGGAAATTTGTTAAAATGGGTGTAGGAGCTGAAATTGGTGTAAGCGCGACATTACTTTGTGAAACCGGTGCAGTATTTGTTCGTGCACTACGAGTGCGTGTGCCCCTATTATTAGTTAGCACTCTAGCGATTCTACGTCTAGGTGGTATATTGAAAACGAATACTTAACAAAATAAATCAACAGAAAATTTCATGCACAGGTAAAAGTTATAAATGATCAAGTATATTATTTCACCATTTAGTAAATAATTAATTACTAAAACCATTAAACAATTAATCATTAAAACCAAATTCTTACACTTTAAAAAAAAAAAAAAGTAATCAATTATTACCATATAACATATAAAACACCACATCAACACCAAACGCAAAGAGAAATGACTGAATGTTTGGAATATTAAAAACTCATACATTAAAAACCCAATTAAATGACATGCATAAACAAATTAGCGTTTGTAGTGGGAGAAGAAAGAAAAAAAAAAATTGAATGTTAACCATTCTTTAAAGAAAATTTAGAAAATAACCAAAATATCCCCACACTGGATCCTGGGACCGGGCACCATTGCTATAATCTTACGTTAGTAGGTTCTTTATTTAAAGAAAACATCCAGAGTGAGAATGCATTAAGGTTATTTATTATGATTAGGTAATGATGGATATTACAATAATTGACATAGTATTAATTAACATCTCTACAGAGGATCCGAAACCAATCTGTTAACTCTATTCAGTTATATGGGAATTAATTGATACCTGGGAACTTTGCACTCAGTTTTGCAAAGCGTCTTCACTGCTAGGCAAGGGGCGTGGATGGAGACGTCTGATGAATGAGGTAGGTGCGCTGAGGTAAGGCCTCGGGAGTCGGGATTGCATTGGACTGGAATCCCATCGCGGAAACTCGGCCGCGTAGGTTAGGAGATGAACTGTAGCATTCCGATGTGGGATTCTTCCCAAGGCTATTAGGCAGCTAAATCTCAGAAGTCGCTCTCTTCTCTCCTCTGACCCCGCATCATCTCTTTGGATGCAGAAAGCCTAGGCCCTCCTCCAACGTTCTCATTCGTTAGCTGGGGGGTCAAGGGGTTAGTTATGTAAATATCTATTCCCCTTCTTGTGTTCTCATTGGGTATAGGGGGTTAACATCACGCCTGCCTTATTTTGTATTACCAGACTTCCTGTCTGGTCAACACTCCAGCTCTGTCATTGCTAGGTTGCCATATCCTGTTGGCTGGCTTGCCACATTTGGCATGACCTGTCAATACTCCTGGATATTGACTGTGTCAGTTTTCCAATAAAAGATTAAGCTCCAAAATAACTTCAATGCTTTTAGTTGCAATGGTATGTTCTTTCTACAGCATCGGGAGTATGTTGGTCAAACGTTGGGTAGAAACCGTTAATACGTAGGAAATACGTTAGAATCGACTCGGCTAAGCATTGGGTAACCACCTGCACAGTGGTAAATAGTCGTATGTGTTATCCCAGAATAACGCGAGAGAGGTTGGCGTGACGTGGGTAAATGATCGAGAGTGAAATTGGCAACAAGCCGCTACGATGGTCAACTACGATCAATAGCCGGCGATTTGGCATCCAAAAAAGGGCGGTAACTAATCGCAGAGATTGGCGAAAGGTCGGGCTTTATGCATCGGCCGCTGCGCGGCCGAAATGCATTTCCGATCTCCTTCCGACGTACCAAAATGCGTCGGTAAGTGGTCGCACATGATTGGCAAATGGTCGCTTGCCAAGGACGAAACGCAGCCGCTGCGATGGACATCGCCAATCAATTTCCGACGCATCGGCTCGATGTCGCAGAATGTTTTGCGACTTTTGGCCGATGCTCGGCCAATGATTATTTGCAGCTTGGGAAGACGCTGCGATGGTTAAATCGATCGATAACCGACTATTTGGGGTCGCAAAAAGGGTGGTAACTAGTCGCCGACGATTGGCGAAAGGTCGTGTTTTGTACATCGGCCCCATGTGCTGCCGATTGTCATTTCCGATCTTTTGCCGACTACCAAAATGCGTCGGTAAGTGGTCGCACCTGATTGGCAAATGGTCGCTCGCCAAGGACAAAACGCAGCCGCTGCGATGGACATCGCCAATCAATTTCCGACGCGTCGGCTCGATGTCGCAGTATTTTGTTGCGATGTTTGGCCGATGCTCGGCCAACCGATCATTTGCTGCTTGGGAAATCACTGAATTTCTTTAACAATATCCTTTCTTTCAATTATAAACATTACAATTTGTGCTTTTTTTTAATAATAACTTGTTTTATGCACACAAGTTTCCGATGAATTTCTCATTACTATAATTTTTATTGACTTTTTAACTAATATCCGAGAAATGAAGATGTGATATTAAATAGAAAAGTATTTTTCACAAACGCTTGGTTTTGGGATTTCTTCTGCACGAAAATCTATAGTTATTCATTTGGATATGTTCCACGGCCCACGTTCGCGAAGACAAGATATCTTTCACGAAAACTGTTTTACGTCAACATTCTTGAAAAATCGAACTCACTTTTTTTATCTTTAAACTTCTATGACAATACCAAAAAAAAAAAAAAAATTAATACCTGACAAATGACAGATGGTAATAGGGGCCACTCGGTTGCGTTGGGTGCCGATTCAGGTGTTGCCTCGTCACTTGACTGTGGTTCTAAAATATGACGCCCGTCGCCAATAGCCCTCGTGTAGCTCTAGTGCGACGATAATTCAAACCTAAACAAATGAAAAAATAGGGGCTACTGTATCACACTAATTAGTTAATTTAAAATAGCACCAATTTTCTCAATTCAAAATTGAAAATACTAGTATTTGTGTAACTATTCGTTGTGAAATTTGAGTTCCTAGAAATCTCTCTTTTTTTTCTGATAATAATCTTTTTTTTTATCTGATTAAGCAAAAAAATAGTTGTAGTATTTAAATCCACATATTTGAATGATTGACTTCAAAAAGTTTAAAAAGCCACCTCATTCTCGAGATAAAGACTAATTTTAAAGAATGCCCATTTAGTTGGATAAATAACTTTGCTGAGTAACCCTTTCAGCCCCAGTGATGCCATTTGGAATCATCACTTTCAATATATTTTAATTCAAATGTTTATGGCCCGTTATGACATCCAAACACGCATCATTCGATTCTTCACGCTTTGTTCTATTAGAAAATATTTTACATTAATCTCAATATAAGTCAGAACTACTATTTTTTTTATTTAGAAACTAGCTAACAAGCGTTTCACCTGATTTTTGAAAAGTTCACTTCAGTTCCACATTTAAAACACAATTTAAACTATTTCGGTTAAAATAATTACTAATTATTTTTTTTAATAATATGGTCATATACCTTAAAATATATAACTCCAAGTGTTTTTAGGTAATATATATTTTTTATTTTGTTGTTTTCCACAGTTAAAAATTTTTGGCATTATTTCAAAAACCATATAAAAATTTTAATTATTTTTTTTCCTTATGTAAGTCTTATTTTTGATCTTAAATAAGCTTATTTTGTGAATATCAGATGTTTCTGTAGTGTAGTAAATTTTGGGACTGAAAGGGTTAAAACAAAAACAAATTTTGCTCCAAGTAAAATAATGATATATACTCAAATTATATTCTTTAACTTGAAGTAATTATTCATAAAGAGAGTGTGAGCTTACACAGGCGCATTTGCAATTTTGTTCCACATACTGTTATCGGTAAGAAAACTATTTAAAATAAGAAATTGTTAATTTTTCTCTTTACATAGACTTTAAATTAAGAACAAAACATAATTTTGCAGTTAAATTATAAATATTCGATCCAAATAACAATTGAAAAGTGAATGTCCCCGAATATTAAAATCATGACTATGATTTCCATCTGGCTATAGAATTTTGTGACACCAGTGTCAAATATCTTAACGCTAGATTAATTGTTAATGCCATCAATAAAGCAGGTGATTATTCATTATCATAAAAGATATGGAATTACAAATGAGTTTAAAGACTACAGCAATTAATCTAAGGCAGCAAATAACAATTACCAGCTTCATAAACACGGCGTCATTTGGGTGTACCCTTACTAATGCACCAAACATCTATAATGTAGAGACAGGCCTTAAATTAATAATTTAAGAGCTTAGTGGAAGAACGTGCCAAGTGAAACTTTTGAAAAATTGCGATTTTCATGTCAATCAACATGTTATTCCCTCCTTTAGATATTACTATACTGCTCAAAACAATTAAGGGAGAGCATGGCTTACACCCTTTCACCCCAAATGATTCCATTTGGAATCATCGGCTTGCGATTTATTTTTCCTCATCAAGTTGAGCTCGCGCTTTCTTATCGTTAGATGGAAAAATCATGTATCTTGAAGAATTAAAAGATGTTTGTTTTATTTAAATGAAAATATGAAAAACATGGTAAAATAAAATTCGCTTTAACAACATTTTATAAAATAAATTTACACCAAATTCTGCACGCTTGCATTCTTAGATGTTTAAATATTCATTTAAACTTTTTCTTAACAAACAAAGGTTTGAAAATAATATTGTTATAATTCATTCAAAATGTATGATTTCTATTTTTCCGCCTTAAACTTTAGTTAATTTTCAAAAAAAAAAAAAAATCTGTATTTTTTTTTTAATATTTCATTCTGGATACATAATGAATCTATTTCAGAAATTTTAGAATTAAATGAGAAGTTCAAGCTGAAATGTTTACAAAAGTATGCAAAGTGCTCCCCTAATTGTTCTGAGCAGTGTAAATTCCAATTTTCATAATTTCACATTAAATTCACATTAAATATGTTATTTTTCTTTTCGTAAGCGCCGTTTTTAACGTATCGAAGCGCAAATGAAAAGCTTTAAAGCTCTTTTTCATATTAATGTCACTCAGAACCTTCTTCCTCTAAGCTCTTCGTACTACGATGCCAAGTAATGAAACCGGAAAAATCGGATCAACTCTCTACTTCAATAAAACACATAAAGCAAGTTAACTTTAATTTGTCATGTTCGCAAAATCTATCAATAACAAATCCTGTCCACACCTCATATCATATTTATTTAAAAAAAAAACTGCCTTCTTAAACTCGAACCAAATACAAATAGGATTATAATAATATATCTAATATATCGCGCAAATCTATAACGTTATAATACAATTTTTTCCCTTTAATAAATCTCAGTTAACCCATTACTGCTGGATGGCAAGATAATTTGACACTTAAAAATGAGCTTGCAGCTTAAGTTTTAATTTAAATAATTAAAAACTTTTATTTCAATAAACAGAATAATTAAAGAATATTATTAATTAAAACTTTAAATTAATACTAAATTATTTAAATACTAAATGATTTATTAATAATTAAAACTTTAAATTAATATTAAATAATTAATAATAATTAAAACTTTTATTTAAATAAACAATATATAAGATAAACGAAGACCACGGTCCTGAACAATTTGTGTAAAATAAAGTGATTTAAAAGAAAAATTATTTTTTAAAATTATAATAAATGTCTTCGATCCATCGAACCGATGAACGTTACCAAAAATATAGTAAAATTTTTACTTGATTTATAAGGTCCATTTTAACGTTTTATGAGTCTACGTTAGGAAAAAAAAAACTTCTTAAGTCATCTTGAGTTTGAAGCAAAGTTCACTTAACATTTCTTTACATTTAGTATTTTGAATATAATTATCCTCAGTCTCACGTTTCTCATAACAATATATGAGGTTAACTGCTTTGAACCTAAAACCTTTCGCAGCATTACGAATAACAGGTATATGATTAAATTATCAAAAATCTCTTCATCGGTTCTAACTTTCATCTCAGCGAAGAGAAGAAAGTAAGATGCGTAAGATTTCAACTATTTTTTAAGTCTTGTTTCCCCTTTTAGGTTTTCCCGTAATAGGCAAAATGCATTACTTATGAACAAATAGAGTGGATATGTGTTCGCATTGCCTCCGATCAGCAGATCCATAGGGAAGAGAGGAAGGCAGAACATGTACAATCTAAGCTTTTTTTTCTAGTGTCACTTACTTCAATATGTAAATGCTCTGACAGGCACAAGATACATAAAAATGTACTTGAGACCAACATTCCCTCCAATATTTCAGTTTTGTTCAAAACTAACAAAGTGGCAGTTTTTTTTTAATATCGCTAGTTTGACTCATTTTAGCTTCCACACTACGTTTATAACGTTAAAAATGGAAGGTTTTATAATCGTTCAGTCCGTCCGTCCGTCCGGTCGTCTGTCTGTCACCCACTTTCACAGAACGAACCGCAAGTCTCACAAACAAGTGGGTTTCAGATCATTTCACAAAAATCAGTTTTTGCTACATTCCAAATTTCATTAAAAAATTTAAATTAGAAGTTTATTTAAAAATTAAATAACTAGAAAAATTAATCTACATTGAAATAACATGCAAATTCCATTTTCATTCAATATTTTCACTGTTGCCATTACATCAAACGTACGAGAAACTTTAAAATAAAAATCTTTTTGAAAAAATAGATATATCTGTGATACAATTTAATTTGGATTGTTGTAATATAGCACAATAAAGTTACTTTGATAGTTCATTATATATGGATGAAGAAAGATGCATAGAAAATTCTAATTTGCATAAAAAATTTGCAAAGTTTCGCTCTTATTTTTAAAGCAACTATTTTACTAATTCATTTTTCGAAATGTAAACGTGTGACTGCAAGATATTTATTTAACAAAATCCATCATTATTCTTCGAAGTTCTAAAAATTAGCAAAAGATAAAGATTAATTATTAAATCTGCAAAAGGAAAATTATTAATTTTGGCTTATAAAAGTTTGAATTAGAACTAGCCAATGGCCTGTTTGGCTAATTTCGTTCTGAGATGCTATTAGTATGCTTCCTGTAGAGCGTAAATGTTGTGTGGAAGCTGTGTAAGTGACAGATTCTGTAACAAACCAACTAGTTTGTCTTTCAAACTTGATATATAGTATAAATATACCTCAACCACTTTTTCATCCCTCAGGAGGCCAAAAAATCCCATAAAAGTGATAAAATCCTTTAAAGTGGAAGCACCACTTTTTAATTATCACTATTCACATTTCAAAAATGCAAATAATTTGTTAAGGTTCACGGAAGAATTCACAATCACATGTTTGCATTTCATAATTTTATTAAAACGTTTGAAATCAAACAAAAGAGTGGTTGGCCAAATATTAAATGTTTTTATTAAAATAATATTTATTTATTTATTTATTTATTTATTTATTTATTTATTTATTTATTTATTTATTTATTTATTTATTTATTTATTTATTTATTTATTTATTTATTTATTTATTTATTTATTTATTTATTTATTTATTTATTTATTTATTTATTTATTTATTTATTTATTTATTTATTTATTTATTTATTTATTTATTTATTTATTTATTTATTTATTTATTTATTTATTAAATAGATGATAATCTATAATAATAAAAATGAAGTTTTGTATGTGTGTATGTCTCTCAGAAACTCTCACAAACTAGACTGTTTGACTCGTAACTTGGCAAAAATGCTAAGTTCATACTTGAGTTGCAAAATAAGAACTTTCAGAGCTCAAAATGTTCTATTTTTAGAGAAAATTCTAATTTTCTGGAAAAACTGCACCACTTTGGCCCAAATCCGATCATTTTTTTACTTTCCTGATGCCATCTGCTGAAAAAAATTAAATAAAACTTTCAACGAAAATAAATAAAATTGAAAATGTTTATTTTAATGTGTTGCAATTACTTTCAGAAAATAAATTCATTATTTGAAAATAATTGATATGTTTCAAGTGACGTATTTCTTACCAGTCTTCATTCCAGTCTTTATTTTGGGTTTAGTTGATGATTTCTTCATTGATGGTTCTGTTGATTGCAAATATGCATATTTAAGCAATAAATGTATAGTTAAGCTATTACTAAGCTCTGATGGTTAATAAAGACCATCGCGCTGGAGCTGCATATCAGGGTTTTA
Source organism: Hylyphantes graminicola (assembly GCA_023701765.1). Classification (NCBI taxonomy): domain Eukaryota; kingdom Metazoa; phylum Arthropoda; class Arachnida; order Araneae; family Linyphiidae; genus Hylyphantes; species Hylyphantes graminicola. The sequence continues at coordinate 42,519,702 of CM043112.1, forward strand.
TGTCTTTATTTCTTCGCCAAATATGTTGCCAATCTCGCCAAATTATTCATTAAAACACGCCAAATGGGCACAATGTTTGTTGAGCTATTACTGAAATATGATGGTTAATAAAGGCCATCGCACAGAGCTGCATATTAGGATTTTATGTCTTTATTTTTTCGCCAAATACGTTGCCAATCTCGCCAAATGGGCAAGATTTTTCTGAACTATGATGTTTTATAAAGGCCATTGCACTAGAGCTGCATATCAGGGAGTAATTCTTTATTTTTCGCCAAATGCGTTGCCAATATCGCCAAATGGGCAAAATGTTTGTTAAGCTATTACTGAAATGTGGTTAATAAAAGCCATCGCACTAGGACTGCATATAAGGGTTTTATGTCTTTATTTTTGCGCCAAATGTGTGGCCAATCTCGCCAAATTATTATTTAAAACTCGCCCAATGGGCACAATGTTTGTTAAACTATTACTGAACTGTGATGGCTAATAAAGGCCATCGCACTAGAGCTGCATATAAGGATTTTATGTCTTTATTTTTTCCCAAATTATTTCCCAAAACGTGCCAAAAGAGTTAAAAGGTTTTATGTATTTATGAGGGAATTGTGATGGCATTTATGAGTTCATTTTACACCGTATTTTTGATTTTGGAATTTTAAAGCAATGAAACGGGATTTCATACTACAAAACGAGCGGGAAGAACAACTTCAGTTTATGATCGTATAACAAGTTACATGGTACACATACTTGGATCGATTTGATATTTTTTTATTCCGTGCGAAGTACGGGTATAAATTTGCTAGTATTGAATAAAAGTTAAACTGCACTTTGAGACAATGTATTTTTAAAAAATTATTTGTGGAAACTTTTTATACTACAAGCATGAAGCAAAATATTTTATTTATTTCTATTTTTAATACATTTTATTACATAACTACTCCTACCGTAAGAAAGACATTCAGATATGTTTCAATACTTTACAGTACAAAGCGCATGCATTTGCATCGAGTTCTTTATATATGTATTGAAATAACGCAATGTGTTTTAAAACTATTTGTAAAAAGAAGTTTTCATGAATTTGAAATTGAGATAATGAATTTAATTTTAATAAAGTGCAAATTCAATTTTATTGGCACATAAATATTGCTTTTATTCTATTTTAATATCCATGCATGTTTTCACAGTTTTGTCGATTTGAATCAAAGGAATATTTAAAAAAAAAATGCAACGGGGAGAAAAAGGCATAAAAAGTAATTTTTCAGTTTTTAAAAAAGTTAAATACATATTTTTTTAATTTTCAAATATTTCTTTAGCAGTAATAAATTGACCTACAAAGAATTTTATTTCTATTCGGTTGTAAATATTGTATAAATTTAATTTCGGGATATTGTGTCTTATAAATATTAAAATCTTTATTATCGAAATTCAATTCTAGATAATGAAAAAAAAAAAAACGTAAACTCACCGAAGCTAATACATGTTGCTATTCATTACCATTCCTAAAAATCGAAGTACAAATAAACATTAAGCAACATCTATATTCTGAACTACAGCGATTTTAGCCGACAATTAACGTTAATATTTTAGTTTTCAAAAAACGTTCTCTGGCTCTCACTCTCTGATTAAAAAAAAAAAAAACAATGCAAAACTATTGTTTACGGTGTGTAACAGTAGCTGCTACTTAAACTGTTTCCACACAATACTTATATTCCTCAAAACTTTTTCCAATATTCATGTTGAAATAATAAAATGACCCCAAAAATTGACTGCATTATTATGAATTTTCTTTCGCAAAGTCAATCAAATTATATGTGCTTGAGAACAAAATAATGGGCTCAAAATACGCATATGAAGAGTCCAGAGAGAAAAAAAACTCTTAATTGACTAGGAATCTCCCCATATTAAAGTCTGCTTGGCGGACATTAGCGACAGGAAACAGGTTTCTCCCTTGGATCTCCTATCGTGGAACAAACATACGACTCGGGTCCCGCGTGAAACAGAGTTGCCGCAGAAGAAGAACCATGTGAGAAACCTGTTTTCTTAAACCATTTAGACGATGACTCGCTATCGTTGCCAAAGAGGCCTAATCTGATTAGATATCCTGTCAATGAAGTTTTTTTTCCCTGCACTCTTCATATGGCTTTGATGTCTGCATATTTCCTCAACAGGCAAGTACGTTCCTTGTATAATTAAACCTCTGTAGCAAAAACAGGCTATATTGATCAAAAACTAAATTAAAAAACATTTAACTGATATTATTAATCAATTAATGTTGTTGGGACCATTCATTTAAAGACTAAAAGCTTCAAAGGGTTTTGTTACATAACTTTTTTTTAACTTACGCGGCGGGGGAAAAAGTCTTAGACAACTTTTTATTTACATAACTTTGTGCTGTCAGTTTCCTAATGGGTAGGAGACTAGGGAGAACAGTTAGGTTCCAGGTTCGGGTCCGATCCGCCAGAACATCGGCCTCATATATTGCCCTTTAGTCTCATATATAATGCCTTTTAGCCGATATAATGCCTTTTATATTTGCCTTTTAGCCGATCTTTTACGTTCGTGCGGATGTAAAAGAGAATGTTCAATCTTTTCAAAGATATCAATACCGAAGCAGCTGACTTGTATCAGTCGTTATTTGCATAAAAAACGACGTGGTTCTTAAGGAGATGCTAGCATTCATGCTTTTTAAAGCAACTTTTCGATAAAACTCTTAACATTTAGTATCATAAACTTAAATCAGCGCCATCTGACGGCTGGTTTTAAAGGAATATGGGGAACCGCGTTTTAAACCGACCACATTGTATTGGCAGGTATTTGTTAGAAAAGCATATCGACTTAATTACGGGTTCCATAAGTTCACCTCATAGGCTTGCTCGTTAAACCTGTAGAGTTCAAAATCCAAAAGTAACTCGTACGAAGTCGCCAGAAATTCAGTTGGATACCAGCTCAGGTGTCAACCTCGTCAGACAGCGGTCCTATTATACGAGGTGCATTCTGCAGTATTAAAGGCCCATAGAAGCTAGAAATTGACAGACGGAAGCAAACGTAACCAAACATGTCCAGGACAGTGGTCGAGATCGATAATCAACGAGCCTCTCATAGAGATTATTCTTGTTTCTGTCCATGTTCCAAGTCCTAGCCATTTTATAGACGTATTCAAAATTCCTCTAAAATTCAGTACACTGTGATATACATGCTCGCTAAATCTTTGGAGTCGAATGTCCCGACAGCGGCGTTAGAACACGATGTCGCTCGAAGTTCCCACCCTGGGTGCCCACTCAGGGGTTCGACTTCGTCACTTGACCAGGGTTCGAAATTGCGAGTAGCAATTGCCTTTGTTAAAGCTCCTAGAGGAGGCTAAAAAGGGTACGGTTGTGTTGGTTAACAGAAATATTCCGTCTTGTAAGGGGAGGCTAGGAATATACAGCCGGAAACGCTTTAATTACCAATTGCGAAACTGCCCTACCCAGATCAAATGAATCTGTCTTTGACCGAACGAGCGTCTCAGCGCTTGAAGTCAGTGCCAGCGGCACTCTGAACTAAGTTTAGCGCGGATGAAAACGACAGGATTTTTGCTGCCAGGTGGGAGGAGTTGGTAAGCGCCTGCGTATTTTATCGTCCAATCATCAGATGGAACGTAGGCGGTGGGCGGGAATGGAAAAAAACGCGCGCAGTTTTAGCGCGTTCGCCGTTTTCCCGCGAGAACATAAAAGGTAAATGTTTCTCTTAAAATCCACTACAAATTTAACTTTCAAAAGGAACATTGCTCCGAGATCTGACAGTTTTCAAGTTGAAGACTTCTCTTGTGCTTTCGCTACCAGGTAGGAGAATTTACTTGTTTTTGGCTCCTTGTAATAGTTATTTTAAGTATAATAAGTAATGTTATGAATATTATTGAATTAACTCGCAGTTAACATTAAACTTATTTGAAAATACGAATTTCCATTAGCAAATGCGAATTTATTGCTATTGATTTTGAATATACGAATTTCTATTTTATTGCTAGAAAGACTGGTGCATTAAATAAAAAAAGAGAGGTCTAGCACTCAGAAAAAAAGCCCAAAAATAGTTTTTCAATTATTTTTAAGAGAACTTCAGCGTTAAATAAATATTTCTTCTTAATTGTATATTTATTTAGCTGTGATAAACCTGACTTGTGAACACTTTTATTTGATTTTTATTGTTTAAAATATCCAATATCCAGCCCAGTCCCTAAATATATTTTGCGATATTGTGTCTCATTAATATTAAAACTTTGCCGTCGAAATTTAATACTAGATAATTTTAAAAAAAAAATAATAATTTTACTTAACTAGAGAGACTTGAATTTTGAAATGTGCATTGATTTAAAATATGGGCAGACGTGGGATAAAAAAAAAGTCACCATACTGAAATCACAAGTCGCATAGTTTTAGCATTGCATCCATTCACTTCCATGCAATTTAGTCTCTTTTTGGGCTAAAATTGGCTTGATATTTTGCCAAGACTCCTCCACGTTAGCAGATCCAATATCAAGTGACTCGCTAAACTCATTTAAATTGAAGAACGCGGGTCCCAGAAGAACATAAAGAATTCCAATCTTAAAACAAACGCGTGAATTTAACTCAGTCTGAGTTAATTTTCACTCTTTTCAGTGCCGAAAATGCACTTTTCCTATTGGAGTGGATTTTACTCTTTTGTTTAGTTAAAACTCAGACAGGATCACTCCAAACGAGTGATTTTAATTCAGTCTGAGTAAATGTTCACTCCTTTCCAGTGTCGAAAATGCACTTATCCTATATGAGTGGATTTCTCTCTTTTGTTTTAAGAATGTACAGAAATGCTTTTTATACATGTATTTACTCCAATTGCGCATAAAATTATTCATTCCTTGCATAGACTCACATAAAAATACAGAGGTACTTCGTAGGTAGAAATAATCTGTTCCGAAATACAACACAATTTGCTGTTATGTCAATTGTTTCGACGAATCTATCAGTTCACCAACTCGTTTTGTTAAGATTGCAAAGCGTTGCATCGAATATTGCATGAGCTTTTTAATATTTTAATAAATGATTGATTATTGTGAGAATGGGGATATATTGACTCTGTATTGCCACCAATATGTAGTGATATATAAATCAGTCGCAGTTAGACTAAATTTCTGCATTTGAAGAGTACCATTGGATAACCGCTCGGTTTCGTAGAAGGCTTTCTTCAATAGGCCTCTTTGGCGATGATAGAGAGAAATCTCCTAAACTGATGTAAGGACACCGGTCACTCGCTTTATTTTTCTTTCGCGGCAACCCTGATTCACGCCAGAGATCAGTAGACACGAGCCACGCGTTCGTACCGGGAACGAAGAACCGAAAGAAAAACCGGTTTCCTGTTGCCAATGTCCACCAAGCAGACACAATTACGGAGAGTTCCGCGGAAATATTCATTTAAATTTCGATTCCCACTTGGGCTATGTTTGTTACTGAAGCAATTTTAAGATGGCAAGCATAAAGTAGAAGGATTAAACCTCTAATGCATTCTGTTGCCATATGACAACAAGTAACATAATCCACTTTATTCTATTAAAGTAGAGCTCCCTTTCGACAAATCTGTGTTTTTTTCATATATTACAATTCATTTTGAAGTTTTAGTAACTAATAACCCTCATAGATGACAATAGTAAAAGTTTTTTTTTTTTTTCAAATGAAAGAGTGAAGTTATTAACCGTTGTGAATATATGTCTTTGGCAGTATTCAAAGTATAATAATATTAGTAAACCTAGTACAAATAAATTGTTTTGAAAAAATAATTATAGTTCAAGAGGGTTATTTTAAAATATATTTTGTTGTTTACTAGTCATTCTTATTAAAATTGGAATTTTGTAGTTGGCTTTTGCCACATGGCAAACATTTAAAAAATTGAATTTTTTTTTAAAATTCCAATGCAGTTAATTTTTTTTTCAGTATTTTTCCCATAATGTATGAGTATTAAAGATACAAATATATTTTTTCTGGATGAAAAAATTCATGCATTACAGTGTTAACCCTTTCAATACCAACATTTTATCCTAAAAATCTAAAATTTGCGAAATGTTCTCATTATGTATCAGGAATGAAATGGTGAACATCGGGGAGAAAAATCTTAATTTTCCAACTGAAATTTGAAGGAAAGAAAAATGTGGAATCCTAACTTTTGACTTAATTAAAACAATAATTTTTCGAGGCATTATTTGTTAAAAATAAAGTTAACTTTTCAAACGTTGAAAAATGCAACCATGAAGAATATTTAGACACAATTTATTTGATAAAATTATTCCAGTGTGAATTTAATTTTTACCATGTTTTTTATATTATTGTCACATAATTCCACGTAAAGTTTTAATATGAAACACTTTAATTCAAATTATTGAAATATTTCCATATATTTAACACTTCGCATTTTTATCCTAGACGCAAGTAACGAAATTTAATAATACAAATGTGCAGCTAATAAAACATGGTACCCACCCCTAGTTGATCAGCTATCTTTGAATTTGGGTTTTAGTATTTAGTTGATCAAGATTAAGTCGGGGTTAGTTAGGAAATGCGATCTTTTGAGTTTCATCGTCCCTTACAACGCTTACAATGTGTCGTTATTGTTTTACTTTTTTCGCGGCATATAATCTTCCTTGTATTTTCACTATACCTAAACCGACCTTAAGTTTGCAGTATACAAATGTTCTACGAGAAAAAGGGTAAATAGTTCTCATTTTTGAGTGCGAGAATCGAATACAAAAAGGTATTTCACATTCAATAAACACATTTATTTGTTATTTCAAGACATAAATTTATTATTTTTATTAGTTAAGCTTCAGTTAGAGTGTTATTTTAATTATTTTTTTCCTTCGATTTTGACGTAACAGGGCGCACGAATATCAGGGTCGAAAGGAGCAGCCAATCAGAGTACGCGAAATTGCGGCGCCAGACCCAGTCTGCGTTGTTTACCTAGTTTCCTCCGCTCAGTACATTTCTCTGCTGCAAACTTAAGCTCGGTTTTGGTATAGTTGTGATCCAGCATTAGGCGCTTTTGAACTAACATAACAAAGTGTTTTCCCGCCCGACGAAGCGTAAAGATATAAGACACTCCCGCCTCACGCGGAAAAACGTACTTTTTCCCCGGCGTTAACGTGTTAAAATACAGATAGCAAGTTTTCGCTAAATTTTTACCTAGCTAGTTTTTGATAGATGAAAGATCATTTGATACGAAGATGCCGAAAACAAAACTAAAAACGAAGGAAACTGTTTTGCTTCTTTTCTGAATATAATAGTTCAAATGATAGTAGTAATGAAAATAACCTTAGTTTTGATGTTGGTTCGAAAAAAGTGATATTAAAATATGTAATCCTCTTTTAATTAATGTAACCTACACTGAAAAATATGCTTTGTTAACTTATCTTTTTATATCTCCCCTTTATTATAATCATATTATAAATAAATATATTATCATTCAATACGAAGTTTTCTTTGGAATTTTACTCAGAAAACCTTTGAACACTTTCAGACGAGTAAATATTATGCCTTTATTAAAATATTTAGGTCTGGGTGGTACGCCAAAATTTTTCAAAATCAAGTGGTACGCTGGTGCAAAAATGTTGGGAACTCCTGATCTAATGTATGCGATCCCAGTGCTATTGTTCAATAGAAAAGTTACTATGGTTTTAAGAATAGTTATTTTTACAAAAGGATATAGCTTGTTGTTGTGTTTTCATCTTTTTTTGTTTTAAAAAGGTTAATGATTTTGAGATTTTATATTAAAAAAAATGTTAACTAAAATAAAATATATAACCTTTGAGTAATTTTATATTCTTCATTCTATTTATTATCATTCACACATTTAAAAGAGTGAAATTAATGATTTAGTGCATTAGAAGTAAAAGCCGCAATCGGAAAAAATAAAATGATATATAATGTTTTTTTTAAACAAAAATCTGGTATTCTTTGTTACCAGCGGGTGACCGAGCTCTGCTCGGAGAAAACAGGTATCGAAGCTAACTTGACGATTTAAATGATCAATTGTGATTTATCAAAACAATACTTGTCATAAGAAAATTTGTCCATTTCGCTAACTTTGTTTAGTTTCTTAAAAATGAACAGCTGTGATATAATGGGCAGTCTCGATTCGGAGATTGGCGTTTCGTTGAAAAGCAACGAAAATGTCGAAATGTGGTAAACATTCCATTTCATACTTCATTCAACTCGATAGGTATAGCAACCATACGTTAAATTTTCAAGATCGCCAAAAGTCGCCAATGAACAGAATATCTGAATATAATATCATCGTTGATGTACTAATTAGTTAAATAGTTTTGAAAAGTTGAGATTTTTATGGTAGTGAACATATTACTAACTTCTTTAATGATAATAAATTTCACCTTTTTCATAAACTTTAAATTTAGTATAATATATTTTATTCTTTACAATAATTATTTGCAACAGATCTGAGCGCAAACGAAAAGTTTAAAGCTGATTTTCCCGTTTTCATCTTTTTGTCGCTTAGCACGTTTTTAAACTAAGCTCTTCAATTGTTTAATAAAGTATTGCATAGAAAATACGATCGAATTCTATTTAAAAATATCGCACTGCATATGAATAAAAGTACCTTTTAAATAAACAGTTTTCGTATCTGTAGAGTAGATTTAAAATTCCTCAAGAGTTGACTTTACTCCTTGGAATGAATTTATATTTTTACGCACGCAATAAAAGTATAAAGAAAGATATAGGATATCGTTATTGAAGTAGCGACATGGTAGCGACCACAAAAAAATAATAACGAAATTTTTACTGTTTAGATTTAGAATAAGAACTAAAATCGTCTGCTGATTAGAACTAAAAAAAAATATTCAAGTTGCCATTTCTGTAAAGCTCAATAAAGTTTAAAGCAAGGTTGAATTTATTTAAACTTGAAAAATTAAAATCTTAACTAAACATTTATAGCTTAAATATGCATATTTGCAATCAACAGAACCATCAATGAAAAAATCATCAACTAAACCCAAGTAAATCCTGGAATGAAGACTGGACAAAATACGTCACTTGAAACATCAATTATTTTCAAATAATGAACAATGTTTCTGAAGGGTAATGGCAACACAATTAAATAAACATTTTCAATTTTATTTATTTTCTTTGAAAGTTTTATTTAATTTTTTTAGCAGATGGCATCAGGAAAGTAGCCATTATGGCGAACTAATGACGTTTGAAAATATCCTATCTGTAACTCCGAACTGCTTGACCGTAGCGCTTCAAAACCAGCGCCAATCGATTCGTCGTGGCCAAAAACCCCAGGCCAACAAGTTTACCGGAGTTTATTAATTCTGGGGCGATTTTCGACTTGGCACGAATTCCTCGTATTATAGTATAAGATAAACGTCAATAAACTGCGGATCCGCTTAACACTAGCTCCGGTACAAAAATTATTGAAACAACATATTAAAAAAACCCTTCTGAATAGAGTCGCTTTCATGAATAACCTATTTGGAGGTTGTAAATTAGTGTAGATGAAGCGATCGCAGGAGAACCCTGATTTTCAACCAAGCATGAATCACTGTTGGTGGGCTTTATAGACCCCGAATATCCTTAATAACGGCCTAATAATCCTTAATAACTTCTACAAAACTTGGAACTTAAAACAGACCTACTTGAATTTTTATTGATCACCAAAAGTCGCTCATTACAAATGCAATCTATCCCGATTATATTACAGATGAAACCAAAAAAGTTAAACAAAAACATTTTGATTTTTAAAAATAATTCAATTTTTAGTGCAATAAATAAAATTTAAAAAAATAAATAAAAATAATATAATATCAAAATAAATATCAAATACACTGATTAAAGCACAAGATAATAATAAAAAAAATATATGTTTTGCTTTCTAATGCAATGAAAAATATTCTAAGTTTGACTAGGATATCTTTTCTGTTTCGAACTTAAATACCTTAGTCCCTCATGAATGTGGTTGATGTGATGCAATCCCACTTTTAAATCTAAAAACATACTCATATGCAAACTTACTATCATGTACTTTGATTTTAAAAATATTTTATCTTAAAAAAAAAAAGGAAGTGTAAATTTATGAAGCCACATTAAAATAAAGGGGGAAAATAATCAAGTTTCGATTCATATCCTTTCTATACGTTTTTAAATAATTTATTTTCTGTATATCTTATGAAGTGACATGCATTTGTTATTTAATTGATCTTTGCTTTCTGTGTAATGCTTTTCATTCTTTAAAATGTATACATTCAATTTCTTAAATTTTTTTAATTGTATCCCTAAAGGCAAGTAGTCTAAGCCGTTTACCATATTTTTAACTTTTTAATTTTATTGACATTTATGCAAGAACTGTTATGGAAAAATAATTTAATTATTATCTTTTTTTTTTCATTCATCATTGGAAAATTAATTTTTTATTTACTGACATATAGAAACAAATGACCAGTTGAATTATTAAATGTTTTCCAAAATATTGAATCAGCATATCTATTTCTGTCAAGTCTTCTCCGAAAGTTTCAGTATCGCAAACCGGGAAATAACGACCGATGCGGACGCAGCGCCACTCAAATTTTCGTCCTATACGGATTAGAATTGCTAACATTACAACGCAAACACAACATATGCTATAAACAACAGACGTAACTTTCGAAAAACTTGTAATACTTATAATCTTTATTTAAAATACTATTATTCACATTTACAAACAAACGTAAATAATTTTTGATTGCACCACTAGTACCGATTGTATTTTTTTTTTTTTAAACCTGGTATGTATTGATAAAACAGTTCATATTTGTAAGTAAGCGACTTCGGATTAGCTATAAGACCGGTCTGTGTCGCTGGTTGAGTCGAGCAATGCCAGGACACTTTTTCTCCTCACTAACACTTATTTTTTCCATGTTTCAGTCTAGTGTGCCATGACCGGCAGTAGCCTCGTCGCTCACGTGAAGCGTCCCCTGGCGGTGGCAGCACTTACCCTCCTGTGCTGCTCTCTTCTGTGCGAGACTCGGGCGCAGCAGTTCTACCCCAACGGCAGATACGGCCGCAGGAGCGTCATATCCCCACTCGCGGGTATTGTAAGCAGTATCTACAAACAATGACTATAGTCTATTAGAGTCTCATGCAAAAGTAGCTTGCCACATATTTTGATTGAATATTTCATGCAAAAAAGTAGACCACGACAATTGAGTAGAAAAACCGATGGTCTGCCTATCTAACGAGCATATACCACAAGGAGTAGTTTATTTTTCTTCGAAAAACTTGAAATTTTGCGTTGGCTTTTGATGGTTTTCACTTCGAAAGCTTAAACTGTCAACAACAAAAAAATATAACTTAATTGGAATTGCTGTGTAAAAGTAGTTATAAGTGAGTAGGAAATATAGCATGGAAAATACTTAACAATCTCTAGTTAAGTATTCAGACGAATAATTTTTTTAAACAATTATGTTTTTAACGATTAAATGAATGCTAAGTTCGATACATAAATAGCTGTTGGCTATTTTCACATTATCCAATGAATGCAGGTTGAAATGCATGTCTTATTTATCAAATGAATTTAGAAGATTAAAAAAAAAAACATTATACGACATCTTCTGTTACTATTTTATTATAATTATTATTATTGTATTTTTACTTTTCGTTTCAGAATCGACACAGGATTTCAGAGTTGAGATATCAGCAGATGATACAATGATTTGCAAGTTCACCGGCTTCGCTGATTATTACAGGTGCACGAGGTAAGAACAACGAACTATGACGACAGGACATCTACCTGCTCAATACAATTAGGGGAGCACTTTGCGTACTTTTGTTGATCCTATTCATTTCTTTTTTTTTATATTTTATTCCAAAATTTGTAAAATATATTCATTATGCATCCAGAATGAATCGGCAAAAAGGGAGAGTAAAATCGTATTTTTTTAATTACAATTTAATGGTAAAAAATTCGGAATAAGAACTTTTGAATAAATTATAACAATAACTTTTTTCAAAACTTTACTTGTAAAAAAAAAAGGTAAAATTGATTTTGAAACATCTAAGTATGCATGCGTGAAGAACTTAGGGTCAATTTACTTCATAAATTTTTTTTGGGAGTGAATTTTAATTTACCATGCTTTTCAAAGTTTCATTTAGTTCAAACAAACATTATTTTATTCTTTAAAATACATGATTCGTCAATCTAATGATAAATAAGTAGATCTCAATTTAGTGAGAAAACATCGCAAGCTGATGATTTCAAATGGGAATCATTGGAGATGAAAGGGGTTAAACCTTCTGCTCCCCTAATTGTTTTGAGCAGTGTATTTAGTAGATTCATTTTTGTAGCTTTTTAAACATTTGGATCAATCTTTAATCGATAACTTAAATGGGTAGACATTTAAATGTGGGCATTACAGATACTAGAATTGAAATCATGCTGCGTTTTTTTACTAACTTTTAATGGTAAACGAAAGCCGAATATGTTACTTTTTCAATAAAGGAAACTTAGGATTAAGTTCCTTCTTTTACATTTGTAAAACTTTCATCTTTGCTTTTAAGCATGATTTTGTGAAAGTTTGTTGCCATTTTCATCCAAATTTCGATAGTTTTTATGGAATATTCAGGAAGATAGGATAGGATAACGTGCTATAGATTTACATTAAGACAAGGATGAACTCCTAATAAAGGGACTAATTTTCTACAATCGATGAAATTTTAATTATTAAACTACTATTTGAAGACAGTGGATTTTAATACAATTTTAATTTTTTTATGCAGGAAAGAAATTTCGCATGCCGATCAAGTTCTGAATTGACCCTCTGAAAAATTCCAGCCATGTAGACGGAAGAAGGAGAATTGAAATACTTTTTGACTGCAGAGGTATTTATGTATCTGTGAACGGGACTGAATAATAAAATTGTACTTTAAAAGCCTTTCTCGAATTTTCTTCCTGTTTACGATTATTATAAATTTTTCTTTCTCTAGGATAGTTTTGGAAAAAATACATAAAAAAAAAACATCTAAGACACCAGCCTGTTGAAATGCCACTAATTTAATAGCCTGTTAATGTGGGATCCGTGTGAGAAAATTTTTGTAATGTAGACATTACCCTTTAAGACCGGGTAATCACGATCGAGCCCTTTTCGACCGGCATGTCAGATGGCGCTATTTTAAAATTATGAGATTAAATTTGGAGTTTTATTTTTAAAAAATGTGTTAAACGGCATCAATGCCAGCAACTCCTTAAAAAGAAAGTCATTTTTTATACAAATGACGCTATTTTATACAAGAACTTAGGTTTGACTTTTCGAGGGTTTCGTCAACTCGTTTCGTTACTATAGGTATAGTGAATATCTGCATCTCATGCCTTAAACGTTTTTAAGTCTTTTTGTATTTAAGTCTTTGAATTGTGTTGTTTTGATAACAGCAATCTGTGTGATTGTCGGTGTTTGTTTGCGGTACCTGCGTGCGTGCACGTGTGGTTGCCATATTTGATTTATTTCTTATTGTTGATATTTTTGACTTACTTTTTAGAAGATTTTATTTCGTGTTTGAATTGATTCGTGGCTCTTATTTACTAGGCTTTCCTTTTAACTTTGTGTAATTATTTTAAATTGAGCTAAGCCCTGCTTGCATGAGCGAATATTGTTTTTATTAACTCGAACTTTTTATCCTGCATGTTTTAACTGTTACTGATCAAGCCGTGTTCACACGTGCTTTTATTGACATAGCGATAAATCATATTTGATTCTCCTGCTGCGGATTTGTTAATTCACTAAACCAATTCTACCATGGCCAATTCGCAAATTGCGCTGGACCTTTGTAATCAAATCCCTAGAGCTGAAGAAAGCTACAGGATCACTCAAAAGCCACTCGAAGACACGAGGCTTTCTCTTCATAGCAGTCAACATAGTGTTAACAACCCGTCCTCCTCTGTTCAGAGTATGTAACATTTCTGGCGACGAGGTGGTTCGCCCACGATTCTATATACTAAAGAAAGTAAATTTAATGCAGTTAAATATTTTACAATGTTTCTTCGAGTCAAGATGACTAAAAAGGGCGACTTCAACGGCTAGCGTGTTAGCCAAGTTTCTGCTGGACTGAAGGACACCTGGACACTGTGTTCGTATTCCCGATTGCTGGAATGGGTCATGCGTAAGCTTTTTTAGATTTAGTTACTTTTCTGTATTTTCATTGCTTTTAACTAGTTCTATTAAGAATTCTATTTTGTCAATTTTAAAACGGTTTTTAAAATGGCAGAACAGACTACTACCGTGCAATATTTTGGTTCCGTCGGAACTATTTCAGAGTTCGATGTTTCTAAACCGCAAAATATTGAGTTGTATTTAGAACAGCTAGGTTTTTATTTGGAAGCAAACAATGTTCGTGATGTTTCTAAAAAACGCGCTACGCTGTTAGCAGTTTGTGGTATGAAAACACTTAGTGTTATTCGTAATCTTGTTGTTCCGAATAAACTTAGTGAGGTTACGTATGATACTATAATAGAAAAACTTAAAACTCATTTTTCACCTAAATCGAATGAAATTTTTAAACGATTCAAATTTCATAAACGAGTTCAAGAAAGGAATGAACCGTTTAATACGTATGTTGCTGAACTTAGGAAATTAGCTGACGGGTGTAACTTCGAGAATACTTTATCAAATAGGATAAGAGATCAAATTGTGTGCGGGATAAATGACGAAGAGGTTCAAAGACGTTTACTCTCTGAGTCTACGTTAACCCTTGACATGGCTATTTCAATGGCTTTGGCCGCTGAATCTGCTGCTGCTCAGTCGCGTCTGATGCGTTCCGAAAATTCGTTCACTAGAAATTCACATCAGTCAGTGGATTTTTTAAAGCATAAAAAACCCGCGAAGGGTAAACAGCAAAATTCTAAAATTGAGAATGCCAAAGTTTGTTTTAGCTGCGGATCAAATCATGTTCGTGCAGAATGCAAATTCCGTAACGCAATATGTCATTTTTGCAAGGGTAAAGGTCATATTCAAAAAGTATGTCGGAAAAAGAATTCTAATTCGTCTCGTACAAATGAAATTCAGACACCGGAGGAATACGTTAATTCTTAACAGAGTTCGTCCTTTAAGCAAAAAGTCGAGGTGCAAATAAAAGGGAAAAAATTAAGTTTAGAGATTGATTCGGGTTCTTATTATTCGATAATTTCTATGAGCACTTTTCAACGTGTGTTTCAGGATGAAAAACCGGAAATTCGTGAAACTCGTGTAGAATTGCGGGATTTTCAGGGAAACAAAATTCCACTTGCGGGGTTTTGCGAAGTTCTAGTGACTTTTAAAGACCGTAAAGCGAATCTAGAATTATTGGTTTCAAAGGAGCGTTGCACCAATATTCTGGGATATTCTTGGTTTGAAGGTTTGGGAATTTATTTAGGTGGAATAAACGAGACCAAATCTGACAGCATCAACGATTTACTTTACAAGTATCGTGATGTATTTAGTGAGGGACTGGGTTCTTATTTGGGAAAACCTATTTCTTTGCCGTTGAATCCGGAATGTCCCCCAATTCGATTCAAATCAAGAAACGTTCCGCTCGCTATGAAACCTAAAATTGAAAATGCTTTAGATAAGTTGCTTAAAGAAGGGGTAATTGAGCCAATAGCAGATCCTAAGTGGACCACGCCTGTTGTCCCAGTGATTAAACCGTCGGGGGAAGTAAGGCTGTGTGGTGATTATAAAGTGACGTTGAATAAGGCTATGGCTGACCACCCCTACCCCGTTCCTGCTGTGAACCATTTGATTTCAAACTTAAAAAGAGGGGGATTTTACGCAAAAATAGATTTAGCACAGGCGTACCTACAACTACCAGTTGACGAAAAATCGGCTGAGGCCCAAACAATTATTACTCATAAAGGCGCGTACAAGGCAAAACGTCTCCAATTTGGTATAAAAGTTGCTCCTGGAATTTTCCAAAATCTGATCGAGAACTTGTTCTTGAATATGGAAGGAGTAGTTCCATATTTTGATGATTTGTTAATTGTGGCAAATTCAACTGAAGAGCTAGTCTCCCGATTAGAAAATGTTTTGGCTAAATTAATGGAGTACGGGTTAAAAGCCAATCGAGACAAATGTCTTTTTGGAGTTCGTGAAGTTGATTTCTTGGGGTACCGGATAGATAGGAAAGGAATTCACCCTTCTAGGTCAAAAGTAACCGCGATTCAGGAGTTCCCTGTGCCCGAGAATAAAACGCAACTACAAGCGTTTTTGGGGTTGTTGAATTTTTATAATGGATTCTTGAAGGATAAGGCAACAGTAGCAGAAGTTCTTCATCGACTACTTGATCAAAACTCTGAGTGGAAATGGACAAAAAAGCATGACGAGGCTTTTAAAACCCTACAAAATCTACTCAGTTCAGACAGCGTTCTGGTTCCTTTTGATGAAAAACTACCAATTGTACTAACCTGCGACGCGTCTCCTTTCGGATTAGGGGCCGTTTTGAGTCATATTCTTCCCGATGGGGAAGAAATGCCCATTGCGTTTGCTTCTCGTACTTTAACGTCTGCCGAACGAAACTACGCCCAGATAGATAAGGAAGCATTGGGAATTGTGTTTGGAGTAAAGAAATTCCATCATTTCTTATTCGGTCATAAATTCACCATTATTACGGACCACCAACCGATTTTAGGAATTTTCAATAATACTAAACCTACCAAAGAGATAATGTCCCCTAGAATGCTGAGGTGGTGTTTACTTCTAAACGCGTACGACTATTCGATTATTCACAAACCAGGAAAAAAGATTCAAAATGCTGACGCGTTAAGTAGGATACCCATGAAAAGTAAGGATTTTGAGGTTCCATCTCCTCTTGAAGTTCTCTTTACTGAGGAACTAGAGAACCCGCCACTTTATGCTGCGGACATTGCAAAAATGACATTGCGTGACCAAATACTCTCTAGAATCCTAAATTTCGTTTTGAAGGGTTGGCCCAATAAACCACCCGATTCAAAATTCCAAACATATTTTTCTAAAAAGAATGAGCTATCAGTTCACAGGAACTGTTTGCTTTGGGGAAATAGGGTGATAATTCCAGCATCGGGAAGGTTCCGTGTCCTAAAAGCTCTACACCTCGGTCATCCTGGCATTGAGAGAATGAAAATGCTTGCCAGATCCTATGTATGGTGGCCAGGCATGGATCATGACATCGACTCCTTTGTCAAGAACTGCACAGACTGTGAATCCTCTCGTCACTTGCCTCCACGAGCACCTGTGCACCCTTGGGAAATCACGAGTCGTCCTTGGTCCCGTCTGCATGTGGATTTTGTGGGACCATTCCAGGGTCAAGATTTTTTCATACTCGTTGATTCCTTCTCCAAATGGGTGGAAGTTAAACGAATGCCTTCTACGACCGCTGGTGCGACCATTGATGTTCTCCGAGAAATCTTCGCTACTCATGGTCTTCCAGAGGTGGTAGTCTCCGACAATGGCCCTCAGTTTACCTCTTCTGAGTTCAAATCTTTTCTGGAACAAAACGCTATTCGCCAAGTTTTGATCGCTCCAAGACGACCAGCTGCCAATGGCCAAGCAGAAAGAACTGTTCAAACAGTTAAAGACTCCCTGCGTCGGATAATTCAAGGATCTTGGAAGAAAAGATTGGCAAATTTTCTCCTGCAGCAGCACTGCACGCCAACCACAACTACGGGAACCAGTCCTGCAGAGCTGTTGATGGGGAGGAGGGTTCGCACGGTTTTGGATAGCCTCCATCCGGATCTAACAGAAGAGCGGAGAGCCAAGCAGGAGATGGTCTATCGACAGGGTTGTGAAGATCGTGGCCTACGACATTTTCTAGAGAATGACTCCATCTTGCTGAGAAACTACAATCCCGGCCCACGTTGGATTCCAGCCACAGTGATAGAAGCCACCGGTCCTGTCTCTTACCGGGCTCGCACCGAAGATGGACAGATCAAGCGATGCCATGTGGATCAGATGTTAAGGAGGAAAGCCGAACCACCAGTTCCAATAACTTCGGACAATCCTGCCTCGGATGAACCACCTTCTTCGACAAGTCCACCAGATCCGATGGGTCCTGCAGAGCAACAGTCCGTTCCTGCAGTGCAAAGTTCCAGTGAAGAGCCTAAGCGATCCATCACGCATCTCCCAGACTTTGCTCCTGAACCTCCTAGACATTCCTACAACTTACGACCGCGGAAACCTCAAAGTTGATGGGGAGGAGTGTTGTGATCTGAGACATTTACACGAACGACGTCAGTGGTAAAAAGACAATAAGAACAATAGTTTAAACACCAGTAATTTTGTAGCAACTCAACTTAACTCCATGTTCTTGATATACAATTAATTTTCCCTGGTATTCTTAATCATTCTGTATTCTGATCTCATTAAAGTATGTTGTGTTAACAACCCGTCCTCCTCTGTTCAGAGTATGTAACAGTCATGATCACTTACCCGACAAGTATCAGGTTTCAGCCTCAATAATTTCAATGTACCATAAAAATATGGTGAAAGAAGTTATGATTTATATTAAAAAATTAGGAAAATGTTCAATTCCCAACTGTGAAAAGCATACTGTAATAGTTGATTATGAAAATCTGGTTCAACTTGAACATGACCTGGTAAAAAAGGTATCCAAACGCGTTTTTGGTCATGCAACAAACCCTAATGATGCTGAACATACTATGACCAAAGCAAAGCGCTTAGCCAAAAACCAATCATTTCATTTATCAGACGATTTCCGGTCGGATTTAAACGGATTTCGGGCTATCGAGGAGAATGTGCAAGAAAATGCACAGTCGCATAATAACGACGAGGTTTTTACTACCAAAAGGCATTTTGCCAAAAAATCACAAGATCAGGTTGAACCCACATAAATTAATCTCCAAAATAAGTATGCACCCCTCCAAAACGACCCTCCAGAGGCAATAGAAACAGACAAAATCTCTAACAATGAGAACGATTAAAGATTTTTACCTGTTCCTAGAGCTAGTTCAAAACCTCCTCCAATAGTGATTTCGAATCCTAAAATTAACTGGTCAGAATTGGCAAAAGACCTGAAAAAGGTAGTTATCAGTAATTTTACGGGGAAGGCCCCAAACCCGGAATCTCTGAATATAAGAGTCCAGACGGAAATGGACTACAAAAGTGTTACCACCGTCCTAGATGAAAAAAATCCCTTTCAACTCGTATAAGCTTAAGAATGAAAGAACTTTTAAAGTAGTTTTCAGAAATGTCCCTTCTAACATTAATATAGAGACTATTAAAGACGAACTAAATTATTTAGGCTATCCCGTTATTTCTGTATTCCAGTTTTCCAAAACGGTGGAGGGTAATAAGATACCCATTCCGGTATACTTTCTAGAGCTTCCAAATACAATAGCAAATAAGGCCATATTTAATCTCACTGACTTTATGCATTTAAAAGTAGATGTAGCCCCATATAAGCGCAAAAAACAACCTTCTCAGTGCCATCGATGCCAACGCTATGGCCACGCAAAATCGGGCTGTCACAACCCACTGTAACAACATACAAGACTCCAGAATACTCGAACACAAAAAACCACTCCCGTAGTAGCGAAAACGAAGGTAGTTTTATTTAGATGATTCGAAAATCTTTTATTAACATATTATTTATTTAACAAAATCACTTTAGAATTATTAATCAATTAATCAGAGTTCGTTCATTTCCGACGACCACTCGTCCATTTAGGACCACACCTAAATTTACGTCTTTTTCGTTGAGTGTCTAAAAAAGTTCTCTTCCTACTCCCTGCTACGGGGCTGCTTCCAAGTTGGCCGGTAGAGGGCCAAGGACCTAGGCGTTGACGCTACAGGCTCCTCCTTCCCTGGGGAAACTTTCGAAGAATGAGAAAGTTTATGATTAGTGTTCATACAAGAGTTATACAACTGTTCCAGGAACCTAGGCAAGTGCCAAGCAAAAATTATCAATTCCCAGTGTCGAGAGAAACCAAATGTTAAAATAAACATATGAAAAGAAATAAATGTAAGTATGAAAAGAAAGAAAGAAATTGGGCACATACACACAATTATTATTATTTTTTTTATTGAGTGTGAATCCGACTCAAACCATCTGCATTTTGATGCAGCTTTCCTTTTCGATGAATAACTTTAAAATTAAAAGGTTGTAATATTAGTGACCATCGCATCAAACGTGCGTTAGAACTGGCATGAGTATTCAGCCACACCAAAGGATTATGATCAGTCACAATTTGAAAGAAATTTCCATCGAGATAACACTTAAGTTTCGAAACTGCAAAGATGATGGCGGCACACTCTTTCTCACTAACACTATATCGTTTTTCAACACTGGTAAACTTCTTGCTTAGGTATATAATAGGATGTTCTTCAGTTTCATTGTCTGCCAACTGGGACAAAACTACCCCCATTCCTCGATCTGACGCATCAGTTTCAACTATGAACGGCTTCTGATAGTCTGGTGAGTACAGCACAGGATAGCTGCAAAGACAGTTCTTTAGCTTGTCAAATGCTTCCTCACATTCTTTAGTCCAAGTAATGGAGCCTTTTCTAGCTTTCCCTTTCAAAGAATCAGTTAAAGGGGCAGCAATCGATGAAAACATTGGAATGTATCGGCTGTAGTAACCGGCTAACCCTAGAAAGGCACGAACTTCAGTTTTACTTTTAGGTGGGCTAAAGTTCTTGATTGCCTCAATTTTTAGTTCTGCTGGCTTCCTAAGACCTTGTCCAACAACATGTCCAAGATACTGCACTCGCGCTTGGGCAAATTTACACTTTGACGGCTTGATGGTTAGTCCAGCTTTTTCTATTCTTTTCAGAACTATATCGACTTGTTTTAGATGTTCAGCGAAACTGTTCGAGAAAATCGCTATGTCATCAAGATACGGAACTGCGTACTCTTCACATCCCTCTAGAAGTTGATATACCATCTTGCTAAATTCGTAAGGAGCATTCTTTAGACCAAATGGCATCCTTAAGGGTTTATAAGTGCCAAAGTTAGTCACAAATGCTGCCAGTCTTTGGGCTCGCTCAGTAAGGGGAATTTGCCAATAGCCTTTAGACAAATCCAGAACTGTTATGTACTGAGCAGAAGACACGATTTCAATTCTTTCTTCTATATTTGGAAGGGGAAAGAACTTTGTTTTAGTGATCTTGTTCAAGTTCCTGTAATCAATGCAAGGTCTCGGATCCTTACCAGGAGCTTCTACCAGAATCATTGGCGAAGTACAATCTGAAAAACCAATTTCTATGATTTTCAAATCCAGCATTTTCTGTATTTCGGTTTTCAGAATTGCATTTTGTCTTGGCGATGTTCGATAAGGCTTCGAAAGAATGGACTGTTCTTCGCTAAGTTCAACGTCGTGCATGACGAGTTCGGTTTTTCCTGGGATGTTTGAAAAACACTTCATATATTTCCAAACTAGGTTCTTCATTTGAGAGATTTGGTCCTCATTCATATTTGAACTTTCGCCGTTATCTTGAAACATCTCTTCAAGGTCCAATATATTCGGGTTAGAGTCCACACAAGGTATTTCCATTTGTTCCTCGTCATTTTCTCCATCAAGATCACTTATCAAATAATTCACTTCTTCTGGTCGTTTATAGTATGGCTTCAGCATATTCACATGGTACACCTTAGAAGTTGCTTTCTCACCTGGCAACTGCACAACGTAATTGGTTTCAGAGAGTTTTCTTAGAATTGTTCCAGGACCTGTCCAATGTGGGCTTAACTTGTTGCTCTTAAATGTAGCAAAAATCAGCACTAGGTCTCCTATTCGAAATTCTCTTTTTACTGCTCTCTTGTCGTACCAAGTTTTATTCTTTTGCTGACATTCTTCCATCTTTGAGATTGCTAGTTCTTGACAGTGCTTCATTCTGTTAATCAAGGAGAAGACGTATTCCGTTACGGGCTCACCTTCTGTTTCTTCCACGTCCAACCATTTTTCATACAACAGAGTAAGAGGCGTTCGGAGATTCTTGCCATGCACCAGTTCAGCAGGAGTAAATCCAGTGCTTTCATGGGTAACAGTTCTTAGGGCAAACAGAGCTGGATATATAGCTTGCTCCCAATCACTCCCAGACTCCAAGCACAACACCTTTAAGACTCTTTTAACTGTCCGATGAAATCTTTCGATTGGATTACTTTGTGGATGATAGACAGAGCTGTGAACTACCTTTATTCCGAACTTCTCAAGAAAAGTAGTACTGAGTGCGCTGGTAAAAGAGCTTCCTTGATCTAACTGCAAAACCTTTGGAAATCCCATTCTACTAAAGATTTGCATTAAAGCATCAACAACAGTCACAGATGTTATATCTTCTACTGGGACGGCATCTGGATATTTAGATGATAGGCACATCGCAGTCAACAGGTATCTTTTTCCACTTGGAGTGACTGGCAAAGGTCCACAAGCATCGACATTTATCTTGGAAAAGACTTCTTGAATCACCGGAACTATCTTCATAGGAGCCTTCTTTTTGTCCAGAGGTTTTCCAACGCGTTGACATCTGTCGCAGCTTCGAACGTAGTCTTCGATTTCTTTATAACACTGGGGCCAAAAGAAGTGTCTGGAAAAGATGTCTTTCGTCTTTGTCACTCCTAAATGTCCCGATGTTCCCTCATGACAAAAGGCTTTCAAGTCATTTCGATACTTTTTAGGCACAACCAGTAACAGTCTCTCCACTCCTGTCTTGTCCATCTTTCTCTTCACGAGTATTCCATTTTCTAGTTTTTCTAATCCACCAGCAGATTCACTTGGGTTTTCTTGCACTTTTTCCAAAAGTGATTTTAGCTCGGGGCATTCTTTTTGTTGATCTGAGAAAGTTTTAGAATCCACTTTCAACAACGCCAAGCCCTCATAGTTATCTTCTTTAGGTGGGAATGAAAACAGATCATCTTCTTCAATTGTTATTTCATCATTCTCATTTTCCTCTTCCTCCACAACTTCTTCAACTAGGTCTTCGACAGCTTGCTCTTGTTCTACTTTGCGTCTTCGAGCTCTTGTTTCTATAGCATTGATCTGGTGAGGAACATCTTCATTTTTCATTGTATCTAATAAGGCTGCTGTTTGATTACCCAGCAAGTATCTTCCTTTGTCTAGTTGACATGGCACGACAGCTGCCTTTGTGATTACATGTCCGAATTTTCCTTTCAACTCCACTTCTGCCAACGGCAAGCATACTGGGAATTCGTCCAACGGTTGTTGTACCCAAATGTTCTCTCCAGTTAACATTTTAGGAGTGATTCTGTTGCGGCACACAACGTCGATGCTGGTTCCAGTATCTCGCAAAATAGGCATAGTGAAACCATTTACTTCAGCCATGAACGTATAGGGGGACATCTTGTAACAACATACAAGACTCCAGAATACTCGAACACAAAAAACCACTCCCGTAGTAGCGAAAACGAAGGTAGTTTTATTTAGATGATTCGAAAATCTTTTATTAACATATTATTTATTTAACAAAATCACTTTAGAATTATTAATCAATTAATCAGAGTTCGTTCATTTCCGACGACCACTCGTCCATTTAGGACCACACCTAAATTTACGTCTTTTTCGTTGAGTGTCTAAAAAAGTTCTCTTCCTACTCCCTGCTACGGGGCTGCTTCCAAGTTGGCCGGTAGAGGGCCAAGGACCTAGGCGTTGACGCTACACCACCCAGGTGTGTAAAATGTTCGCTAGACCATATGACAGTCTAGGAGGATGGAAAGAACAGGAGTAGTCATGTGGCCTTCGGCGTGAAGCGAAAAAGCTTTCCCCTCCCTCTTGGGAGAAAGGGACCTTTATCAACCCCACTTTTACATGGTGTTCGATGGGAGAATTTACGATTTTTCATTTTAAATGAAAAAAATGTGATCACATTATGGAAAACGAATACACATACACTGTTAAAAAAATCACAGTAAAATTACGGGCTTGGGACGGCAACAAAGTTTCCAACCACGCACCGTTAAAATACACTCACGCCCATAATTTCCTACAGCCCGTAATTTAACGAGGCAAAGAAATACAGTATCAATTGTGAAATTACGGTCCTTGAACGTAACATTACAGTCTGCCTAATTACTATTTAAGCGTAATTAAACGACTATGGACCGTAAATTGAAAAGCTTAATAACGGTATCAAGCGTATAACTACGCCCTGTAAGGATACGCTTTACCTGATTACGGTAGAACCCGAAATTGATAGTTTGTGATATTTTTAACCGTTTTCTGATGGTGTTGGTAAATTAATTGGCATTGTGTTTGTAGCATAACAAAATAGAAACACAAAAAAGCAATTTCAACAAACATTTAATTTTATCCATTAAAATTACAAGTAAAACAATTTTCAATAATAGCATATTAACTTAAAAACATAGTAAATAAATTCACAGGAAGAACACAGGGGAAAAACCCTTCAAAGCATAGGAATCTGTCTAAGCCAGGCCTCTTTGGCAGCAATAACAAATCATTGCCTAACCTGGTGTAAAGAAACCTGTTTCTTATTTGGTTCTTTTCTCCAAGCAACCCAATACACGCGAGACACAAGTCCCATGTTTGTAACAAAAGAGAAACATGCCGCCACAGAGATTTCATGCCGCCAAGCAGACCCAATTACAAGAAGATTCCTAATCAATCAAGGTATTCTTTCCCTGGACTCTTCACACATTAAAGTATAAAATAACTTAAAGTAAAAAAACAAACATCTTGCACTCACAAGAGGGAATAGCATTGAAATAAATTTATAGAACGAAAAAAAAATTCACACACATTTATAAAATATTATTTTAATCAGTTAAACAAATATTTGAACCATAAATGTAATTAATAAAAATTGATGAAATTATAGAACTAAAATTCTTACTAACTGAACTTAAAGCATACCCTGTAAATTATTTATTAATTTTAGTAGCATTCACAAAGATAGAAACATGTTTTGTTTTTCAATTATTAAAATTTTGAAGTCTTTTTTTTAATTATAAACTCGAGTGAATTTAACAGAATAGCCTCTTATTTATGGAAATTCAACGCTTTTGTGTAAAACAACAGAATGTCAAATGGAATGATAAGAATGAGAATTTAAAATAGTGAATCAATACATGTAGATTTGTGTAATGACACAATATATAATAAGCTTTAGAAAATAATTTTTGTAGGAAAAGCAAAAATAAATAAATTGAGTTATCATCAGGCTTCTACAAATTTACATACCAAAATCACCATTACATAAATCTGTCCATGTGATTTAAAATTCAATAGTTTTTCAAATAAAAATCCTTTTGCAACAAACAAACTGGACTTCTCTTGCTATTTGGTGCTTTAGAACCTTTTTCTTGGTTATTTCCACAGAAAGCTCTATAAATTAACAAATGAAAAATAAATATAAATATCCATTATAAAAATATCACAAGCAAAAAAAAATCTGACACTTATACAGGTTGAATTTTTGAAAATGTGAATGCAAATTCACAAATTTGGGTATGCATTAATTTTACAGTGGCTATGTAGAGTTTATTAAACCTTCTAACTATCAAAATAAAGGACAAAATTATAATTTGGTTCTTTGTTCCATATTTAAAATGCTGGAAATAAGATTATTCTCATTTATAATGTAGAATTTTTTTACTTATTTTTTTCAAATGGTATTGTTAATTATAAATATTTACGAGTCACCCAGCTTGCAAAATTTTCATGTAAGAGTTAATTTATATATTTTAATTATTATCATTTGAATATTAGTTATTTGATAAAGCAAATTCTATTATAAATGGCTGTACTACATCAAATTTACTAAAACTACTATTTATAAATTAAAATAACCATGGGAATTAGATTTTGTTCATGATTTATTATAATATATAAATTATAAACAATAACTAAACAAATCATTAAGCTTTTTTCAATTTTTGCGCTGAGCTTTTTATTATTCTATAAGACCTACAGTCAATCTCATATAATCTATTTTAAAATTCGATAAAAGAGAATATGTCGTAAATGATGAGATAATAAGTTTAAAATTAATTCATTCAGATGAAACAAATAAAAAAATGTATATGCGAAAAATATGTATGTATTTATCGCATAAGAAAAAATGTACAACATACACACAGTAAATCTTTTTCAAAACAACAAAAGAGTGCAAAAGAAAAAAATTCAAAAATCCTAAAACATTATGTACAATTACCATCAACAACTATTATAAAAACTTACTTTACTTAATACAAGGCCTATTCTTTGTCGCTGAGCCATTTTATGCTGTGCCTCCCACTTAGCTTTACAGCCATAAGTTGGTAGATGCCCTGCCTGGGCGTCATGAGTCGGATGTTGTGACAGTGCATTGCAGGGTCAGCATCCAACCTAACATAGCCGCAGAGCGGGCAAGTCTCATCAGCAGCCAGTCCAAGTCGATGGAGGTAGATCCCCAAGAAGTCCCTGTAACAGTAAAAACTGTATTGCCATATGTTAAAAAACAGCAAACTTAAAGGAAAGCCAAGAACATTTTGATTATTGATTAACATTTTCACTTTTACACTTAAAAGTTAAAAAACAAAACTAAGGCATAAATTATTTTTCGTAATACAGTCGAACCTCGGTAACACAAACTCGCTTAACACGAAAATTCGCTAACATGAACTGAAAGCATTTTCCTAGACCAAAAAGCTTTAATGTTTAAAAAATCTCTTAAATTGCTTTGGTCGAAATCCTACATAACCCGAAGGAAAAAATTCAGAACTTGCCTTTTTTCCCCCCTTAGTTTCAAATCGCAAATGGAACAAAATATTATAAAAATGGCAACGAACATTCCAAAAACAATTTTTTTTCTATTTCTGTAAAATCACAAGATCTTCCAAGATTCATCAGCATATGTCGGATGATCCAATACATCGATAATAGAGTAGGTGCTTCTCCACAGAAGTCAAAGGTAAAGAAAATATGAAATTAGAATTGGTTCTCTTTTTAACTTATTGATTTTCATTCAAAATGAATCGAAAGCATTAGTATATTTTTGTATAAACAAAACATTTTTAATGATATTGACGACAACTGTTTACAGAAAAGGGAAAATTATGTCTAAATATGGTATTTAAAAAAAAACATTTGAGCGATTTAAAAAAACTGAAAAAAAATTGAAGCGGCTTATGCAGTTAACCAATTTAAACCTGCAAGAAAAAGAATTTTTATAATATTTCTACAGTACAGTAATAGTGGCCCAGAGGTAGTGCTTTAGATTACCATACCACTAGTACTGGGTTCAAGACCTGGATTGGGCTAGGTCGACTCATTCTTTCAACCCTCAAGTGGGTCGATAAAGCGAGGACCAAGCATGCTTGTTAACTAAACACCAATGGGGGCTCCACATGAGGTTGACCACCTTCCCAAACATATGCCTAGCACCCCAAAGCCCTTGGTCAAGTAAGCTGAAATGGACACTGCAGGCCTTGGCTCACTAACGGGCTGTTGCACGGAGGAGTTTAACCCTCTAATGCATGAATTTTTTTTGCCCCCAAAATATATATATGTACCTTTAATAATCATACATTATGGGAAAAATACTAAAAAAAATTTAACTGCATTAGAATTCAAATAATTACAATTTTTAAAAAAATTTCCATCTGATAAAAACCAACTACAAAATTCAAATTTTGATAATAATGACTAGAAAACTACTAAATATAGTTCAAAATAACCCTCTTTAACTATAATTAATTTTTCAAAACAATTTATTTGTATTTAGTATTAATATTATTATACTTTGAATACTGCCAAAAATGTAATTTCACAACAGTTAATAACGTCACTCTTTAATTCTGAATACACTTAATACTACTGTCACCTATGAGGGTTATTACTAAAACTTCAAAATGGAATGTAATAGATGAAAAAACACAAATTTGTCGAGAGGGAGGTCTACTTTAATAGAATACAGTGGATTTTGTAACTTGTTACCAAACGGTAACAGTATGCATTAGAGGGTCAATTTAGTTATGTACTGATCAAATAAACTAGCTCATCAATATAGTTATATTAATTGAATTACTTAGCGAGGCATCTTATAGATGAGCAGGGGCAAACTTTTAACTTCCAGGTCTCTTGGTGAAGGCTTTCCTTTAGCAGGTGACTAAGAAACAACAAAAACAGTTTTAAATATATAAATTTGTTAACAACAACTGTTTTATGCTTGTTGACATTTTTTTAAAAATAGCTCCACTTATAATCACAACTGTTAATATAAGGATATTAGGATGACAATAAATTTGATGAAGATTTATAATTAGAGGTAATTTAAAATAAATGTTAAGTAAACCGCAAAATCAGCTTCGACTTGCCATTGCCAGGAATTGTGTTCGTCTGTTGCAATTAAAAATAATCTAAATTAAAGGGAAATTTAATTTGTTTGTGCTTCCAATTAATAAAGGGTCATTAACCTGCTTTGCATTAAAAAAAAATTCTAATAGCACTCAGACTCTTTGTTAGGTATATAATTAAAATATATTTTAGTATAGTAGTATCTTGGTAATGGGACTATCATGATTCATTTTACAAGAAGAATTTTTCTTTTCTATTGCTGAAATAATAATTTTTTCAAAAAATTTCAATGAAAAGTAAATAATTCAAGCATTAAAGTTACCTCACGCATTGAAATCCGATCTGCCCAAATAAAACTTTATTCTTAAAATAACTTTCTTTGCCCTGCAGACATTCGCAATTAAAAATGACATTGAATTTTGTCAAAACAATATTTTTTTAATATCGTCTGAATCTCCAGTTTTAACATTGAATTTACAATTTTTTTTGCATTCAATGAATAGCATATAATGCAATTGTTATGAAACCAGTTGTTTACGTAAATATTTGCGTTAAGCCTTCTCCAACAACTACTAAAATCTACATTCCAATAAGTCAGAAATAAATAAGATTATCGATGTTCTTTTAGCGACCGTTGAATTTTAGAACACAAATCATAATACTGAAAAAAAAAAAAAAATTTAAAGATATTAAAAACTTAGAGCGAAGTATACATTAAATTCTAGGTGATTCGAATATGTAAAAATTCTATAATGCTTTCATTTTGGTTTGGATAGTGGCTAGTTTGTTGGTAATTATTTCCGACTGCTAAATATACAAAGCAAAAAGTGGCAATTTGTTACATAATTGTTTTGATTAAAATGATAATACATTCAACTAAAGAAACAATAACATTTTACTTACTTTTAATTAGATTCCCACTAGAACCATGCTGCTTCGTCTTCCAGTGTTTTGGTTTGTTTTTACCGGGTTGAAAAACATCACGGTTTCAGTTTAGGTGTGACGTCATTCCGAAAATGAAGGGATTTTCCCTTGGCCGATGTAAATTTACGGCGTGGTGCAGTAATTTTGCTAAGAGATGGGCTGAAACTGTAAAAATACGGGGGTCGCCCTTATTTTCTAACAGTTTAAGGGATATAGCAGTTTTTTTAGTGGGTCAGACCGTATTCCATCAAATACGGCCAATGCCCGTAAAAATTGAAGGGCAAATGACCGTAAATTTACAGTTTTTTTTTACAGTGTATGTATATTTCTAATAAGCTCAGTAGATATACATGTATTATTTAAAATACAATAACAAATAAACACCCAAAACTAGGCGATATTAATATTGGTTCTTCTGAAAATCTTAAAATTATTTTGTTATAACTTGATTTTTTTAAAAATCTTTTATTAAATTTTAAAAATCTACTGTTCATCATTAAATGTTTAATATTTTTGATAAAAGAGATATTTTAACGAATATATATTAGAACTTTTATTTAAGTTGCATATGAAATGCGAAATAAAGTAATCTTATTATTATATTTTATTCGTATTACTTGCGTATATTCTTTTATTAAACAAATAGCAAATTTATACCCGTACTTCGCACGGATTAAATAAATATCAAATCGATCCAAGTATGTGTACCATGTAACCTGTTATAAAATCATAAACTTAAGTTATTCTCTTCCCACTCGTTATCAAGTAAAAATCTCAATTCATTGCTCCAATATTCTAAAATCAGAAATACGCTGTAAAATGTACTCATAAATGTCATCACAATTCCCTCATAAATACATAAAACTTTTTAATTCTTTTGGCTCGTTTTGGTAAATAATTTGGCGAGAAAATAGATATAGCTACAAACACACCCATTATACGGCTCTAACACAACGACCTTAGCATATCCAACCAGCTTAAAAAAACATTTTGCCATTTGGCGAGCTTTAATTAATAATTTGACGAGATTGGCAACATATTTGGCGAAACAATAAAGACATAATACCCTTATATACAGCTCTAGTGCGATGGCTTAATTAACCATCATAGTTCAGTAATAGCTTAACAAACATTTTGATCATTTGGCGAGTTTTAATCAATGAATTGGCGAGATTGGCAATGTATTTGGCGAAAAAGTAAAGACATAAAACCCTAATATGCAGCTCGTGCGATGACCTTTATTAACCATCATTGTTCAGTAATAGCTTAACAAACCATTTGGCGAGTTTTTATTATAATTTGGCGGAATTGGCAACGTATTTGGCGAGAAAATAAAGACCTAACGGCAGCTCTAGAACTTATAGGTTAACTACACAGTTATTGCCTGAACATGCATATTTGTAATCAACAGAACCATCATTGACGAAATCATCAACTAAACCCATAACAAATCCAGGAATCAAGACTTGTCGGAAATACGTCACTTGAAACATATCAATTATTTTCAAATAATGAATTTAGTTTCTGAAAGTTATGGCAGCACAATAAAATAAACATTTTCAATTTTATTTATTTTCGTTGAAAGTTTTATTTAATTGTTTCTTCAGATGGCATCAGGAAAGTAAATAAATCGTCGGATTTGAGCGAAAGTGGTGTAGTTTTCCCAGAAAATTCGAATTTTCTCTAAAAATAGAACACTTTGAGCTCTGAAAGTTCTTATTTTGTAACTCAAGTAGGAACTACGCATTTGTGCCAAGTTACGAGTCAAACAAATGTCTAGTTTGTGAGTTTCGGAGAGACATATATACACACACACATACAAAACTTCATTTTTATTATTATAGATTTTAATTAATGATAGCCAGTAAATGCATAAAACTGATGTGATTACTATTTTTGATGTATACGTGTTAGTTTTAATGAAGTTAATATATTAAGTATTTTTTTTACCAATTTACAATTAATTACTGTGATACTTATGCTACCAAACCACTAATACTTGTAACATAGCTAATAAAAATATAAGGTATATACAAAACAATAATTTTTTTATGTTCCTGTTAATTAGTGTATACATGTAAAATCTATTCATTGAATCGATTTTGAGTACTTCAATTATATACATTGCGTTAAATTTTTTATATTGTAAAAGTCCCTAATAAGAATCCCCTCTTGGAATTAAGTAAATAATTTAAACTATTATAGATCCAGTATAGATTTAAAATCGAATGAATATTGTTTGAATATAACTTCAATTGTAAACATTGTATCATAGAATATTATTTAAAAAAGAAAGAAATCTTTATTAGTGGATTTTCTATTTTTTTCATAAAAATAGTGACAAACATAACATAAAAACCTGCTAATTAACTCTATTTAAGCAACTTTAATTGTAAAAATTCCATTTAATGTATTTTTGATTAAAAAAATTATTAGTTGATTTTTTTTTATTTTATTCATAAAAATAGCTACAAGTTGATTTAGTAGCATAAGTATCGCAGTAATTATTTCAAATTAGTAAAAAAAATACTTAATATATTAGCTTTTTTAAAATAACAAGTAGACACCAAAAAAGTAATCAAATCAGTTTTAAGCATTTATTGGTCATCATTAATTAAAATTGTTTAATAAAAAGAATATACGCAAGTTATACGAATAAAATATAATAATAAGATTACTTTATTTCGCATTTCATATGCAACTTAAATAAAAGTTCTGTTATATATTCGTTAAACAATCTGTTCGATCAAAAATATGTTACAAAATTTTGAAGTTGCCGTTTTAGTTTAAAGGACACTTCATTATAATAATTATGAGTGTAGTTTTTAATTGAAAATGTTAATAAAAAATATTAATAATTATAACTAATTATAATTATCTGTTTAAAACAAAGTTAGTTATAATTAATAACATTCATAAATTTGTATAACTAAGTACGATGCATTTAAATTATTAATTTTAACGTATTAATTTAATGAATTTTATCATAAGAAGTCAAATTTCTTCATTAATGATGCACTTAAACACATGATAACTATTAATAAACACGCTTAAAACTTATTCCGGATTAAAGTTACTGATGTATATTATAAAGTTAATTAGGATTAAAGTTACTGATTTATGTAAGTTAACAAAAAATTGGCGTTTTGGGTAAATAAATCTAAAGCTTTCTATTTAAATTTTTTAAAACCAACAAACAAGATTCGCATCATATAGCTACTACAAATGACATGCAAAAATGATAACAATTAATAAATACAAATAATGAATAATTATATAAAATATAATCTAACAAATCGTCACTTACCTCAATAGCGTGATTAGTGAAGACTTATCAAAATACGTGATTTATTTTGCAAGAATTGAGTAATATTTTGGTTGCATTAATTTTTGAACAAAAATATCATTTATTTTATAAAAATGTAGGTGAAATACAGTGTTAAAACTATTGGAGTTTTCTAGGGCTTTTAAGTTCGACAATGAATGACAAGTACAGAACGAGCAGCTTTGTGTATCTATGTGTTTTTTCCCAAAAGACACGCCGCCCCCCTTGCTTTCACCCCCAAGTCACAGAGGGACTAGTTTATTGGCAAAGATAAGAGAAGGGGTAGGAGTGAAAAATTAGGGTGAACATCCTACAAAAAAATTCCAAGAAAAACAAGACGTGTTTTCTACGCGGAATGCGGATAGTGCCCCTTCTGCTACAAGTGTGAATGGAAAGTTGTCAATAGCCCTGGAAATCCAGAAATAGATAAGAGACAAAAAGGATCCCCTATCCGAATGGGGGACCCTTAGGAAATGACCCCACCGGAAATGTGGAAACAAAATCTCCATTCTCAGATGGTCGTTCATGCTCTAAAAAAAACTGTTTGTCCTTGTCCGCCGTCTGAACATAGAACGGAATTTTACGTAGTCTACGGATAAGTGATTAGCTGGATATTTTTTCTATGAAATATCAAAGATATAACAATTATTGAAAAAAAAAAACTTTGACAAATCAAAAATACTATATATTACGGAAATAGCTATACAGTATTTCCTTTTTATTCTTATTACATCCGAAATACAAAAGAAAAGGACAAAATTGGGAAGCAGTGTGATTTTATAACACTCTTTTAACACAACATTTTGCGACATTAAAACTGCAAGTGTCCTACCATTTGATTTGTCCACCTGATTGCAATAATATATACTAACAAATTTTACAAAATTAAACAAACTTTTATGCTAATTTCTTGTTGTAATGGAACGCAATTTTAGGTCTTTCCGACTAGGGGCCCTAATCTTGGACAATTACATCCCCTAACGCAATTTTTCCTGAGTGTAGAGTAGAAATCGAAGCAACGTTAATTATACACAGAGTAATTAAAAAGACAAGGGGTGCGATTATCGAGATGGCATTAAAGAGGTTCTAAGTAAAAATTATTACAGCAATTAAAAAAAAGTTAACTTTTTAATGAAGATATGTTTGATTCCCCCCCCCCCCCCTCTGGGGGGCGGTAAATTTTTTTGAGATAATTGGTATTGGAGCTCAGCAAAAAAAAAAAAAACTTTGTAAGTCCCCATGGGGGGGGGGGGGGGGGGTTCTGACCCCCCGTACCCCCCCCCCCCTCGCTACGCCACTGTGCTTTTCGCAGGCAGTGATTTCCGATGAGACCAATACAAATGATCATCACACTCTTTCCACTTCTCAAAATTAGGCACCAAATACTTCTGTACTCACACAGGATGGAAACCTACTTCCTCCAAATCAAGGCGACCAAGAAGGCTCGATTGAATATTTTTACAAACTATTTTTTTAATGATAAATGTTGATAACTTTCAGGTCTCTACAATCTCACCTTTTGAAATTGCTGGGAATATTTTGTTTAAGATTATTTATTGTGTGAAACTATTATGAAAGAGTCCAAGTGTATACTTTTTGTGGACTTGGTGGCATAATGTATATATAATACAATAGAAGATACCCTGTAAAGTTCTGTTTTTAATATTTTTTTGTAGATTTTTGACAATTGATAAAATTTGCGAAAAAAGCAAATGAAAAATGTCTATCAATGGTCATTGTACTGAACAAAGCAGCACTGCAAAATTTCCATATTTGCCATTCCCTCAGGTTATTCCAATTCATTTAAGGTGAGTAATTTTTTTTTTTAAATTCAACAAATACCACTATTTTTTGATAATTAACTTCATAATAAAAATAAATTTAAGATTATTAACCGATGTACGGACGGCCGATGAGAAATATTAAAATACTATGTACATTTTGTAAATGTGTATAGTGGTAATTTAAAATTAAGACTTCTCTTTAACCCTCTAGCAGTGCATACTGATGCCAAATGGCGACAAGTAACATAATCCAGGTTATCTCTTCAAAAATATCGATAACAAAGCAGCTAACTTTTATCATTTGTTTTAAAAAGAACTTTGTTTTTAAGAAGTTGCTGGCATTGTGGTTGCTTAACGCAATTTCTTCGAAAAAACTCCAAATTTAGTTTCATAATAATAAATCAGCGCAATTTGACCACCGGTCCAAAGGGTTAATATAACTAAATATTCCTGTAGTGCTAAAGAATTTCGAGCCTTTAGAATTTTAATGATTGTGCTTATTCTCTCTCAGCTCGGACTGTTTAGTTATACTATACTTATAAAATTAAGAGGCATTGTGACAGGGATGATAGCATGATCTGTTGCCAGCGTTTAAATATTTAAATAGTAGTCTTTTAAATGTTTTAACTAAACCATCTAGTACATGAGTTCCCAATCGTTTTGCACCTGCGTACCGTCTTGACTTTTTGGGAAATTTTGGCGTACCACTGGAACTAGATATTTTAATAAACAACCATTGATATTTACTCTTCTAAAAGTGTTCCAAGGGCATTTTTTTGAGTAAAATTCCTGTGAAAACTTCATAGTTTATGGTTAGATATTTGCTTATTTTTAACGTACTTATTATAAAGTAGAAATAAAAATATTAAAATGGTATTAATTTACAGTTTTATTTATTACCTATAAGTCTGAAAACACACAAATAAAAAATATACAAACTCAGCAAAAAAATAATCACCATACAAAATATACCTTTATAGTCTTTAGAGTGAAAAACTTCTTGTTTCTTCCCTGTGATTAAAATATCAACATTAAGAGTAATGGAACTTGTCTTCATTAAGTCCTCTTCAACACATATTTTGCTTCCATGTTTTTTTCTACTAATGTTCAGAAAATCCACTCTCACACAAGTAACTCGTAACAAATGTCATAAAAAATATCAGAGCTTGCCTGAATATCAAAGGATACTAGATTTTACATATAATCCAAAAATTAATTGAAGTATTCTCTTTAGAATAATGTTAATGATTAAAATAATGAGTAATATGTTTGCGTGTTCACTGTACTTGGGGAGAGAAGCTATTGATTGCATCATGTTTCTCACATCACTCACGCGTACCACCGGTTGTACGCGTACCACCGTTTGGGAACCCCTGCTCTAGTGCATACTGTTGGCCAAACGTCAACAAATAACACAACCCTCTTTATTCTAAGGGAATGATTCTCATCTCGCGCCGAATCGAAAATTCTTATCTATAAACTTTTGTCGATAAGTACCCCCTCTTTCGACAAACCGTAAACGAGCGATTCTGAGCTCCGCTTTTCTCGAAAGTGAGAGAGATAGTGCTTATTCGACAAGGCGTGGTTAATGTGTGACGTTTTCTTAGCAACAAAAAGGTAACGCCCTTGACAACAGTTAGTTTGTTTTTGTTAGTTTAGTTTATGTACGGTGTATAAAAGCCGGTAGCACAACGGTTAGGGAGATAGCCTTTGGAGCTTAAGGGTTAGGGTTCGAATTCCGGTAAGGCATGGATGTTTGTGTTCATTAATGTTATGTTATGTTTTGAATTATCGTCGCACTAGAGCTACACGAGGGCTATTGGCAACGGGCGTCGCATTTTAGAACCACAGTCAGGTGACGAGCCAACACCTGAATAGGCACCCAACGCAACCGTTAAGAGCGACATCGTACGCAGCGTTAGGACTTTGAAGGATATTTAACGTGCACTCCCTTACACGGGGTACATGTTTGTGTTCAATAAATGTTATTTGTCTATGTGTTCTCTCTTTCTATGTGTGTCTCTTGTGCCGGTGGGGTTGAGTACAATAGACTTGAGGTCGCAGTGCTTGGTGAACTTACACCCAACCCCCATCAAGAAAGTCATAATACATTAGAGGGCAATGAGAGAACAAAATTCAAAACTTTTCAGGTTTTAGTTCACTTTGCAAAATCGTAGTTTATATTTGTAATAATGAGAAACTTAATGGATATTGAAATCTGATAACATTTTTTAATATTTTACTCAGTTTTACTTTTAGCATATCACGAAAAAAAAAAGCCAAAAATGTCAAAGTAACATATTTATTTTATTTTAATTAATTAACCAATAGGACAAATGAAAAATACATGCACAGTTTTGTTAACATATATTTAAATATCTTATATAACAAAATTAGACATTTTAGAAAAAAAAATAGCAAGTAGCATTTTTTAAAAAAAGTTGTTTTTTTTTAAATTATTGTTTTTTATTAAAAAAATATTGCATATTTTTCTTTTATTATTTTGTATTTTCATTAAATTTTATGTCCCTGAGCTACAAAAAAATTTCATCTATTTCAGTCTGTAAATTTAAAAAAAAATTAATTTGCCTCCCCGGTCCCCTTAACTTTGATTAATATTTAAACTATGTTGCAGGATCCATTTTTTCTTAATTTATCCGTAATAAAAATATAAAATTCCGCCGTGTTGGGTTGTTGTTGATATTTGTATGCAGCATCATACAACTCAACGTCTAAGAAGCAACCAATCACAGATCACTTGTGGTCACTTATCGACAATCTTTTGACTTCTCGGTACCTATACAGGTGCCGAGAAAAATCACCCGATTAAACGACGTGTCGAAAACTCCAAACGTCGATAATTTGAGATGAGAATCGCAAATGTCGATAACAGATTTCGACAATTCAATTTGCCGACGGAGTTTTCTATTCGACGTAGATGAGAATCAGGCTCTAATAACCCTTTCCGATCGGACTCTCACGATCATGCTGATCGTTTTTTGTATAAAAAATAACTTTGTTTTTAATTATTTGCTGGGATTGATGCTGTTGAACACATTTCTTCAATAAAACTCCAAATTTAGTTTCATAATTTTAAATCAGAGCCATCTGACCGCCAGTCTTAAGGGGGGGGGGGGGTTAAACTGAACCTTTGTAATTTTCAACCACTAATGCGTGTTTTCCTAGTCAAACTTAGTAAAGAAATACAATAGCTATATACAATGTACATTATAAAAAAAATATAGGAAAAATTGATTTCATTGCTTTCTTTCAGTCAATAACTTTTCTACAATTAATGAAATCATTATTAAAGTTTCATTAATCATGTTTAATTTCCGATGTTTTTGTTTGATAAATTATAATGTTTATAGCTAAATAGTTGAAAACTTTTTAACTGTACTGCGGAATAAAGTAAGTTTAATCGCCCGTAGTAGAAATACTTTAATTAGAAATGTAGAATAAATAACTTCACCTTAATTTTGTAATGGCTTTTCTAATACATTTCTGTTTTCTTTAGCTACACAATGCCAAGTTATGTATAAAAGGAGGCGCTAATTTATCTTAGTTACGGAATATCATTTGATGACTTAAACATAGTTGTTTAATGAAGCACATTTATTTAACTGAAATCTAAATCCTAGTGTTTTATGTCTTGTATGTTTGGGTATATTTTCGACAATTTGCTACTAAGCACATTTGACTTTATGTTTTAAGATAGACTTATTATTAATAAGGAAGGGAATTTTATCTGTATTTACACGGATATTTAAAAAAATTAAAAAAAATGACATAACACGTTCATCCAGTGAACTTTTGTAATAAAAATTATAATTAATGAAAATTGATCTTATTATGTAGCTGTGTTTCTGTATTACAGCAAAAGATAATTAAAACAGAATAAAAGACATTATCAATTTTAATTATTTTTTGTATTTAAATCCTTTTCTTCAGTTCCATGGTGACACGAAAAAAAGAAAATTATTTTATTTGAGAGAAAATGGTGCATTTATTTCGGAAAATTCGAATTTTCCATAAAAATATAACAATTTGAGCTCTGAGAGTACAAACATTATAACTTAACAACAAATCTACTAATTTACTACCCAACGAACTACAAATTCTTGCCAAATTACGAGTCAAACAGATTGTCGTGATGCATTAATTGATCGTAACAATAATGCATCGCTCCTTTTTTATCAGACCATTCCCACAGTATCGAAGGAATTTACAATGGGATTTGAGACTCGCGGATAAGAAGTTTCAGTTTGTAGGGACATAAAAGGACCAATAAATTCATTTACTTGACAAAGTGACAGCGAGAGAACACTTGGCGACAAATTCACTAGGTGGTCTCATTAGAAGTTCTGCGAAAAATGTCTGGAGAAAGCTGGCTTTCCCACTGATTCCATTCATTGGACATGGGTAATAAAACAGAAGGAGTTTTAAACCTATAGTACGAATGGACGACGCCCACAACGAAAAGGCGGGACATGACTTGAAAGAGAACCGAACCTTTATATATCTCTTGCCAAGAAAAAGGAGCTCAGAAGAATAATAAAAGAAATGAATTTTTTGAATCCAAAAACCTCTTACAAGCATCGCCCATCAGCACCAGTCATGTTTATGCTTTCTTCATTCACTCCGGTTATCCCAGCGAACCGCCTGCATCCTGATTGCGGTTGCTCCAGCATCTAATGACTAACCTCCATACCTGGCCGCTGAGCTACCATCAAACCGCCTCCACCCTGATCCCTGTTGGTCCAGCATCGAGTGAGTAAGCCTGCAAATGGCCGCTGAGTTCCCAGCCACCCCGCTGTCTCCGACGCCAGTTCCCAGCTCTCCGATGCCAGTTCCCAGCACTACGATGCCAGTTCCCAGCACTACTATGCCAGTTCCCAGCACTACGATGCCAGTACCCAGCACTACGATGCCAGTTCCCAGCTCTCCGATGCCAGTTCCCAGCACTACGATGCCAGTACCCAGCACTACGATGCCAGTTCCCAGCTCTCCGATGCCAGTTCCCAGCACTACGATACCAGTACCCAGCACTACGATGCCAGTTCCCAGCTCTCCGATGCCAGTTCCCAGCACTACGATGCCAGTTCCCAGCACTACGATGCCAGTTCCCAGCACTACGATTCCAGTTCCCAGCACTACGATGCCAGTACCCAGCAATCCAGTGCCAGTTTCCAGTCTCTATGCATCGACTAGCAATGCAGTCTGATCTTCAATCCGTGAGTCTCATTTTACATAGTTATTCAATCCCAATTGAAGACTAAATCTAACACACCACAAGTATTATTTAGGGTATTTTTTTTAGTATTCTTACATCATCCAACCTCAGTCCATTCCTTAACATCCAGAGAGAATTATCTTTGTTTGTTTAATTTTAAATTGTTTAATTTTTAATTGGGTTAATAAATTTTCTTTCTTAGACAATATTTGGTATTCTTTATTTAGAGCATTTTATTGTTTTGATATTAAATTATTGATTATATTGCAATATAATTGTGGAAATTTAATGGAACCTGAAAGGGTTTGTCGCAGCCACAGTTATTCTAATTACACAACGCAAAATTATAATTATGTACTAACCACTATGCAATGCTAATGGTTGATATATTACCTTTATGTTATTTTCGTAAATTAATGCTTATATATTTTATAACTCATACATATAACACTTAACTGCCCACCGCGACATAGATGCCTAGTTTAGAAGTCTGAAAGGAACAAACAAACACACAAAAATTTGTTTATATTTTTTTTCGATGGAAAGTCAGTGAAATGGACAAATTAAAGGTGTAACGGAAGACGGACCTTATAACCCTTTTCGACCGGCTGTCAGTTGGCACTGATTTAGAATTTTGAGACTAAATTTGGAGTTTTATCGAAAAAAAAGCGTTAAACAGCATCAATGCCAGCAACTCTTTAAAAACAAAGTCTTTTTTTATATAAATAACGAATGGTACAAGTCAGCTGCTTCGGTATCGATATTTTTGAAGAGCTTGAACATTCTCTTTTTTATAAGCACGATCATACGAGCCTGGTCGGAAAGGGATGAATTACACACATAAAAACTTGCTAAACACAAAAAATATTTAAGTGCAAAATTCATTGCAATCTCAGGGTTAAAATTGGTGGAGAAAACCGTCTGATGGCCCCCACAAAAAAAATTTTCAATTCTCAGAAATTTGCTGAGTCTGCAAAAGTCTTAAGGTGGAATGAGCCCGCTGGATCAGTGGTCTCCAAACCCAAGTGATTCAGTGTTATTCCAATGCGGAAAAATTCTGAACTACATTTATCTGTTTGACTTGTATATTTTAACAAACTTTTATTTTAATTAAAAGTGTCTCCACTACAGTCTCTACTATCTTATTTTTCAGCTATACCTTTAAAACCAAAAAGTTATGTTGCAGCTACACTTTTCAAAAATGTTCAATAAATATTTTATCGCTCAGAAATAATAGTCCAGTTCATGTTAGGTTGCTACGAGTCTGCATCTTAAAGACGTAATTGTAATAACTATTTTGTGACTTAGAAAATACAACAGAATCAAAAATAAAATAAAACTTCTCAAATATAAAATCAATAGTTTGACATTACAATTGCTTAAAAATTAAAGTTAACTTCGATAAATTATCATAGAATTGAAAAAAAGCTACGGTAAACAGATAGAAAATTCTTTAGATAAAAAAAAATTGCATTGAGAAAAGATTATAAAAATATCATTCATCAAAATCTAACACATTCATATTACATTGCATTTGTCATGGTTTATAATGCCCATTTTCCTACTACTATGCTCTTTCGATAATCACTATGGCGGCCAACCTTTGTGCTCCGTTAGTTTGAGGATTAACTTATTCATCCATAAAAGTATCCTTCTACGTATATGCCAATGGAAAAGTTTTCATTTTATACAAACCAATATTTTAGTTCTTCATATTACCATATTTTTATATTATTGCAATAAAAATTTTGTTGTTGGTAGAAGTTTTAAAAATATTTTTGCGTGTATTAACAAAGGGTAACGAAGTACCTGGGTAATTTTCATCGCACTTATTTTCCGTGTTATTTTCTTCTATATTTTTTTAGAGTGATAAATAGCTTGGTGCAATTGATTAATACTTGAGTTAACAAATAGACACTCATTTTATAATTCAAATTTTTTTTTATAAAATCTTGCCACTCCCATACCTTATTTAGGACACGAATACAACAAATTAAAACGACTGTAAATAAATAATGGGGGAGGTCAATTCCAAAAAAAAGGCCAACTTCGATTTAAAAAAAAATGTTATTTTTTGTGTTTTCATCAAATTAAGTTTAAGAATATATTCCAGGTTTTCAAATTATGATTTAATACAACAGAGCGATAAAGGACATATATTCGCATTT
The DNA here is from genome assembly GCA_023701765.1 of Hylyphantes graminicola. Lineage (NCBI taxonomy): Eukaryota > Metazoa > Arthropoda > Arachnida > Araneae > Linyphiidae > Hylyphantes > Hylyphantes graminicola. The sequence continues at coordinate 42,561,384 of CM043112.1, forward strand.
CCCTCAAAAAGAAGAACGACGCCTAGCGGACAAAAAATATTTATTGGCTCTGCAAATTCAGCCAGCATTTCAACTAGTTGGAAATCGTCTTCGATCCGTGATTGAAAAACCTTTCACATGTGAATAAATGTGAAAGGTTTTTCCAACACGGATCGAGAACATTTTCCACATGTGAATAAACCTAAACAATTTAATATTTAATATCATATGAGTATTCTAGATAATAAAATAACTATTAATTTATTACTTTACACACATTTAATCAAATAGATTTTATGAAACTTTTCATAATCATTCGGTCACGGTCATTCCGTCTTGTCAAATGTCAGTTAATAACTTAAACCATGTTGCAGATAGGTTACTCTAATATAATTTTACATAGCTTATATATATATCATATATTTAAGATATATGCATTAGTTTAACATTTCTATGTATTTTTGATTCACAGAAGTTTCCATTTTTTAGTATCAGGATGCAGTCGTGGTTGCACTAATGTCATTTCGTCACACAGAAAAAAGTTAGTCAAATATGAAATAATAAAATACTTTTTTAAAAGATTCATTTTTTTATCATCTTTTAATGCTTAAAGTAATATATAAACTGAAAAACCAATTTTTCTTCAACTGAAGTGCTCAAAGTTAGGTTTTAAACATTTTGCGAAATTTAATAAAGACCCTGTCATCATGTAACAAAATTTGTTTTTCAATATTTTACAAAACGTAAATATCCTAGTACGAAGGACCAAGTTGGTACAAATGACTTTACACAGATTCGAGAAAAAAAATTAACGACTGATATATTGGAAGGGGTAAACCGTCGGACGCACATCGTTAACATGGCCAATGCCAATTTTCCTTTTAAATAAAATCGAATTAAAAAAAAAAGAAAAGTAAGCCAATAATAAGACAGACTTCAATCTTTACTTGTATTTTGCTTATGATTTTTATTTGTTAATTCAATGACTACCAGAATTCTTTAAAGAAAGAAAATTATGTATAACTTTATTTTGTTGGTAATTAATGCTTTCATACTCGGCGTCTAATAAAAAGTTATTTACATTATTTTAAATGTGAGTAATGGTAATTAAAAAAGAGAACTTTTTACTATTTGACTGGGTTAAAGTATGGAACATGTAAGCAGGGCTGTTAACAAAGCTTTCTTCGCCAACTTTAGTTTGGATGCTCCTCTTTTGTACGTCTCTCTGGACGGCGTTCCCTTTTACCACTTACTCGCTGGAATTCAATCTATCAAGGGCGTATTTATAAGCACATTAAGACGGCTGCATACTAAAGCGGCGAACAGAAAACCATCGTAAATCGGCGGTTTTTGTGTAATTGTCTACGTTCGAAGAACTTCATTATTTTAGATGCTGGCATTTTCCCTTATTCTAACCCTCAGTCCCCTTCAACTCACATACTGTTCCCAAAACTTTAATTAAGTATGTTCTAAACTAGACTTCATCTTCTAATCGGTAAATGGGAGTTTTGAACAGAGACCGCAGTCTACGCTGTTCCTTTGTTCGATGCACATATGTTTTGCATTCTGAGTATTAAACCTCAGCATCAGGCCTTCATACAGACTAATCTGCTACTTGGTTGCATGAAATTTGCATGTGGGATCGGAAGATAGGGATCTCTGATTAGTTTAAGGCATCAGTGGAGTAAGCCTCTGCCGTTTCAGCACTAGTGGTATATCAAACATGGGGGAAAGGGATTGAAAGATAAGTACATAAAATATTTTTCAAGATGAATTCATTTTTTTTTTAGATTTACGAACTGGGGAATAAGCAAATATGCTTGTGAAGTATTGTAAACTTTTTTTACTTATTGAGATTTGAATTCGAATTTCATAAAATAAAGTCCACAGAAAAATCTAAAGTCATTATCTCGAAAAGTTTGGTATCAATCTATGAATTGTATTTTATCAGCACATATTTTAAGATGAATGATGAAGCTTCGTCTATACACCCTACTGAAACCTGTTTTGAAATAAAATACAAAGGGAGAGAGAGAGAGAGCTCTATAATATATACATAGCGGTTTCGTGTATAAAATAAACTCTTTGATTGATTTTGAAAACAAATTGTTGTTTTGCATTTTTAAAAAAAATTAGCTTCGCATATTCCCCAGTTCAGGTTTGTTTGAACTATCTATGGACTAGAGCTACATGGCCTTCGTATTTTAGATCCACATCACCACACCTCCGACATTTGAGTAGGCACACAACGCAACTTTTACATTGTATGCGTCGTTTTGACTTGGAAGCATATTTCACGTGTACCTCTACACGGGCTATTATTCAATGGACATTTTTGGCTGCACACACCGTTTATAGGGTGGCAAGTATTTTGTGAATGCCTGGAAAGGAAAAGATGGATCTAATGTGTTTATTTGGGTAGTTGATTTTTTTTTAAATAAAAATTGTTACAGTAATTGTCGCTTCTAACTACTTCCTTGTGGGATATTTAATGTTCTGTCCCTCTACACAGGGTATTTTTCGTCGTATTTTTTTTTTTTTTTTTTTTTTTTTTTTTTTTTTTTTTTTTTTGGTTGCAGTGACCGTTAATAGGTGGGTAGTTATGTTTGCGATGTCAGGAATCGAACCTTGGACCTTCCGCATGCAAGACGAATGCAAAACCAAATTGGAAATCTCCAAATGAGAAACATTTTTATGCGGTTCTAGCAGTTGATTTTGATGTTTGGATTACAATGAATCGGAACTCTCCGTGGATGTTAAAAGTAGAGCGAAATTTAATTTAACCGCGAGAATCTAATCCAAATAAAATAGTCAATGAATTTATTTCATGCCATCTAAGCATATGACTTGCGCGTCCACATATTCCCAGGAATCTTGTTAAAATTTGTTTATACACACAAACAGAAGAAAATCAGAATAGTTACCTCCAAAATGTTTGATGCGATTCGTGAATTAGTTATGTTAAGTATTTTTAATTTAAAAATGGAATTCAATGTCGCATCCGCATTCACTTATGTTAAGTATTTTTAATTTAAAAAATGGAATTCAATGTCGCATCCGCATTCTTATTTTTTAGTGTACATTCTTGCTGTGTATCATACTCTATTCACATCTAAACAATACACATAGTTTAATGTAGTCTCTAACCGCCTTAGCTTTGTATGCTCGGAGATCGGAATAAAATTTTGTAGTATCGACGCGAAGCGTCCTTCCTACACATCGAAGACATCCCAAAAAGGGGGCCAAAAGGCCAGTCTAAATGTAATAGGGGGGGGGGGGGAGATGGTCCTAGGACCTAGCAAGCGCTAGTGTGAATGGGGTCTTGTGTAAGGGCCTTATGTTACCATGTTGGGTCATGGTGAATGGTTCTAGTGCATTTAAACTTCTGTTCCACAAACTGGTCGTAGTCAATGATGTTAACAATATTATCATGTTCAGAAGCCACCATGGCGCTGAAATACATGTAGAGGTAGCAAGAATAGCAGGCTTTGTATGCTATACATTTTTTTTATTAACTAAAATTATATAACAGTTGTGGTAATCAATATAATTTATTAATTATTATTTTTTTTAGAATCTTGGCAAGAAAGGGATTGTGATGGTTTGTTATTTAACGCAAACGGAGACATTTTTTACGTTGTCCAGTTAGCAGATATAATACCATAATACCTTTGGTTTTTCTGCTTGCTTCCTTTAATATTTTCATCATATTTTATTTGAGGGAAATTTTTTTTTAAAGCTTAGATATTAACTTCTGGTTGATTTTCAAATAGATTTTATAATTTTAAATATATGATTCCCTACATTCACATCGCATGTATGGTATGGTAGGTGTCACGCGCCCAAGTCAAATGGACTGACGTCATCGTGGCGATCTTATATGTATAATTAATTGTATTTATTGTCATGCGCATTATACTTGTTTTTCCTACTCTGGCAAACTATTTTGGTTGCTAGGTGAACGGTTGCGTTAGAAATTAGAATGATAATAAAAGGTAATGTTTTTGTGTCTAACGGATGTGCTTTTTCTAGTACTCATGACTCACAATATTCAACATCTGGTGCCGAAACCAAATTAAATGAAACCAAGAAACTTTACGTGAAAAATGAACACCTGATTTTTTGTTTTTCTAATACGAACTACCACATTTCTCAAACATGGCAACGAACGACACATTGGTAAACTTGAAAAGAAGACGGTCAAGACGGCAAAAATTTTGTTTATTAAAAAAATTACAATTTTTGAGCCGCGGTAGCTCAGTCCTGTGAAGCGTCGTGCTCACAACGGAACGTTTGTGGGTTCTGTCTTCGGCGGTGCTCGCAATTCTGAAGGTTGCTGGGTCGGCGCTTGTATTCAACTAAATATCGCCGTGTCGCTAATGGTGGTTGGGGCACGTTAAATAGGTCGTGGACACAAAGTCCTCCATATTCCCATGCAAATTATTACTTCTGGGTACTAGATCAGGTATCGCCCTTTGATCCGGATCAAATTTCCGATAAGTGAGTGAGAATGGATCTGAGAAAGGGACCTTCCTATATAACGGACGTGTCATGCTGACAAGCATAACTCGGACTTAATCCCTTTGTAGGGCTCAATAAAGAAACAGAAGCCGCCCCATTTCGCCTTAAAAGCGAGCAGTTATGTCTACTCCAGGCTCGGTTACCGAATGGCATTAGAAACAACAACACCATTTCCTTTTTTTTTTTTTTTTAGAAATACTAATTTAAAAGATCCCGAATTGATCTAATTAATCAGAATGTATATAAAGTTTGGAATGTTTCGTTTTTCTTGTGCACCATAAGGCTGAATTGATAATTGAAATAAAATTCTTACGTTATATTACCACTATTTACATTTAACAAATGTATATAGTTTTAAAATTTTTGAATTCCTACAAAGATGTTATCAAGGAGAACGACTTTATTTTATCCATAAAATTTAATTATATAAAAATGGTGGTAGTTTCTGAATCAAAGGAACTTATCATCATCTTTTAGCAAGTTAGACTAACTTTAAGAAGACTTTGTATCTGTTGTTGCTTCTAATCTCAGGTGTGGAGCGGAATTACACCACCTCCATGAAACCCAAAAAAAGCCATGAATAAAATCGGATCGCGTAGGATGTCAGAAAACGAGAACTGCAAGCAATTGAGGATATGTTCAGGGGATGCCTGCTCGCCGCTGCACCTGTGGCACTCCAGGAATTTTTTTTCTCTCCCTGTTGGAAAACAAGGGATTTGGTGTGGTCACTTAAAAAGCGATAATGAGCTGTCTGCCGTTTCCTCGGGGTATTGAATTGGTGAAATCATCTTGGACTTCTCCCAAAATACAAAGAGTGGCTAGGTGGAATTCGTCAAAGCGTATTAAACTCTAGCTTTTTGATGTTGACGATTTCCGAGGATGTAAGTGTGCTGTTACGATTCTGGATCTCCTCGGAGGCAGTCTTGGTCAGGATGCCAGGATGACCAATCTAAGAGTATTCATCACAAGTATTACAAACCTATTTATATTTAATGTACTAAGATCACAGTACAGATTCGTATACCGATACGATTGTGTCAAGCCTCAAAGTACGAAAAAATAGGAATATAGAACTATTGCATTTGCTAATAAGCACATTTTTCATGTATCACCTTAATTGAAAGTATGTTTTTGTATTTTGCCCTGTTATGGGCAAACGTTTTATTCTTAAACAACTTCTCTCATCTGTACCCCAAATGGTAGCATATGTCACGTATATGTGTACAATGTACATGTGAGTGTGTGTGTTGTGACTGTCTTACTTGACGAAGGTTAATAAGCGGCTTTCAGAGTAAGCACACAAGCCAGGGAATATATATATAGGTCGCTATAGCAGGTCGCTTCAAGCAATCAAGCAAGCAAGCTAGACATCCACAACTCCCAATTCCTGGGATCCCGTTTCCCCGCTACGTGGACCTAACACGACTACCACGATCTAGGATCCCTCTCCCCCGCCGCATGGACCTGCCACTACTCCCACATCCTCGGACCCCGTTTCCCCGCCGCGTCGGACCTGTCACGACTACCACGTCCTGGGATCCCGTGTCCCTCCCGCGTGGGCAAGCAAGCAGAGCAAAGCAGAGCAAAGCAGAGCTGAGCAAAGCAGAGCAAAGCAAAGCAGAGCAAAGCAAAGCAGAGCAAAGCAAAGCAATGCAGAGCAGAGCAGAGCAATGCAGAGCAAAGCAAAGCAGAGCAAAGCAGAGCAGAGCAAAGCAGAGCAGAGCAGAGCAAAGCAAAGCAAAACAGAGCAAAGCAAAGCAGAGCAAAGCAAAGCAGAGCAAAGCAAAGCAGAGCAGAGCAGAGCAGAGCGAAGCAAAGCAGAGCAAAGCAGAGCAAAGCAAAGCAAGCAAGCTAGCTCCACGCGGGAGGGACACGGGATTCCAGGACGTGGTAGTCGTGACAGGTCCAACGCGGCGGGGAAACGGGGTCCCAGGACGTGGGAGTAGTGGCAGGTCCATGCGGCGGGGGAGAGGGATCCTAGAGCGTGGGAGTCGTGGTAGGTCCACGTGGCGGGGAAACGGGATCCCAGGAAGTGGGAGTCGTGGCAGGTCGCTTCAAGCAATCAAGCAAGCAAGCTAGACTTCCACAACTCCCACTTCCTGGGATCCCGTTTCCCCGCCACGTGGACCTACCACGACTACCACGCTCTAGGATCCCTCTCCCCCGCCGCATGGACCTGCCACTACTCCCACGTCCTGGGACCCCGCTTCCCCGCCGCGTCGGACCTGTCACGACTCCTAAGTCCTGGGAACCCGTGTCCCTCCCGCGTGGGCAAGCAAGCAGAGCAAAGCAAGCAAGCAGAGCAAAGCAAGCAAGCAAGCAGAGCAGAGCAAAGCAAAGCAGAACGAAGCAAAGCAAAGCAGAGCGAAGCAAAGCAAAGCAGAGCAGAGCAAAGCAGAGCAGAGCAAAGCAGAGCGAAGCAAAGCAGAGCAGAGCAAAGCAGAGCAGAGCAAAGCAGAGCGAAGCAAAGCAGAGCGAAGCAAAGCAGAGCAGAGCAGTGCAAAGCAGAGCAAAGCAGAGCAGAGCAGAGCAAAGCAGAGCAGAGCAAAGCAGAGCAGAGCAAAGCATATCAGAGCAAAGCAGAGCGAAGCAAAGCAGAGCAGAGCAAAGCAGAGCAGAGCAGAGCAAAGCAAAACAAAGCAGAGAAGAGCAAAGCAAAGCAGAGCTGAGCAAAGCAAGCAAGCAAGCTCCACGCGGTGGCGAAACGGGATCCCAGGATGTGGGAGCAGTGGAAGGTCCACGTGGCGGGGAAACGGGATCCCAGGACATCGGAGACGTGAAAGTCTAGCTTGCTTGCTTGATTGCTTGAAGCGACCTGCCACGACTCCCACGTTCTGGGATCACGTTTCCCCGCCGCATGGCTCTTCCACTGCTCCCACATCCTGGGATCCCGTTTCGCCACCGCGTGGACCTACCACGACTCCCACCAGGGATCCCGTTTCCCTGTCAAATAACAATAAAAAACTATTCAGTATATAATTCTTCTTGTATCTCAGATAAAAAACACACTTAAAGTTTTATTAACGATATCTAGTTCCGCAAGACTAGTTTTATTATGCATGTAGTGTTGCTTCGACAAAAACAATTCATTGTTGAATGAACGTCGTGCGTTTTAAAGGCAAAAAAAATATGTTCGGATGGAAAATTTTGCAAACATTTATTTTGCATGGATAACCAAGAATAAATTTAAACAATTCATAAATGTATGTTATAAATTAATAAAAAGTAGTGAGAATCAATTTTTTGCTTGAAATTATATTTACACTTATAATTCTGTCCTTATGCATGTACTTTGGATGTAGTAAAAACTGCGTTCAAAGTATAATTTACTCCGTATTTATTCCAAGGACTAATAATTTTGTGATAAGGTAGCAATTCTTTTGCAAAGATATTTACAATGATTCTCATCGACTAATCACCATGTTCATCAGTTAATACATAAATAATAGGAATGAACAATTTTAAAATAAATTTTGTAGGCTGATGGTGTGAGTATCGTTTTGAAATAAAAGCTAGGTGAAATAAAACAATCAATTATACACATGCCTCTTTACTCAGCACACAAAGAACGATGATAGCATGCGCTGTCTTTGCGAAAGAAACCACTAACTCAACTACTTTTTCGGCCGACCCGGCGGCGTAATGGTTAAGGTGTTAGCCTTTGGAGCCTCTGGGCCCGGGTTCGAATCCCGACGAGGCATAGATGTTTTTGTTTGTCGAGTATATGCGGAGTACGTGCTTGTAGAATTGGTTGAGTCCGAAAGTCCTGTGGGCGGCCATTGCGCAGTTTTCTACGGGTACTGGTCCCTGGAGACTATTGGTATTGGGGGGTGGCGAGCGGTAGATGGCAGCATCTGTCGCGTATCTGTGTGTGTGTTGTATGTTTGTCTTATTTGACGATGGTTTATAAGCGGGTCTCTGACCAAGCACAAAAACCTGAAAATATATGTCTATATGTCTACGTCTACTACTCCGGCTCGCGATTCAACATACATACTGCAAGCAATGTTCTAAATGCTTGCTTTGAAGGAACCGCCTAAAAATATAATAAGTTATCTTGAGATGGGAAAAATATCTGCTGCTACTTATCTTTTATATACGATAGTTGCAATGTAAAAAAATAATCACTAGAGTACATATATAATTTAAAAAACAAGTATTTTTACGACATCAATCTATCTAAGTTTTTTTTTTTTTTTTTCAAATTTGATAATTCATTTAATCTGCAAACTTGAAAAATCGCAGGAACTTTAAATGGGTAAAAATAAAGAACATTAAGCAGGTAATAGTTTTTTTTAAGAAAAATAGAAAAAACAAACAATAGAAAGGATTTAAAAAAAAACTACATGAAGTTTGTGTTTTCAAAAAGCAAAATATATATTCATACACGTCATTTTTAAGCTAAAAGTTTTGAAGGTAAACTCAATGGTTTTCAAAACCGCTTAAAGGGATCAGTGTCTCATTGATAGAGTAATAAGCCAAAAATATTTTTTAAAAAATCAAAGTACATTTTATAAATATTATTACTTATAGTATTTCTTAATAATTAACTTTAACTAAAAAAGAGCATTCGCGCAATTTAAATTCAAAAACTTTATTACTTTTCATCCGTTCAAGAAGAAAAATTTAACTACAAAAACGATTTAAACACTTTAAAATCATTATGCATTCTAAGTATCGTACTTTTAGGAATGATTTTAAAGCATTTTTGTTAAATTTTATAAATTAATAAAAAATTGACATTAATTTAAAAAATTAGGACACTGTTAGGAGCCGGGCGGGTAACTTTGGCCACCCATGAAATACATAAAAAGCACACTTTTTAACATCCTTAACGGCTGTATTAACGAATTAAATAGCAATATTAAAACTTTTAACTTAAAATAACAAAGTTATAAGACATATAGTTATTAAAAATGGCATATAACTTAACATTTACATTGCAGTGCATCGTGGAATGGCATTACACAATAAATACTAGTATTGTTTGTCACTTAAAAGAAAAATAAAATTCTATTTTAATAAGGGAAAAAGAACTCTTTTGACAAAAGATGTAATAACAAATATATTCATAAAAAGCAAACGATTTTATTATAAAAGGGGAAAAAATAATGTATTCATAATTAGGAATCTGAAAATGTTTACCTTTCGACATTTACGTTTTTGAGTGGTATACGTTTCTTGCATTCTATCTTTATCTTTTTAATGTTTAAATCGTTTTATTTAAAAAAAATATCTAAAAAATGAGTAATCATTAAAGAATTTTTCAAAAATAGTTAAACAGAATACACTTTTACGTCTATTTTTTAAAGTGCAAAGTTCCATAAATAAATCTTTACATCTGTGGCCAAAGTTACCCGCATTCATCGGCAAAAGCTTCCCAATTGCCAATATTTAAATACAGCATAAAAAACATTCAATTTAGAATAAAACGAATGGTGTAATATTCTTCCCCATAAATAAAAGAATCGAATAGAGTGTTTTATTTAAATATTTTCAATATTTTTTAAGTGTTCCAGACAAAAGTTGGAAGAGATAGATTTTTGTCATTTTATGCTTGTAAGAATGAAAACAGCATTTGTAGTATTGCCAGAATTAGAATGAGAATTTTTTTTACATGAAATGAAAGGAGATGTTTCCACCTTTCCAAAAATGTCAAACAATTTAAGATGAGATCATTTTATGAAGAGAAATTAAGAAACTAATCTTTTTCCGACGCGTGGCCAAAGTTACCCTCCGTGGCCAAAGTTACCCGCTTTGACGGTATATATATATATATATATATATATATATATATATATATATATATATATATATATATATATATATATAATATATATATATATATATATATATATATATATATATATATATATATATATATATAGATATTACAAAATAATAACATACCGATGTAGCTACGAGGAACTTTCTTGAAATCGGCATTTCTGGTGTCACAGTTCTTTTACAGGGGTCATTTTCTTACTTTGTGTAACTATGCTCTTTTTACATTTTTGATTTGAATTTTGTTTTATTTTACTTTGCAGGACACCTCTTCGGAATAAGGTCCCTGGTTACCTCAATGTCCACTGCGGCAGAGCGATGTTTTCCTGCCCAGTGGAATTGCAGAGGAGTGTGACGGGTAGTTGCTCATCTGCCATTACACCGTGTCATTATATTTAGGGGGATGGCATGCAATACGTACATGATACCTCCCAATATCATCCTCACCTTTCCCTGACCCAATAGTCGAGTAAATGGTTTAGTAGCATTTTTTCTTTTATTTTCCTTCATACAGTATACATCTGTCATTCTACGCGTACAAGGTAACGGGCTATATAGCCTACGCCTTTCCCTTTTGGGCGCTATTAGCTATGTTACGTTATGTTCAAAATCATGGAAATGGGAATTGAATAACTTGCAATTGTGTCGAGTCATTACGTTCTGTTGAAGGTATATGCGAGAAATATACAGGGTGATAATAAAGAAACTTTTGCCAACATCTGTGCTTCTAGATTCCGTTCCAGTTAACCGATCGAGATGAGATTTCAAAGATAGTTATTTGGAGGTATGCGCTCGAGATTCTGTGAATTTCATTACAGTGGTACTCACTGTTACGGTTATAGAAAATTTCGATTGACAACGCCTACTTTTCCCTGTCTCAAAATGTTCAGCACTTGTCAAAACCATAAATAGCGTTGAAACGGCACCGATATTTCAAAAAATCGACGTTTTATAAATAACCGTTTAAGACCGGCCATCAGATGGTGCTGATTAAGTTTATGAGAGTAACTGTTAAGAAGTTTATCCAAACAAATGCCTTAAACAGCCAACAAAACACAATCTGTGCGCATGCAGTATATTTGTATATAACTGAGGTGCGCACTCAGTAAATTTGCTGTTTAAGGCATTTTATTCAATAACACTCTTAATAGTTAGTCTGAGCCGCGGTAGCTAAGTCATGTGAGGCGTCGTGCTCGCATCAGAAGGGTTGTGGGTTCTGTCCTCGGCCTCTGGTCGCTGGGTCGGCGCTTGTACTCGGCTGAAGACCGACGTGTTGACTAATGGTCGCTGGGCACGTTTAATATGTCGTGGACACAAAGTCCTCCATGTTCCTATTCCAAATTAATACCTATGGGGGTGCCAGATCAGGGGATTATCGGCCTTTGATCTGGATCGAAATTCCGAAAAGTGAGTGAGAATGGATGTGTGAAAAGAACCTTCCTATAAACCGGATGTGTCATGCAGACAAGCATAAGTTGGACTTCCTTCTTTGTGGGGCTTAATAGCGACAAGGAAGCCGCCCCACTTCGCCTTAAAATCGAGGGCCGAATGGCAATAGAAACATCACAATTTCCTTTTTAGAAATATAAATATAAAAGATTCCGAATTGATTTAACTTTTGTTGCTTTACTTGTAAACTAACGTATCAGAATGTATATAAAGTTTGAAATTATTCATTTTTCTTGTGTACCGTAAGCTGAATTGATGTTTGAAATCATTTTCTTTTGTAATATTACCACTATTTACATTTACAAATGTATATAGTTTTAAATTATTGCATATTGATGAGAACTGAGAAGTGTAGGACGGGAAAAATTTTATTTTTTAGATAAAATTTAATTACATAAAAATAGTGGTATTGTCTGAATCAAATGGAATTTATTATCACCGTTTTACAAGTTTCATTAACTTTACGAAGACTTTGTATCTGTTGTTGTTTCTATTCCCAGGTGTGTAGCAGAGCCACACCACCTCCATGAAACCAATAAAGTCCGTGAACAAAAGCGGATCGCTCTGGATGTCAGAAGTCGAGAAATGCAAGCAATTGAGGTTATGTTCAGGGGATGCCTGTTCACCGCTGCACCTGTGGCACTCCAGGAATTTTTTCTATCCCTGCTGGAAAACAAGAGATTTGGTGTGGCCACTTAAAAAGCGAAAAAGAGCTGTCTGCCGTTTCCTCGGGATAGTGAAATGCTGGCACCATCTTGGACTTCTCCCAAAATATCAGGAGTGGCAAATTGGAATTCAAAACGTATTAAACTATAGCTTTTTGATGGTGCCGATTTCCGAGGTTGTCAGTGTGCTGTTACTATTCTGAATCTCCTCGGAGGCAGTCTTGGCCCGGATGTCAGCCCGGTCAGGATGATCGATCTAAGAGTATTGTGATAACAAGTTTTTCAAACATATTTATATTTAATGTACTAAGATCGCAGTATGGGTTCGTGTACCGATACGATTGTGTCAAGTCTCAAAGTACTAAAAAATAGGAATATCGAACTATTGTATTTGCTAAATAGCACATTTTTCATGTATGACCTTATGTATAAGCATTTCTTCTTAACGAACTTCTCTCAACTAAACCCCAAATGGGTGCTTATAATGGAATTGATTCTGAATGCTTCACATAAATATATAATACACTGTGAATTATCAATAATCGGAACAATATTATGCCTAAGGCCCTTGAGTTTGACGCGACAGCTTAACTTATTTAAAAACTATCCCCTAAAAATAAGTGCTGTAAAAATAAGAACAAATTACTTATAATATCAATTTTCAGTTCTAATTTCATACAAATGCTTTCTTAAAAAAATAATGCAAATAATTTACAGGCAGTACATTGTTAAACTAATTTTAAGCGCCTTTAACATAAGGTGTCTACTTCAAAAGTAGTAATAAAGTTGCCCGAAATTGCAACCTTTCTACCCTTTTGTTGATTCATCTTGTCCCCTAAAATCAAACTAAATTTTTAAAATATAGATAAGATTAAGGGGGAGATGTTGCTGGTCAAAAACCAATACAAAATCAAGTTCGCCAAAAGAAGCCCTCTCTATCGCTTTATAGTCAGACCAAACAAACGCTTTCACCGAAGTATCGGGCGTTAATTACGGAAGAGTTTTCATCGGTTTACGAAACGACTTGATGATTTCAGACTCTCTAATATTTACACTATATACAACGCATTTTTCTCATTTGAGTAGGAAATTAAGTAAAAATTATATTTAGGAATAAGTCAAATCATCTGAAGTTAATTTGTATGTAAAAACTAAAAAAAAAACACATCTTCTCCCACAGATAGTTTTATTGGAAGTGATGCCATTGGGAACCCAAGTTGCAAGAAATATCATGAGATTATTAAGTAACGCCCAGTTGACAGTTTAAGTGGTACTGCCTTCTAAATATTAATAATTTAAACATAAAGCAATATAGTTTTAACATTTGTATTAGTTTCACATTTCAAACGTTTGTGAAGGAAATTACTACCACCACCCTCCTCTCACAAGCATTACAAACATATTTATAATTAATGTACTAAGTTCGCAATATGGATTCGTATACCCATACGATTGTGTCAAGCCTCAATGTACTAAAAATAGGAATATAGAACTATTGCATTTGCTAAATAGCATATTTTTCACATGTATCACCTTTATTGAAAGTATGTTTTTGTATTTTCTCCTGTTATGTATAACCATTTCTACTTAACCAACTTCTCTCATCTAAACCCCAAATGGTTGCTTATATGTGAATTGATACTGAATGCTTCACGTAAATATATACTGTGAATTATCAATTATCGGAACAATATTATACCTAATTCACGTTAGTTTGACGTGACAGCTTAACTTATTTTAAAACTATTCCCTGAAAATAAGTGCTGTAAAAATAAGTACAAATTACTTATAATTTCAAGTTTCATTTCATTTCTCAAACAATTACAAATTACTTATGATTTCAATTTTCTTTTCCAATGTCATAAGAATGCTATTTAAAAAGTTAATGGAAATACATTACAGTCAGTACATTGTTAAATTAATTTTAAGTGTCTTCAACATATAGATGTTTACTTCAAAAGCACTAATAAGTTACCCGAAATGGTAACCTTTTTTACCCTATTTGTTGTTGTATCTTGTCCTCTAAAATGAAATTGAATTTTTATCATACAAATAAGAATAAGGGGGAGATGCTGCTGGGCAAAACTCGAAACAAAACCTGGTTCGCCAAGTGAAGTCCTCTATCGCTTTGTAGTCAGCCCAAACAAACGTTTTCAGTGAAGTATTGGGCGTTATTTACGGAAGAGTTTGCACCGGTTTACGAAACGACTTGATGATTGCCGACTCTCTAAGATTTCCCAAATTTACAACGCATTTTTCTAATTTGTGAAGTAAATTTCTACCACCTTGTGTACATTCAGATACCGTTATACTGAATACAGCTGCGCAAATAGCCTTTTTTAATTTTTGCTTTTTATGGAATAAAATGATACGTTTCAGCATGAACTAACAGTCTAACGAGTCTTCAGTGAACTAACGACTGAAAACAAAAATGTTTTCCACCTTTCCAAAAAGCGGTGTTTTTTTCGGAGCATTTTGGTCTACTTTCGCATCAAAATTGAATAAAAATAATCGATATTTGAGTTCCACGTCAATGTGCTAAAGCAACTTTTTTAGGGTGTCAAGACCTTAAGCCACGAGTGATTTCAATGGCACTATTCTCTTTTATTGCATAAAAATAATAGAGGAATTCATAAAAGTAATCGTAACGATTTTTTAAACTTAATAATACTGATATAAAAAAAACCTAAAAAGATTACAAGGTTAAGACCGATTAAGAAAAATTATCTTCGAAAATATGTTCCGCCATAACTTTTTCACGTCTCTCACAGGAAGGTACTCAATTGCCAGGATTGATATTCTGCCTCTCATTGGGGGTCTCTGGCACATCTTTTTTGTTTGTCCTTGATCTATTTACTGTCCTTGCTCTTGCACTCGCTTTCCTGTGACCATTTACTATTATCATGCCATGCAAATATTTCTGACAAACCGGAGGTATAGCTTCACTACCATGTACTCCTAAATAGTTTAATGATGTTGTTGTTTTAGAAAATATGCGAATTTCACAAAATGGTGCATAGATACATAGCAATAACAAAAAAAGCAAAGGTTAAGTGCACAAATATTTAAAATGGAATTTTTTTTTAATTTTAACTTTTAAAAAAAATACTGTTAAAGAATTACTTTAAATTATATAATTGAATTAAATTTCATAATTGATAAAAAAAAAACTTATTTCTAATTTGATACAAATGTCCGAGTATTGTATATATCTTTTATATTTGGTCATGGGGATGGGAAAACTTGCATAATGTGAAATGCTATCTAAATGGAAATACATATAAGCTTTCGTTCCATACATGTGCATAATGTTTACAAGTATAAGCATTTGAAAAATAATTTAATATATTTCGATAAGAAGAAACTTTTGTTTTCCAAAAACAGAATACGCTGGTTGCCAAGAGGCCCCCCGGCCCTACTAGACGACACATAAAATTATACAATCGAAATTATCAAGGGAAATTAAAAACAACATTGCAGAATATACAATATAAATAAAAAAATCGATGTAAAGTATATTATAAAGTCCTAGCCGTGTACAAATGAATAGCCATACAAGAAATTTTTTTTAAAATTGTTAAATATAAAATCGCGATTATTAGGAAACTCAACACAAACTTTTTATGTTTAAATCAATTAAAAAAATTATATAAACGATTATAAAATAATATAAGTCGCAAATTGTGTATGACTTTTCGAAGTAAATTTGTGAAAAATCATGATGCATACTTTTATTCGATTAAATCTATCACCAAGAGAACGTAACAAAAGGTTTTTAAGTTTATGACTTTAACATATATTTCAGAAAAAGACTCATACTCATACCAAAATTCGACATGACTCCTCTATGTCTTTTAGTTGAATTAAAATCGCCATCTAAATAATTCACGTAATTTAGGGACGCCCCTTTAGATACTTGTTCTATTTATGTTGTTGATAAGATTGCGACAATGTCATAAATTAATTGCTATCGGCCTGAGGTAATGGATATAATTAATTAAAAGTGCCAAAAATATCCATTATTTGACAAGGAGCCCAGAAAGTGCAAACGAAGTTATTTGTTATAAGTTCGTTTTTAATTGCAAACTGTAAATGCAAACACACAACAAAACACATCTGACAAATGAAGTGCTTAGTAGGATAACGTGAAAATGAGCTCTATAATTTTTTGTTATCACACAAATATATTGAAAACGGATCTTGCAAACCGTAAAAAAATACTAAACTTAAAGTTTATGAAAACGCAGAAGCTTATTATCAAAAAAGAAGTTAGTAATATGATCATTAACACAAAAATGTCAATTTTTTCAAAAATTTCGCTTAGCACCTTCTTCCAATAACCCCTGCAAATGCGAGCAAATAGTGAGTCAGAAATGCAACGATTCTTCATATTCCCTAAAGAATTGACGTACACAAAATACATTTTAAAAAGGGAAAGGACCCGTTTAAATTGCGCTGGGCAAATGCTCAAAGATACGATTTGAATAAATTGTAGTTAGTTATTTTTTATTTGGTTGGGAATAACAAAGTCATAACAAAAAATGCAACACATAACAAGATAAATTATGGTTTTTAATTTTTACAAAAAATAGTTCGATAGCTGCTAACTTAGATTCATTTAAATTTTTGTCTGTTACTGAGTTTGCATGGAATTTTGTTTGCTTTTTCAAGATTTTAATCTAATAACTTAAGCTCTAATTTATATAAATTATTGCTGAAAACAAATTCACACTTCAAACACTATAACGTATAACTTAACAACCGTACACAAGCCACATACACGCATCGTTGTAATCTGTAGGAATTTTGCTCTGCAAAATCATTTTTTTTTTCACAAAAAACAATCTAGCGCGTGAATACAGCCCTGCGAGGCTCATAGCGGCGAGTTAAATATACTTCCTGCGATTATCGCATTTGCTTCGGATACGCACGTGGCAACACTCTTTGTGACTATTCTATCTTATTGCCAACTATTTGGAACACACTGCAAGTGTACAGTGAGAGTTTTTGTGCGTTCAAACAGGAAAAAACATGCATTTAAAATTGTCTTTGTCCTCTTTATACGAGATCGCGCACTACCACGTTCGGAGCTATGTAGCTATTTTAAACTCAAAAAGAGATATATAACGTAACGTCACCTGGTTATAGACAGAAATTAGATAGAAGAAGCCTGCCAGTTATTTCTGCTGCGTTGGACTTGAATGTTTTGGATTTAAAAAAAAAAATCACTATTTGCATCAGACAAGTGGGTAGATTTCTAGGATTTTGTCTGGTCGAAGAAATTGAAGCTTATGAAATCTGCAGCAAGTTTTTTTAAATATTTTTTTTTTATTTTATATTAATTTATTTGTTTAGCTTCGGTGCCGAGTTACATCGAGAAACTGTTTGTATCTCTGATACGTGTAGTTAATGTTTTTAATTCGTTTTTTTAATGAAATAACATTCAACAATTCAACTTAATTGGTTTCAAAGACCTCTTTGTATATATAATGTAGAAAGTCACTATAAATGCTAAATTTAACAAAGCATACTTTAGCTTAAAAAGAGAGACATCAGATTCATTGTAAAATCAGCCTCAAAATTGCTGCGAGAGCCGCCTAGATGGATATCTCGATTGCCACTTAATGATGAATATTTATTACATAAGAATTCGTTTAATGATTAGTGCAATAAATTGTTCACTTACCAAATCAAAAAGCTGTATTGTAGCTACACTTAAAATTTAAATAAATATTTTAACCTGACGATATGTGAGTCCAGTCCAAAAAACGTTGCTGTAGTGTCTGGATATTGAAGAAATAATTGTTTCAACTATTTTGTGAGTGACAGAATACAAAAGAAAATATCTCAAATATCAAACAAAAAGTTTGACATTACAATAGCATAAAAAATTGTTGTACATTTTGATAAATTTTCATAGAATGGAGCAATAGCTACGTTAAACAAATAGAAATTTCTTAAATTTTCATAAAGAAAAATTACGAAGTTATCACTCTTCGAAATCTAAAACATTCATTTTATATAGCATTTTTGAACCGTACAATGCATAAATTCCTACTAAACTATATACATTCGACAATCACAATGGCGGCCAACCTTTGTTTGAGGATAAACTTTAAATATCCATCGATATGCCTATGGTGAAGTAGAAAAGGTTTTTTTTTTCCTACGCAGTAATATTTTGGATTTACATATTACATGGGTATTTTTTATTTCATTATGTTTTTTCATTAATTAAGAAATTTTGTTGTTGGTAGAAACTTTAATAATATTTTTGTTGACATATACAATTAACTAAGGTTGAAAAGAAAATTGAATTTACTGTATCAGAAATTTGAGAGTTTTGATAATACTCATTTACCGTGTTATTGTCTACCATTAAAGTATTTCTAGTGATTATTCGCTTGGAGTAATTAATTAATACTTAGGTTAATAATTAGACATGCCTTTATTATTAAAAATTCTTTATATAAAATCAACCACCCTCATACCTTTATTTAGCACACGAATACAATCATATTAAAATTGAAAAGACCAGAGGCGAAAACAACGATTTTTTTTTGTTTTTTACAAATAACAACAAAAAAAAATTTAAGCATTGATTAATCTTTCTACTTTTACATACTGAACTGCTCGAAAGTAGGTTTTAAACATTTTGCGAGATTTGTAAAGACCATGCCATCATATAATCTCAAAATTTCATTAAATTGTTTTTAAAAAATGTCAAAATCCTAGTACGAGGACTGGGTTGAAACAGACGACGTTACACAGATAAAAAAAAAAAATAAGATCCGACAGATAGGACCGATTTTGGAAGGGGAGTACTGTCGGACGGTCATTGTCATCGTGTCAATACCATTTTTTTTTTTGCATTTTCTCAATTATTTGGGGGGGGGGGAAGTAGGCCAAATACAGAGACAGACTTCTACCTATATACTTTCATTTTGCATATGAATTTAATTTGCAACTCAATGACTACCAGAATTGTTTAAAGAAAAAAAGTTATATAGAATATTAATTTGGAAATTTCAGTATTCGTAGAGCATTGAAGAATGCAACAAAAAATTATTTACTTTATTTTAAAATGTGAATAATGATACACTGCTCAAAACAATTAGGGGAGCAAGCAAAAAAGTGATGAAAACCGCACGAGACAGTCACGTATTGGCATAAAATGGATAGTACACGTGTATCAGTGAGCAATACAGGAAAAAGGCTTTTAAAAAAAATTTAGTATTAATTTTTAATTCTTTGAAAATATTGAAAAAACATGAAAAGAGGATTTAAGGCCACAATTTGGTTACATGTAAACAATAAAAAAAAATAGTGCTATTTAGACATGAGGCATGAGTTTTAATATGGTGTGCCGTCTCCTCGAACAGCTAAGACTGTTGCACACCTGTTTGCCATGAATGCGATGTGGTTATCGATCTGACTTTGGGGAATTCTGTTCCACTTCTAAGAAGTGCAATCTCCCAGTCTCGACAGTAACAGGGGGCCTTGCTCGCCCAGCAATGCGTCGTCGGACCTTGTCCCAAACATGCTCGATTGGATTAAGGTCGGGAGAGCATGCTGGCCAATCCATTCGCTGTATGGTTTCAGCTTCAAGCATGTTCTCCACCAGACGAGCTCTATGCTGTCGGGCATTATCGGCCTGGAAAACAAAGGAATCTCCAATGGCTCCAGCGTAAGGGATGACACGAGGTTGCAGTATCTCGTCTACATACCTTCGGGCCGTCAAAGTGCCGCTCCGAATGATATGCAGGTCCATACGTCCACCTATGCTGATTCCAGCCCCTACCATCCAATCAGCTCGTCTGTACTGTGACCTTTCACGAACAAATGTGGGGTTATTTCGAGTGTTCTTTTCTCTCCATATCAGGACACGTCGGGTGCCACACTCCAGACTGAATCATGACTCGTCTGTGAGCAGCACATGGCTCCATTGATGATGGTCCCAATCTCGATGTTCAGTAGCCCACATTTTTCGGGCTGCACGGTGGCGTGGGGTCAATGGAATCCAAACAATTGGTCTACATGCATAAAGCCCTCTCTCAGGAAGCCGATTGCGTACTGTTTGATTGGACACCCTCCGTCCTGTTGCCCAGAGCAACCGTCTTTGCAGCTGAGTAAAATTCTCAGTTCCGTTTCGAAAGGCTGTTAACCTTATATACAGGTCTACAGTCGCTGTAGTAACGCGTGGCCGACCTTGTCCTGGTCGACGTCTAACGTTTCCTGTTATTTGGAATCGATTCCACAGTCTCGCAACAACACTTCGGGTGACTCCAACAGCTTCCGCTACACTACGCTGTGTTTGCCCGGATTACAGTCTGCCTATAACACGCCATGCCCTGGATTCCGGTAAATCACGTTGTTGAAACATCCTCAAGTCACCATGTCTCAAAAAAAAATTGCAGAACAATCGAATTTTAAAAATACGGCAGTAAAACAGACGTTTGTGCAACCTCCCGATTTCTGCCCTAATATCCTCTTTCTGGTTTGTGACGTCATGAACTTTAATTTGCAAATGAAATTTTCTTCTTCCATTTACTACTAGGCTTTAAATTATGAATGATTCATTTTATGTTAGTTATCGGTAACCCTCTTTGCTTAATCTTGTTAAAATGATGTGCTCCTCTAATTGTTTTGAGCAGTGTAATTAAAAAGAAGAATCTTTAACATTTGACTGCAATAAAGTGTTACACACGGAAGCAAGGCTTTTTACAAAGCGTTGCACTAAGTTTCTTTTTCTTTAGGATTCTCCTCTTTTGATCGTCTGTCTGGGCTGTATTATTCCCTTTGCCTCTTATTTGCAGGAATTTATTTTTCTATCAAGGGCTTAGTTATAAGCACATTAAGTAGGCTGCATCCTAAATCTGCTATTAAGAAGTTCATTTAAAAGTATTTTTGCAAAAAAAGAAATGTATTTTTTAAACTATTGAAATTGTAGTTCAACTGAACTACAAATGAAAAAAAATCCTCCTTACTTCCGAATAATGAAATAAATTTTAGTCAAGAAGCTATTCTCCAGTTCTCATTACTTAGTGATACATTTTTCAAGTCACCTTTTATTTTAATTTGTTCTCTCTTTTAAAAATAAACAACATCACTTAATCCGTTAATTATAGTTTTAACTGGGGAAGATATCCTTGTTGCTAAGTTAATTTAAAGCAGGTGGATTAGTTCGTTGTGGTTGCAGATATGGTTTGTCTTTTAAAGAATGAATAATGTTTGTTTTTATTTAATGAATATATGAAATACAGGGTACAATTAAATTTACTCTGAAACAATTTTCAAAATATGTACATTGACCCTTAATTCTTCAGGTTTGCATTTTTTAGATGTTTAAAAATTGATTTGAACTTTTTTTAGCAAATAAATTTTGAAAAAAGCATTGTTATAATTTTTTCAAAAGTTGGGGGTTCCATCTTTTTAATTTTTTTTTTTAGATTCTCCCCTTTTTTTACCATTCCATTCGGGATGCATAATGAATCTATTTTACAAATTTCAGATTGTTAGAATAAAAAAAATAAAATGTTGGAACTGAAAAGGTTAACAAAAGTACGAAAGGTTAACAAAAGTGCCCTCTTAATTCTTTTGAGCCGTTCAGTTAACGACGCACGGCCCTGACTTCACTCAGACCAACTGTTTTAGTTTTACCCAACATGTGTACGCAAAAGTAAATGACTTAGCCAACTGAAATCAGTTTTCTGTGCACTAGCAGAGCACAATAATAAGCAGAATAACTCTTAGTTAAGTCATATGATAAAAACGCACGTTTTTGCCATCCCAGTTAAAATTTCCAACTTTTTATTACCTATTTAAAAAAAAAGTCGTGAGTTTTGCTGAAATAATTCTAGGTATATTAATTATTTTTAATGTGATTTTATGCTTGGAAACACATCAATGGCGCAGAATTTCTTAATTTACGAACAGAGCAAAACAATTGTGCGTTTATAAAAGAGAATATTTAAGATCGTCAAAAAATTGATACCAATTTCTTTGACTAGTATCTGTCGTTCATTTATATAAAAAGAAAGGCGGAATTCCTAACGAGTAGCAGGCTTGGGCAACTTTTTCAATAAAACTTTTAGTCTCATAACCTTAAACCGGCACCATCTAAAGGGGTTTTAAAGAGTTAACGGAAATGTCTGTAGACCCTGTTACCATTTAACCCTAAATTTTCATTAAAATATATTTTACAAAATGCAAATATCCGTATAAGAAAGAGTACGAAGAACCAAGTTGGAACAGACGACTTTAGACAGATTCGAAAAAAAAAATTAAGATGCGATGGATAGGACCGATATTGAAATGGGAGTACCATCGGACGGACATCGTCAGCTTGTCAATGCCAATTTCCTTTTTTTTTTTAAATTAAAAACAGAAAAGTATGCTAAAAATAATGCAACTTTTCTCTTCACTTGAGTAATGTATATGAATTAAATTTGTTAATTTCATGACTACCAGAATTCTTTAAAGATAGAAATTTATATGTTTTTTAATTTTATTAACCTTAAGTACATTGTTCTTACTCCTTTGCTCAAAAAAGTTATTTACATTACTTTAAATGTGAATAATGGTAATTATAAATAGGAATTACTACTATTTAACTATTATAAAGGGTTAAACATGCAAGCATTGCATTTTAGAAAGCTTTCTATGGGATTTTTTCTCAGTTGCCCCACTTTTATTCATCTGTCAAGCCGGTATTCCCTTTGCCTCTTCTTCACTAGAATTTCTTTTTCCATCATGGGAAAATTTATAAGCACACTAGCAGCATGGTCCCGCCTTGCTGGGATCTCATTAATATAAAGGAAAATTTTTCTTTTACGTTTATAAGAGGAAACAAATTTTTGATCTAAGCATCATTTCTATCTATAAAAATTAACATACATTTGAATTCCAAAGTGAGTTCTTTAACATGTATTCCAACAAATCACTAACAACATGTTTCATGTTCATAGTAATATTTGGAACTAATTCGATTACGTTATTTGAAAATTAGATAAAATGTTTGCTTTTATAACTGAATATCATGGTACATTAAAAAAGAAGACCAAAAGTTATTTACATGTTTACGACGACGACGTTTAACATGTTATGGAGTACCTGGTAGAGGAGCTATCTTCACCTCGCGTATAGCAGGGAATAAGCATGGCCAAATAAAAATGAATGGCCGCAGAGAAAGCGAGTGCGGGAGTAATGGCGGGAAATAGGACAAAGACAACAAAAATACGTGCAAAGGTCACCAAATCAGAGCAATACCACCTAGATTAGAAGGTCAAAGAACTAAGCAACACAACGTCGCACTAGTGGACCAATTTCGATTTGTTGACCAATAACGTCGTATCTTAAGATGACGTCGCATCTTGATTCATCTTATCTTAAAAATGTATTCAAATGCAAGATCTTGTCACGAATGATCATTGGTCAAAACCACAGAATCGGTCCACTAATTTGACGTCGAGCATTTAGTTCGCCGGCCTTCTAATCTAGGAGGTATTGATCAGAGCAGGGATGACAGAATCATGGCAAGTGAGCACCCACCCGCGGGAAATGTGACAAAAATCGTGGCGGGTTAATACATTTTTACAAAATGTGAATAATGGTATTTTATAAGAGGAATTTGCGCCTTTTGACTGTGAGAAAGTTTTTAATATGCAAGCATGGCTTAGTACAAGGCCTTCTACGCAAACTTTGTTTAGGATGCTCATCTTTTGTTCGTCTGTCTGGGCAGTATTGCATTTGCCTCTTTTTCGCACGAATTAATCTGTCTATCAAAGGCGTATTTATTAAAAAATATGTTGGCTGCATCCTCAAGCAGCAATTGGGCAGTGCGTTTTAAAGGTTAAATGAAATGCGTTATTTAAAAAAGTAAAATTGTTGTTAAGCTAACTACAAAAAATGCTCGTCATTTCTAGTTATTAAAATAAGTTACTTTCTCGAAACTATTCTCCAGTACTTAGTAATACGTTTTTTTTTTCTTCTTCTTCTTTTAAGATTACTTGATAATAGACTAGTTTAATTCATAACTCAAACTGGTAAATCCTGCACTAAAAACTGTATGGAGTTATTGTAAATATATCTGCTAATTCAGTTGAAGCTGCATTTCGAGACTAAGATCCCTTCCGCACCCACTGGGTTTAAGGGGGTAAGTTTAGAGGAACTTTGTAAAAACTCAGGGTTAAATACGATACAGGATACAAGACTATTTAGAAAAACTCTTTTAACACCGGCGGTCAGATGACTCTGATTTAAAATTATTAAACTAAATTTAAAATTTTATAGAAAAAAAATGCATGAAACAGCATCAATGCTAGACACTCCTTAAAAACAAATTTCTTTATACAAATAACGAATGGTACAAGTCAGTTGCTTCAGTATCGATATTTTTGTAGAGCTTTAACATTCTCTTTTATACCCGCACGATCGTAATAACTCGGTCGGGAAGGGATACACTTTTTAAGTCGCAAACGGTTCACTGTAATGGAGCTATCAATAGCATCACATGACAACCCGAAATTTGTTCTTTTTTTATGACTGCATATATTTTTCTAGCCTTTATGATTGAAACAGAAAAACTTAAGTTCCCACACAAATCATAAGAATTTTCTTAAAAACAGAGTGGAAACACATCGTCGGTAAAATGACAAAACCACGAATGTGCAAAAATAGAAATGTGCTTAGGGATGGAAAACCGTTCAACTTTAAACCGGTTTTTGGCTTCGGTTGAACGGTCAAAACCCGTTCTTTAGGTGAACCGGTTAAAACTGAAGAACCGATTTGAACGAATCTTAATCGGTTAAACTGGAGGAAAATTTTAAAACTGTTAGATAATCAATTGATTATGACGTCATAAAATATATCACAATGGGTTTGAATGATATGGTTCGTAAATTGATTATTAACACTGTTGATACTGATAATGCCTTTAAGCATCAAGAATTAAGCTGGCGGTGAATGCTAGTCCTAAGACATAATACGTGGCAACAAAATTCTTTTTCTAGGACATATTAGGCAGCAGCATATCAGAAAGGGGCACAGGAAGTACCTTTTTTTTTAATTAAAAAGAAACATAATCAACTTATGGTTTAATTTTCAGCGTTTAAGAAGGTAAAATGTTGTCTTAATATAAATTATTCCTTATGATAAGGTGTTTTTTTTGTGATTTTTCTGTTTTTCAGGATATTCGAAAATCACACCTCTGAGATAGGTTTTAAATCAGAGATTTCCTCGAGATCCTGTGAATTTCATGACAGTGGTGCTCACGGTTACGGTTATAGTTATATAAAAAAATTTCAAATGTCAACGCCTACTTTTTCCTGGCTCAAAATGTTCAGTGCTGGAGGAAAACGTAATTAGCGTTGAAACGGCATCGCGATTTGTAAAAAACCGACGCGTGATAAATATCCCCTTAAGACCGGCCATCAGATGGCGCTGATTAAGTTTATGAACTGTTAAGCGTTTTATCGTGAAAAAAATGCATTAAACAGCAAATTTACTGAGTGCACACCTCAACCATATGCAAATATACAGCGTGTGCATAAATCGTGTTTTGTTGGCTGTTTAAGTCATTTTTTTCGATAAAACTCTTTCAGTTAGCCTCATAAACTTAATCAGCTCTATCTGATGGCCGGTCTTAAAGGGTTATTTAGAACACATCGGTTTTTGGATATATTGCTGCCGTTTCAACGCTAATTAAGGTTTTGCCTGCGCTGAACATTTTGAGTTAGGAAAAAGTAAACGTTGCCATTTGAAATTATCGAGTTTCTGTAACTATAGCCGTAACCGTGAGCACCACTGTCATGAAATTCACGGAATCTCGAGCGCATACCTCCAAATAACTATATTTGAAATCTTATCTTGATCGGTTAACTGGAACGGACTCTAGAAGCGCATATTTTGGCAAAGTTTCGTTATAATCACCCGGTAGTTTTTTGAATTGTTTTTTTTTTTAACATATCTTACTAACTTTAGCATTCTCACGTTATAATAAACGAAATGTTATTTGATGTCAAGTTCGTTTTAACCAGATATCTAGAATCGTAGTCCATTCGAAAAACGTAACTTAGATTTAACCCTTTAAGAACCTTTCAGATGGCGCTGATTTACGGTTATGAGACTAAAATGTTAAGAGTTTTATCGAAAAAGTTATCTTAAACAATATCAATACACACATTATATAATCACAATTTTGAAATTAATTGTGTCAGAGAAAACCAAACATTAATTCGTGTGTATCAAGACTAAAATTACGGTTGAAAACGTATAATTTTATACCCCTTTCCAACCGGGCACGCACGATCGTGCGGGTAGTAAGGAGAATGTTCAAGCTCTTCAAAAATATGAATAACAAAGAAGCTGACTTGTACCATTCGTTATTTGTATAAAAAAAAATGGCAT
Source organism: Hylyphantes graminicola (assembly GCA_023701765.1). Taxonomy (NCBI): domain Eukaryota; kingdom Metazoa; phylum Arthropoda; class Arachnida; order Araneae; family Linyphiidae; genus Hylyphantes; species Hylyphantes graminicola. Next base: position 42,588,188 of record CM043112.1, read on the forward strand.
TGTTTTAAAAGAGTTTCTGGCATTGATGCTGTTTTACGCACTTTTTTCCATAAAACTCCAAATTTAGTCTCATAATTTTAAATCAGCGCCACCTGACCGCCGGTCGAAAAGGGATATAGTACGTAATTGTGTCATTGGGATGTGTTCAATCATATAAAGTTCAAAAGACTTGTATTCATCTTACTATAAACCTTATCTTAAATAATGTTATGCATTAAGTTCTAAGCATCTCTTAGTCTCACTTAGGAGATAAATCTGACTGATGTAAATAATTCAAAATTGTGTATATTAAATCACTATCACTTATTTCTTTTTTTCGATTTCATTTTAAAATATGAGGGAAATAACCTAAGAAGGCTTTTTGGACTCCAGACATCTTAATCTACGCGGGAATTAAACGCCTTATTAAATCGCGGGAATTGGTATTCGATTTGTTGTATCTCATGCTTAAAAGGTTTTTATGAATTTTTGTATTTTAAGTCTTTCAATTGTCTTGTTTCGATAACAACAATCTGTGTGATTGTTGGTGTTTGTTTTTTATTCTAGGGCGGTACCTGCGTGCTTGCACGTGTGGTCGCCATATTTGATTTCTTTTTATTGTTGAGTGTTTTGACTTCTACTTTTTAGTAGATTTTATTCCGTGTTTTGAATTGATTCTTGTCTTTTATTTACTTGACCTTCCTTTAAACTTTGTGCACTTATTTTATATTGAACTACGCCGTGCTTGCATGTGCGAATACTGTTTTTATTGACTCGAATATTTTTATTCTGGATAGTTAAACTTTTATTGATCAAGCCGTGTTCACACGTGCTTTTATTGACATAGCGATAAATCATTTTTGATTCTTCTGCTACGATTTTATTAATTATTTTCTATCATGGCCAATTCGCAAATTGCGTTGGACCTTTGTGATCAAATCCTTAAAGCTGAAGAAAGCTATAGGATCACTCAAAAGTCACTCGAAGACACAAGACTTGCTCTTCATAGCAGTCATGATCACTTACCCGACCAGTATCAGGTTTCAGCCTCAATAATTTCAATGTACCATGAAAATATGGTGAAAGAGGTTATGATATTTCTTCAGAAATTGGGGAAATGTTCAATTCCCAACTGTGAAAAGCATAGTGTAATAGTTGACTATGAAAATCTGGTTCAACTTGAACATGACCTGATAAAAAAGGGATCCAAACGTGTTTTTGATCATGCGTCAAACCCTAATGACGATGAAATCACTATGACCAAGGCAAAGCGCTTGGCTAAAAACCAATCATTTCATTCATCAGACGATTTCCGGTCGGATTTAAACGGATTTCGGACGAACGAGGACAATGTGCAAGAAAATGCACAGTCACATAATAGTGACGAGGTTTTCACTACCCCAAGGCATACTGTCAAAAAGTCGCATGATCAATTTAAACCCACACATATAGAGATACAAAATAAATATGCACCCCTTCAAAATGACCTTCCAGAGGCTATAGAAATAGACGAAATTTCTAACAATAAAAACGATTCCCCATTTTTACCTGCTCCTAAAGCTAGTTCAAAACCACCTCCAATAGTGATTTCAAATCCTAAAATTAACTGGCCAGAATTGGCAAAAGAGCTGAAAAAGGCAGGTATTAGTAATTTTACGGGGAAGGCAAACCCGGAAACTCTGAATATAAGGGTCCAGACGGAAATGGACTACAGAAGTGTTACCACCGTTCTAGACGAAAAGAAAATCCCTTTCAACTCGTATAAGCTTAAAAGTGAAAGAACTTTTAAAGTAGTTATCAGAAATGTCCCTTCTGACATTAATATAGAGACTATTAAAGACGAACTAAATTATTTAGGCTATCCTGTCATTTCTGTATTCCAGTTTTCCAAAACGGTGGAGGGCAATAAGATACCCATTCCGGTATACTTTCTGGAACTTCCAAACACAATAGCAAATAAGGCCATATTTAATCTCACTGACTTTATGCATTTAAAAGTAGATGTTGCCCCATATAAGCGCAAAAAACAACCTACTCAGTGCCATCGATGCCAACGCTATGGCCACGCAAAATCGGGCTGTCACAACCCACCCAGGTGTGTAAAATGTTCGCTAGACCATATGACAGTAGATTGCCCCTCAAGAGAGAGAATCGAAAGTCCAAAATGTGCATTATGCCAGGGCCCCCATGCCGCTAGTTTCCGTGGATGTCCGAAGTATCCAAAACCCAGACAATCTACTCCGTCTCGGACCCCTACAACACCTGTAGTAGATACTGCAATATCCTCTAATGACCTCAGATCTGATTTTGTTCCAAATAGGGCTTCTATTCCAAACTTGACTAGACCAGGTGTCAGCTTTTCGCAGGCATTGATTCCCGATGAGGTCAATACAAATGACCCTCACGCTCCTTCCACTTCTCAAAATTATGTACCAAATACTTCGGTACTCACACAGGATGGAAACCTATTTCTTCCAAATCAGGGCGACCAAGAGACTGATGAGTTGAACTTCTTCGATTTGATTCGACAATTTCAGAATTTTTTAGAAGGCACTAACATTAAACGTATACTAACTATTCTTAAAAAAGCTGCCCTAAATTTTAAAACTGCCAAAGGAATCACTGCAAAAATAGAGGTTGGGCTGTCAGCCTTCGAAGAGCTAATGACACTATTCCAACCATGAAAAATTACAGCTCTCAAAGAGATCACACCTTTCAGCCAATTATGTATACAAACATTGGGTTTGCTAATCTAAACGGTCTCAAAAAGCAACTAGAGGAACTTGGGCAATTTATTAACGAGCAAAACCTGGACATAATGTTAGTTAATGAAACTCACCTTCGCCCTTGTAACAATGCTAAAATCCCTAATTTCAAATTGTACAGAAAAGACAGACTAACTAATAGAGGTGGTGGAGTTGCAGTATACATTAAAAATAGTCTTAGAAGCACTGAATACACATTGCCCCAACTTAAAACAATAGAAGCATGCGCAGTCGTAATTGAAAGCGAAACTTTTGGAGAAATATTAGTGGTATCAGTTTATAATCCACCCAATTCCAAACTGGTTGCAGATGATCTAGAGGCTCTTGTAAACTCCGGTCTTCCAACCATACTCGCTGGTGATCTCAATGCTAAATCCGATACCTGGGGCTGCAGAGCAAATAATGTCAATGGAAAGATTCTCCAAAAATTTATTTTAAACAAAGGCATTACTTTAATAGCTCCTGATGAACCTACACACTTTCCAGGCACTTTATCCCATAGACCGGACATTTTAGATATCATGCTCTTTAAGGGAATTCCAAGCTTTCCTACATTAAAAGTTCATAGTTCCTTGTCTTCCGACCACAGTCCGGTTACTTTTTCTCTATATGGCCTCACACAATCCCCTGAATCAATCAGACTTACAACAAACTGGGAAAAATTTCATTCCATCTCAAATGACAATATCAATATCAACCCTCCTCTTCAAACCATAGACCAAATAGACACTGCTATAAAGGATCTTGTATTTAAAATCAAAAATGACATTGACAATAGTTCGAGACCAATAAGCCTTAGCAACAACTATAAACTACCCCAAGAAATTAGAGATGAAATAAAAAACAAAAATAAACTTAGAAAAGTTTACAAAATAACCAGACAACCGGAGGATAAAAGCAAATGGAACGAAGCGTGTAGGCGAGTCAGAGCAATTATTGCTGACCACAAACAAACAACGTGGGAATGTACAGTTATGAAATTATCCACCCATAATAACACAGTCTGGAAATTGGCCAAAGCATTAAAATCTAATCCTCAAAATATTGGCCCACTCCAAGGCCCAAACAAAATTGCTTACACAGAAAAAGACATGGCAGACGTACTTTCAAATAGCCTTTATAACCAGTTTTCGCCCCATGACAATCCAATAAATGATGAAATGGTTGACAATGTTACGAAAGAGAGGTTCATCGATACCTAAGTTCTAAACCCAATGCAACTATTCTAGAAACTTTTCCTGAGGAAGTAGCACACATTATTAAAAACCTTGATCCTAAAAAGGCATCTGGATACGATATGATTTCTAATAAAGCCCTAAAAAATCTATCCCAAAAGGTCATTGTACTTATCTCGAATATCTTTAACGCATGCCTACAACACTACTACTTTCCGACTGCATGGAAAAAAGCCATTATAATACTTTTTAAAAAACCAGGCAAAAGCCCACTTCTCCCTAGCAGCTACAGACCAATTAGTCTCTTACCAAGCTTAGCAAAAGTTCTTGAAAAAATTATTCTGACTAGATTAAACACTTTCTTAGATGCCAATAAGATTATCAATCTTAATCAATATGGTTTTAAAAAGGGACATTCAACAACACACCAAGTTCATAGAATAGTAGAAATAATTGGAAATGCCTTTAACAACAAAGAAACAGTGGGAGCCGTATTTTTAGATATTGAGAAAGCTTTTGATAGCCTTTGGCATGAAGGCCTAATTATAAAACTTGTCAAGCAGAACATACCAAAACCACTAATACATATTATTAACTCTTTCCTCACAAACAGATGTTTCCAGGTTCGAATCAATAGTACATTGTCCAAAGTAGTAACCATTAGGGCCGGAGTTCCGCAAGGAAGCAAAATGAGTCCCACATTATTTAATCTGTATATTAACGATTTCCCTACTCAGACAGACTGTATTACTGTCCAGTTCGCGGACGATACGGCCATACTAGCCAAATCTAAGCACGGTAACATAGCCTTTGACAAATTGCAAACAGCGCTATACTTAGTTGAAACTTGGTGTGAGGATTGGAGAGTCAAAATTAATGCACAAAAGAGTGTCTCAGTCCTCTTTAGAAAGCACAAAACATTGACAAATTATGACACCAATCTTGAGATCTTTAATACTGATATCAAAAATGAGCCGCATACCAAATACCTCGGAGTACATTTGGACAATAGACTCAGCTTTAAGGAACATATTAAGCAAACAATAGCTAAAGCCACAGGTGCCAGTGTCAGTCTAAATCCCATAATTGGGAAACACTCCAAAATGTCCCTTAACAACAAGGTTTTACTTTATAAGTCAATGATAAGGCCAATTTTACTATACGCCTCTCCAGCGTGGGCCGCTGTTTGCAAGACACACAGAAACAAACTACAAATATTTCAAAATAAAACACTGAGACGAATGACAAATGCTCCTTGGTATGTGCGAAATAAGATCCTTCACAGAGACCTTAATATTGATTTTATTGACTCAGCAATTCTTTCTGCTTCAGATAATTACAAAACCTCTATTGATGGATCTGCATATAAGAACCTTAAAGATATTATCGCTTATGATCATATAGTAGAACAAAAATGTAAACGTCCATGCACCGTTCATCACGACCCTTCTTGGTAATACCGTTATGACAGTTAAGTTTTTTCGTTAACTAATACTTTTTACCCTGACAACAAGTTGCACTTTGAATAGTATTGTTATGTCCAGTGTTTCAAGATATGTTTTCATTGTCCTTTTTGATGTTCATTTTCATCATTGTTTTTTATTAGACAAGCCTATCGCTTTGCCCTGGGGTCTCTCCCACGGGTTTTCCACATTATTTTTATATGGACTTATGGTTTACTTTTGAAACACTAACGCTCTCCCTTTTTTGGGGTATTTTAGATGTAGAAGTAAGGACGCTTCGCGTCGATACTTCGTATTGCTACTTCGATCTCCGATCTCCGACCTAAGAAGCGTATAATTTTACTAATTTACTTTTAAAAACTAGTATTTACATTTTCGAAATGTAATAGTTGCTATACCAAAACCGACCTTAAGTTTGCAGCAGAGAAATGTACTACGCGGAGGAATTTGCGCAAACAACGCGACTGGCGCTGAAGCTTCGCCTGCTCGGATTGGTTGATAATTTTACCCTGATATTCGTGCGCCCTGTTACGTCAAAGTCGAAGGGAAAAATAAATAAAATAGCACTCTAACTGAAGCTAAACTAATAAAAATGTTTATGTAATGTAATTGAAAGAGGATTGTCTAAGAACAAGAGTGGTCTTCCGTATTATTAAAACCATCAATAACTGGCAAAGGAACAATAGCATAATAGTTTGTAAATGGATGTCTAATTCAACGAAATTAGGATTTCATCTGCTAAGAATTTGAAAACTGAGAAGTGCATTGCAGAACAAACGGCCTTGAGTGAAATATTGTTACATGATTCTAATCAGTATGAATATAAGTTTTGGAAAATGGACCAAATTTCATTCGATTACTATGATTCACAAACACAGATCAATAATGCTGTGCCTAGACATGCTGAAATTCAATTGAAATGCAACAAGCTGTTAAAAAAAAGAAAAGAAAAATTAACAAATGGTGCGTTGCTCCAGCTAAGTAATCAGATAGAATCTCTGAAAATTGTATTGTGGTTTTATACTTAGGGAAAAGTTAATTTATTTAATGACGAATCTTTAAATACCCACAGTTTATTTATAGCGGATCCGAGTTTTTTCCTATATTTATGTATAACAGACAATATTAAATCCAAAATAGTCGGTGAAGTATTTGCCCCTTACAATGCATTTTATTAGTAATGGTCGAAAAAAATGGTTCTTTATTTATTCGATGGACTTCATCGTGTCGTATCAAGAAGACATTTTTGGTTATTTTAAACAGTTACAAGGACCCAACTGGAAGACTTGTGTCATTTAAACGTGTTTGATGAAAGATACATGTATGGTACAAATTAGGGTATTATTACCAATGAAACATCACTAAGTGTATCAAGAGGAAAAACTGTCAAAACTGTCATATAAGCTTTAATTTCACAGCATTCGAAGGGAGAAGAGTAAAATGCAGAACGAATTGTCGATGCATTATTTTGCCTGAAATTGGATAGCTATAGGAAAGTCTATAATTTTTAACGCCCGTCCTGTACTGTTATTATTTGAATACCGAATTGAATTTTTTTTAAAGTATACTTTTGCTCATGAAAATTGTGTTTTATTAAAAAACAATTTCGTTTTTGAAAGCGCTTAAAGAGCAAAATTTTATTTATATATAAAATTTAATTATCTAAAAAAAGTGGTTGTTTTTTTAATGAAATGGAATTTATTATAATCGTTTAACAAGTTGGACTAACTTTACGAAGACTGTATATGTAGTTGTTTCTATTCCCAGGTGTGTAGCGGAGCCACACCACCTCCATGAAACCAAAAAAAGTCCATAAACAAAAGCGGGTCGCTCAGTATGTCAGAAGTCGAGAACTGCAAGCAATTGAAGATCTGTTCAGGGGATGCCTGTTTGCCTCTGCACCTGTGGCACTCCAGGAATTTTTTCTCTGCCTGTTGGAAAACAAGAGATTTGGTGTGGCCACTTAAAAAGCCAGAAAGAGCTGAATGCCGTTTCCTCTGGAAATTAAATTTGTGGCACCATCTTGGACATCTCCCAAAATACCAAGAGTGGCTAGGTGGAATTCGCCAAAGCGTTTTAAACTCTAGTTTTTTTATGGTGCCGATTTCCGAGGATGTAAGTGTGCTGTTGCTATTCTGGATCTCATCGGAGGCAGTCTTTTCCAGGATGTCAGCCAGGTCAGGATGGCAGGATGATCAATCTAAGAGTATTGATCACTAGTATTACAAACATATTTATATTTAATGTACAAAGATCACAATATTGATTCGTAAACCGATACGATTGTGCCAAGCCTCAAAGTACAAAAAAATAGGAATATAGAAGTATCGCAATTGCTAAATAGCACATTTTGTATGTGTATCACCATTATTGAAAGTATGTTTTTTGTATTTTTTCCTGTTGTGTATAAACATTTCTTTTTAACAAACTTCCCGAAATTGCAACCTTTCTCCCCTATTGTTGTTTCATCTTGTCCCCTAAAATGAAACAGAATTTTTATCATACAAATAAGAATAAGGGATATATGATGCTGGACAAAAACCAATACCAAAACTTGTTCGCCAAAAGAAGCTGTCTATCGCTTTATAGTCAGCCCAAAAAAACGCTTTCAGCGAAGTATTACTTGTTATCGGAAAGACTTAATGATTTCCGACTCTTTAAGATTTAAACTATTAAGGGGTCATAGGAGTCTTAAAAATGTGCAAAGAAGGAACTATACAAAGAAAAGTTTGATCTTTCATGTAATTTTTTAACTACTCAATATATAAGTATAATTTTTTTATATGTAATTCTATAAGATTTATTTAATATAAAACTAATTTTAAAATCTATGAAACTTTAGCCAAAACTAAAATAAATGATATTAAACATAAAGCTATTTGAACACATTGGGATTACGCTGGGATTTAAATCGCCTTGAGTAGACGAATCTTGGCTCTGTGGATCACCTAGAGGTGCCATTTGGGAACACCTGAAGTTCAACAATTGAAATTCGAAGTAAGAAGCTTTTAAACATTTAAATATGATGGATTATTTCTCCTATTTCTATCGACTATAGTCGTTTTAGTCATTGGCTTGAGTGCAGGAAACAAGACCTTAGTAAAAAACATGGAGTTAAGAAGGAGACCGGAAAGAGAAAACAAGTGAAGCCATCAGAAAGTCGCCAAGCAACCCTAGCAAGCCCAAACAAATCGCTCACGCAATGATGACTGTTAGTTCATGCTGAAACGTATAATTTTATTCCTCAAAAAATTACAATTAAAAAAGGCTATTCGCGCAGCTGTATTCTGTTATCATTCTGTATAACGAGATCTGAATTTACACAAGGTTGTATTAATTTCCTTCACAAATAAGAAAAATGCGTTGTTAAGGGGTCATAGGAGTCTTAAAAATGTGCAAAGAAGGTACTACAAAGGAAAGTTTGATCTTTCATGTAATTTTTTAACTACTCAATATATAAGTGTAATTTTTTATATGTAATTCTATAAGATTTGTTTAAAAAAAACAAATTTTAAAATTTATGAAACCTTAAGCCAAAACTAAAATAAATGATTTTAAACACAAAGCTATTTGAACACATTGGGATTAGGCTTGCGCGGCAAATTTTGAGGTCAAAATTGAAAAAAATGACCAAGAAAATTACTTTATATTGTACAAATATGTACAAACAAAGACTTATACCTAAATTCTCAGCTCAATTTTAATCAGAAATTATTTTAAGAACTTTTTTCTGAAAAAAAAAATTAAAATTTTGATTTTAAATATTTTTTTTAATAATTTCTAATTAAAATTGAGCTGAGAATTTAGGTATAAGTCTTTGTTTGTACATATTTGTACAATATAAAGTCATTTTCTTGGTCATTTTTTCAATTTTGATCTCAAAATTTGCCGCGCAAGCCTAATCCCAATGTGTTCAAATAGCTTTGTGTTTAAAATCATTTATTTTAGTTTTGGCTTAAGGTTTCATAAATTTTAAAATTTGTTTTTTTTAAACAAATCTTATAGAATTACATATAAAAAATTACACTTATATATTGAGTAGTTAAAAAATTACATGAAAGATCAAACTTTCCTTTGTAGTACCTTCTTTGCACATTTTTAAGACTCCTATGACCCCTTAACAACGCATTTTTCTTATTTGTGAAGGAAATTAATACAACCTTGTGTAAATTCAGATCTCGTTATACAGAATGATAACAGAATACAGCTGCGCGAATAGCCTTTTTTAATTGTAATTTTTTGAGGAATAAAATTATACGTTTCAGCATGAACTAACAGTCATCATTGCGTGAGCGATTTGTTTGGGCTTGCTAGGGTTGCTTGGCGACTTTCTGATGGCTTCACTTGTTTTCTCTTTCCTGTCTCCTTAACTCTATGATTTTTACTAAGGTCTTGTTTCCTGCACTCAAGCCAATGACTAAAACGACTATAATCGATAGAAATAGGAGAAATAATCCATCATATTTAAATGTTTAAAAGCTTCTTACTTCGAATTTCAATTGTTGAACTTCAGGTGTTCCCAAATGGCACCTCTAGGTGATCCACAGAGCCAAGATTCGTCTACTCAAGGCGATTTAAAGCCCTGAGGTGCCAAATGAGACAGTCTTTTCATCTGGGGGTGAAAAATAGCCCCAATTTGCCACCTTTAGTTTTAAATAGGGTACCTTCAATACACTGTGTGCTGTACAGGGAAACGACAAGGAGCTTAGCAGGTGTGCCATGCTAAAATCGTTATTGCTCAGCCAAACTCGCCAATAAAACAAAACTAGTTATTTTTTCCTGTTTTACACATATAAACATTATGTTGTTGCATAGTTTGGAAGAAATAAGAATGTTTTCAACTTTCAAGTAAGCAATGACTTTGATTTGCCGTTTGTATACGTTACCCCGCCAACTATTGTTCCGCCAACGCATGCCAAAGACATGCCAAATACCGTCTGTTAGCTTCGACATTAAAAATGGCATTTTCTGGTAGTATAATGATAAAAAATACTATTTTTAGAAATGTAATAGTCCACAGGATGTTTAATTTACAATACAAAGATTAAAAAGTAAAGCTTTATACACTTTTTCCGGGTTTAAACAACTTTTGTATTCCATAGCAATGACACACGGCGGTATTAAAACATGGATTACAGCTTTACCGTTAAGAATTTTAATCCAAAAAAGAATAAATATTGAAGAATATAGATCATTAAAAACAAAATCAATAACAAATAGTGGTTACGATCCTTTGATTATATCGTTTAGATGCGATTTATTAGAGCTTCAGTGAGTCACCGTGTAATGTCTAAGGGGAAAAAATAACAGCACCGTATTTCTGGAGCATGGCTATGCTCCAGCCAATCAGGTGAGAGCATCATGTCGCAACCCTCATACGCAGATATTCCAGTAACCCTAGTTTTAAAAGTGTAGGGATATCCGTTCTAGTATTGACGAATTAGCTGCTGGTTGGTTTCTTGTGGAGTTTAAGACAACGTTTGATTGGTTGGTTGGTAAACCTATATTTTCAGGCTTTTGTGCTTGGTCGCAAGGACCCGCTTATTAACCATCGTCAAGTAGGACAATACAAGACACACACAATCACAAATGACAGCCATCTGTCACGACCCCCCGCAATTTAGACATGTCCCTGAAGGGGAGGGACATTTTCTCCAGGGACCTGTACCCGTGGGAAACTGAGCAATGACACAAGACAACTACCACAGGACTTTCGGAAACAACAGATTTCACGAGCACGTGCTCCGCATACACTCGACAAACACAAACATCCATGCCTCAACGGGATTCGAACCTGTACCCAGCAGTTCCGAAGGCCAACATCTGATATAACTGCGACTTGCGTAGATTAACTGCAAACACGGTAGTTAGTTAGTGGGTTTTGTGCAGACATGCCCTGACTTTGCGTGGTTGGTCATTATCAAATTTCTAATGAAAAATAAAATGTCGACAACAATGAAATAAAGGGTTAAAGGGAAAACCCTTCAAGGCAAATATAATTAGATTTCAATTTCCAATTGTATAACGTACTTGAAGTTCATATTTTCAAGTGAAACTGGCTCAAAAACTGTTCAATACGCATCTAGAATTGGACTTTTACTGTAGTATATGATATATTTGAAGGTTTATAAGAAACCAGATTTAGCACAAACCTGATTTTATATGTAAACATGATATTTGAAGACCTTTGACAATGTTTTGAAGCAATGCGCAAGATTCAAAAACCAGTAAATCTCAAATAACTCTGAACTGTTTTCAAAGTTAATTACTGAAGCAAATTAGATCAGTCAACCTAATTCGTCACACCTAGGAGGGAAGTCTGAATAATATAAGTAATTCAAAATTGTGTATTAAATACAACCACAAATTTATTTTCAGGATTTTATAAAAAAAAAAAAAATGTTAACTTATAGAAAAATGCAGACCGAATTGTCGATGCATTATTTTGCCTGAAATTGGATAGCTATAGGAAAGTCTTTAATTTTTAACGCCCGTCTTGTACTGGTATTTGAATATCGAATTGAATTTTTTTTAAATATATTTTTGCTCACGAAAATTGTGTTTTTTAAAAAAAAAAACAATTTCGTTTGAGCCGTGATAGCTCAGTCGTCTCTTGCTCGCATCAGAGGGGTTGTGGGTTATGTCCTCGCCATTCTGATGGTTGATGGGTCGGACCTTGTGTTCGACTAAAGACCGCCGTGTTGCTAATGTTGGCTGGGGAACGTTAAAGATGTCGTAGACACAAATTCATCCATATTCTCATACAAATTAATACCTCTTTGTGTACAAAATCAGGGTTTTACCGGCCTTTGATCTGGATCAAAATTCCGATATGCGAGTTAGAATGGAAGTGCGCAATTCCAAAAAAAAAAAACCAAAAAACGTCCAAACCCAAATTCCAAAAAAACAATTCCCAAATTCATTCCCAAAAAACGGCTGTGTCATGCTGACAAGAATAATTCGGACTTCCTCCCTTATGGGTCTTAACATCGAGTAGTTATATCTACTTCAGGCTCGGTTACCGATTGGCATTGGAAACAAGAGCACAATTTAATTTTTAAAAATACAAATGTAAGACATTCCGAATTGATTTAAGTTTTGTTGCATTACTCGTAAACTAACGAATCGGATTGTAAATAAATTTTGAAATGTTTTGTTTCTATTGTGCTCCGTGAGCTGAATTGCTACTTGAAATCAAACTGTTATGTTATATTACCACTATTTACATTTAAAAAATGTATATAGTTTTAAATTTTAGCATTTCAAAATAGAAGCCTTCAATGAGAATGATTTTATTTTATATATAAAATTTAATTATATAAAAATAGTGGTAGTGTCGGAATCAAATGAAATTTATTATCATCGTTTTACAAGTTGAACCAACTTTACGAAGACTTTGTATCTGTTGTTGTTTCTATTCCCAGGTGTGTAACAGAACCACACCACCTCCATGAAACCAATAAAGTTCATAAACAAAAGCGGATCGCTCTTCATGTCAGAATTCGAGAACTGCAAGCAATTAAGGATATGTTCAGGAGATGCCTGCTCGCCGCTGCACCTGTGGCACTCCAGGAATTTTTTCTATCCCTGTTGGAAAACAAGAGATTTGGTGTGGCCACATAAAAAGCGAGAAAGGAATGTCTGCCGTTTCCTCGGTCAACTAAATTGGTGCCACCAGCTTGGACTTCTCCCAAAGCACCCAGAGTGGCTAGGTGGAATTCGCCAAAGCGTATTAAACCCTAGCTTTTTGATGGTGCCGATTTCCGAGGATGTAAGTGTGCTGTTACTAATCTGGATTTCCTCGTAGGCAGTCTTGGTCAGGATTTCATTCAGTGCAGGATGCCAGGATGATCAATCTAAGAGTATTGATCACAAATATTACAAACATATTTATATTTAATGTACAAAGATCACAATATTGATTCGTATACCGATATGATTGTGTCAAGCCTCAAAGTACTAAAAAATAGGAATATAGAACTATTGCATTTGCTAAATAGCACATTTTTTGTACCACCCTTATTAAAAGTATGTTTTTGTATTTTGTCCTGTTATGTATAAACATTTCTTCTTTAACAACTTCTCTCATCAAAGCCCTAAATGGTTGCTCATTTTTGAATTGATACTGAATGCTTCACATAAATATATACTGTGAATTATCAATAATCGTAACAATATTATGCCTAAGGCACGTGAGTTTGACGCAGCTGCTTAGCGTATTTCAAAACTATTCCCTGGAAATGAGTGTTGTAAAAATAAGTACAAATTACTTATAACTTCAATTTTCATTTCTAATTTCATACGAATGCTATTTAAAAAGTTGCAAATGTTGTTGTTAAAAAGATGCAAATAAATTTTAGACAGTGAATTTTTAAACTAATTTAAAGTTCCTTTAACATGGGGGTGTTTACTTCAAAAGCAGTAATAATAGTTGCCCGAAATTACAATACCTTTCTCCCCTTTTTGCTGTTTCATATTGTCATTTAAAACCAAAATGACATTTTACCAAACAGATAAGAATAAGGTGGAGATGTTGCCGGGCAAAAACCAATTCAAAACCAGTTCGCCAAATGAAGTAATTGATCACTTTGTAGTCAGACCAAATAAACGCTTCCAGCGAAGTATTGGGCGTTATTATTCAGTAGAGTTTGCATCGGTTTACGAAACGATTTGATGATTTTCGACTCTCTAATATTTCCACTATTCACAACGCATTTTTCTTATTTGCAAAGGAAATTGATACAACTTTATGTGTAAATTGGTATCTTGTTATGCAGCCTACATTTACGAGGGTTGTCATTTTTTTTATTATTAATTACTTCTTTTTAAGGAATAAAATGATGCCTTTCAGCATGAACTAACAGTCATCATAGCTTGAGCTATTTGTTTGGGCTTACTAGGAATGCTTGGCGATTTTCTGATGGCTTCACTTGTTTTCTCTTTCTAGTCTTCTTCTTAACTCTATGTTTTTTATTGAGGTCTGGCTTCTGCACTCAACCGAATGACTAAAATGGACTCAAAGTAGTCATTCAAAACAGGAAAAATAATCCATCATATTAAAATGTTTAAAAGCTTTTTACTTCAAATTTCACCTAGGTGTTCCCGAATGGCACCATCAGATGATTCACAAGCCCAAGATTCATCGACTCAAGGCGATTTAAAGCCTTGAGGTGCCAAATGAGACAGCCTTTTCATCTGGGGGTAAAAAGTAGTCCCCATTTGCCACTTTTAGTTTTAAAAGTGTAGGGATGTTCATTCTAGTATTGACGAATTAGCTGCTGGCTGGTTTCTTGTGGAATTTAAGACAACGTTTGATTGGTTGGTAGATTGGCTGGTAGATATATATCTTCAGGCTTGTGTGCTTGGTCGCAAGGACCCGCTTATAAAACATCGTCAAGTAGGACAACACAAGACACACACATACACAAATGACAAATGCTGCCATCTGTCACGACCTCCACAATTTAGACATGTCCCTGAAGGGAAGGTAAATTTTCTAAAGGGACCTGTACCCGTGGGAAACTGAGCAATGACACAAGACTTGACACAAGGCTTGAGCAATGACACAATACAACTGCCCCAGGACTTTCGGACCCAACAGATTAACGAGCACGTACTCCGCATATACTCGACAAACACATGCATCCATGCCTCAACGGGATTCGAACCCGGACCCAGCAGCTCCAAAGGCCAACATCTGATGTAACTGCGACTTGCGTAGATGAACTGCAAACACGGTAGGTAGTTAGTGGGTTTTGTGCAGACATGCCCTGACTTAGCGTGGTTGGTCATTATCAAATTTCTAATGAAAAATAAAATGTCGACAACGATGAAATAAAGGGTTAAAGGGAAAATCCCTTCAAAACATTATAATTAGAATTCAATTTCCAATTGTGTAACGTACTTGTAGTTCCTTATTTCAAGTAAAATTGGCTCGAAAACTGTTCAATTCGAAGCTAAAATTTGACTTTTACTGCTGTATATGATATATTTGAAGGTTTATAAGAAACCAAGTTTAACAAAAATCTGATTATATATGTATAAATGATATTTGAGGACCTTTGAAAAAATTTTGAAGCAATGCGCAAGATTCAAAATCCAGTAACTCTGTCCTAACTCTGAACTGTTTTCAAAGTTAATTACAGAAGCAAATTAGATCAGTCAACCTAATTCGCCACTCCTATGTGGCACGTTTGATTAATATAAGTAATTCAAAATTGTGTATTAAATACTACCACTTATTTCTTTTTCAGGATTCATTTTTTAAAAAAAATATTGCCCAAGAGTAAAATGCAGACCGAATTGTCGATGTATTATTTTACCTGAAATTGGATTGCTATACCAAAACCGAGCTTAAGTTTGCAGCAGAGAAATGTACTGAGCGGAGGAAACTGGGTAAACAACCCGTCTGGCGCCACAATTTCGCGTACTCAAATTGGCAGCTCCTTTTCACCCTGATATTCGCGCGCCCTGTTACGTCAAAATCGAAGGAAAAAAATAACTAAAATAACACTCTAACTGAAGCTTAACTAATAAAAACAATAAATTTATGTCTTGAAATAACAAATCAATTTGTTTATTGAATGTGAAATACCTTTTTGTATTCGATTCTCGCACTCAAAAATGAGAACTATTTACCCTTTTTCTCGTCATTTGTATACTGCAAACTTAATGTCGGTTTTGGTATAGGAAAGCCTTTTATTTTTAACGCCCGTCTTGTGCTGTTATTTGCATATTGAAATGAATTTTTTTCAAATATACTTTTGCTCGCTAAAATTTTGTTTTATTTAAAAACAATTTCGTTTTTGAGCCGCGATAGCTCAGTCGTGTCGTGCTCGCATTGGAGGGGCTGTGGGTTCTGTCCTCGCCATTCTGATGGTTGATGGGTCGGACCTTGTATTCGACTAAAGACCGCCGTGTTGCTAATGTTGGCAGGGGAACGTTAAAGATGTCGTGGACACAAAGTCATCCATATTCTCATACAAATTAATACCTCTTTGGGTACAAGATCAGGGCTTTATCCCTTTGATCTGGATCAAAATTCCGATATGTGAATAAGAATGGATGTGTGAAATAGTCATTCCCAAAAAACGGATGTGTCATGCTGACAAGCATAAGTCGGACTTCCTCCCTTGTGGCGCTCAATAGAGAAAGGGAGCCGCCCCACTTTGCCTGAACATCTAGTAGTACTCCAGGCTCGGTGACTGATTGGCATTGGAAACCACAACACAATTTCCTTTTTTAGAAATACAAATATAAGACATCCCGAAATGATTTAATTTTTGTTGCTCTACTCGCGAACTAACGAATCGTATTGTATATAAATTTTGAAATGTTTTGTTTCTATAGTGCACCGTAAGCTGAATTGATATTTGAAATCAAATTCTTATGTTATGTTACCACTATTTACATTACAAAAACGTATACAGTTTAAAATTTTGGCTCCGTTAGAGAAAGTCTTTCGTCAAAGAGCAAGATTTTATTTATATATAAAATTTTATTATCTAAAAATAATGGTAGTTTTTTTTTTTTTAATCAAATGGAATTCATTATAATCGCTAAACAAGTTGGACTAACTTTACAAAGACTGTATCTGTTGTTGTTTCTATTCCCAGATGTGTAGCGGAGCTACGCCACCTCCATGAAACCAAAAAAGTCCATAAACAAAAGGTCGCTCAGGATGTCAGAAGTCGAGAACTGCAAGCAATTGAGGATTTGTTCAGGGGATGCCTGCTCGCCGCTGCACCAGTGGCACTCAAGGATTTTTTTTTTCTCTCCCTGTTGGAAAACAAGAGATTTCTTGTGGCCACTTAACCCTTTCCGACCGGGCTCGCACGATCGTGAGGGTAGTAAAGAGGATGTTCAAGCTCTTCAAAAATATGGATACTGAAGCAGCTGACTTATACCATTAGTTATTTGTATGAAAAAATGACTTAGTTTTTAAGGCGTTGCTGGCATTGATGCTGTACAAGGCATTGTTTATACAATTAAGTCTCATAATTTTAAATCACCGCCACCTGACCACCGGTCGAAAAGGGTTAAGAGCGAGAAAGAGCTGTCTGCCGTTTCCTCGGGAAATTGAATTGGTGGCCAAAACTAAAATAAATAATGTCAAACATAAAACTATTGCATTGGGACGAAAGCATTGGGATTAGGCTTGCACGGCGAATTTTGAAGTCAAAATTGAAGAAATGTCCAAGAAAATGACTTTATATTGTAAAAATATGTACAAACAAAGACTTATACCTAATTTCTAAGCTCAATTTTAATTAGAAAATATTTTAAGAACTTTTTTTTAAAACAAATTAATAAAAATTTTAAAATTCTGATTTGAATTTTTTTTAAAAATATATTTTCTAATTAAAATTGAGATTCAATTGATTGAGATAAAATTCTAATTAGTCATTTTGGTGGTCATTTCTTCAATTTTCACCTCGAAATTCGCCGCGCAAGCCTGATCCCAATGTTTTCAAATAGTTTTATGTTTGACATCATTTATTTTAGTTTAGGCTAAAAATTTATAATTTTTAAAATTTGTTTTATAATAAATAAATATTGTAGAATTACATATATAAAAAATTATACTTTATATTGAGTAGTTAAAAAGTTATATGAAATTGAAAACTATGCTTTGTAGTACACCTTCTTTTCACATTTTTAAGACTCCTGACCCCTCAAGTAACAGGGAAGTTGACTATTTTAGTTCTTTTAGAACTTCCTGCTTAATTTTAATGTTTGCTTTTTAAGGAATAAAATTATACGTTTCAGCATGGACTAACAGTCAACATTGAGTGAGCGATTTTTTGGGCTTACTAGGGTTGCTTGGCGACTTTCTGGGATGGCTTCACTTGTTTTCTCTTTCTAGTCTTCTTCTTAACTCTATGGTTTTTACTAAAGTCTTGGTAAATGCAATCAAACGAATGACTAAAACGACTCGAAGAAGTCATTCGAAACAGGAGAAATAATCCATCTTTTTAAAATGTTTAAAAGCTTTAGGACTTCGTTCCCGAATGGCACCCCTAGGTACCCCCCCCCCCCTCCCCCTACACAAGCCCAGGATACATCGACTCAAGACGCTTCAAAGCACTGAGGTAAGAAATGAGACAGCCTTTTCATCCGGGGGTGAAAAATAGCTTCTATTTGCCACCATTAGTTTTAACAGTGAAGGGGTGCCCGTTCAAGTATTGACGAATCGGCTGCTGGTTGGTTTGTTTGTGGAGTTCAAGACTACGTTTGATGTAGCTGTGACTTGCGTAGATTAAGTTCAAACACGGTAGGTATTTAGTGGTTACTGTAAGGACATGCTCGGGCGTTACGTGGTTGGTCATCATCAAATTTCTAATGAAAAATAAAATGTCAACATCAATGAAATAAAAGGGATAAATGGAAAACCCTTCAAAGCAAATTGAATTAGATTTCAATATCGAATTTTATGACGCACTTGTAGTTCCCATTTTCGAATAAAATTGGCACGAAAACTGTTCAATTCGCAGTTAAAATATTAGTTTTAGCACTTGTACGTGATATTTGAGACTCTTGCCGATGTTTTGAAGAATTGCACAAGATTCAAAAACCAGTAACTCTCCCCCTAAATCCGAACTGTTTTCAAAGTTAAATAAACAAATTTGATCAGAGAATGTTATTCATCACACCTAAGAGAAAAGTCCGATTAATATAAATAATTCAAAAATATGTATTAAATACTACCACTTATTTTTTTCCTTATTTCATTTTAATTAAAAGAATATATTATAGGACGACGAACTGCCGGTACGTGGCATAATTAACTGGTAATTACATTTTCGAAATGTAAGAACTGGTAGTTTAACATAATGAATTTAAGTTACGTTTGCCGTATCATTGACATCAATTGATGAGGATTTCCCTATCGCAAATATTGTCATGATTTCTGATATCATGTCTAACTGTTAAAAGAGAGTAAAAAATTCTTAAAAGTGATGTTGAAAAAATTAAATTTAGGATTTCAAGTAACAGCTTTTTGACGAGATGCAGGTTTATTTACACATACTAGACCTCGAATGACACATTTGGCAAAACGTATTAGTTAAGTAAATAACTTAATAATATAGAGATGCAAATATTTCTGTTGGTAATGCAAATATTTCTGTTAAACCGGAGGTGGAGTCTCTATCATGTACTCCTAAATAGTTAAATGTTGTTTTTAAGAAAATATGTGAATTTCTCAAAATGGTGCTTGTGAATATAGTCATAACATAAAATAGCAAATATTATGTGAGCATGTATTTACAATAGAAATATTTTTATTTTGACTTTTTTAGAAATTACTGATAAAGAATTAGTTTAAATTATCTAAAAAATGATTGAAAAAAATATAATTTCATGTTTGATGCAAATGCCTGAGTTTTAGACATATATTGGATATTTGCTGGTGGATAGGAAAACTTGCATGCAGTGAAATGCTATATAAATGGAAATACATATAAGCTTTCGTTCCATGCATGTGCGTGATGTTTACAAGTATAAACATTTGAAAAAAAATTATGTATTTTCGATACGAAGAACACTTTTTTTTAAAATCAAATACAGAATACATTGGTTGCAAAGGGGCCCTCGGGACCTTCTAGACAACACATAACATTATATAATCGAAATTATGAAGAAAAATTAAAAACACAATTTCAGATTATACCCGATAAATGAAAAAAATCGGTGTGAAGTAAATTATAAAGTCTTAGTCATGCACAAATGTATAGCTATACAAGAAACTATTAAAAATTGTTAAATATAAAATCGCTATTATTATGAATTTCAACGCACACTTTTTATTCCAGAATCCATTCATAAATATAAGATTAATATAAACGTTTATTAAATTATATAAATCGCAAATTGTGTGTTGTTTTTCGAAGTAAATTGATGTAATATCATGATACGCACTTTTATTTATTTTAATCTAGCTCCAAAAGAACGTAACAAAAGATTTTTAAGTTTATGAATTTTATATATATTTCAGATATAGACTCATTCTCATACGATATTTTGACACCCATCTATGTAATTTAGTTGAATTAACAACGCTCTAGGGCTACACTAGGTATGTTGGTGACACGACAAATCAAGATTTGATCCGCAGCAATTATGAACAGAGGATTGATTATTACTAAACATTTATCTGTCATGCATGATATTTATAAATTCTGTGAAATAGGTTTACTGCTCCTTTTCTTTAACTATATGTAGTCAACATCCACTTAACAAAACGTCACTTTATTATGCTCGTACCCTGTTATATTGAACAAAATAGACGTGTCGAATTTATTAAATTATGTCATTAAAAATAAATATTCTGTTGGAAGAAAGGAGTTCTTCGGAATATCTTTAGAACCAAGCTCGTTGTATTATAATTTATTGGGACTTATTAATAATGTTTAATAACGGATTATTTGACAATTTGGGGTTCCCCCTATTGTTTGATGAAAATTACTTCATCATTGAGAATTAAATTAAAACTAAACGTGACTTTTTTATTTCAAAAATAAGTTATACATTGAAAAAAATACTTATGAATGTAGAGTTTAAACATCTTAAGCAAAAGTAAAACTATTCGCTTATATTTAAGTGTGGATAGTGCCAATGTAACTGGAGAATTTACTTTAAAGTTTATAAACAAAATTTGTTTTTTCGAAAATGCTTTTGGATTTCAGAGTACTTTTGTTCTATGTAATGCAAATGGACTTCGGTCGAGCCATAATGTAACAAGAACACTTTCGTGTTTGCAAAACAATTGCTCATAAATCACATACTTGTGAACAAGCACTTTCTTCGCAAAGGAATTGAAATTATCCAATCTCAAATTCAAATAATTCTACTTCGAAGATTGTGGTGTGTATTTTTGGTCAAAAATCAGTATCTCTTCCAATATTCTTTGAAGTACTTTTTATTTTAAGGGTACATAAAATTTTTTCTTTCCTTAAAGACTCGCTTTTAACCTGCACTCGGATTCAGCAAGCATGTGTTGCGAACACTTCGTTATAAACGAGTTTGACTGTACTCCTGCATGTTTAATGCCATTCGGCGAACTCTTTTCGAAACTGTTCGTGGGAAGCGCTTCATGGCGATTGCATCATTGAAAATGTTATCTCCGTGTCCCAGGAAAAGTACTAGTCGCTCACTACGATTGACTACAGATACAAATGCTCGAACATTGGTATCGCCGTTTGTCATTATCAGAGATTATTAGCAATTATTTGTTATTTAAGACATTCAATGAATCATTAATCAAATACTATTTTAAAAAAAGATTTTATTTTAATTTGTTATTATTATTATTTTAATATATTTATTATGCATCCCTGCAATACTAATTTGTGTATAGTTAATCAATTTAAAACAATTTATAAAATAAGAATATGTTATTAGTTGCTTTGGGGTCTTTATGATAAAAAAAAGTTCTCATTTTTTTTTTTTATTCGAATGTAAATTCACAACGAATAGTGGTTTTTCTTTGGTGACCCGACGTACAACATTTTGCAGTTTACTCTAGTATATTATTCCTCTATTGATAAAGACACTGTCCAAACAATTTACCATTTACTTTTTATAGTTTTTCAAATAAAAGCAACGAAAATATAATAGAACACATGAATAGTTAAAGATGATTCTTTTGTCATAAAGTTAATTACTGAAAAAAATTTGATACGGCAACGTTGTTCAACGTCTCAGTGAGAAGAAAAATCTGATTCATAGAAGTAATTCTTAATTGTGTGTATTAAATTAACTACCACTTTTCTTTTATTTCATTTTATAATTTAAGAGTATAAGCAAGAAACATACACTAATAAATTTTACTTATGAAAACTAGTATTAACATATTTGAAATGTAAAAACTGGTTTGTTAAATATAGTATATGGTAGTAAATCCTCGTTGCATTCAAATGTTACTACCACTAATTTTTTTTTGGGGGGATATCATTTTAAAATATAAGAGTTATATATTGCGAGAGGAGTCCCGCAATTTACTTCTGAAAACTACTATTTACATATTTGAAATGTAAAAACTGGCATGTTATATATAGTGGTAGTTGATATTCTCGTTGCAATCAAATGTTACTGTTACACGAATGATAAGTTACTGATAATTATAGAATTAGGGTTGTCATAGCACGAGAGTGAAAGTATGTATACTCTTAACCCTTTCAGTCCCAGTGACGCCATTCGGCATCATCATATTTCAGATTAAAATTAAAAATAATAACAGAGATGACTTCTATTGGGATTAATAAAAAAAATATTTTCCAATCGAGTTTCGCGAAAGTTTGAAGAATCGAATGTTGTGCTTTTTGATATCATAAACGGCTATAAACAAACAGAAAAAAAATTCTTAAATGATGATGCCAAATTGTCATTGGGATTGAAAGGGGTTATAAACCATCAATTACTGGTAACAGTAACAGCTGCATAATAGTTTATAAATGGATGTTTATTCAATGAAATTAGGATTTAATCTTTCAAGAATTTGAAAACTGAGAAGTGGATTGCAGAGCAAACGGCCTTGAGTGAAATATTTTTACCTGATACTAATTGTTATAAAAATGATTTTTGGAAAATAGTCCAAATTTCATTCGATTACTATGATTCACAAACACAGATCAATAATGTTGTGCCTAGACATGCTGAAATTCAATGAAAATGCAACAAACTGTTTAAAAAAAAACTAATAGAACAATTGACAAATGGTGCTACTGCTAAGTTATCAGATTAAACCTCTGAAAATTTTGGTAATATAATTAGTGAAAATTTAATATGTTAAATGGTAATAGGTTAAATGTATGACGCAACTTTAAATATCGACAGTTTATTTATAGCTGATCCGAATAGTGTCCTATATTTATGTAATACTGACAATATTTAATCTGAAATGGTCGGTGGAGTATGTGCACCTTACTTTGCATTTTATCAGTAATGGTCGAAAACGGATCACGAATTATTTGATGGACTTCGTCGTAGTGTTTGATGAAAGATACATGTGCGGAACAAATTAGAGTAGCATTACCAATGAAGTATCATTCAGCGTTTCGAGAGGAAAAACTGTCATATTGATGGAATTCACATATAAGCGTAAAATTCACAATATTCGAAGGGGAAAAAAGAACCAAACGTAGAATAAAAATGAAGAAAACATAAGCAAGACTGCGTCAAAATAATAGTAACTTTTAAAAAATGTTTTTTTAAAAAACAAATTAAGCTTTAAAAAAAAATAGAAACCAAAGGATGCAGTGTTGAACGACTCCAGTAAAGAAAATTATAACTTTGTGTATGCAGTTACTGCTATTACCCACTAATTTTTAGAAGAGTTGTTCTCAGTGTAAAATGATAAATATTTGTCAGAGTAAAATGCAGACCGATTTGTCGATTTATTATTTTGACTGAAATTGGACAGCTAGGAAAGCCTTTTATTCTTAACGCCCTACTTGTACAGTTATTTTAATATCAAAATTAATTTTTTAAATATATACTTTTCTTTGCTAAAATTTTGCTTATTAAAAAAAAAAACAATTTTATTTTTGATCCATGGAAGCTCAGTCGTGTGAAGCGTCGTGCTAGCATCAGAACGTTTGTGGTTTCTGTCTTCGGCGGTGCTCGCAATTCTGATAGTTGCTGGGTCGGCGCTTGTATTCAAATAAATACCGCCGCACAGCAAATCAAAACGTCCTAAATTCAGACGAAAAAGTGTCTTAAACGAATGGCACAATATCCAGACCCTAAATCACGTCTAAAAGTTTAAGACACTTGGTGATGTCTAAAATAGCTACGTTTCAGACACTTGTTGTAACTTATGTGGAGCTACTTTTTAGACACTTCTGATGTCTGAGCTATCCAAATATCTCCAATTGTTTACGAAACTGCCAAAATCGGTTTTTGGCGGACAATTAAGACTTGAACATGAAATAAAGTTAGTTTCAATTTAAATTTACAACAAAACACACTGAATAGGTATTCTTAAAATTATTTCTAATCAAATACAGTCTTAGTTGCACAAATTTATGTATTTATTTTTAGAATAAAAATTGTATTTGATTAGAAATCCTCTTAATAATATCTGTTCTGCGTGTTTTGTAGTAAATTTAAATTAAAAATAACTTTCTTTCATATTCTAGTCTCAATTGCCTGCCAAAAAAACATATTCTAGTCTCAATTGCCTGCCAAAAACCAATTTTTTGCTTTTTTTTGTAAACAATTGACAATACTTGGATAGTTCAGACATCAATATTTAGAAAACCACTTCATATATGAAATTATAAAAGACAGAATGATGGGAATAAAAAATTGAGCTACATTTTATTAAGAAAAACTCATAACCTTTTATAAAAATTCTTTATTATACAACCAATTGTCACATTATTAGTAAACACAAAGATCCTTATTTCAAATGTTAGTTAATATTTTTATGAAAACAACAATCATCTAATTAAATGAAACTAAAATAAAATGACTTTAGTCATCCACCAACTAAAAAAGTAGAAATGAAATTAATACAAAAATCATAATTAAAATGTATTAAGAAAATTAATTAAAATATATTGCTATTAAAGAGATAGTTAATTTTGACAAACATTTCAAAGCATTTTTAAGCATCAGTCACATAACAGCAAACTTTTTTGTAAGTATATTAAAAATTAATGGAAAATATTAACGGAGCACTCAATGTCAAAAAAGATTACAGGGTTTACTACAGTTCAATTTATTTATTTTTAAAGGTTAATACTCAGTGCAAATTATTATCAAATATTTCGGCAAAATAAATTAAAAACTAGTTACCACCTAGCTACCACCACCGTGAAATATCACTGTCACAATAACATATTTATTCTAAACCCAAAAGCAAGCACTTTAAAAGGAAAACAAGACCGTTAAAGATTAAATTAAAAAAAAAACACTTATTAAGGTATTTTGTCAACAATTTCACAAAATAAAAGAAACTTTAACGAAAAACAGTTGCGGAAATATAATGCATCATTGCACACAACTAATTTTATCTTTCAAAATAAAATATTCTTAATAATAAAAACCGAAATTTTAGAACACAAATTTAGCACAGTCAGAATAATACTTTTAACTATGAAGAAATATACATAATAAAAAATTTATACTATTTTCTTTTTTATAAGTGGATAACTAAATAATTACTAGATAATATTACATTAGTTGAATGAAGAAAACTAACCATTTTTAAATCGCATTTTAATTTTGACAAAAAAAAAAATGTACATGACTTAAACTTACCTTCTTTAATGTTAATAACAATCCAAAAATATTAATGACAATCCAAACATGTTCTAACAACATAACTTCTCTTCTATACTTCTTACTCACATATTTTAAAACACACATTGCGTATACATTGTATAATGTATAGCTGCTCACTTAAACATTGAATTCGAAATCCTGGAGAATCGAAGTCCGAATTCACATCAATCTCATCAAAGGTCACAATTTCATCAGAGGCCACAATGTCAATGGTGTATTTTTACAATTTTTATATTTGTTTCTAATTGTTTGAATCAAGCAGCAGCTGTTAAGCATCTGACGATGAGGACATTTGCAGGTTTTTCAGTTTATTTTTACAGAAAGGCGAACTTCGAAATTGATGTTTAGATTTTAGATCTTCAGAGCTCGGAGCTGTCACCTGTCGATTTAATCATAACAAAATGTAATGTTATAAAAGAGTCTTCTTTTTTTTATTTGGCTCGAAACTTTATCGACATATTTTTACTAAATTCTAATCAACTTCATCGAGAGAATACGGGAAAAAAGAATTATTATTATTTTTTTTTAAGAGTTGAGCTGTTTAACATGTTCTTCTAACGCGTTTTTAAACGATTTTGAAATTTTAAAATAACTTTTCAATAGAATGTTTTATAATTAAATATGTTATGTTTGCATGATCAGTATTTAATTTTTTTATATATACTGTTTGTATTTTTAATAGGAAAATTTTATCAAATAGTTTGATTGGAGTTTCTCAACTGCATAGCGGTTTTTATCTGCGTTAAAGCTCAATTCAAGAGTGAGTGTAATTTGGCAGCTGAATAGCAGTAGCAATGTAAACAATAGCTATAATTTCGTAATATCTTATAATACTGACATATTCTAATAAAGGCGATCAGTTTTGCTCATAGAATTGTGAAATTTATCGGTCGGAAATGAAAATTTTAATATTCAAGCTGCTTGTACGTACTACGAATTTTTATGTTAAGCCTAACAATGGCGGATTTTAGTTTCGTTAAGACACTTTTTCATGTCCTAAAAATAAAGTAGGATAGCGTCTGAAATGACTTCGCGTCTGAATCTGAAAACGTCTTAAACTGGCCGTTTTCTGTTCTTTTCAGTCAACAATGGTGTCTTATATGACGTCACGGGATTTTTAAGCCTCGTTATGATGTCTTAAATCATGAAGATAGTTAGCATTTAAGACTCTTAATGGGTCTGAAATCACGTTTAAGACACTTTTTTGTCTTGTTTTAAGACAGAACGATTTGCTGCGCGTGTTGCTTATGGTGCCAGCCACCGTCAGCAACACGGCGGTATTTATTTGAAGCATTAAATAGGTCGTGGAAACTAAGTCCTCCATATTCCCATACAAATTATTATTTCTGGGTACTAGATCAGGGGGTTATCGGCCTTTGATCTGGATCAAAATTCCGATAAGTGAGTGAGAATGGATGTGAGAAAGGGACTTTCCTATATAACGGATGTATCATGCTGACAAGCATAAGTCGGACTTCCTCCCTTGTAGGGCTCAATAAAGAAACGGAAGCCGCCCCACTTCGCCTTAAAATCGAGCAGTTATGTCTACTCCAGGCTCGGTTACCGAATAGCATTACCAACAACAGCACAATTTCATTTTTAGAAATACAAATATAAAAGATCCCGATTTAATTTGTGTTGCTTTGCACGTAAACTAACGAATTAGATTGTATAATAAAGTTTGAAATGTTTTGATTTTCTTGTGCACCGTAGGGCTGAATTGATATTTGAGAAATAAAATTCTTATGTTACAATACCACTATTTACATTTAACAAATGTATATAGTTTTAAATTTTGGCTTTATTTCGAAACATCCCAATCAAGAGAGCGACTCTATTTCATATATAAAATTTAATTATATTAAAATAGTGGTAGTTTCTGAATCAAATGGAATGTATTATCATCGTTTAAAATGTTTGACTAACTTAACGAAGACTTTGTATCTGTTGTTGTTTCTATTCACAGGTGTGTAGCGGAGCCACACCACCTCCAAGAAACCCAAAAAGTCGAGAACAGCAAGCAATTGAGGATATGTTCATGGGATGCCTGTTTGCCTCTGCAAAAAAAGGCTTTTGTGTTAGTTTAAACCACTTCAAGAATTAGGACTAGACTGTTTAAAACTCATCTCCCTACCCCGATTTACAATGTGAAATGGAATTCACCTAAAAAAAACACAAGAAGAAAGGGGGAACGTTTGAACTTTGAAAATTTATCTTTATAAACGCGACTTTTTTTAAACTTAAATAAAAAATGTTTGCTATTTAATAAAGTTTAAATATTTAATTTAAAAAGTTGGTTGAAAGGAACCCTTGAAATTGACGGAGGCTTGTAGGCCAGTGCCCACTTTGCCTAATTGGTAATCCTTCCCTGCGTCTAAGTATTTTCAAAATAACTACTAAGCTATAAACGATCTAAGGAGCTGAGATGGAATGTGCCTACTCAAGTATCGATCCGTCACAATTACTTTTTTTTTATTGCGACACCGGTCGCCAATAACCCTCCTGTAGCACTAGTGCAACAACTTTCAAACTAAACCTGAACCTCAGTGTAGGTGTGATGTATGCATCATTTCATCAAGGCTGGATTTATGTATTAGATTTGGGCTCTACTGACGCAAGCAGAGTTGTGAAAACATCGATGTTATAACAACCTGCGTTAGCTAAGGTTGGTGATATTTTGATAGGGCTAAAATACAAAGCGGTGCTCTATGGTCTTAAGGATATTTTAATTTAATTATTTTAATTACTAATTCTATTTTAAATGCTATAGAAACGAAAAAATACCTTCAACGGTGAATCACTGCAATATTTTCTGTCGTCAATTTTTAATTTGGAATGTTGATTATTAAATAAAAAAATAGACACTTTCTGCCAAATTATGAAGTTGTTTTTTACCCTTATATGCAGAAAAGAGGGATGCAGCGTTCCCCAATAATTTTAAAACGAATTTAGACGAAATGTTATTTTTAAAAATATTTGATAATAATACAGTCCCTGTAATGATGTCCCGTAAAAATGTTTGTTCTGATTAGGTTTATCGACAGAATCTAGTTAAGCACATATAGGAGATTAAAAAAAGAAAAAAACTTGGGTAGACATCACCATATGGTGAAAAAAGTTTTTTAGATGTCATTTTCCAAAATGGCGGGCACCGATTTCGTTTTGCATGCATTTCTGCTTCTGTGACTGTTATACTCATCATTTAAGTGTCTAATTAAATGTTTTTGGCAAGGAATCGACTAAGATGGTTTTTAAAGTTACATGATTAATATTTATCAAACAAAATAGGTTATTTGCTTTTTTAAACAAAATATCGGAACAAAAGTAGTAAACAAAAACTGCTTTATTTGGAAAGTAATATTTCCACTTCACAGCACTGTTGGATGTAAGAAATTACGTTTGAATATACCTTTAGAATGCGATGACAGTATAATTGTTCAAACATGAGCGAGATATTGTTAGCTGGTATTAATTGCGACTTCCAATCTCATGCATGTGTTAATTCTTTCATTCATTCCCAAGCCATGAATAAAGGGTATAAAAAATTTTGTCCTTACAATTTTTCAGAATATTTTTTTCGTAGCTGAAATGACAATATTATCCGGTATTTTCAGACTAGCAATATGTAGCCATATCATTGCCAAGTAATAAACAAGCCATCTGAATTCCCTGACTATATTAACATGATAGGTAATTTAGTTATGTACAATATTAGAAAGTTTCTTCCAGGAAATAGTATGACGGAAGCACTAATTGAATGCTATTTATGTAAAAACTCTATTCTTAACTGATTTAGCTGTTTTTATGTAAAAACAGCTAAATCAGTTAAGAATAGATTCCACTATGCCAAGATCTTAGATCTAGTCAGACTTACTGATGGATAATTTTGAAGTTGCTATAATTAAAATAGGCATTTTAGAAATTTAACAAGGAAATTACCTTTCAAAATTCTCAATTCTAAATTAAGTTTTGGTCAAGGACTTTCAAATTTTTTAATAGAAGTTTTTTTTAGTAAATTCAAAAGAAAAAATTAATGTTCTGTACATATTTATAAGCACTAAGGGGTAATAATTCATATGAAACATACATCCAAACTCATTTTCCTAATTTTATCGGTACAAATATGTATTTGTAGATAAGATGCTCTCCGTATGATGAATGCCAAAGTATGGAAGAGACGGATATGAAAAAATTAAAATTTACCGTAGAGTAAATAATATCAGAAACATGACAAGATTCCCAAACTGAAAAGGAAAATAATAGATAAGGCAACACTGCCTTCTCAAAAAATAGTACTGCTGTACAGCAAAGCAAGAGGTTAAACTATGAAGAACATTTTTGTATATGATCAATTTGTATTACAAGCATGTTCTTCAACACTTCTGACTGCTGAAGTAAACTTCTATAGCATTTACTTTTGACTGAACTAGAGGAGAAACTTGATCAGATGCAGAACCGTGCATGATGTCACGGGTACTGCTTACATAGTTCAATTCATGTCAAAAGTTTGACAACTCAAAAGTAAAGAAGGGTTAAGAAGCTCGGATCTTTAAGCCTTTTGTGATGAAGCCGGTAGCAGAACTACAATAATCTCTGCCATATTTTTGAGTTTGGGATAAAATACCGTGTAAACTGAGGCTGATCACTGAGATATCAATGTCACCAATGTTGTTGTTCTCATCGTCTGATGTTCATTTAAACTATTCAGTAATGAACTGTAAGCATTTTGATTAAAATTGAGATGAAATGCTTTGTATTTGTGTCTTGTTGCTACACTTGGGAAAACAACTCGGTGTTGCAAGTTACAATAATTTAATCTAGGAACACAACACATACTTAAAGGTTGTGACGTTATGTGTACAATTGGAACGAAATTATCTGCACTAAAAGCATTAAGTAACTATCAGGAACTTTGATTAGCGAAATATATGCTTAAACCTATAGCAGAACTATTTTCCTTATAGAAGACTACTGCTAACAACATATAGATGGAGCAGAGACGAAAATGGTGTGCAAAAGCTTCATTTGTGTCTTAACAAGCCCGATGCAGATTCCCATGAACTGAAAGCCCTTTTTCTGTAACACCATACAGAGGTGGCTCTTGCTATTAATTTTTGCTCTCAGATTACAATAATTTTATGGATGTTAAAGCATACCGAGATATGTTGTTGTCCAGAGAATCTCTAAGCCAAATATGTACTCAAGGTATCTTATGCGTATGCCACATATTCATATGACATGTGTGCCAATGACTTTCCCATCCTGAAAATCTACCTAACCATCAAGGTCTTGATGGACTTATAAGGCGGGCAGGTATTATCTTACACCCACAGTGCTGTGAAGTGTGAATATTACTTTCTAAATAAAGCATTTTTTGTTTACTACTTTTGTTCCGATATTTTGTTTAAAATAGCAAATAACTTATTTTGATTGATAAATATTATTCATGAAACTTTAAAAACCATCTTAGTTGATTCCTTGCCTATAAAAACATTTAATTAGACACTTAAATGATGAGTATAACGGTCACAGAAGCAGAAATGCATGCAAAACGAAATCGGCGTCCGCCATTTTGAAAAATGGCGTCTAAAAAACTCTTTTCACCATATGGTGATGTCTACCCAAGTTTTTTTTACTCTCCTATATGTGCTTTACTCGATTCTGTTGATAAACCTAATCAGAACAAAAATTTTTACGGGACTCCATTACAGGGACAGGAGTATAACAATTCATGAATTACAGATGAGTAATTGTTGTTTTAACTAAAAATTTCATCAGAATGAGAAAAAGGAAAATATACTCTACATCAATGTGGCAAAATTAAGGTTGTTTGGGATATTTTTTTCGAAATCATCATGATATTTTTTATTGACATTAACAATAATTTATCCAAATATACTTTAGTGTAAATTTTACTTTTGGCTAATAAATAGAGTCACACTCACAAGTCTACTTCTAAAACCTAGAGTAAACTGTTTGGCAGTTTGCTGCATCAAGATGCATTTTTATACTTGTATTTTTTTTCTTAATAAAACTACTAACAATATGTTTTTGTTATTTCTTGTATAAATTTAAAGTGAATAAAATAATAAACTGTAACATCCATAGGTGATAATTTATACTTTTTTTAAGGTATGTGTATTGAATATTGCTTTCGTCCAAAAATTTTCCTTCTTTCAAATATTTTTCTGAAATAAAATTTTGAATCATCGAAAAATGTTCATTTACCCATTGTATTATAATTAAACAAACCTACAGTTGCAGAGGCTAAATACATTGAAATATATTTGCTTCTTAAATCTGCCAAGGTTTTGTTAGTTGCCGGCCCAGGTTTCAACAACGTCACTTGACAGTGGATCAAAACTAAGAGGTGTACGTGGATGCTTTAAGTAAAGAAATATGCAGAAGGAAGCATTGCAAACGAAGCAATTTTTTGTGTAATTTTCCATTTCTATCACCCTTGTAAATCAGAAACGATATTTCAGGAGGGATTATTCGGATTCATTCAAGTCATTAGCATAATAATTAATCATTTTGAGAAAACAGTCTGAGAGCGATTGTCATGTGATCGGCATTATAATTTGCCTAATATGTGAGACGAAGCTTCAATCAATAACCTTTCAAATTGACTGGTTCTTTTCAGAATATTAAATGAAAATAATAAAAATACTGTCTGAATTTCGCCGCATTAGAGTAAATGCATAGGGGTTATTGATAACACTGGTCAACAGTGAAAATGCGAATGAGATGAAAGTACCCAATTCTGAATGATTTCGACGTGCTAAACACGAATATCACCTTAAAAAATGAAAGTTAGCTCTTGTTTTTGAGTTACAGTCGTTTTTTCATTGCATAAGATACAGCAAAATGCAGGAGCGCACCAAACGCAAAATTAATTAAAGTCACCAAAACCTCCTAATTTGAGGCTCATACAGATTTTATTTCATATTATCAACCTAGGGGTGGGAGGAAATGATAACGTTCAAGGTTTTTTTTAACCATATTAGCAGCTAAATAACCCTTCTAAGCAATGTAATTGTTCTCATCTCAAGAGGTGCAGAATAAAAAGCAATAAATTCCTTGTATTTTGTACTCGGTTGTTTTAGAAGCAGAATATCAAAAATTAGTTTTAGTAATAAATCTATAACTGTAATGCCTTGTAAATGCATTAATAGAGCTAATAACTTCTGTTATATTTGGGACAAAATGCAATTTTTTTGCAAAAAAAAGAGCATCACTGCAAAAGTAAAGATAGCTTATCATTTGTATTTTGGTTACAAGATAGGAGACCAGAATTAATTTCTGGGCTCCTCACGTATGTAGTTAAACTTGTGTATCAAATTTGTCACTGGGCAAATTTCATCTGGGACAACAGGTAGTGCCGTATGCTGGGAAGAAAAACGAATGCCATTTTAATTGACAAAACGGAATGTCATTTTAAGATTAAGAGGGAACCAACAATTCAGATTAATGACTTATTTCTGCATCATCTCATTAGTTAAATCAGATGTTTTTTAGAAAAAGATTAAAGTTAAAAAGCCTAACATCCCTTCAACTCGGCGTCCGGCCCAAAACGACACTATTTACTAAAAAGTCTCCACTATTTTTGTTATTATTTTTTTATAGTTTTAATGAGGATAATAGCCATGCGTCTGCTAAATATGCTACAGCTTCTAAAAACAACCATGGAGAAATGTGTGGATTTTATCGATCTTATTTTCAGCGCCTCTTAAAGTGAGAACAATTATGTTGTGTAGTGGGGTATTAAGCTGTGAATGTGGGTGAAAAATCTTGTAAATTATCATTTCTTATCACCCCCATGTTGATAATATAAAATAAAATCTGTTCGAGCAGAAATTAGTAGGATTTCTATAAACAAAATTGACTTTAATTAATTTTGAG
This sequence comes from Hylyphantes graminicola, assembly GCA_023701765.1. Lineage (NCBI taxonomy): Eukaryota > Metazoa > Arthropoda > Arachnida > Araneae > Linyphiidae > Hylyphantes > Hylyphantes graminicola. The sequence goes on from CM043112.1 coordinate 42,621,761, forward strand.
TTTGGTGAACCCATGCATTTCGCCTTATGCTATGCAATGAAAAAAAAAAACCGTAACTCAAAAACAAGAGCTAACTTTCATTTTTTAAGGTGATATTCGAGTTTAGCATGTTGAAATCATTCAGAATTGGGTACTTTCATCCGATTCGCAGAAAATTTTTCAAATTTTGTTGTCCAGTGTAATGATATATTTTATTTTATTTGTCAAATTAATCAAGATTACGACCGTTATACACAAAAATGTAGTTACTTTATAAACTTAACAATCTAACTAATACGAATAAAAAGCTGTGGCATCTATGGAAACTTTAATCGTTAAAATAATAACTATAATAGTAGATGAAATAACTTGAATCGTAGTACTCAATATTTATTGAAAAATTTTATTTAAGAACATTTGTTTCTAAAATCGTATTATTATTTTTTAATATAACAAGATGCATGTATCCAAACGTATTTAATTCTCTCCTTTTGAAACATACATTTTCGAATTTTCAAAAATACAAGTATTTTTTCGGTACCATTTGTGCAAAAAATATATAATAAATGAACGTAAAACTTGTTTTAAATGCAAGTAAACAGATTTATATTGGTCACCTGTTTTTTGGCCCACAATAAATTTTTAAATTTGATTTAAAAAACATTATATTCTAAATTCATAAATATTCTGATTTTCAACTCAGAAAAGTGTAAAATAAAAAAAAATTAATTTGTAAGACAAAATTTTGTGACCTAAATCGATCTCAAATGGTTTTATAACACAAAAAAAATCTCTTAAGAAATATTAAATAGATTTAGAGACAAGTGCACCGATGTGCTGAAAATTATAGTTTTGAGAAAAAAAAAGCGAAAAACAAATACAGTCAATCCCGTTAACACGAACTCGAAGGGACCATCGAAACATTTCGTGTTAACCGAATTTCATGTTAACCGTCAGCAATTTTTTCTTACATTGAACCAGTGAATAGTTTTAATAAATCAACTTAAAAAAATTCTTATTTTTTAATATAATACACTAATAATACAAGCATACAATTAGTAATTAAAAGGAAGCATGACACATTTGTTTATTTTTATAATTTTACTTTTTTATAAGAAATAATTAGCCGACCCATACAAATGTGGCCTCATTCGATAGATCGGGCTTCAAAAATTCGATATTTTGGATTTTTGTTAACTATTTTCTCCCCTTAAGGATGTGATCGGAACGAAGTGACTTTTCGTGGATAAGCTTTACTTCCGTGTGTCGTTTATAAAGCAAGCTAAAAAGTAACTACGAGTGCACAGAGACGCAATTCGTTTGATCCGATGCAAACCCTACGTTTTAAAAAGTAGTCGAATCATCTGGAAGTTTTATTTAGAACCGAAACTAACTTCTTAATTGCTTATATTTAATTAGTAATTGTTTTTTCTAATTAAATTTTACTTTATAAGGTGTTATAGCAAAGCTACATTAGATAAGTTTCTTTGGTGTCAGGTTTTGCTTTAGTAATCTGGTAATATAAATTATTGGTCTCTTTTCCTAGACACGTTTGTTCGCAGAGTAGCAATTTTAGAACACATTTCTAAGAAATACAAAATTTGCTTTATAAACCTTCACTCAAAAGATGATTTAACAAAAAGTTTTATACATATCATCAGGTTTTTTTTTTTCAGCATATTCAGCAAACTGATTTACAGACAATTACCTAGAATCATTCGGTTCTATATGTAATTTCATTTTATAGCTGGTTTTTTAAAGTAAAAAATCTAAAAAGATGCAATTTTTTTAACGAAAGCTCTGAGTATTGTGGTTCTAACCAAATAGCTCAAAATTTATTTTAAAAGTATTTTTATTCCAGATTTTTTTTTATCTTTTATTTATATTTTATGCATATAAGTCTTAAAAATATTTTGAAATGCTTAATAAATAACGATTTTAAAAAAAAATTGTCTCAAACGTAGGCGGATACCTTAAATAAGTATGGCTATATAAATATAACTTAATTTCAAAATTTTGGATACAATTACTAACACTCATTTATTTTTATTCAGCGATTTACTTAATAATTTTTAAAAACTGAAAATTAATCTCTAGCTAACTAAATGTATTATAAATCCGGATTTTGCATTTTGAAGTGTGAAAATTGGTAAAGAACATGCAATGGGAAATTCCGCTTCATAAGATAGTTGATAGAGGATTGAACAAGTCAGAAGAATCATAGTGGGCTTTTCACCAGGCCAATGCCTTATACCGGAGTGTTCCTTTTGGAAAATCCCCAATTATTCAGGTTAATGTAGCAATACTAATTTGTAACATCATGGAAATTCAGGAAGGTTTTTTTTAAAGAATAAAATTATTTGGTTCCGCTCTGTTCCATTAAGAAAAATTCTTACTTTTTTCGGTTTATAATTTGGGAAATCTGTGTTAATGGACCAAGAGCCAAGGGCCCTCCGATCTAAGCCATTTTCTCATGGATGAAATGTATCGAATTAGGTTCGGTTTTCATTCACTTTTAAAGCGCGTTCACATGTGCTGGGAAATAGCCGGCATCGTGGAAGTGACTTCGTAGCGTTAGCTGCTCTTTTCGATAATTTAGGCTATTATATTTTAAAAAACATTTTTTTAAATTAAAAATTACAAATGCTTACTATTAAGATTAGCTTTTGATCCGCAGATATAACTTCATCATTACAATGATAACCAAAAATTTTGTAAATGAATTACATTTTTGTTTAAATTGAGTTAATATAAATTGAGTTAATATTTATTTTTTTTAGTTTTAACCAAAAATTCTGAAAATAAAAGATTTATAATAAAATAAACTCCTACCAGACATCTAAGAACAAATTTCTTCAAAGGAATGATTAAAATGCGTAGCAATATGAAAACACAATTTAATGGGAAAATTAACATAACCTTAGTAAATAAAAGCATACTCTCTGCTTTATAAGCATTTTAGCATTCTAAAACAATTATTTCTAATACAACTGACAATTTTGTGGCCGAGTAACTGACACCAAATATATTCTGTTGATCAACAAACCGCAATGCATTACTCAAAATATCTCTGACGCATGTTGGTAGTCTGATGTCCGATTGATGCAAAATCATCTTAAAGTAATAGATTTAATTACTACCACTTTTTTCTTATTCAAAGTTTTAGTTTAAAATATTACATTTTGCAATTATTTCTATTAGTATTCTTATAAGTCCATCATAAGTCCAAAAACGGTTTTTACGTTTTCCTTAATGTGAAAGCTGGGATTTTACAAATAAAATTGTAGTTATTTAGGTGTTTGCGGGTTTCTAAATCAAAAATGGTTTCACAACGCAATCACTCTATAATAACAAACGTTTAGAAGCTTTAAAAAAAAAGAGTTCAACTGATTGCTACATGTGAATTTAATTAATTAAAAATTAAGATTTCAACACCTAAGACCTTGCAGCGCGACTGCGACAGAGCGTTTTGAGTGATGGATTACATAACGTCCATTTCTGTTTAGGAAATGGCTTGACAAAGCTGCAGCGGACAATCTCGACTAAAATTGATTTTCTCTTTTTGAAGTAAAAATGTAATTTACAGCCGTTTTTATTATAATTGTGTTTAATTTTTATTATTCTATCTTATTTACCATTGTTATTTTTTAGAATTGTTGATATAACGCAGTCATTTTTATCGTTTTCATTGTTACTAAGAAAAACTGTATCATTCTTGATTATAATTGTTTCATTATAAATATCCATTGGAAAATCATTATAATAATCAATATCCTGATTGTCTGCAGTTGCGAAAACGTCGCAATCATCTACAATCAACATCGTTAAATTGATATGGAATTCGCACATGTGACAAAAAAAATTGAACTATGTCATACATTTCCCACTTCATTAATGTCCTTCAGATAAAATTCCAATTGATTTATATCAGTAGTTATTTTTTTATAACGTTTTGAAATTTTAAAATTAGTTATAGTCACTTTTTGACTATTTATGTCCTGCTCTGACTTACAATTTTGTCAGACTGAAACAAATTCCATGCGCAACGACTATAGATCCGTCGCTTTTGAGTAGTAGCATTGTGAGTAAAGATTAGAGGAATGCAAAGTTAAATTTTCGCGTTTTAATTTCTTATAAACAAGAACATTATAAGATTTAAAAAATGGCAATTTGTTTGGGTGCATTTTCCTGATTGAGGACGGCTTTAATCTTTTTCGCGCTACGCATCTTCAACCCCTTCAAACCTCATAAGCATAAAATAAGCGAAAGAGAATGATATAATAGTGATTATTTCTTGATCTCTTCATTTCTTTCCGCCAAAAAATGAGATTTAACCATCGTTATCTTCTTAATTAAAGTTCTGACTGCACTAGACAACTGAATTGAATTCAGGATCGTTAAAATTATATTGGATGGAGAAGGAAACGAGATTGCAGTTTTAATTTTTGTTAGAAATAACTTCAAAACGCCCAAATCAACCATAGAAGAAGAAGAAAAAATAGCTGAACAGTAGACATATGTTTTCTACAGACAGGCGGACAAAAAGTATGAAACTTGTGTGTCTGAGAACATACTTTTTTAACAAGAAACTTATTTTTGAGATCCGACAATTAGAACCGATTTTGGAAGGAGTGTACGGACAGACAGACACCATCAATATGTCAGTACCTAATTGTTCTTTTTAATTCTTTCGAATTTAAAGAAGAAAAAATGACAAACAATTTAATGGAAAATATACTAATAATCCTGTAAAAAGCCTTTTTTCACTAGCTATTCTTAAAAATCATACATTAAAAATAATCCAATGTATCTCAACTCAACTGATATTTTTATGGTACATGTTTTTTTTTTTTTTAATGTTACACATAAGAGTTTATTACATGATTTTCGTAAATTTGCTGAAAAAACATTCCAAATATATTCTACTGCGTTAAAAAAAATTCCAGAGTATCTGGGGAGAAAAGTTAATCCTATTAAGCAAATACAACTGTTCGAATCATGCATTTCTTGTTTTATCCTAGAACTTATCTGAGTGTGGACACAATGAACATATTTCAGTCTATGACAGCCATATGAGTTGTGACCATTAAATATAAAACTTCACACTCAAAAAATAAAAATTTAGAAAGTGCTTTGAAATACATTTCGTCTTTATCGCAATGAACGAAATCTCAAACTGTCTCCATTTCACCAGAAATGGCTTTATTCTGCTTGTATTCTAATATATTTTTGATTGATTTCTTTTAGTGAAAAATAGAAATGACAAGTAACCAAAGAATATCACTAAACATCACTTATATAACTTGAAAAATAAAAACCGAAAGGTTTAAATTTATATATATTTTTTATTGTCATTATTTTTACTGATAATTATTAGTGAGGTATTTTAATTATTAATTAAATGATGTTTGCTTTGTTTCCAAATGTATTATCATTTTTACTTTTTTCGTAACCTATAACCACAATAAGGACAGCTTGTTCGACTTTCGCAATACTTAAATTAGGCTTCTATTTTTCAGCAATGGGCTTGTTTCAAGTAGTGTGGAAAGAACACAAAACACTACTGTACGATATTAGAAGATTTATAGCTCATTGATTATTTTTGAAACCAGATTATTTGATGGTTTGGAGCATGTCCAAAGTATTCCAAAAATATGAATATAATTACTACCTTTATTTGTTTTTAAAATTCAAACGTTAATGTTAAACAAAATAAAAATTTACAGGATGTGTAAATGTAATTGCTATTTAAACGATATTTGCATATTTAAGCATGTAAGTAGCATAGATTAAATACTTTAGATCTGTATCTCTGATTGGATTAGCATTGGAGAATTTCTATACCGAAATTGACATAGAAACTAGCGCCCTCGATAGTTTCCTTTGGAACTAAGGTAATGGTTGGGATTCCTTTTTCTAGCCTTTTTTTGAGCTTTAACGCAGTCATATACACTTCGTAACTTAAAATTCTGGTCACGGGACGAACATAAACTATTTTTGACGATAGCGCAACCATGCGTTTTGTTTATAATTTTATTGTAATTAAAATGGTTGAAGTTGTAGTTAAATTTTTATCTCTTTGTTTAATTTAATGAATTAAATAATATTTCGATTTATTAGACAGTAACTATTTTTTGGCTGTGTTAAAGATCAGGATGAACAGGCAGTGGGAAGCAAATTTTACCTAGTTTGTTTATTTTTAATGAAATCACTTTTCGAAAGACTATATTTCTCAATATTATTAGGCAAGTTTCATTTACATTAAATGTGGTGTTAAAATATAAATTAAAATTAGGCAAGACATTTAACAATAAATAGTTCGCGAAATTACTTATTACAACATTGATTGTAATTTAAATATAGTAGACATAATACAAGAATAAAACTTAAATGCATAAATATCAGAATATTTCTTTTTTTTATTATAATCCTTTACAATATTATTTTTTATTCTTATCAGGCAATCTTTAAACATGTACCTTACAAACAAGCAACACATAACCTTAAATATTTTATTAAAAATCACAAGAGAAACTGCAATTGTTTAGCACACTTATTATTTCAATTTTGCTAGATAATAAAAACATTAGATTGCGTAATTTTTTTTATTTAGAACGCCACCATGTATCTTATGCATGTCATTAAGATTTATGCCGGTAAATTTATCGGTTTCTGTGAAGAGGCTGCAATATCCTATAAGTATGAATCACGGAAAAGCATTTCTTCATGTAGAACTAATTCCTATCATTTCTTTAACCAATTCTAAATGATAAAATAAAAATGAATGAATAGAGATTCTTTACATAATAAAATTATTGTTTAAAGACAGCAATTAGTGGGACTTAGATTTTTCCTTTTTGTAAAATATATTGGCAATGTAAGCAACAAGATCTTTTAAAGATTTATAACTTTAGAAACAATAGTAAAACTATTATATAAGTTAGGCAAAACACTGAATTATTATCTCTTTAAAATATATGAATTACCTTAGATTTTCATAAAAACATGAGAACTTTTTACTATCGTTCAGAACATTCATTTAAAAAACCCAAAAAGATTAAGAATTCGCATTATTATTTACATGAAATACACTTACTATCATTTATTCTCATGGTTGCTGAAAATTCTTCGAAGTTTACTATTTGAATAAAAATTAGGAGAAAATAATTGCAGGCGACAAAAAAGGAAAGTACATTATTCTAAAATGTATTTATCAATGGTAACCAAATTTTTTTCTCTCTGTTGTCGTCATGGTAACCAAAATTTACTCTCTGTTGCCAGACTTCCTTTTGATATATTCGGAATTTCACATCCTAAAAATTTCGAAATTTTTAGGATGAGAAATTCCGAATGTACCAAGCAACAAATAAATGATTAGCTTTGAATTGATTCGTTCAAGAGTAAAATTGTTATTATTTCTGCTATTTATAAAACTTTATCGGTTTAAATTTTATTAAATTAATATATTTATTCATATTTTAATTTCAATTAAACCAATCAACAAATCAATCATTAATATAGTATTAGTACCAAAGGAAACTATCGGTGCCCTAGGCGTCAGATTGACTTACTGGTCTATAGTTCCTTTGTCTATGGTAAGTAGTTGTAATTGAATTGAAAATCCCCCCTCCCCCATTCCAAATTATATTGTATCATAACTCAGATACGAATTAGCCGTCATGAAAGCTTTCGTGTTCTCGAGAGTCGTGAAACAGAGCGCATACAATTATCAACAATAATTATTTTAGAATTCCCCTCTACACTGTTTATCGTTGCGATCTTGACAGCTTTACCGTTTTGTCAATAATTTCATTCGATTGAGCGACATTGTTTAAAGATTTTTAATCTTTTGATAACTACAGAGGGGTAATCAAAATTGAAATTCGAAAACATAAAATTATGGGGGGGGGGGGGTATTTTAAAGAAAGGATTTATAAGTAAACGTAATTCCAACAAAGACGATAACAATTCACGGTCATTTTAATATGGTAACAATCCCAATATTTTTAAGTGCTCGTTAACAAATTATTATTTATTTTAATATGTTAAATTTGGAGTAAATCGGAGATATTACAAAAATGATAAGCATATTCTGGAAGAACATAATAATTTTTACAAAAACATGTTACGAAGTCCAACTGCAATGGCAGAAAGCAGTTACAGTGAAGAGGAACATTTGTCTCCTCAGAATAGTGTCAAATTATTTTTGATGATGCAATTTATTACTTTATTGATTTGAAATGTAATAAGAAATTGTATTGATGGAAAATCATCGATAGTCACAATGGTCTGACATTATAAATTATAATTCGAAAGAAGAACAATTTTGAAGTTATCAGTATTAATATTAATGTTATTTATATTTTCCACTATTTGTTAATACAATAGCTTGGTAAGGAAGGAACCTGCAAGTGGAAAAATGCCTTAACCCACACGACCACGTCTGATTTAATATCGGATATCTTTTAAAATATCATTAGCAATCACGGAGCGAAATGTTCAGTAAATCAGCAAGTTAAATCAAACATGGTTTAAATAATATTTTTATTATTTAGCGTCCCATTTTCGGATACATAAATATCGCTTCAGTCCAAAAAAATTTAATTTTCCTTCTTCAGTTTACATGTTTGCAATTTTTTATCAGTTTAAAACCTGATTGGCTTGTGAAATTTCTTTTCTGTAAAAAAGTAATAATAATGATAATTAACATGCATTAATTAGTTGTTAATATATAAATAATAGATTTACAACAGCAAATATACAGAAGTTAAGTTTTAAGATGTTACTTTATTGGGAGTTCATATGGACTTAATTTTTGTATTCATAAAATAGTATCCAAGCATACAGTCTAAAGTAATATTAAATGTACTAAATTTCAAATGAAAAAAACTATTTAAATTTTTAATATATACTTTAAAAATACCTTACTTTGATATTTTGTTTAATTTGTTCGCAAAATATGGAATGCAATGCATCAAAAGTAAACAAGTCGACTACATTTCATACGTTATTCAGAAGAGTGATAGAATAATATAATTTCATAGAAGGAATACTCGGTAGAAGCCCATGCTTTTAAGTGTGTTAATTTTAGTTACCACTATTTTTGTTTTGCCCTTTGTTATATAAAAATCTTACGAATTTCCTTGTAGGGAAGGATTCAGAATATTATTCTATAGTAAATATAAGGCATGATCCTGCCGTTTGAAATAATAGTAGTACGGAATGCAATGTACATGATAGAAATTCGAGATTTCTTAGAAAAATCGTACTTCAACGAATCGAAAACTTAGCTACAAATTAGTCATGACTTCTACCTTTCTAGATAAATTAATCTCAATAATTTAAAAGCGTAAAAAAATCGATAGCACTTACGTGGTTTTCTGAATATTTATTATAACGTTCGAAAATTATTTTGAACTCGTGTACCGAATTTTAAGTCTGTTTTCGTTTTCTAGCAATAACTTTGAAACCCAAAAAGTGTTATGATAGCTACTCTTTGCTCATGCGCGATTTTCTCGATAACCTTTATATATCGTTCGTTAATTACTAGAAACTTGTGTATAAAATTTGAAGCCTTTTATCTATTAGTTCAACCTGTAGAGTGGTTTAAGGCGGACTAATGTCCAAAAACCACTTTTAGAATTAACGCCCTCCAAAACAAAGAGAACACAAAATCTCCATCTCAGATTTTCAACGCCATATCTAACTTTCATTATCTTTTATTTCATGTTCGATAATTGAAAGTAAAAACTTACAGAAGAATTATTGCACAACTTTCTTATGTTAAAAAAAAACGATCTCCTTCCTTACAACACTTGACACTAAGCAGTCCATCAAGTTTTATTGCCGATTAAAACTTGATTCGAAAAAGCTAAATAAGTTTAGCATGACTTCCTTCTTCGTAGATCGTTGGACTTACATCGTACACTTGTAGAAATCAGCGTAGCCGGTGAACTTGCACATCATCGAGTCATCTGCAGATACCGCAACTCGGAAATCTTGTGTCGATTCTGAAACATACATCAAAAGGAAATGATTATTCACAAAGATTGTTTTTTTACTTATAAATCCGTAGTTAAAAAATGCAAGCACAGAATTTCTAGTATATAACGACATTTATCATGGATTATAATACAATTTTAAACTTGTCCTAACGCTAAAACAACACGGAGCTGGTCACGATCTAAGTTTGCTCCAGTTTTTTGGGGTTTTCTATATGAATAATTTCTTTGAAAGTATGTTATTTTTTCAATGTAAGTATTGCTGCAACTTAGTTAGAGCGTTTATTGAATTATTTCCGCACAAAATAATGCATTAAACTTTGATTGTTGACATAATTTTGCGATGCGATACGTATAAGTAATGGTTAATATTTCCTATACATAATTATTATTTAGTGTACGTATATAGGAAAGGAATATCAACAAGGAGTTTGGCAACTCCAAACATTCTTTTCAACATACAAGTTTGCTTTTTTTTTTAAAATTATAAACAGCACCGAGTCATTAAGTTTTGATAAGTCATCATGGTAACCAGTGTATAGGAATTTACTCTTTCAAAAGAAAGTTTCGAACACTTTGAATAGATAATAGTATATAACCCAGAGCATGTCATTAGTAGTATCTGTATAACTGACTTTTATTTTGTCTTTTGAAACATTGATTCATTCATTACGTCAATTACGAAAATTGTAGCATAGAATAAGTACTTAATATTAAATGGGATTGTCAGTCAATTAGAGTTAATGCATTAGTTTTGGAATCACAGTTTCTGCAGAAGTATTGCCTTGCCATGTGACATCATTTTTCCCACAGGTATGGGAATCAACATAACACCGAAATGAAACAAATTTGAAACGAAATTGTTATCTAGTTATTTAATTATATTTTTTTTAGTTTTAAAATAACAAAAATATACAGCAGAGGGCGACACTATTTTAAAACTTTCAATTAGTAATTAAATAACAGGATGTTATTTTCTTTTGAATTTTGTTTTAAATTGATGTTATGATGATCCCCAAACCTGGTGAAGAAAAATATACTTATAAAACCTATAAAAGAGAATGTCCAAGCTCTTAAAAAAATATCGATATTAAAGCAGTTGACTTCATTCGTTATTTGTCTAAAAAATGAATTTGTTTTTAAAGAAGTTGCTATTATTGATGCTGCTTCAGGCATTTTTTTTCGATAAAACTCCAAATTTAGTCTCATAATTTAAAATCATTGCCATCTGACCGCTGGTCTTAAAAGGCTATGGGACTGAGAGTCCCTCTTAGAAGTTGCCTGCGTCAATATACTGCTGTATATACTGCTCTAGGCCTACTTCAGTAAGCTTTGGTACCTGCGAGTGGGGGGAGGACGCTCCTTCGGCCGTATCTGCCGTTGGGGTAGAACTGCTGCTGCGCCCGAGTCTCGCACAGCAGAGAACAGCACAGGATGGTAAGTGCTGCCACCGCCAGGGGTCGCTTCACGTGAGCAAGGACGCTGATATCTGTCATGGCGTACTAAGCTGAAATCAAAATATGCATATTTAAAAAGATTCCGTGAAATGTACTCATTAATAATTACAGCTTAGAGTGTAAAGATGATTAAAACCGAATAGTAATGCATATAAGTACCGTCAAGTAATTTTTTTTACTGTTAGTTTAGTTTACGCATGGTGCAAATGGCAAATGTCTAACATCCGTTAGTGAAAGTATGGCATCTTGCTTGTCTTGAAAATACATTGAAACTTTTTAAAACTCCAATATTCTTTTGTGCTATGAGGAATATATAAAAAGAGTTAAAGCTCTAGATTAGCGGTCGCCAGTCGCCAACTGGCGACTATTCCATCGAAAGTGGCTACCTAAAAATTGAACCCCAGTCGCCAAAAGTGGCGATCATAATTTTTCATTTTTGTTCAACAAATAATTAATATTGAAGCTGCATTTATAAAATAATAATAATAATAATAATAAAACGCTTCGATTTGATTCTGCCGGGAAGAAAGACACGATGGCAGTAATTGTTGCTCATCGGTGAAATTTCCCCCTCATCATTGACCGGTGTTTTGTGTAACGTCACTGAGGCGACCTCCGTGTGACGTAAATAGGGCGACGAAAATCTAAATGCAAATTTGATTTTTAAATCTCGGCAATTTACAGGTGGTTGATTTACCACTGATTAAGATCTCAGCTATTCATTTAAACAATTCTGATATGAGAAAATTTCATGAACAATCGTGGGCAACGTCAGGAATTCTCCAAAAAGTTGAACTGTGTGCACATAAAATAATTTTCTCCTTTCAATAATGGCCAATCACATTAACTTACATATTTGGTATGATCCTTTTTTAGCCTACTTTTCTTTTTTTTTTAATTCGAAGAATTAAAAAAAATAAAAAAGTAGGTATTGACATGCGGTCGATGTCCGTCCGTCTGTCCGTACCCCCCTTCCAAAATCGGTTCTATCCATCCGATCTTAAAAATTCTTTTTTTGTTAGAAAACTGTGACCTCAGAGACCCAACTTTCATACTTTTTGTCCGTCTGTCTGTACGATCGGTCGGACATAAATCTACTATTTGTCGACGAATTTCCCATTGAAGTAGCATTGAAATTCAATTTCGAGTCATTTAAATCGCTGAATTTAAGTACAAATGCTACGGACAAGAGAGATACGACAAAAAATTCAGCGCATCGAAATGAGAATACATTGAAAATTTCAGAAAAGAATTCTAATTCTCAGTACTTCAATTATTTAAAAAACTGCAAAGTTTAATGCTCATTTAAAAGGCATAGGAAGCCATTTTTATTAGAATTAAATCACCATTGCCATAGCAACAATCGCGCGAGAAACTAATTCTTTTAGACAATAAATTAAAATAAATTTATTTTTGCGACATCTATCAATTTGAAATGACGTCAAATATATTTAACTTCGAGTGTCTTTATATAGTGGTTTGCAACGTTTTCATTCTATTTAAAAGCGAGAACTATTACATATTTATCTTATACTATAATACGAGGAATTGGTGCCAATTTGAAAATCGCCCCAGAATTAATAAACTCCGGTAAACTTGGGGGTCTGGGGTTTTTGGCCACGACGAATCGATTGGCACCGGTTTTGAAGCGCTACGGTCAAGCAGTTCGGAGTTACAGATAGGATATTTTCAAACTTCATTAGCTCGCCATAATGGCTACTTTCCTGATGCCATCTGCTAAAAAATTAAATAAAACTTTCAACGAAAATAAATAAAATTGAAAATGTTTATTTAATTGTGTTGCCATTACCCTTCAGAAACATGGATGTATATTAATGGATGTACTACTGAATGTTAAGAAAACGCGGCCGTTGCAACCGCTCAGAGGACAACTATTTGGATTCCTTTCTAATTTGGCGCTTTTACTTGGCTCCAATTCTTCCAGCGATTTCATCGATCTATAAATGTTAATGGAGAGACCAAAATACTTATGTCCAATTTTCACTTTTCAGTTATGATTTCAGTTTCAGCTATGAAACAGAAATTAAAATTACTAGAAAAATTAAAAATAATAAAGTTAATTAAAATAATAATTTTCGAGCAGTCTATAAGAGATTTTAACACAAGAAAATTGGAACGTTGTGCATCATTTTTTTTTTGTTCTATGACAGGAAATAGAAGTTTTTACAAAAAAAAAATTTTGAAATTCGATCATTTGCAAGAAATTTTGTCTGATAGAATGAAACTTTTAAAAAAGTAAACATTTATTCGAAAATATATTATACTAAATTTAAAGTTTATGAAAAAGGCGAAATTTATTATCGTTAAAGAAGTTAGTAATATGTTCATTACCATAAAAATCTCAACTTTTCAAAACTATTTAACTAATTAGTACATACAACGATGATATTATATTCATATATTCTGTTCATTGGCGATTTTTGGCGATCTTGAAAATTTAACGTATGGTTGCTATACCTATCGAGTTGAATGTAGTATGAAATGGAATGTTTACCACATTTCGACATTTTCGTTGCTTTTCAATGAAATGCCAATCTCCGAATCGAGACTGCCCATTATATCATAGCTGTTCATTTTAAAGAAACTAAACAAAATTAGCGAAATGAACAAATTTTCTTATGGCATGTATTGTTTTGATAAATCGCAATTGAAAATTTAAATCTTCGAGTTAGCTTCGGTACCTGTTTTCTCCGAGCAGAGCTCGGTCACCCGCTGGTTCTTTGAAATATAAACTTTTGTAAACGATCTAAGTAATAATTATTTAATTTTCGAAATAAAATAAATGAAACTAGCCGAATTTATAGCGGGTCGTAAATGTTTAATATAGAAATAATGCTGTGTTTGGAGCCTTTTTACCTGTGGAAGCGGGTTAAGTGATAGATTCTGTTACAAACCTACTCGTTAATTTACATTTCCTATTTTAAGTGAGTTTTGAAGTATGTTTAGGGTTTTTGTTCTGCGAATAATTAAATATTTATTTATAACTGAAAATAATCATGCGGACGATAAGTAATATTTATTTTATTGGTGATAGAAAATTAATGAAAATAATTGCTTTAGAAGTTGAAATTATAGCTGGATGCTGTGTTTAGTGAAATTTATTCTAATGTATATAAATTTAATGTAGAAACGGTTGTTGATGTCACTTACTGTAACGGACCTAGTTTTTTCAAGATAAGAAATTTAGTAAGTATTTAAGTAACAGGAAAGTAGGCTATTTTAGTTCTTTTAGAACTTCTTGTTTACTGTCATCTTTCCACATCAAAAATGTATTTATAAAAATTTTGTTTTGTGGTACATTCTTTTTTTTTTGTATATATACTTAAATTTGAAACTGGCTACTAAATATCCAAATGTGGCTACCATTTTTTTTCACTCTGGTAGCCACTGGCTACTTTTAAAAATTCCCAGTCTAGAGCATTAGTGTTTTTACTTACAAATACAAACGTTTAAATAAATCACAATCACGTTAAGTTGGCCTTTATTGTATAATCGAACGTAAAAGTAGAATTCAACCGGTTTTTGACGTAACTTAGAGAAATTTATACTTTTTGGTAACTCATCAGTAAATTAACTTTTAACTTTAGGATTTGATTATAGTTGGTGAATATACTGTTTACTCATTAACGGCGGTTTTCTAGAAAATTGTCCACTTGAAAATGAGCTGTCTACTTAAGTTTGAATCAGAAAACAAAATATAAGGCAAATGAAGATAATTGTCCTGAATAATTTATACAGAATTACTTAAGTTACGCAAAGAACAAAAGTAAAGTTAACGTTTATATACAGAAATGAATTTGTTAATGGTGTTCACACAGTCGTTGTTAATGGCTGAATTTGTATTATTTTCAGGGAAGACTTCCACATAACTCTTCCAACTGACTGCAATCTTCCAAATGACTAATGACTTCGGATTAATGTCGCCCTTAACTTTTGCGTTGGGTGCCTATTCAGGTGTTGGCTCGTCACCTGACTGTGGTTCTAAAATACGACGCCCGTCGCCAATAGCCCTCGTGTAGCTCTAGTGCGACGATATTTCAAACCTATCACTTCCGATGATTAATAGGTTATTAGGGGTTTCTTTGCGGAAAATAACTGCAAAAAATTTCAAAAGCGGAATGAAAAATTACAAAATTTATACAAATAAGATTTTGTCTTCGAGGTGATTAGAATGAAATAATGTTTTTTTAAATTATGAGTTAAATAATAATCCAGTTCAAGTATTTAACGACAATAAAAAAAATATGATCAATGGCATTTATCATAATCAATGTCATCTATCCAATCATATCGCATATTTTATCTCTTAACAATCTGACTCATTCATCTTGCCGATGTTAGTATCCTCTTTTGTGTTAAAAATCTCATCAAAGAATTTTTTGCTATATAATTCTATCAAATGTCAGATTACGAGAATTGAAACCTAATTACCGTAGTAATAATCAACATTATTATTTTCCCCTTTGATGAGTGTAATATAAAGGGATTAAGAAGGCAAAGTTTCGATTGATTTAAGAAAACCCGAACTGAGAGACTTATCATAAAACTATGATGACTCAGGGGTGCAGAAAATGTTTTAACTCCAAGCATTTCCGTTTGAAAATTTCCTCCATTTTACCATATATTATAGACTTACATAAATTCTGTATTTCCTTAGGTATGGAAAATTTTACGATATACAGGGATGTTAGTGCTTGTTGAACAAAACAAAACAAAAAAAAAACTGAAATCCAAACCAAATGCTTGGTTGAAAAGCTGAATTAAGCGTGACCAAAAAATTTAAATTTTAACAATTATCTCAACAAGACAAGTTGCAATAATTATATAATACTATACAGATACTACTAAATGTTATGTTCTTTTAACTTTATATACACTTTAAGTAATTTTTCTTTTATCAGGGATGTTAGTGCTTGTTGAACGGAATAGCTAAATTCAAACCAAATGCTTGGTTTGGACAACCAAAAAAGCTAAGGTTTGTTGGCCCTGGGTTCTTGTTTTATATATTCTTATCTGTCATTACTCTCTATTGATAATTGCCATATTTCTAACAAAATAAAAGCGTACATATTGGGCAACCCTTCTCCTTAAATTAATGTTTTGGCGCGTTTTATTTTGAAGAAGGGATGTTGGGAGGAAACATTAATATTGGATCAGCAGTCCATTACGATTTTATGCCGTTCATTATTGAATTGAACATAAAAGTCATAGAATTATTCTGAAAACAAAAACTGGCTGATGTGAACATTAGCGCCCGGCAATTAAGTCGCCAAGTTGGCAACCCCTTCGGATTCCGTTTTAAGGCAACCCTTGGCGATGAAAATTTGGCGAAATCGTAAAATTGTGAAATTCGCCAATTTTAGCAACCTTTCACATTGTTTTTTCGCCAAAAAACCTGAATTCCGAAGTTTGGCAACCATGCATGTTGTTTCATTTTTTTTCCCATTCCATCTCGCGGCGGTATGTTGCACGTGATTCTAAAACTTAATTTTTTAATCCATTTAAATCTTATTTGTTTTTATTTAAAAGTAAATATTTATCGTGCAGATAGATTTTTAATTTGATGTTTAACTATTTAAAATGATTATTTTCATTATTTTATTTTCGGCACTTGCAGTGTTAGGATCCACGTTTTTTAATAAAATCATTGTAGGATTTGCCTTTTTTCCTGGTATGTAATTAATGTTTCTTCAATGTTTTATATTTAAAAGAAATCGCTTTTAACGCTTTTTTAGTCCGTTAAATACTGTTTGAAAAATCGTTTTTAGAATCGTTTTTTTGGCTACGTTTTGTTCATTTTTACCTCTCTCAAGAATTTCATGTTTTTGGCCATTTTCAGATCGTTGTAAAAATTGCATGTTTTACGTCATTTTGCAATCGTATTTTAAAAATGTCTTTAACATGTATCGTTGTTTAAAGCTTTTTTTAAATTCTGTTTGAAAAATCTTTTTAGCAACGTTTTTGTTCACTTTTTCCGCTTTTAAGAATTTATGTTTTTGGTCATTTTCAGATCGTTGTTAAAATTGCACGTTTTTCGTCATTTTGCGATAAAAGTGTTTTTTTTTTGTCTTTTTCATATTTCAGCCGTCTCGGGATTTGGGAAACCCCGGGTGTTGACGTCATTTTGACTTGGCGCCCTCTCGGTAAACACCGGGTGTTGGCGTCATTTCGGATTGGCAACGATTTTTGGAAAGTCGCCAAACCCGGGCGCATTAACCCAAACCGTTCACATTAACCCAAAAACTTTGCTTTGATTACTAGAGTTCCTGAAACTACATGGTATTCCAAAATGGACTGCCTGATTTTTTAAGTTAATGAAATAAAAATGATAGATATATTAACACAATTCTTGCAGAAAACGAATGAGTCATGTCTGGAATTTGATATGGAACACTTTATTATGTTAGTTATATTTATTACGTTATTATGTTATTACACTTTATTATGTTCAATTTAACAGGCAGATGGCGCTGCAATACTGTTTGTTGGCTGTGTAAAAGAACCAGGCATGCGTATACACCGAAAAGAAGTCAATATTTGGCCTGTGATTTGAATAATTAACCTGCGTTTTTAAATTTACACAAGCAAATATATATAAATGTGCTACGATGCCGTAATAATGAGAGTAAAGTAAACTCATTTTAACATAATTATTCTGGAAAGTTCAAGAAAATGTTAGTCAAATTATAAAAATTATGACTTGTCGCAACAGCGGCAAGCGTTGATACAAGCTACTCTAGTAGTCGATTATGCAAGAAATATAATTTTATTTTCTGAAAAAAAAAATCGTTTGCTTAAAAAAAATAATAGTATTTTTTATCCTCAGTAAATTTTGCATCACTCTTCTTCAAACGGACTTTGAATCACACGAATTTTCAAAAATATTTTGTGTCCACTTAGCACAAAAAATTAAGTTTTTAGGTTAGCAACAGCACTCCTCAGCAAATATTTACTGTCACAAAAAAATCTTATTAAAACATAATTTTAAAAGAAATCGTGTTTTAAAAACATGTTTGTAAAATGAGTATAAGAGGATTCGGACTTTGATAGGAGAAAATATTTCAACTTTTATCTGATTCAGCAGTAAAACGAAAAAAAGAAAAAAAAATCAGCACAAATTCTGCAATTTCTTGATCCACTTAACGTAAAAAAATACAATCTACATTTTTTCATAGATAAAATTCATCAACAAGAACCATAACGTGTTTACAAGTAAATATAGTTACAGATATTTAAAAAAAAATGAGTAACCAATTTCTATTACCGACAATCAGATGGCGCTAATTTAAGCTTATGAGACTAGATTTTAAGAGTTTTATCTAACAAGTTGCCTACTCCTTAAAAACCAATTAATTTTTTTACACAAATAAATAACTGGTATAAGTCACCTGCTGCGGTATCGATATTTTTGATAAGCTTGAACATTTTCTTTTATACCCGCACGATCGTGCAGGCACGATCGAAAAGGGCTATGCGGATGATTGTCAAAACAGCATTCATTAGAATTTTTGAATTTAAAAACATAAAATTAAGACTATCTCAACTTAAGTGATTTCTTTTGTAAATGTTTAATTTTAAAACGCATATTGTAGTTGTTATTATAATAATTCCTAAAAAAGCTTCAAAATTATAATACCTGGTAGCAAAAGCACAAACAAGTATTCAACTGGGAATCTGGCAGATCTGACAGCAGGTTCTTTTTCAAGAGACGAAGTTGTAGTGAATGTTAAGTGTTCATTTTCCCTTTTATGGTCGGTCTCTGCTGAAAACGGCGAGCGCGCCAAAACTGTGCGCGCTTCTTTGAGCCCACCCAACTCCTACGCTTCGTTCTCTGATTGGATAACAAAATACGCGGGCGCCTATCACCTCCGCCTTTCGGACTAAAGGCATTGTTTACATCCACGGAAAAGTTAGTTCTGAGCCATACTGGCACACTTAGTTCAGGAGCTGTGATGTTCAGTAGAGCCCAGTTGGTTAGGCGCTTGACTAATTGCTTGCGAAATGTCCTACGTTCGAGGCTGGATTAACCAGTGTAAGGGCCTGTAGGGCTTGACTTTGACAAGCCCTATTGGCTAAAAAAAAATTAAATAAGGCAAAAAAAAGATTTTGTGTTAGTTTATACCACTTCAAGAATTAGGACTAGACTGTTTAAAACTCATCTCCCTACCCCGATTTACAATGTCAAATGGAATTCACCTAAAAAAAAAACACAAGAAGAAAGGGGGAACGTTTGAACTTTGAAATTTTATTTTTATAAACGCAACTTTTTTAAAACTTTAATAATTTTTTTTTATTTAATAAAGTTTAATTTAAAAAGTTGGTTGAAAAGAACCCTTGAAATTGACGGAGGCCTGTAGGCTAGTGCCTACTTTGCCTAGTTGGTGATCCTTCTCTGCGTCTAAGTATTTTCAAAATAACTACTAAGCTATAAACCAGTGGTTTCCAACCTTGGGGCGATCGCCCCCAAGTGGGCGATTTGTGTTATCAAGGGGGCGATAAATAGTTTGGGGGCGATGAGTATTCAAAGGTGGAAAATTAAAATAATACACTGTATCGCAGTACAGTAAAAACCATTCTATTATTTATTTATCACCTTGAAAACTTTAAAACTGACATGCTTACAAGATTGGACTAAGTTGGAAATTCCTGATTCTATTGTTTATCCATTCTAGTTTGAAGCTGTGGGTTGTGGATAACTTTGACAACTCTTTGTAGACCTGATTAACTAGGTAAGCCTTTGCAGTAAGGGAAAAACGCTTTCAGCGAAGTCTTGATGTATTCGCTTCCGGCTGCCTATTTCTAGCCTCCTTAACTAGCTTTAACACAGCCAATAACGCCTCGTAATTTAGAACCCTGGTCAAGTGGCGAGGTCGGCACCTGAGCGGGCACCCAACGGAGCTTCGAGCGACATCGTACGCTGACGCCGTCGGGACTTTGAACTCCACAGATTTAACGAGCACGTCTGTCCCAGTGTACTCGGGCCCATCCGTCGCGAGTTGGATTTTCTACTCTTTCCCAATACAGATATCCGATTTATAGGGTGACTGGCAGTAGATGGGATTCGAGACCCCGCACTCCTGAGAAGGCTGAATCCTGAGGCGGATGCCTTTAACCACTCGGCCACGGACAGGCTTTCAGCGAAGTATTGGGCCTTATTTTATAGAAGATATTGCTTAGGTTTACGAAACGATTTGATGATTTCTTACTCTCTAATATTTCTACTACTTACAACGCATTTTTCTCATTTGTGTCGGAAATTAAGTAAACACTCCATTTAAAAATAAGTCAAATCATCTGAAATTAATGTGTAAGTAAGAACTCCAAGACAACACATCTTCTCACACAGATAGTTTTATTGGAAGTGATGCCATCATTAAGATCGGATGCTATGATTAAGCCACGCCCAGTTGACATTTTATGTGGGGCTGCCTTCTACATATTATAAATTTAAACATAAAGCAAATATACTTCTAACACTTGTATTAATTACGCATTTCAAACATTTGTGAAGGAAATTACTACTAACTTGCGTAAATTCAGATATCGTTATACAGCCCACAGCTGCGCAAGTAGTCATATTTTGATTTTTAATTATTGCTTTTTAAGGAATAAAATTATAAGTTTCAGCATGAACTAACAGTCAACATTGAGTGAGCGATTTTTTGGGCTTACTAGGGTTGCTTGGCGACTTTCTGTTGGCTTCACTTGTTTTTTCTTTCCAGTCTCCTTCTTAACTCCATGTTTTTTACTAAGGTCCGGCTCCTGCACTCAAACGAATTACTAAAACGACTCGACGTAGTCATTCGAAACGGGTGAAATAATATATTATTTTTAAATGTTTAAAAGGTTTGTACTTCGAATTTCACCGAGGTGTTCCTGAATGGCACCCTTAGGTGATTCACAAGCCCAAGATTCATCGACCCAAGGCGATTCAAAGCCTCGAAATGCCAATTCAGACAGCAGTTTCATCCGGGGGTGAAACAAAAAGCCCCAATTTGACAACTTTAGTTATAACAGTGTATAAGTATAGCCGTATGTGTCCGTTCAAGTATAGCCAAGCCGAATATCACCAAATATCACGGAAGAGGATTTTCGTAAAATAACACGATATATTTTTTTTATGCTTGTTCCTCACAAAAATTAGGGTCACCGTAAGATAGCGAGAGAATATAGTTAAATTAAATAAAAGTATGTTTCCGGCCAAAATCGGGGAATACCTTACATGATGATATCTATCGTGAAATTCCGGAACATATTTCAAGATGCTGGTGCAATTGAAAAAACCTAAGTAAAACTTCTTTTAAAAAAAGATCAAATAAAACGTACGAATTTTTAAAAATTGCACGGAGGGTTATGGAGGGGGGGGGGGATTGACAAATATCACGTAATATCAATATCGAGGATGGTTAAATCTGTCTAAATTGCATCACGTTATTAGTGGACACCCCAAAAATCTTAAATAAGCACAATGCCCTACAAATTAATTATATATTCATTGCACCGAATACAAGTTTTTACACAAAAGAATTCATTTTGAAAAATACTGTGGAATTTCAAAACTAAATTTTTTTTTTGATTATTTCGAAACCTTTATAATTAAAAAGGAAGATTGAAAATTTAATTAAAAAAATTGATTTATTCACTGGAATAAGAATTTGATGCATCGCCAAAACCCCTATTTCAAATTGGGGCACTCTCTCACTTGGGTTTAGGAAAAACAAGAAAAACTCGCATTGACGGACTCCACATATGATCGTGAAATTCACAGCATTCGAAGAGAAAGAAAGATATAGAAGAAAAGAAGTATAAAAAAAGAGAGACATCATCGAGAAGAGAAAATGCAACTTCTAAAATAGGTTTTTTTTTTAATATATTTTTTTCTCCTTAAAAACAAGAGATGAGGTGTTGCCTGGGCCTGATCATAACGATTTAAGGCCCCAGACCCAAAGACATACTAATGTTTCGTGACTCCTGCGCCCCGTAAACTGAATTAATATGCGCAATGAAACTCTTATTTTATATTACCACTATTTACATTTAATAAATGTATATAGTTTTATATATTAATTGAAGAAATCGTCCTAAACGAAAACTGCCGATAATTTTTTTTGTTATAAAATTTAATTATATAAGAATGGTGGTACTTTCTGAATGAAAGGGAATTTAATAACATTGTTTAACAAGTTGGACTAACTTTAATCAGTCTTTGAATCTACCAGTTGATCGTAAGTATTGCAAGCACAAGATGGCAATATTGATTCGAATAACGATACGATTGTGACGGTCCTCAAAGCACTAAAAAATTGGAACATAGACTTCTTTTTTGAAAAAAGAAACTTTTTAGCATATTTTTCAAAGCAAAATAGCATTATTTCATTCCTTAAATTTGTTTTTTTTTGTATTTTGATTTATGGACATTTCTTCTAAAGCACTTTTTCTCATCAAATCCCAAATGGTTACTCATATTCTTATTGATACCGAATGCTTTACTTAAATATAGACAGTGAATAATCAAGTCAAAAATTGAAACAGTCCAAGTCTATTTTCACACTTTTTTAAAAAATAATTTTGAGTTATTTTGCCCTTTTAAATAGAAATTACAGGTGAATCATTTCTTTAAATTATCTAAGATCTGACTTGGAAAAACTCTTTAAAAAAGAAAATGTTATTTCAAGTTCGATGCATATGTGCCAGTTATGGACATGGGCATATCTGAATTTTTGGTTGTGTATGGAAACAACTGAAGAAAGTGAAATGTTATATAAATGGAAATACATATAAGCTTTCGTCCCATGCATGTATGTAATGTCTACGAGTATAAACATTTGAAAAATAATTTAATATATTTTCAATAAATAAAATAATCAATGTACAGTAAATTAAAATGTCATAGTCGTGCACAAATGTATGGTCGTACAATAAATTATCGAAAATTGCTAAATATAAAATCTTGATTATTATGAAACTCAACACACACATTTTAGATTTATACCATTATGAAATAAAATATTAATGTAAAAGTTTATCAAATGATATAAATTTCTAATTGTGTGTGACTACTTTAGACGTAAAATCATGATATAAACTTTTGTTTAATTAAATATAGCTCCAAGAGAAGAATACGGTAGTTTTTAATTCACGACTTTTATATACAGGGTGATTGGTAATAAAACATCCCTACTCTGAACACTCTTTTCAGCGAACTACTGCGATTAAAGACCGAAAATTTGGAAAACATACAAGCTCCGATAGAGGTCGCTGTACATTATGCATTTTAATGTATTGAAAGTATGCATTTTAATGCATATACTATTTTTCTGCATAACCCGTTTCCCCTCATCTTGAATATTTTTTTTTACCAAATTTTGAGTCTTACTCTGAGTAGAAGTCACAGAGTTGGGTTGTTTTATTAGTGACCACCCTGTATATTTAGAAATAGACTCACTCTGCATACCGTTTTTTGACATGCATCATGCATGTATGTTTTTTTTTTTATTAACGTCGACCCATAACTACACTAGAGATGTTGGTGACACGTCACGGTCAGGATTTGAATCCACAGTAACTCTGTATAGTTTTCAAATTATATCGAAGAGTTTGCATCGGTTTACGACCTGGTGATTTATTACTCTCTAGTATTTCAACTATTTTCAATGAACGTTTCTTACCTAATTACTACCACTTTATGTAAATTCTGAGCTAGTGCTACATCCTACACTCGGAGTAGTCATTCGAAACATGATAATGAACCTATCATTACAGAATGTTAGAACGCTTTGAACCTCGAATTGGCAGCCAATTTCAATAAAATGGTTACCAAGAAAGTAAAGATGTTTTTTAATAATTTTGAAGGAATATGTTGTATTCCCTGAATACATGAAATGAGTAATCGCCATTGTGGAATATAGGTGTGGATTTAATCAAAACGTATCTAATGGATACTTTGTGTAGTTGCGTGTTGGTTCAATAAAATACCAAAAAATCGTTATAAAATTATTAATTATTTAGAAAATATTTATAATTTTAGAAAGCTGTGAACTGAATGGTATAAAATTGTTAGAATTATACGGATATATCGTATGCTTCTTAATTTCTGCCGTTTTTTCTTTAAATGTAATGGAATTCTAAATTGTCAGCAGATTGCAATTTATGTTAAAATATATAGTTTTTTTTCTACTCTGTCTTTTAAAGAATCCTAACGGCGGCCAACTTATAAATTCCATACTTTGAAGATAACATAAATGTATCCTTCGTCATCTAATAAGGATATGAAAAGGTTTTCTTGCGTACCAATATTTTGGTTTTACAGAGTAACTGCTCGTATTTTTAAGCGCGAGGTAATAGTTTGCGCCGTTCAGCAGGACCCTTCCTGTTAATACATTTATGACAGTTTTTCTTTAACTATTAATATATTTACAGTGACCACAAGTTACACTTTGAATAGCCTTGTTTTGTCCAACCCTCAACGATATGTGTTCATTGTTCTTCATACACTTTTTTAATGTTCATTTTCATCAATGTTTTATTTTAGATAAGCCTGCACTCCTGCATGTGAAATACCATTTGGCAATCCTAAAGGGTTTTTTTTGTTCGAATCTATTCGTGGGGATCATCATAGCGTGTGCATCATTGCAATTGTTATCTCCATGTCCCAGGAAAAGGTTCTAGTCGCTCACTAAGATCGAATAACAGATGCATGTACATATTGGTATCGCTGTTTGTCATTATTAGCAATTATTTGTCATTTAAGACATTTCTTAATGACAAATCTGTATTCGTATCTGTATAGTTGATCAATTTAAAACAATTTATAAAATAAGAATATTTTTTAAAGTTGCTTTTGGGTCTTTGTGATAATAAAAAATCTTTTTTTTTTTGTTTCATTCGAATGTACATTCACAGCGAGTAGTGTTTTTTCCTTGGTGACCCGACGTACTACGTTTCGCAGTTTACTCTAGTCTATTATTGCTCTAAGGATAAATATACTGTTCAAATAATTAACCATTTACTTTTCATAGTTTTTCAAATAAAAAAAACGAAAATAAAATTTGATACATGAAAATTAAAGATGATTCTACTGTCATAAAGTTAATTACTGAAAATAATTTGATCAGACAAAGTTATTAAACTTATCTTTTGAGACAGGTATGATTCATAGAAACAATTCTAAATTGTGTATATTAAATCACTACCACTTATCTTTTTTCTTTTATTTCATTATAAAATATAAGAGTTGAAAGAGCGTAATCATGACAAATTATACTATATTTCTTGTAAAAACTAGTATTTACATATTCGAAATGTGTGAAAACTGGTATGTTAAATATAATGGTAGTTGATATCCTCGTTGCTTCCAAATGTTACTGACAATGTAATTGAATGAGGGTTGTCTTAGAACAAGAGTGATCGTCCGTATTATTAAAAACTATTAATTACTGGTAACAGCAATTATATCATAATAGTTTGTAAAAGGATTTTTATTCAATGAAATTAGGATTTCATCTCCCAAGATTTTGAAAACAAAGAAGTGATTACAGAGCAAACGGCCTTGAGTGAAATATTGTTACATGATTCTAATCAATATGAATGGTAACCAATATGAATATGAGTTTTGAAAAATGGCCCAAATTTTATATGATTCACAAATTCAAATCATTAATGCTTTTCCTAGACATGCTATAATTCAATGGAAATGCAACAAACTGTTAAAAAAAAATTGACAAATGGTACGTTGCTCCTGCTAAATTATCAGATAAAATCTGAAAATTGTGGTTTTAAACTTAAGGAAAAGTTAATATGTTTAATGAAGCAACTTTAAATTCCGACAGATTGTTTATAGTGGATCCGAATAGTGTCCTATATTTATGTAATGCTGACAGTATTAAATCCGAAATAGTCGGTGGAGTATTTGCCCCTTACAACGCATTTTATCAGTAATGCTGGAAAATGGTTCACTATTTATTTGATGAAATTCATCGTGTCGTATCAAGAAGACATTTTTGGTTATTGGAAACAGTTACAATTACCCATACTGGAACTCATTTGAACGTGTTTGATGAAAGATACATGAGCGATACGAGTTATGGTGACATTACCAATAAAGCATCACTCAGTGTTTCAAGAGGGGAAAATGTCATATTGACGTACTCCACATATAAGCGTAAAATTCACAGCATTTGAAAGGGAAAAAAAACCAAAAGAAGAATCGGCTTTTGAACTGGATCAAAATTCCGATATGTGAGTGAGATTCGATGTGTGAAAGGGACCTTTTTGTAAAACGGATGTGTTATGCTGACACGCAAGACGGACTTCCTCCCTCGTGGGGCTCAGTAAAGAAAAGGAAGCCACCCCACTTCGCCCTAAAATCTAGTAGTTATGTCTACTCCAGGCTCGGTTACCGAATGGCATTAGAAGCAACAACAACAATTTCCTTTTTAGAAAAACAAATATTAAAGAGATCCCGAATTAATTTATTTTTTGTTGCTTTACTCGTAAACTAACGAATCGGACTGAATATAAATTTTGAAATGTTTCGTTTCCAATGTGCACCGTAAACTTAATTGATATTTGAAATAAAACTCTTATGTTATATTACCACTATTTACATTTAACAAATGTGTATAGTTTCAAATTTTGCTTTAATGAAAATTATCCGTCAAGGAGAAGGATTTTATTTTGTATGTAAAATTTAATTATATAAAAATAACGGTAGTTTCTGAATCAAATGGAATTTATTATCACCGTTTAAGTCTTTCCGACCGGGCTCGCATGATCGTGCGGGTGTTAAAGAGAATGTTAAAGCTCTTCAAAAATATCGATACCGATGCAGCTGACTTGTACCATTCTTTAGTTGTATAAAAAATGACTTTGTTTTTAAGGAGTTGCTGACATTGTGCATTTTCGACTCTGGAAAGGAGTGAATATTTAATCAGACTGAGTTAAAATCACTCGTTTGGAGTGATCCTGTCGGAGGTTTAACACACAAAGGATCCACTCCAAGAGGAGAAGTGTATTTTCCAGACTGGAGGAGTGTAAATTACTCAGCTGATTAAAAATCGCTCGTTCGTTTTAAGAGTGTAACCATTATTGAAAGTATGTTTTTGTATTTTCTCCTGTTGTGTATAACCATTTCTTTTTAACCAACCTCTCTCATCTAAACCTCAAATGGATGCTAATATGTGAATTGATACTGAATGCTTCTTATAAGTATATAATGTGAATTATCAATAATCTTAACAATATTATACCTAAGGCACGTTATTCAGGTGTTGGCTCGTCACTTGACTGTGGTTCTAAAATACGACGCCCGTCGCCAATAGCCCTTGTGTAGCTCTAGTGCGACGATAATTAAAACCTAACCTAACCTAAGGCACGTTAGTTTGACGTGTCAACTTAACTTATTTTAAAACTATCCCCTGAAAATAAGTGATGTAAAAATAAGTACAAATTACTTATAATTTCAATACATTTTTAAAATAATTACAAATTACTTATAATTTCAATTCCAATTTCATAAGAATGCTATTTAAAAATTTAATGCAAGTAAATTTACAGTCAGTACATTGTTAAGCATTTAGGTCTGATGAAAGAAAACTTACAAGAATATTTGAATAAATAAACATTAAAAACACTTACCTATCAATATCCTTTGGATTAATAAAATAGTTTCATAAAATGCATTAAAAAATGTGTTTTGATGAGAAAAGAACAAACAAAAACATTTGTCTCCAGGCCTCTCTCGAGTCGCAATTTTCTTCTTCACCGCAATGCGCAATACTTTTCAAAAGTAGCGCGCATTAATTTATCCAAGTATGAGCATAATTAGTACTTTAGTCATTTGGTGGAGCGATCATTGGTTCGAAGTTTAGTCACTTGGTGGCACGATCATTAGTTCGAAGTTTAGTCGCTGGGTGGCTGGTCACGTGACTCTCTGAAAAAAAAGTTGCGATTGGAATGTCTGTTTACGTTGATTGTCTGTGGATACTATACTTTGTACGGAGATCGGAGATCGAAAATAACAATTGTAGTATCGACGCGAAGCGTCCTTACTAAACATCAAAAATATCCCTTGAAGGGGCGAAACGGTTCAAGGTGGATAAAGTGGTCATCAGACCGGTATAAACATAGTGGGGGGGTCCTAGGACATAGTGGGGGGGGGGGTCCTAGGATTCTTCATGGCGTGTGCATCTTTGAAAAAGTCATCTCCATTTCTCCGGAAAGGTTCTAGTCGCTCATTAATATCGACTACTGATGCATGTACATTGGTATCCCTGTTTGTCATTATTAGAGATTTTTAATAAATATTTGTTATATAAGTCATTTAATGATTTATTAATCAAGTACTATAAAAATATAGAGTTTATTTATTTCTTTATTATTATTTTAATCTATTTATTGTACATCCTCACAGCAGTGATTTCTGCATCCTTTATCAAGTTAAAACAGTTTATCCCTTTCCGACCGGGCTCGCACGATCGTGCGGGTAGTAAATAGAATTTTCAAGCTCTTCAAAAATATCGATACCGAATCAGCTGACTTCTACCATTTGTTATTTGTTTAAAAAATGACTTTGTTTTTAAGGAGTTGCTAGCATTGATGCTGTTTAACGCATTTTTTTCGATAAAACTCCAAATTTAGTCTCATAATTTTAAATCAGCGCCACCTGACCGCCGGTCTAAAAGGGTTAAAAAATAAGAATATTTTATTAGTTGTCTTGGGATCTTTAATATAAATTAGTTTCTTTTTTTTTTCAATCGAATGTACGTTCACAAATATTAGTGGTTCTCCTTTGGTGACCCGACGACGTAGAGCATTTTGCTGTTCACTTTAGTATGTTATTCAACTAATTAGAGATCAATATACTGTTCAAATAATTTACCATTTACTTTTCATAATTTTTCAAATAAAAACAACACAAACAAAATTGGATATGTGGATGATTCCATAGTCATAAAACTAAGTACTGAAAAAAATTTGATCAGTCAACTGAATTCAACGTATTTTATGAGACAGGTATGATTCATAGAAATAATTCTAAATTGTGGAAATTAAATCACTACCACTTATTTCTTTTTTTTTCGATTTCAATATAAAATATAACAGTATGCTACAAATAACATTATCAAATTTATTTCACTTATAAAAAGTATTTACATTTTCGAAATGTAAAAACTGGTATATTAAATATAATACTTGCAATCCTCTTTCCTTCCTAATGTTACTGATAGTGTAATGTAGTTGAATGAGGATTGTCTTAGCGAAAGAGTGAATGTCCGTATTATTAAAAACCATCAATTTCTGGCAACAGTAACAATAGCATAATAGTTTATAAATGGAAGTTTATTCAATGAAATTAGGATTTCATCTCCCAAAAATTTGAAAACGGAAAGGTGTTGCAGAGCAAACGAAATTGAGTGAAATATTGTTTCATGATTCTAATCAATATGAATATGAGTTTTGGAAAATGGCCCAAATTTCATAAGATTCACAAACTCAATTCATTAATGCTTTTCCTAGACATGCTATAATTCAATGGAAATGCAACAAACTGTTAAAAAGATAAAATAAAAATTGACAAATGGTGCGGTGCTCCTGCTAAATTATCAGATAGAATCTGAAAATTGTGGTTTTATGCTTAGGGAAAAGTAAATACCGACAGTTTGTTTATAGCGGATCTGAATAGTGTCCTATATTTATGTATTACTGACAGTATTAAATCCGAAATAGTCGGTGGAGTATTTGCCCCTTACAATGCATTTTATCAGTAATGGTGGAAAATGGTTCACAATTTATTTGATGAAATTCATCGTGTCGTATCAAGAAGACATTTATGGTTATCGGAAACAGTTACAATTACCCACACTGGAACTCCTTTGAACGTGTTTGATGCAGGATACATGCAAGGGACTAATTATGGTGACGTTACCAATTAAGCATCACTCAATGTTTCAAGCGGGAAAACTGTCATATTGACGTACTCCACATTTATGCGTAAAAACCAAAAGAAGAATCGGTTTTTGATCTGGATCAAAATTCCGATATGTGGGTGAGATTCGATGTGTGAAAGGGACCTTTAGTAAAACGAATGCATTATGCTGAAACGCAAAAGTCGGACTTAATCCCTTGTGGGGCTCAATAAAGAAAAAAAAGACACCACACTTCGACTTAAAATGTAGTAGTTATCTCTACTGCAGGCTCGGTTACCGAATCGCATCAGAAACAACAACACAATTTCCTTTTTAGAAATACAAATATAATAGATCCCGAATGGATTCAATTTTTGTTGCTTTGCTTGAAAACTAACGAATAGGATTGTATATATTTTGAAATGTTTCGTTTCTGTTGTGCATCGTTAGCTAAATTGGTATTTGAAGTCAAATTCTTGTGCTATATTACCACTATTTACATTTACAAATGTATATAGTTTTCAATTTTGTCTTTCTGAAGAGAGGTCACGATAAGGGGAACAACTTTATTTTACATAAAAAATTTAATTATATAAAAATGGTGGTAGTTTCTGAATCAAATATAATTTATTATCATTGTTTAACCTTTTCCGACCGGACTCGCCCGATCGTGCGAGTTTTAGAGAATGTTCAAGCTCTTCAAAAATATCGATACCGAAGCAGCTGACTTACCATTCGCTATTTGTATAACAAAAACGGCTTTGTTTTCAAGGGGCTGCTGGCATAGATGCTGTTTAACGCATTTTTCTTCGATAAAACTTTGAATTTAGTCTCATAATTTTAAATTAGCGCCACCTGACCGCCGCACAGTGGGGCCAAATCAAAATCTAGCGCGCCAAAACTCAAAAAATCGACTTTCAAAAAAAATCTTTTTACTTATATTTATGTAATGCTAGGATGTTGGGGAACATGTTTACATAATATTATAATCGACAGATGGTTCGTATGGAATTGGCAGGCTTCCAAATTCGAAGGCTTTTGTTTCTCGCTAATTTGCCTTTTGTTTAGTCAGCTGTCTACTTCTAAAGTGAGAGGTCGTGTACCAGTGTTATATGGTTAATTTGCTAGATTTTTGAAATAGAACCTTTTAAACAAAGTATGTACATTATATTTATGTACTATTTAGTGATTTTTGCAAAGTTAATATTACACTTTTAAGTCGATAGATGTAGATTATGAAAAATGCAAAATTTAAAATATATGCGCGGTATTAAAAAAGGTGCAACTTTTTTGCAACTCCTTGCAACGCCGTAATTTTATTGTTGCAATGTAATATCAAGTCTACTGAACAGATTCCATAAAGTTTTACTTGCAATAACTTGCAATCTCATGAGATTTCTTTTTTTTAATGTCTGCAAAAGTGGCTAACCATTTCACGAAACGTTCGAGAATATCAAAGTAAAACTTTTAATTGAGAAGTTAACTAATGTGAAACTCGTATAAAACTTATAGAGACACTTTCTACACCAAAAATCATTGACAATTTAGTGAAAGTGAAAAAGACGCATAAATAAAAGAAGCTATTCTTTGATAGGATTTATCCACTTTGCATGCAAAATTCAATTCCTGGCAAATGTTCTAGTTCTACCGATAGCTTACCGCCTAGACACACGGACGTTTGAATCAAGATAAAAAAAAAGTATGATTTATGAGAAATAATCAATAATGTCAATCAATAATGGTCTTAAGATCACTTAACAGTAATTTTTTATGCAATTTATGATTCCCACACAACTCTTTATGGCGATCTGACGGGCAGGGGAAGCTGAATTAATTTTGGCGCGGTAGATTTCAATTTGGCCCCACTGTGCGCCGGTCGAAAATGGTTGTAATATAATTTCATCTCCATTCTGGCAGAGGGTCTCTCGGCAAAATGAAATTTTGGACCACTTTGATACTCACAGGGAGCTGAGACTTGTACCATTCGTTATTTGTATAAAAAATGACTTTGCTTTTAAGGAATTGCTGGCATTGATGCTATTTATCGATTTTTTTTCGATAAAACTCCAAATTTAGTCTCTTAATTTTAAAACAGAGCCACCTGACCGCCGGTCGAAAAGGGTTAACAAGTTGCTAACTTTACGAAGACTTTTTATCTGTTGCTGTTTCTATTCCCAGGTGTGTAGCGGATCCACACCACCTCCATGAAACCAAAAAATTCCATAAACAAAAGCGGGTCGCTCAGGATGTCAGATGTCGAGAACTGCAAGCAATTGAGGATATGTTCAGGGGATGTCTGTTCGCCACTGCACCTATGCACTCCAGGAATTTTTCTCTCCCTGTTGGAAAACAAGAGATTTGGTGTGGCCACTTCAGAGCGAGAAAGTGCTGTATGCCGTTTCCTCGGGAAATTAAATTTGTGGCACGATCTTGGACATCTCCCAAAATACCAAGAGTGGCCAGGTGGAATTAGCCAAATTGTATTAAACTCTTGCTTTTTGATGGGGCCGATTTCCGAGGATGTAAGCGTGTTGTTACTATTCTGGATCTCTTCGGAGGCAGTCTTGGAAAGGATGCCAACCAGGCCAGGATGCCAGGATGACCAATTTAAGAGTATTGATCACAAGTATTACACACATATTTATAATTAATGTACTAATATTACAATAGGGATTCGTATACCGATACGATTGTGAAAAGCCTCAAAATACTAAAAAATAGGAATATAGAACTATTGCATTTGCTAAATACCACATTTTTCATGTATCAACTTTATTGAAAGTACGTTTTTTGTATTTTGTCCTGTTATGGGTAATCATTTTTTCTTGAGCAACTTCTCTCATCTAAACCCCAAATGGTTGCATCTATCATGTACATGTGAGTGTGTGTGTTGTGACTGTCTTACTTGACGAAGGTTTATAAGCGGCTCTGTGAGCAAGCACACAAGCCTGAAAATATATGTATACCAACCAAACCAAACCCAATGGTTGCTTATAATCGAATTGTTACTAAATGCTTCACATAAATATATACTGAGACTTATCAAGTTAATAATCGGAAAAATATTATGACTAAGACAATCCCATACAGCCACCATTGTCTACTGGATATCTATTAGTAATCTACAACATCCATTGGACTTTCGAGATTTCGATTGGACATCTATTACATATCTGTCTACAAAATCCATTTTTGGGATATTTAATAGCTATCTACGTGTAAACTAATTTAGACTTAGATATTTGGGACATCTAATATTCGTGTATCATCTCCTATTAATTGGACATCGATATTCTGGATATCTAATGGATATGCACGTCGTTATATTTTTCAACTTACCAAAATGTGATTATTATTATATATCTAAGTCAAGGAGTTCAGATATATTCAGTCGTTGTGTTAGATTCTTCATGTCCCACATAGCCATTCATTATCCAGTAGACATCTATAAGACGTTATTCGGAAAATCCATGATATCCATTAGAATTTGAGTTTACCATCCATAGACGTCTTATAGACATCCGTAGTTTCCGCCGAGTGATATCCATTAGGAATCTATTTGACAGCGATATTCTAGACATCACGGACGTGCTTTAGACTTTCTGGATGAATTCGTGATATGGTGAACGTCCATTAGAGGTCCGCAAACTCCATGAGTAGTCCGAGAAACATCTAATGAAAGTCCATTTGAGATCGAAATTTTAGACATAAATTAATAATAGACGCCATACTATAATTACGTATGCATATCTATTAGACGTCTACTACAACCAATTTTTAAAGATTGTAAATTCTATTTTTGATATCCTCAATAAAAAAATAATTAAAATAACTGCGTAAAATTGAGAAATTATCTTTAAAAGAAGTAAAATTGATTTTAAAAAAATCTACATCTGCCAAGTATCTGTATTTTCAATTTTACGCTCAAAAACGTATTTTATAAGAGAACCAATAAATATAAATATATTAATTACTAATAGTTGAAAAATACTTTATTATTTTTCATATAGATGGCAGCACTAAAGCTCCTTATAATATAAAAACTATTGCATCTCTCAATCGCGCCAATACCAGAAAAAACAGGAAACCAGCTGTTTTGGCAACCCTGACAGACACCCCTGACGGCAGACGTACAATGGCTGACTGATAAAGATAAGGATTTGTCTATTTGCCTACTGGCAATCGCCGAAGAAGGGTCGAAACTGCTCCCCTTTCACCAGTTTGATGTGCAGAAAATTCGAGAATCAAAGGGAAAGGGTCCGGGTGAATAAGGCGCGTGAGAGAGATGCAAATGTTTTTTTATTGCATTTTTTGCCCACTAATTTCTCTTAACTGTATTCCACATAACAGTTTTTTTTTAATTAGGAAGTGAGAGATAAAAATAAAACAAAGTACTATACAGTATTTTTTTACAAGATATATTGTTCTTTTTTTTGCAACTTCTAATAAAAACAACTAGTTCAAAATGTAAAGTTGAATAAATTAAAAATTGTTAAGTTGAATAAATTTTTTGTGAGTGTGATAGCGATGAGTTCACTAGTTAGAAACCATAATAGAAAGAATCATGGGCGTACCCACCATAGGGCAGAGGGGGCAGCTGCCCCCCCTCTAGAAAGGGTGAAGTGGCCCCCTGTCTTATGGGGGCCCCTGTATATAATGTATGAAAAAGGAGAGGCATTAAAAAAATTGATGTTGTGGGTTGGGGCCAGGGGCCCACTTTGCGCCTGGAGGCCCTTTTATATAATCTGATATAAAAGGGGCCCATGAATGATGTTCGAATTGAGGCCCATTTTTTGCGATTGGTCTTGAGTTGGCCTCTGGGGGCCCAATACTTTACGCAAAACGGGGCGCACATATTTGTAAAATCTGGCCATGTGTTAGTAATTGGGCCCACTAAAGCCCCCAATTGATGTATATTCTATGTATAAAAGGGGTTAAAGTACTTTTTTTTCAAATTGGGCCCAATATAATATCAATTGAGCCCGCTGCCTTTCTGGGCCCTCAGATCCTATCAAGACTTTTTCTGCATGTGAAGTCTTTCCTGAATTTGGGGCCCCCATGCATTGTTCAGTTTAAAACATGGACAACTAATGGGCCAAGAGACTCGTAATCAGCTACTAACTTGCGTAAAATTAAAGGTTACATTTACCATACATTAAACAAGACAACGTAATTGTTATATCAAATTACTATACCCTTGTTATTCAATACCCTACTTATCCAGTATGGCAAAGCAGCAGTTGAAGCACGGTTTATTTTAAGAGCTGATGTGGAGGGCCCCTTTACATTTTTAAAGGAGAAGCCCTCTGTCTTCAATTGCCTATTCGGTGATATGTCCCTGGGTGGAGTTGGGGCTTATATATACATAAAAGAGTTTCCGCGTTTTGTTTTGAACCAAGCCAAATTTTCTGACAAAATTTAGCTTCTCAACATTAAGATGCAAGAAGTCTTCGAAAGTCTTCTTTATAGTCTTCGAAAATGAAAGAAAAGTATAGGGCCTTTTTTAATTGCACAATAAATAATACACTCTTAAAACAAACGAGCGATTATAACTCAGTATGAGTTAATTTTCACTTCTTCAGTCTCGAAAATGCACTTCTAATCAAGGAGTGGATCCTTTGTAAGTTAAACCTGTGACAGGATCACTCCAAACGAGTGATTTGAACTCAGTCTGAGTTAATATTCACTCCTTTCCTGTGTCGAAAATGCACTTCTCCTACTGGAGTCTATTTCACTCTTTTGTTTTAAGAGTGTAGCGGGCCTCTTTGAGAGAACGCATAGACTGGTTGCATCAATCTCAAAAAACTGGTTTAAAAAATTTAGTGCCTAAAACTATTCTTTTATTTGTCATTTTAAACAAGTGTTTTATAAAAATCAATGTAATTTACAGGAAAATGATAAAAGATATAAATTATGTTATTTCAGTAAAAATAGGATTTTTCT
Source organism: Hylyphantes graminicola (assembly GCA_023701765.1). NCBI lineage: Eukaryota > Metazoa > Arthropoda > Arachnida > Araneae > Linyphiidae > Hylyphantes > Hylyphantes graminicola. The sequence continues at coordinate 42,658,067 of CM043112.1, forward strand.
GAAAAGTCTATATGTTTTCGAGCTTGATAAAGGGGTATGTTTTTCGAGGGTATGTTTCAGATTAAGGTTCGACCTAAGTATGAATATGAGGCAAGATACTTCGAAAGATAAAAGCTAGAATAGTTCTAAGCAAAGAAGAAAAAAATAAATCAATAATTTGGTTATAGTATTATTTTGGTTAGATTTTTTAACCAAGCATTTTTTAATGTGGAAAACTTAAGATTTCTTTTAAGAATCTCCGAAAACAAATTTGTGAATATATTTTGATTACAAAACAATTTTTTTATTAAAAAAAACTACAGACTTCTGACAAGAAATAGTTGAATCGGCTGAAACAAAACTCCTCCGAAAAATGTAATTTGAAGGAATTGCAGTTTAAATAAATGTGAGGTAATGGGGTAGTTTCACGTCGTGATTGGCAGCCGCTCTAATGGGCTCCAACGGTTTGTTGCCTTATGTTTTTTCTTACTTATGTTTTTTCTAAGATTATGAGTTTTCTAAGAATATTTCACTTAATAAATTTTTTTAAATGCCAACTTCTTGTTGTGCTATTGGTTATTGAAAACATATGTTAAAGAAAGTCTGCATGGAACGAAAACATGTTCATCTGCATCGGTCATTTTGAGAGTAAAAACGAAGCAATGAATATATGAAATCGCACTAACCGAAGCAACCAATGAAATCCAGTACTGATGAAAAATGCGAACAAAAGCATTATATGACCTTAAAACATTCCCATTGGTTTAATTGGTAATAAAAAATGATTTAACTAGTGATTATTTACCCCGTTTATAATTATAAATGAGAGAGAGAGTGGTATAAATAAATTTCATAACAAAAAAAAATCCAATCCATTGCTTGCTGCGAATTGTAATAAGTAAACCATATGAGATTAGGAAACACAGGGGGGGGGGGGGGTGCATCAAAGGAAAATTCCCTAAAGGGGCCCATCCAACCAATAAAACTGGGGGCCCATAACATTACCTTCCCTCCTCTAAATCAGATCCTGGGTACGCCCTTGGAAAGAATGAAAAGGATGTCTTAAAGAGTGTCAAGCGTCAAATATCCTATTAAAAAATTAGACCGCATACTGTATCCCTATACATTTAACATAACCAAGTAATTTGATTTTACGGCACGGTGATTTTTTAAGACATATGAACATTTTAAAAGTTGGGAGAATAGTAATTGCTGGTCAATAAATATTGTTGAATGAATAGAGCAATAATGCTACCGACTGGCAAAAAAATTGTCTGTTAAATTAGAATGGGGATCATTAACTTTTTAAAACCAAACAATTAGTCGTCTATATAACTTTATAAATAAAATTATGTTCAAATATTCCGTTGCAAAGACCCAACGTAGCAAATCTAGACGACCAGGTAATGTTGTAATCATCATCTTGACCTTCCGCGATTCGAATGGAGCCGAACCATCTGGACCCTCGGGCAGATGGTTCGTTATTCCCTGAAATGCTGCCAGTAAGACGGAGGGGGGGGGGGGGGGGTCTGTGTAATGTGTATGCTGTGAGTGTTTTCATTTTCGGTAACAAGTGAATATTATTATTAATGCACTTATTCAGCCAAATAAAAAATGTTCTTATATCCTAAGGTAGTAAACCAAAATATGAAAGATTTTATTGCATAAACTTTCCATATAATTTCATTAAGGATATAATACTCTTATAAATCTACCAATGGATGCCCTTTTTAAGTTAAAAGTCCTACATCAGCTTATCTTGTAGTCCTTTAGTATTGAAAATTCTATATGGATAACATACCTTCTATATGGATAACATACCATTTAAGATTTTGCTCTTTTCAAAGGCCCGAGGCAATGAAAATAAAAACGTTAAAAACTAGCAATTTTATTTAAAAAAAATATTTCCCTTGTATTTATTTTAGTAGTAAATTATATGTTTTAACACAAACTTAACTGTAGTTAAATCGTCTAAAAAAACAGTTATCGCAAGAAAGATAAAGGAAAAAATAGTTTGAAGGGAGTTATGAATCATGATTTGCGAAACTTTTTGAGCTAATTTCAATAATGAGAAAAGTGTTTGTTCTTCAAGCAATGTTTTACATATTTTGTTAATGCTTTTTAACATCTTACGAATAACCAAGAAATGTATAGTTATCAATTGAAGATATAATTCTCGGTTAAGTAAGTAAGCTACGTTGATAGATTCTTGTAATATTATTTTGATTCTTGTAGAACTGTTTCCAGTCAAAACAAATCAGTGCATGGTGTAGAAGACGATGGAGAGCAGAGCATCCGATATTGTCAATTATCTTGATTAATATCTTACTTTAAAAAAAAAAGAAGGTTTGGAAAGCAGTTGTTGTAACCAAGAATCACTTCCACACATACGATATTTTAACCTTGGAAACAAAATCGCAAAACACATTCTGTTTAAATTTAAACAATAAATTATTTTCAGTTAATTAAACCAGTCAGTTGTACTAATTCAGCAAAACCCCTGCTAATATCAGCATTGTTTTTTTAACCTACTTTTATTTTCTTTTTTAATTCGAAGAATTAAAAAAAATTGTAAAAAAAGTAGGTATTGACATGCTGTCGATGTCCGTCCGTCTGTCTGTCCGTCTGTCCGTACCCCCCTTCCAAAATCGGTTCTATTAAAACGATCTTAAAAATTCTTTTTTTAATAGAAATGTATAATCTCTGACACTTAACTTTCATACTTTTTGTCCGTCTGTCTGTACGATCGAACGGACATAAATCAACTATTTGTCGATGAATTTCCCATTGGATTAGCATTTAAATTCAATTTCGGGTCATTTAAATCGCCGTTGCAAACTACAAATGCTACGGACAAGTGAGATACGTCAAAAAATTCAGCGCATCGAAATGAGAATACATTGAACATTTCAGAAAAGAATTCAAATTCTAGGAACTTCAATTATTTAAAAAACTTCAACATTTAATGCTCATTTAAAAAGCATAGGAAGCCATTTTTATTAGAATTAAATCACCATTGCCATCGCAACAATCGCGCGAGAAACTTTAATTCTTTTAGACAATTAATTAAAATAAATTTATTTTTGCAACACGGATCAGTTTGAAATGACGTCAAATATATTTCACTTCAAAATTCTGTATGATGGTATGCAATGTTTTCATTCTATTTAAAAGCGAGAACTATTACATATTTATTCTTTGAAATATAAATTTTTGCAATAGATTTAAGTAATAATTATTTAAATTTCGAAATAAAATAAATGAAACTAACCGAATTCAGCGGGTAAATGTTTAGTATAGAATTAATGCTGTGTTTGGCACCTTTTTTACCTTTTAAACACAACTGTTGTGTGGTTTAAGTGACAGATTCTGTTACAAACCTACTTGTTAATTTACATTTCCTATTTTAAGTGCATTTTGGAGTAGTCTTATGGTTTTTGTTCTACGAATAATAAAATATGTATTTATTTATAACTGCAAATAATCATGCGGACGATAAAGAATATTTATTATATTGGCGATAGAAAAATAATAAAAATAATTTACTGTAAGAAGTTGAAATTGTAGCTGGATGCTGTGTTTAGTGAAATTTATTCTAATGTATATAAATGGCATTGTATATAATGGCAATGTATATATTGGCAACAGTGAAAATATGGAATAAATATGGAATTTTCATGTTATTTCAAAGTAGAATAAATTTTTAGTTATTTAAATTTTAAATAAACTTCGATTTTAAATTTTCTAATGAAATTTGAAATGTAGCCTAAAATGATTTTTTGATTTTTTGCTTTAAATTGATGTATCCCACTTGTTTGTGAGACTTGCGGTTCGTTCTGTAAGTGGGTGAAGGCTTTAAATTGATGTATCCCACTTGTTTGTGAGACGGTAACCGGAAAAAAAAAGCACAGGAAAAAAATAACGGAAAAAAAAGCACACGAAAAAAAGCACACGGAAAAAAAAGCATAGGAAGAAAAAGCACACGGAAAAAAAAGCATAGGAAAAAAAAAGCATAGGAAGAAAAAGCATAATTAGAATAAACTCATAAATATCGAGATGCATTGTTCCTTATCGTCGTCAATGACGGTTTAGAAGAATTGCGAATAGAAATTTGGATTGTGGCAGGCCGTACACAAGGGGGTGAGGTGAAGTAATGAATCATTCTGAAGTAATAATCGAGGTTTTACAACATATAATTTTTTTTTATGTTAGAAATTATGACTTCTGCGATATGCGACCCAACTTTCATACTTTTGTCCGTTTGTCTATTCACCTAGTATCTGTCAGCGAATTTCCCATTAGATACACAATTTTCATACTTTTTGTCCATCTGTTATCAAATTAGCATTGAAATTTAATTTGAAGTAATCTCAGTAAAAAAAATATAGGTACTGCAATAATTATGAAAATAATTAGTATTTTGGACACAAAAGAAATTTTCATTTTCCAATTAATTACGAAATTAAATTTATTATTAAAATATTTGTATTTTTTAAAAAGATTGAAAAAAGTAGTTCCACCCCACATTTGGCTATCACCTGCCAATGTGTCGCCTAGTTAATTAGCACGTGCCGATCTGCCAACATCTGGAACCACGTTCTCCCCTGTTTTTTGAATAGAACCCCTGCCGTGGTCACTTCTTAGAAAAGACGGCCCTGGAGAAAGTGCATATACCCTCCTTGCGGCAGTGGATTGCTGGTAATAATACAGTCCCTGTAATGGAGTCCCGTAAAAATTTTTGTTCTGATTAGGTTTATCAACGGAATCGAGTTAAGCACATATAGGAGAGTAAAAAAAACTTGGGTAGACATCACCATGTGGTGAAAAAAGTTTTTTAGACGCCATTTTCCAAAATGGCGGCCGCCGACTTCGTTTTGCATGTATTTCTGCTTCTACCAGTGGCGGATCCAGCCGAAACTTAAGAGGGGGGCAAATGTTACACAGGATTCCTATTATCAACCTCTGGCCCAAAAGTTCAAAATCATGAACGTCGGCGATAACATATAATTAATAAATTATGATTATTATATTGATTTAATTAACATATTATGATTATTATATTGATTTAATTAATATATTGATTTAATTATTATATTATTATAATTAATAATCTTTTTATTATTTTTTTATCAAATAAATTAAGATTATACCTCATCTTTTAATAATTGCATTTTTGATTATTTTTAAAGGGGCATAATACCTTTTTGGAAGAAATATTTATTACTGTGAAGGAAAAAGTAGAAAATATATCAGTTTTACTTGAAATGTTGGCATCTTTTAAGACGAGTGAAAAAAAAGTACTTTTTTTTTCACTGCTTTAAGGTGAAAAAAAGTAATTTTTTTATCATTGTTTCTAAAAAAGTATAACTTTACGCACACGTCTGATAAATAAAATTATAGTGTAAAAGTCAGATTTTTTTTCACGCAATTATAAAAAAAGTAATTTTTTATCACTGTTTCCATTAGAAGAATAACTTTTTTTCGCACGCGTCTGATATTAAAATTATAGTGTAAAAATCGGATTTTTTTTCATGCAATTATAAAAAAATATGTTTATTTAATACAAGAAGTAATACAACAAAAAGAAGATGCGTGAGGTTTACATAATGACTAAAAATATTTCAAATATTTTTTACGAAATAAAAATATAGAACATTCATATCCCCTATTATTAAAGGATTCAGAATAAAAAAAAAAAACGGTATTCACATTTTACTTTTTTAATGCACAAATTAAATAACTTTATGACAGCATCATTTACGACATAAAATGAAAAAACAAAATACTCTAATGACATAACACTTTTTGAAAGTTTTTTAAAAAATGTTAACTTCTGAAGTTTTTTTTTTAAAGTTTAACTGTTATTATTTTTTTTAAATAGCTTCCTTTTTCTTACCTTTTGTACGAATTAAAATTATAAATAAGGATAGTATAAATAAGTCTAAGAACATGTTGTCATTTTCTGAAGAATAAATTAAATACCAATTTAAAATAAAAAAAATACAAATTTTTAAATTATGTAACAGTAATTTTTTACACGTTTTGTATACTACCTTGATCGTAAAATAGGAATTAATTTATAAACACCAACAAGTCTAAATCTAACAGAAATAAACAATTGATCAAAACATTAAACAATATTTCACGGAACACTTAATTGTTAACAACTAATAGATATATAAATAGTGCATATTAAAGCGACATTCATATTTTTACGAAAACTCAATTATATTAAGTTTTAACATTAAATGAAATTATTATTAATATCTTACCTTTAAATGGGCCTTTAGACACTTATAAATGACAAAAAACTCGATACATAAAGATAACAAATAAAAATAATAACCTATTCCGCGCAGTGTCAAATACTAAACTGTCCACTGTCCAACACCAAATATTCTGAGGCTATGGGCTCAGTTTCTGTTTTTTGCTCATTGGCCAGTCCAGGAAATCTTTCTAAGATCTGGCAAAAACTGAGAAAACGTACGACCGCCTTTGCGAAAATGCTCCCAACAGCTAAGTGATGGGGGAGGTCGTAAATAATTGTCTCCAGTTTCAAGCAAGGACCCTGCAACTTCAGGTTTTCTTCTTTGGTCATAAAAAAACAAACGGGGTTTCATGTGTCCTGCTTTGATAAAAATCAGATAATTTTTGCAGAAGCTGGGCAATGGGGATTCGGATTGTGTTCTTGGAAAGAGGACGACGAGAGAGGTGACGATCCCCAACTATGCTTTCCCACGGAAAGTGCTTTTTTCGGAGCCTATACCCCTGCTTGACACACACACCACAACTATACAAAGATTATCTTGTGTTTTGTGGTGCTTAAATTGCTTTCAACTGAAAGGTTTTTTTGGCGAGATAAAATTTATTATAAATTATGTTATTTTACTGTTTACCTATGTACCTTATAAAATATGATTTTTTATGCAAGTAAATATTGCTTGCAATGGGCCATACATTTTTTTAAGTATAATTTTGTCAAATTTGCAAAAAAAGTAGTTTTTATACACATTACATGTATACAGATTGTATGCGTTTGATTGAATGTAGATATTTGTCATGCCAGCTTTGAAATGATTTGCAAATATTTCACTGATATTTGATACACTTTAAGCTTGATTGTACTGTCTCTGTCCGTTCGGACATTGATGTATATCCTTACGTACATACACACAGGAAAAAAGATTGGTACACGTTGTCATTACCTTTCAAATGAAAAATAGATTTTTTTTTTAAAATCGTAAATCACAACGGAAAATTAAAAGAGGGATGCAGACGGAAATTTCTACGATGTTAATACCAATTTTTTTTAATTATTTCGAATTAAAAAAAAGAAAAAATGGTTTTAAAAAATAGATTTGCTTTTTTCTTTTGTTTTGGAGATGTTTGTTTGAAACTCAGTTAAAAATGAGTATTTTTAAAACTCTCAAAAACCATCTTAAAAGTTAAGCGTATGTAAGGCTATATTTTTCCAAAGCTTAAGCTTTTTTTTATTTAACAAGCATTCCCAACCAAAACACCCACTTCCTACCAAAACCTCGTTTTCATTAAAAATGTCTTGCAGTGGATCCAATACTTAGCAACAAAATCCATAAAAAAATACCTTGATGTGGCTAGCTTAGTGCGAAGTAGCCAAATGAGGTGCTATTTATCCGTAGCTTCTGTGTTTCTTATAACCCTGTGGGAGAGGGGTTTGAATGTAGCCCCTTTCGTTTCCCTAAGACGGACACAGAAGACAGTGAGTGGTAATTTTATCCGACAATTTTTATTGCCTCAGACAGATAACGTTAACTTTTTCTTGGGCCATTACTACGTGTTGTTGGGGTAGATGCTTTACCCCCTTCCCCCTCTAGTTGTGAGAGGCCCCTGTGGGTTTGTGTTGATGCGTTGTGTTTGCTTTTCATTTCGAGCGATGAAATTCCCAGCCAAAAAAAAAAGATTCTCCGGGGCAAAAAAGAAAAATCTTGGAAGAGACTTGCTGTGTTTTGTAAGCTGCGGGGGGAGGGGGGGGGGTGCTTAGGGAAACAGGATGGGGGGGGGGGGACGGTCAGAGCGGGCTGACCCTAAACTCCCCCCCCCCCCCCCCCGTGGTTGGCGCGCCTGCATATTTTCTGTTTAGTGGTCCGATTTTCAAACTCCTACGTTTTACATTTTCCCCTTTTCTTCCTTAATTTTAAAAAAAGGCACCTGAGGTCAAGGGGGGGTCAAAAGGCCTGTTGCCCCCCCCTTGAATCCGCCACTGGCTTCTACGACCGTTATACTCAGCATTTAGGTGTCTAACTATATGTTTTTAAATGCAGGGAATCGTCTAAGGTGGGTTTTAAAGTTACCTGACTAATATTTGTAAAAAAAATTAAGTTATTTGCTATTTTAAACAAAATATCGGAACAAAAGTAGCAAAAAAACAATGCTTTATTTGGAAAGAAATATTCACACTTCACGGCACTGTGGATGTAATATATTACGTGCCGGCCTTATAAGTCCATCAAGACCCCAGATGGGTAGGCAAATTTTCAGGATGGGAAAGTCATTGGCACGCATATCATATGATTATATGGCATGCATAAGATACCTTGATTGCCTGGGCTCTCTGTGCAAAAACATATCTTGGCATGCTTTAACATCCATAAAATCTATTGTAATAAAATTGGTAGCGAGAAAAACCTAGATGGTGCTACAGAAAAATGGCTTTCAGTTCATGGGAGTCTGCAACTTGTGATTTTGTGTTGTATGTATTTCTGCTTCTATGACAGTTATACTTATCATTTAGATAACTAATTATACGTTTTTGATGGCAAGGAATCAACTAAGAGTGTTTTTAAAGTTACCTGACTAATACTAGTCAGACAAAATAAGTTATTTGCTATTTTAAACAAAATATAGGAACAAAAGTAGTAAACAAACAATGCTTTATTTGGAAAGTTATATTCACACTTCAAATCTCAGTGACTGGGAGGAATAGCGTGCCCGCCTCAGAAGCACAAGATTGTTGATTTTCATGCCCCGGTTGAGTCGGTTTATTTTCAGGGCGGGAAAATCGTCAACAAGCCTGTTGCATGATTTTGTGACTAGTAAAAAATACATTGAGTTCCTATTTTTCTTGAGTTCTATATTGTAATCACATGTAAGTACACTTCTTCATCCTTCTTCATAAATGATTTTCACCATTTTCTCGTGCTCATGATGGTCATTCAGGTCCAGCCAAAAAGTATGGTTTTCGTAAGATTTCAAGGTTAAGTAAGATCTGCTTTGTAACGAGACTGCCTAAAAGATATATGGTAAAACAGTTTGCGACGATCGTGCTAATTAAACGTTGTAATACCTTTAGAATGCGATAACAGTAAATTGTTCCAACATGAGAGCTAGATGTTGTTCGCTGGTATTAACTACGACTTCCACTCTCATGCATGTGGGATTTCTTTCATTCATCCCAAGCCATTTATAAAAGGCATAACATTTTTTTATTCACAATTTTTCAGAATTTTTTTCGTAGCTGAAATGACAAGATTTTCCAGTATTTTCAGACCAGTAATATGTATCCATATCATTGCCATGTAATGAACAAGCCGTCTGAATTCCCTGACTATATTAACATGATAGGTAATTTAGTTATGTACAATATTAGAAAGTTTCTTCCAGGAAATAGTATGACGGAAGCACTAATTGAGTGCTATGCATTTGATGTAAAAACAGCTAAATCAGTTAAGAATTGATTCCACTATGCCAATATCTAGTCAGACTTACTGATGGATAATTTTGAAGATGCTATAATTAGATAGATTTTAGAAATTTAACAAGGAAAACTATAAGTTACACTTCAAAATTCTAAATTAAATTTTGGGCAAAGACTTTCACATTTTCACTTTTCACACAACACTAAGGGGTAATAATTCACATGAAACATACATCCAAACTCATTTTCCTAATTTTATCGGTACACAAATGTATTTGTTGATAAGATGCTCTCCGTATGATGAATGCCGAAGTGTATGGAAACGACGGATATGAAAAAATTAGAATTTACCCTTGAGTAAATAAAACATCAGAAGCATGACAAGATTCTCAAACTAAAGAGGAAAATAATAGTTAAGGTAACACTGCCTTCTCAAAAATAGTACTGCTATACAACAAAGCAATAGGTTATTGTTAAACTTTGAAGAACATTTTTCTATATGATCTATTTTTATTACAAGCATGTTCCTCGACACTAGTGACTGCTCAAGTAAACTTCTATAGCATCTACTTTTGACTGAACTAGAGGAGAAACTTGATCAGATGCAGTTGATGTCACGAGTACTGCCTACAAAGTTTAATTTATGTCACAAGTTTGACAACTCAAAACTAAAGAAACGTTAAGAAGCTCGGACCTTTAAGTCTTTGTTGAAGAAGCAGGTAGCAGAACTATAATAATCTCTGCCATATTTTGAGTTTGGTATAAAATACAGTGTAAACTAACACTGATCACTGAGATATCAATGGTCGCCAATATTGCTGTTCTCATCGTCCGATACTCATTTTAACTATTCAGCAAAGTACTGTAAGAATTTTGATTAAAAATGAGATGAAATTAGTCGGTGATGAAATGCTTTGTCTTTGTGCCTTGTTGCCACAATTGGGGAGCAACTCGGTGTTGCAAGTTACAATAATTTAATCCAGGAACACATA
>CM043112.1:42669210-42761428 GCA_023701765.1 Hylyphantes graminicola
TTAATTATAAGTCTAAAAAACTGAAAACGCTAAAAAAAAAAACTCCACACTAACTCACGAAGCTGTGGGAATAAATTAAAACTTAAAATTACTAAAATTAGTTGAGATATATTTATATAGAAATATCGTTTCATTTTATATAACACTTTCAAGACAGAATTAGAAATTTTGTTTGTAACTAGGAATTTCAGCTAATGCTTGCAGTAAAAATTTCATTTTTTTCCTTCCCTTGCAATACTGAAGATTACTAACATAATGTACACAAATAGTAATGATATAACACCAGTTACAAATTTCATATTTATTGACAAGCAAAACATTTTTGCCCTAATGGACCAAGACGTATCTTCTTCCTGTACAAGAACAGCATGTTGTGTTTTCAGTCTTATGTATATTCTTCATACATTGCGAGAATTTCTTGCATCCTTAAAAAAAAGCCAATTTGTTAGAGAATTTAAGAAATTAGTTGTATACATATCACAAGTAAAGAAATTGAAGAGTACACGGGAAGAACCGATTGATTTCTTTAGAGTCTTTCCGTAATTGAAGAGTACAGGGGAAAAACCGATTGTAGAGATTGTACCGATTTTGTAGAGAAGTTTAATTAGCAGGCCACTTACTCGATGATAGCGAGTGATCGCCTAAACTTGTTTAAGGAAACCAGTTCCTACCACGGAAATCATAGTTAAAGTAATAAAGTGGCAGATCACGTGACCTCCAACGCTAACGACAGCACGCACAAGGAGCTCCTAGAAGAGCTCCAATGAAGCCAGTGTTGTAGGTCACGTGATCTTCCACTCTAATACTTTAACTATTATCTCTGTGGTTCCTAGCTACCAAGATTCAGGCGATTGACGATCCTGACGCTTGGACCAAGCGAAGAAGAAAGAGAGAAACCGGTTTTCTGCCGCCAATGTAAGCCAAGCAGACAATTGCGGGAGTCCGCCTAATAAACCAATCGATTCTTCCCCTGTACTCTTCAACTGTCTCTGCTTGGCGGACATTGGCGACCGGAAACCGGTTTTTCTTATGGTTCTTCTTTTGCGGTATAAACGTGTGACTCGTTCCACTCAACTCTGGCATGAATTAGGGTTGCCGCGAAAGATAAACAAAGCTAGTAACTGGCTTACTTTACACCAGTTTAGGCGATTTCTCGCTATCATCCCCAAAGAGGGTATTAAAAAAATCCTTGTACAAAATCATTATTTAAAATTTTGTTCAAATATTTACTTTTACGGACGGAAATCTCCACGGTATCAACACCCATTTGCTTTCGTTTTTTTCTATTTAATAGAATTGACTAAAAAGGCGTAGGATCAGGTGTAATAATTAAGTGGGTCAAGTATATTGCAGTTTGCAAATAAGGGTAAAGTAGGTAAATTTATAAAAAAAACAATTTACAAGTTTTTCAATAATATTTTTTCAATATTCAGGAAATCTTTGAATAAATAAGTTATGCAAAAAAAGATGTTATAATTTTACAAATAAATCACAATTTACACCTACTTTCTTAAAACTTTATCTCCTTTATAATACACTAACCTCACAAACACAAATATTTATTAGTTACCAAAAAATATTTTTTTGGAAAATTTATTTTTGTCACTAAAATTTCATTTTACAAAATTCAAATCCATGTAAGGTATTTATATAATTATAAAGAAACGAAACTTTTGTTCCAAAATTTAGTTCAAAGCAAAAAAAAATCTTACTAAAGAATATATTCTATCAAAGGAATGTTTATCAGTACCTCTTTAGTATAAAAACTGGCAAAAATATTCAATATGTTTAACATAAAAAATACAAACACCTGAAAAATCAAACAAGAAGTTTTAAATAGAACTAAAATGACTACTTTCCTGTTACTTAAATACTTTCTGAAATTCTTACCGTAAAACAAGTAGAAAAATCCCCAAACAGAGCCATCCAGGTTATATCCTAAATTTTTAAAAGAAAAAAATCGATTAGTTGCCCGTAAATTTTATTTCATTTTGAATTTAATTTTACATTTAAAAATAAAAAACATGAAACTACTCCAAACTGCTCTAAAAAAATCAAAATTAAACCCGACCAGATTTCTTATTAAACAGAGCGTTTCTTAGAACGGAACCCCCAGTGTTTAGTTCCCAAGTATGCTTGGTACCCATTTTATCGACTCGCTCACGGGATGAAAGGATGGGTCAACCTCGCCCAATCCGAGATTCGATCCTCGAACCCGCAGCGTGGCAATGCGAATCCGTGCCACTACGCCACTGAGCCTCCTGGGGACTACATATTACATAAGTTATAAATACAGCAAACACAATATCCATACAAAACCAAAAAGGAACTTAAAAATCAAATTGCTTATTCTTTGCTTAATAAACATAGCTGACTTTCGGCTAATTTATCACCAATCGCAGATGATATTTTGTTTATAATTACTCCGCGAAACTAAACATGATCAAAAAAGCAGTAATCCTATTGTTGTATGTAATTCTACGCTACTATCTCGCAAGCAGAACACTTTTCATGGTATATTCACGAAATTTTCATGAACATAAAAACATTGAGCAATCATTAACAATGCTGGATACCCTAATAAGAATTATCAATAGAATAATTGAAAAAATATTAGTACTCACCTATTTTTAAACGTGTGTTGCGAAAAATTTTAAAATGGCGATTGCGACTTAAATTACGATCGAGGTCAAACTTTAGTTGTCGATGCGCGCGCAACTTCATGTAGAAGAAGATGATTGGCTGGAAGAAATTGAAAATACTAGACATTTCTTTGTAACTGTAGAAACGAAGATGTCTTGTCCGAATTACAAAAACTTATTTGGTAAAATTGTTTATTTCTGTAACATTACTAGAATAAATTCTGTATGCTTACAGTATTTTTTTCTCAGTGTAATCATTCGCTCACGGTCATTCCGTCTTGTGAAATGGCAGTTAGTAACTTAAACCATGTTACAGGTAGGTTACTCTAATATAATTTTACATAGCTTATATATCATATTTAAGATATATGCATTAGTTTAAAATATCTATGTATTGTTGATACACAGAAGTTTCCATTTTTAAGTATCACTATGCAGTGATGGTTGCACTTTTGTCATGCTAGTCAAATATGAAATAATAAAAAACCTTTTTAAAATATTCAACCGTTTTTTATCATCTTTTAACCCTTAAAGTAATATATAAACTGAAAACCAATTTTTCTTTAAAAATAGCTTCAGGGAAAAAAGTTTTACCTCAATTCAACAATTTAAAATGTCATTCCGTCACTTTTAGAACAGCCCGGGAAAACAACGGCAATTTGTTTTGCTTTTAAAAAAACAACAAAACGAAGGTAAGCAACGATTAAACTTTCTACTTCTACGAACTGAAGTGCTCGAATTTGGGTTTTAAACATTTAGCGAAATGTCTTAAAGACCCTGTCATTTGTAACCCCAAATTTTTATAAAAATATTTTACAAAACGTAAATATCTTAGTAAGAATTACCAAGTTGGAACAGATAACTTTACACGGATTCGAAAAAAGAAATCAAGGACCGATATCGGAAGGGGAGTACCGTCGGACGGACACCGTCAGCATGGTCAATGACTATTTTTTTTTTTTAACAAAATCGAATTAAAAAAAAAAGAAAAGTAACCCAAAAATAAGACAGACTTCGATCTTTACTTGTATTTTGCTTATGATTTTTATTTGTTCATTCAAAGACTACCAGAAATCTTTAAAGAATGAAAATTATACATAATTTTATTTTGAAAATTAAAGTACCTCTTATGTACGTCGGTCCAATAAAAAAATTATTTACATTGTTTCAAAATGTAAATAATGATATTTAAAAAAGAGGAATTTATACTATTTGACATTGTTGAAGTATTGATAACATGCAAGCAGGGCTTTTTACGAAGATTTCTACGCCAGCTTTATTTTGGATGCTCCTCTTTTGCTCGTCTGTCTGGGCGGTTTTCCCTTTGACCCTTACTCGCTGGAATTCAATATATCAAGGGCGTATTTATAAGCACATTCAGTCGGCTGCATACCAAAGCGGCGGACAAAAAGTCACCGTACAACATTGTAAATCGGCTGTTTTCTACATTCATGCAAATCATCTGTTTTCGTACAGTTTTCTACATTCGAAGCGCTTCACTTATTTTATGTGCATGTATTTTCCCTCATTCTAACACTCCCTGGTCCCTACAAAATCACAGACAGTTCCCAAAACTGATTAAATATGTTCCGAAATATACCTTCATCTTATAATCGGAAAATGGGAGTTATGAACGGAGACCTCAATCTAGGCCGTCCCTTTGTACGAGGATTAAAAGGAGGAGGCACGAGGATCCAAGTTAAAATTATTTCCTTCTCGTTTTTTTCTTCTTTTTACAGGAAGATCCATAGCCCACGTAGGAAATTGTGCAGCTCATTTAAAAGTTAAAATGAAATGCATTATTAAAAATATTAAAATTGTAGTTATACTAAACTAAACTGCAAAACTTTAGCTCTCTGAGTTGTCAAATGCTGTATTCATTTCCCTTCAACCACGTTGCCGTTTCCATTCACAGGCTGTTATTCATCTTACAATAATTCCTTACCGGATGTACAAATATCGTCGTCACAATCAGTTATTAAAGTAAATTCGAGTAACTAAACTAGTCTCCAGAAACTACCATGCGGATAAACAGCAATGCAATTAAATACCGGCCATCATATGGAGTTGTTTTAAGTTAATGAGACTAAATTTTAGAGTTTTTCTAAAAAGTGCCTTAAACAGCCTCATTGCCAGCAACTCCTTGAGAGGATAATATTGTTAACAAAAATAAAAAAATCGAATTTTTGAGATCAGTATTTTCTGATAGATGGGAGCCCGATCTATCGAACGAGACCAATTTTGAATTGTTCGGTTAAGTATTTCTTATTAAATATAAAACTATAAAAATAAACAAATGTGCCACGCCCCTTTGAATAACTAATTGTATGCTTGTATTATATTAGTGTATTATATTAAAAAAAAATAATTTTTGAAGTTGATTTTTTAAAACTATTTACTGGTTCATTGAAGGAAAAAATATTTTTGAGATACCTGTGATTGTAGCAGGTAATGTAGTAATAGAAATCAATTTAACCCAGTTTTACAAAATTCCGACTGAAGGAGCTAGAAGGACACAAGAAGTCAGTTTGTTGCTGTTGCAAGATTATACTGTGTTTGCGAAAAGTGTAAGTATATTTTTAAATTGTCTATAAGGGGTCAAGCGTTAATTTCGAGAAATAAGGGGTCGTATATTTAATAAGTTCGTATTAAACTATTATATGTTTAACAGTTTAAAAAATTTTTTGGACAACAAAATTTCTTTTTTTAGAAAGTTATTAGGAAAATATTTTATGAAGTTTCCTACCAGCAGTTTTGTTAAAAAATAAGGGATATGAAATTTTTTTTTTAAATATGCATAAATATTAAATATTGAATAATCAAAAAATTTAGTAAACTAGTTTTTCTTGAATTAGAAAATTTGGTTCTAGATAAATTAGAAAGTATTTCGGACTTAAATTGAATCGGTGTGGCTCAGTATTATATGAAAGAAAAGTATATTTTCATTAAAAAATACGATTTATTTAGCCAAACCATTTTTGTAAGTAAATCTGTAAAAACAAAATACCTTTGTTCCAATGACATTTGTGTTTATAAACTAAGATGTTTTAAAAGCAGTCGGAAATATTCTGAAATGCTATTTTAAATCGTTTTTAGTAATTAAGACAGAGGACTATGGATTATACAATCTAAAGTTCTGTTTTAAATAAATATTTCATGTTTTTTTTTTTTTTTTTGCAGATTTTTGGCATTGATAACATTCGTTGAAAGTCGCAAAAAAGCAAATGGAAAATGTCAATCACGGGTCATTGTAATGAAGCTTGTAAAAAGTGAACAAAGCAACACTGCAAAATGTCAATATACCATGGCTTCAAGTTATTCAAATTCGTCTAAGGTTAGTGATTAAATTTCATTTTATTCAATAAGCACCACTATTTTTATATAATTAACTATAATATAAAAATAAATTATATTTCCTGAAACTAATCTCTTATTTAGAAAGTTGTGAAATTAAAAACTATGTACATTTTTTAAATGCATATAGTATTAATTTAAGAGAAAGTCTTGCTTTAAATATGCTAATTATTCCAGTTGTGCAGAAATATTACGACCCCTTTCAAATTTATTACTTGTGCTTATTCGGATGCTCGGACTGTTTAGTTATACTATACTTATTAAATTAGGGGAATGGTAACATAGGTGATAGCATGATTCAGCTACAAACGATTAAACATTTAAATAGTAGTCTTTTAGATGTTTGATTAAGTTATCAATTGATAATAATTAGTTATCAATTGATAAGTTTTAGATTAACTGAATCAATATTTCTTTGCAATTTTCAACCACTAATGCGTGCTTTCCAATTCAAACTTAGCAAAAATACAATAACTATGTATAATGTGCATTATAAAAAAAATATAGGAAAAATATTTACCAGATTTGCTTCAGTGAATAACTTTTCTACAATGAAATCATTATTAAATTTTTATTAATCATGCTTCATTTCCGATGTTTTTGTCTGATAAACATAATGTTTATAGCTAGATAGCTGAAAATTAAACTGTACTGCGGACTAAAGTAAGTTTGATTACCCTTAGTAGAAATACATGAATTAGAACGAATGTTAATTACTAATCATGACTTCGTTTTTAAGGAGTTGCTGGCATTGGCGCTGTTTAACGAATAATTCGATAAAACTCCAAATTTAGTCTCATAATTTTAAATTAACGCCCTCTGACCGCCGTACTAAAGGGTTAAAGAAGGAAATTTTAACTTTATTTACACAAAAGTTTTAAAACAAAAAAATATTCAGAAATAGGATAGCACATTCATCCACTGAACTTTTAATTTGTCTAATTATATGCTTTGTGTTTCTTTATTACAACAGAGAAGAAAAATAGAATAAAAATCATTTTCAATTTGATTTATTTTGTAATATTTATTTTCATTTCTTCAGTTGAATGGTGACACGATAGAAGAAAATTATCGGATTTGAGCGAAAATGGTGAAACATTTTATTTTTTAATTTGCAAAAAATTATTTTGCAGAAAATATGCGGAGTAATTTAAAAAAAAGCTATTGAAGAGACCTGTAAATAATCTACATAAATCATTTAAAAAAATGCAGACATTTTCAATCGTTCTAAATTCTTATAGGAATTCAGAAAACTTCACTGATTAATGAATTTACACATTTAATAACCTGCATACTGGCAAGGGATGTTTGCTACTTAGCTATAGGTTCTGTGTTCATGTTTCCACAATTACTGTCCAAGGCTGTGAGTCAGTTTAATTGCAGTTACAATACACAATTTTTGTCCTGATTGAATTCTAGTGTTTTGCATGTTTGTCTTCCGGTGCCGAGTTACATCGAGAAACTGTTTGTATCTCTGATGTCAGGTAATTAGTGCTTTCTATTCGATAAATATTACCAGAATATTGAACCATTCAGCGTGACTGGTTTCATCGATCTCTCTATATCCCTTTCCGATCGGGCTCGCACGATTGTACGGGTATAAAAGAGAATGTTCAAGCTCTTCAAAAATACCGATACCGAAGCAGCTGATTTGTATCATTCGTTATTTGTATAAAAAATGATTTTTTTAAAAAGGAGTTTCTGTCATTAATGCTATTTAACGCATTTTTCTTTCGATAAATCTAAAAATCAGAGCCATCCTTCCACCGGTAGAAAAGGTTTATATTTAAAATCGAATTTAAGAAAGAAAATTAAGCCAACGTAAGACAGACTTCGATCTTTACTTGTATTTTGCTTATGACTTTTATTTGTTTTTTTAATGACTACCAAAATTCTTTAAAGAAAGAAAATTATATATTATTTTACTTTGTAAGTGTTAGCGAAACACTTTAAAAAAAATGCTAACAAAAAATTATTTACATTATTTTAAAATGTGATTAATGGTAATTAAAAAAAAAAAAGAGAAATTTACACAGGGTTGTTCCAAAATAAGTTTCCCATCGCAGAGGCCTGTGCAGGCTGCTGCATTGTTTAGAAAGTGATAAAATTTGAGATACAGACATTTCAGATCATGAGCTCTCGATTTATAACAACAAAAAAGTACTCAAAAATTTGCCTCTAGGTTACGCTGCAGATCAAAAAGGCGTTCTACAGTTGTTCTACATGAGATACGTGGTTCTCCAAAATACTTTCCATTCTTAGTGTTGTGTGTTCCACAGCAAAACGCGGTAAATTTGCAGAAATTCCTTGAACGTGCCGAACAATTGAGGCTTTCACTTCTGCCAAGGTTTCTGGCGTTCCGGTAAGGTAAGTAAAATTGCTAGCCAGCAAAGAAGAAGTCCTTAGTAATTTGCATATTGCAACAACGTGATTTTCAGAAATAACGTTTCTGCGCAACAAATCCAATAGACAAGCCCTACAATTGTGGAAGACGGGTAGTGTTTAACAAGCAATTTGAACAATTGTCGCAAAATGCCTACCTTAAAAGAAAAGCTCTGTTAGTTAAACTTTTCTACCAGAACGACGGGAACTCCGTTGTTGTTTTAAAAGAATTCCGAAAGCTGCAAAATTTACGCCATTGACCGATGACACCATGTGGTCTGCGAAAAATGATGAAGAAGTAAAAAAAAAAAAAAACCGTACAGCTGGGACTTTTGCCAGGTAGCGGACGCACGCCTGTCGATTCTGCAAGCGTAGAAGATGTTGCTTTGGCAGTCGCTGAAACAACTAGCCAATCTCCACATGGTATTGTCAGTGTGCCAACTGTTTCTCGTGCTGTGGATGTACCCTATTCAACCGTCTGGCGTGTGATGCGCAAGATTCAGGGTTATTATCCTTACAAAATCCATAGTCTACACAAACTGACTGACAGGGACCCTGAAGTTCGGGAAACATTTGCTCTGCAGTTCCTAGCCCGAATGGTGGTCGATGCTGCTTGGCCGTGGAACATCCTTTGGTCGGATGAGGCTCATTTTCATCTGGATGGTCAGGTGAATACACATAACTACAGGATTTGGGCAACTGAAAAGCTGCACGCTATCCAGCAAGAGCCCTTTACACCCTGCAAAGGTTATTGTGTGGTGCGGTTTTACTGCCACATTTATCATTGGGCTTATTTTTTGAGAAGATGACTAAGCTCGGGTTAAAAAACTGCTGGGCAACAGGAAAGCGGTATCAAGACATGTTGACAAGATTTGTGATTCCTCACCCACGAGCAACGTGGCCGCCTGCAGGACACAATATTCATGCAGCATGGTGCCCCTCCCCATACCCTTCTTGGTGTTAGACAGGTGTTGCAAGTAAGTTTTCCCCGATGAACGTATGATCAGTCGCATTTTCCCAACTGCCTGGCCTCCTCACTCACCTGATTTCACTCCAGGTGATTCCTGATTGTGGGGATACTTAAAGGATATAAGATCTACAGAGAACGTCCTACAACCTTTGGCGGATCTGAAAGCCTCAATTGTTCGGCAAATTTTCTGCTTTCTGATGTGGGACACACAACTATAAGAATGGAAAGTGTTATGGAGAACCACGAATCGCATGTAGATTGTAGAACAACTGTAGAATGCCTTTTAGATATACAGCGCTATCTTGCGGCACATTTTTTAAACTAATTTTTTTTGTAACAAATCGAGAGCGCATGATCTGAAATGTCTATATTTCAAATTTTATCACATTTTGACCAATACAGCATCCTGCCCAGGCCTCTGAGTTGGGAAACTTATTTCTGGACAACCCCTGTACTGTTCAAATAATTTACCATTTACTTTTTATAGTTTTTCAAATAAATGCAACGGAAACAAAAAAGGATATATATGAAAAGTAAAAGATGATTATATGGTTATAAAGCTAATTACTGAAAAAAAACTTGATCAGGCATTGTTATTCAACGCCTCACTTAGGAGAAAATTGTGTCTCATAGAAATAATTCTTAATTATATGTATTCAATCACTACCACTTCCTTTTTTGGATTTCATTTTAAAATATGTGTGGGCTACATTGCGAGAAAGCAGAAATTTGTTACTTATAAAAACTAGTATGTACATTTCTGAAATGTAAAAACTGGTATGTTAAAAATAATGGTAGTTGCTCCTCGTAGCATTCAAATGTTACTGATACTGTTATTGAATGAGAGTAGTCTTAGCACATGAGTAGAAGTCTATATTCTTAACCCTCTAAGTCCCAGTGATTCCATTCGGCATCATCATGTTTCTGATTATAATTAATAATAATACTAGAGCTGGAAATCTATTCTGATTAATAAAAAATATTTTCCAATAGAAAAAAGTTTGAAGAATCGATTGATGTGCTTTTTGATATCATAAACGGCTATATACGAACTTAAAAAAAATTCTAAAATGTTGATGTCAAATTGTCATTGGGATTGAAAGGGGTTATAAAACCTTTTATTACTGGTAAAAGTAACTATAGCATAATATTTTATAAATTGATGTTTATTAAATGAAATAAGGATTTCATATCCCAAAAATTTGAAAACTGAGAAGTGATTGCAGAGCAAACGGCCTTTTGTGAAATATTGTTACCTGATTCTAATCGATATGAATATGATTTTTGGAAAATGGCCCAAATTTCATACGATTACTAAGATTCACAATCACAGATCAATAATGTTGTGCCTTGACATGCTGAAATTCAATGGAAATGCAATAAACTGTTAAAAAAATAAAAGAAAAATTGACAAATAATGCGTTGCGCTCCTGCTAAGTTATCAGATAGAATCTCTGACAAAATGTTGGTTTTATACTTAGGGAAAGGTTAATATGTTCAATGGTAATATGTTTAATGACGCAACTTAAAATATCGACAGTTTATTTATAGCGGATCCGAATAGTGTCCTATATTTATGTAATACTGACAATATTAAATCCGAAATAGTCGATGGAGTATTTGCCCCTTACTATGCATTTTATCAGTAATGGTGGAAAATGGTTCATGAATTATTTGAAAGACTTCATCGTGTCGTATCAAGATCACATTTTTGGTTATTGGAAACAGTTACAAGGAACTACACTGGAAGACTTGTGTCATTTGAACGTGTTTAATGAAAAATACATGTGTGAGACAAATTAGGGTAACGTTACCATTAAAACATCACTCTGTGTTTCAAGAGGGAAAACTGTCATATTGACGGACTCCACATATAAGCGTAAAATTCACAGCATTCGAAGGTTAAAGAAGAACCAAACAGAGAATAAAAACAGAGAAAACATGATCAAGACAGAAGCAAAATACAACTAAAAAAAAGAAATTAAGCTTTTAAAAAAATATAAACCAAAGGATGCAGCGTTGGCCGACTCCAGTGGAGAAAAGGATGACTCTGCTGTATGCAGTTACTGCTATTACCAACTGATTTTTAGAGTGTTGTTCTCGGTGTTAAATGGTTGTCCTTACTTGTCAAAGAGTAAAATTCAGACCGATTTAACGATGTATTATTTTGCAAGAAATCGGATAGCAGGGAAAGCCTTTTATTTTTAACGTTCGACTTGTACAGTTATTTGAATGTCAAAAGTAATTTTTTAAAAATATGTAATACTTTCCTGTGCTAAAATTTTGTTTATTTAAATACAATTTCGTTTTTGAGCAGCGGTAGCTCAGTCGTGGGAAGCGTCGTGCTCGCATAGGAACGTTTGTGGGTTCTGTCCTCGGTGGTGCTCGCAATTCTGATGGTTGCTGGGTCGGCGCTTGTATTCAAATAAATACCACGTTGCTAATAGGGGCTGGGGAACGTTATATATGTTGTGGACACTAAGTCCTCCATATTTCCATACAAATTATTACTTCTTGCTCCTACATCAGGGGGTTATCGGCTTTTGATCTGGACCAAAATTCCGATAAGTGAGTGAGAATGGATGTGAGAAAGGGACCTTCCTATATAACGGGGTGTGTCACGCTGACAAGAATCAGTCGGACTTCCTCCCTCGTAGGGCTCGATAAAGAAACTTAAGCCGCCCAACTTCGCCTTAAAATCGAGCAGTTATGTCTACTCCAGGCTCGGTTACCGAATGGCATTGAAACAACAACACAATTTCCTTTTTAAAAATACAAATGATCCCGAATTGATTTAATTTTTGTTGCTTTATTCGGATTGTGTATCAATTTTGAATTGTTTCGTTTCTCTTGTGCACCGTAAGCTGAATTGATATTTGAAATCAAACTCTTATGTTATATTACCACTGTTTACATTCAAAAAATGTACATAGTTTTAAATTTTGCCACATATTTATTAAATATAAAAAAGAAAGATTTTATTTTATTTATAAAATTTAATTATATAAAAATAGTGGTAGTTTCTTAATCAAATGGAATTTATTAACATCGTTTAACTCTTTCCGCCCGGGCTCACACGATCTTGCCGGTATTAAAGAGAATATTCAAGCTCTTCAAAAATATCGATACCGAAGCAGCTGACTTGTACCATTCGTTATTTGTATAAAAAATGACTTTGTTTTTAAGGTACAAGCACTTTCTTCGCCTCCTGAGAACTGTAAAAGAGCCGATAAAAATTATCTCGATAATTGTATCATACTTGAATCTGCATAACCATTTTTAGTTTTTTGACTAATTGGCTTGATTTTGTAGATATATAAGACTGCGAAATCTGATCGTAGTAGCTGTGTATTTATTAAGCAAAATAAATACATAGCTACATAAAAAAAATACATCTTATTTTTTAATGTTAGTGACTAATTTTAATTTTCAATTGTAAAACTGAGATCTAATTATAGTTTCAAAAAATAATGAATCGAGTCTTTCATAAACATGACAGTTTAACCCTTTCAGTCCCAAAAATTTACTACACTACAGAAACATCTGATATTCACAAAATAAGCTTATTTTAGGTCAAAAATAAGAGTTCCATTAGAAAAAAAATCGTTTTAATTTTTATATGGTTTTTGAAATAATGCCGAATTTTTTTAACTGTGAAAAACAACAAAATAAAAAATATATAAATCTTACCTAAAAACACTTCGAGTTATATATTTTAAAGTACCTGATCATATTATTAAAAAAAAAAAACTTAGTAATTTTTTTAACCGAAATAGTTTAAATTGTGTTTTCAATATGCGGAACTGAAGTGAACCTTTAAAAAATTAGGTGAAACGCTTGTTAACTATTTCCGAAATATAAACAATAGTAGTTCTGACTTCTCTTGAGATTTATGTAAAATATTGTCTTATAGAACAAAGTGTGAAGAATCGAATGATGTGTGTTTGGATGTCATAACGGAACTTAAACATTTTGAAAAAAATATTGAAAATGATGATGCCAAATGGCATCACTGGGACTGAAAGGGTTAAATGATTGTTCTCGTGAGATAACGTCGGTCTTAGCCAATGCAATAACTTTCATCATTTATCAGTCCCTTTTAAAATGAAGTTAGGTTTAAAACCTCCTGATTGAGAAAACTAGCCCGAGTCTCCACTACCAAATGAAGTACAGAATGAAGCGCTAAGAGCTTACTAAAGAATGTTACTAAAACGTTAATGCTGCTGAGATAAAGAGTAAATAATAGCAGGTCTTGCTAGCGGGATTTCTAAAAAAAATTATGTTAATAGTTTCAATCAAAATCATTAAATAATTTTATTATTTCACTTCGAAAAAAAAAATATTGTTTTTTCTTTATCTACTGTACAATCACGTAAAGTAGTCGCTATATTTACTGCAGTAAAGAGGTTTCAATTCTAGCCAAATTGATGAAAATCATTTTAAAATTTTGGATGTAAACTTTCACTTGTTTTGCGATTACCATTTTAATTTATAGTATAATACATTACAATGTACTGTGTTCTTTTATAATGGATATATAGCTATGAGGTTTAAGTTACCAATATGTAATTATTGTTCATTGAAATGAAATTGTCCAATCTCCGCAGATGGCGGTAAAAATTAATGTTTTGGACAAAAAACAGTATCTCCTCCGAAATTATTTGAAGTGCTTTTTATTTTTAGGGTATATCAATTTCTTTTCTTTTTTAGAGACTCGTTTTTTACGAGCAATAATATTTAACGAGTATATGTTGCAGCCACTTCGTTATAAACGAGTTTGACTGCACTCCTGCATGTGTAATGCCCTTCGGCAAACTTAATGGATTTTTTTCGAATCTTCGTGGGATGCGCTTCATGTGCATCATTGCAAATGTTATCTCCATGTCCCCGGAAAGGTTCCAGATGCTTACTAAGATCGACTACAGATGCATGTCAATTGGTAACATTGATTGCCATTAGTTGGAATTATTAATAATTATTTGTTATTTAAGACATTTAATGTCTATTTATCAAGTATTATAAAAAAATAGAGTTTATTTTAATTCTTTTTTATGATTTTAATATATTTATCATACATCCCCACAATAGTGATTTCTGTATAGTTGATCAATTTAAAGCAGTTTATAAAATAAAAATAGTTTATTAGTTGCTTTTGGGTCTTTATGATTTTTTTATCCCTTTTTTTTGTTTCAATCGAACACAAAGAGTAGTGGTTTTTCTTTGGTGACCCGACGTAATACATTTTGCAGTTAACTCTAGTATATTATTCCATCTAGGGATCAATATACTGTTCAAATAATTTACCATTTACTTTTTATAGTTTATCAAATAATAGCAACGAAAATAAAATAGGATATGTGAAAAATTAAAGATGCTTCTATAGTGATATAGTTAATTACTGAAACAAATTTGATTGTGCAACGTTTTTCAACGTCTCACTTAGGATATAAATTTGGTTCATAGATATAATTCTAAATTGTGTACAATAAATCACTACCACTTATTTCTTTTTTCGGATTTCAATTTAAAATTAAAGAGTATATGCCAAAAAAGTAATAACAATACGTAAAAGTTGCTTATTAAAACTATTATTTCCATTTTTGAAATGTAAGAACTGGTATGTTAAATATAATGGTAGTTGCTAGTCTCGTTGCATTCAAATGTAACTGATAATGAAGTGCAATTGAATGAGGGTTGTCTCAGCACAAGAGTGGCCGTTCATAATATTAAAAACAATCACGTACTGATAATAGTAACAACATCATAACAGTTTACAAATAAATGCTAATTAAATGAAATTAGGAATTCATCTCCCAAGAATTTGAAATAAAATTCTGATGTTATATTACCACTATTTACATTTAACAAATGTATATAGTTTTTAATTGATAAAGTTTTGAGTAGATTTCATTAAGGAGAAAGACTTTATTTTATATATAATATTTAATTATACAAATATAGTGGTAGTGTCTGAATCAAATGAAATTTATTATCATCGTTTTACAAGTTGGACTAACTTTACGAAGACTTTGTATCTGTTGTTTTTCTAATCCCAGGTGAGTAGCGGAGCTACACCACCACCATGAAACCCAAAAAGTCCATAAACAAAAGCGGGTCGCGAAGGATGTCAGAAGTCGACAACTGTAAGCAATTGAGGATATGTTCAGGGGATGCCTGTTCGCCGCTGCACTTGTGCACTCCAGGAATCTTTTCTCTCCCTTTTGGAAAACAAGAGATTTGATGTAGCCACTTATAAAAGCGAGAAGGAGCTGTCTGCCGTTTCCTCGGGATATTGAATTGGTGGCACCATCTTGGACTTCTCCCAAAATACCATTTGACGCGACATTTCACTTTATTTCAAAACTAAACGCTGAATTAATTAAGAGTGGCTAGGTGGAATTCGTCAAAGCGTATTAAACCTAGCTCTTTGATGGGGCCGATTTCCGAGGATGTCAGTGTTCTGATACTATTCTGGATATCCTCGGAGGCAGTCTTGGCCAGGATGTCAGCCAGGTCAGGATGCCAGAATGATCAATCTAAGAGTATTGATCGCAAGTATTACAGACATATATTTATATTTAACGTACGAAAATCGCAATATGGATTCGTATACCGATACGACTGTGACAAGCCTCAAAATACTACAAAAATATGATGTCATAGGATTCATGTATCACTTTTATTGTAAGTGTTCTTGTATTTTGTACTGTTATGTGTAAACATTTCTTCTTAAACAACTTATCTCATCTAAACCCCAAATGGTTGCTTACAATCGAATTGTTACTGAATGCTTCACATAAATATAGGCTGTGAATTATCAATAATAGGAAAAATATTATGCCTAAGGCACGTCAGTTGTAAAGCGACAGCTTACCTTATTTTAAAACCATCAATTGAAAATAAGTGCTTTAAAAATAAGAACAAATTACTTGTAATTTCAATTTTCATTTCTAATTTCATGCAAATGCTATTTGAAAAGTTAATGCAAATAAATCACAGGCAGAACATTGTTAAACTAATTTTAAGTGCCTTTACATGGAGGTGTTTACTTTAAAAGCAGTAATAAGTTGCCCGAATTTGCAAACTTTCTCCCCTATTTGTTGTTTCATCTTGCCCCCTAAAATGAAACTGAATTTTTGTCATACAAATAAGGGGGATTTGATGCCGGGCAAGAACCAATTCGAAACCTGGTTCGCCAATAATAAAGTTCGCTTCGAATACTTTGTGTACAAGTATTTATTGAGAATTTAAAAAATAAAATATTCGAACTAATTTTTTCAAAATAAGTTGTTTTGACGGAACCTGTAAGTCAGCTAAATTTATCACATAAAAAACTAGTTTGAAAAATATTTAATACAGCCGGAGAAATGTGGCTTAGAAAATATTTTTTATTCTTTGGCGATTAACACTGAGGAACAATAATTCGAACATTTTAAATATCACGATATTTTTTTTTTTTACAGGAAGATGACGCTGATTTAAAATTATAAGACTAAATTTGGAGTTTTATGGAATTATAAATACGTATTTTCGACATTTTCCTCTTTATTTGCTTCGATAGCCACTGGTCACTCTATGTATGTAGCGACTAGTCCAACTTGCCTGCGATATTTATACGGTGTATTGTTTGCTAAAAGATCCTAATTTTAAATAGCAAAGATGAGAACAGAACTTCTATTCTATTGAGATTTGAGTGTAAACATCATGCAAGAGGATTTCAAAACTTGAAAACACAGTGATCAAATTATATTTAAAACAATTAATAGACAATCTTAACATTCCAGCTATTACAATATAATTTTGCTTGATCCATTAAGAATAATGTTAGGCCTTTTTAGATGCGTTACAAGACTTGACGAGTGTAACTTTCGAAGTTTAATACGAGTATACAGGGTGTCCCAAAATAGAGTACCTGTTTCAAAAAGTTAATAAAGGGTTAATGGATAGATATATCAACACAATTCATGAGTCATGTCTGGAATTTGATATGGAACACTTTATTATGTTAGTTATGTTTATTACGTTATTACACTTTATTATGTTCAATTTTTCCGAAGGATGGCGCTTTAATACCGCGTGTTGGCTGTATGAAATAACTAGACGTGTGTATGCACCAAAAAGAAGGACACGAGGTCAGAACTGAACATTTCTGAACACGATTCCTTCTTTTCGGTGTATACGCATGCATTGTTATTTCATTCAAACAACACGGTGCTGCAGCGCCGTCTATTGGTTAAATTGACCACAATAAAGTGTAAGAACATAATAACGTAATAAACATAACTCACTTAATGAAGTGTTCCATATCGAATTCCAGACATGACTCATTCGTTTTCTGCAAGAATTGTGTTAATATATCTATCCATTTCTTTTTTAATAACGTTTAAAAACATGTACTCCATTTTGCGACACCCTGTTTATACTATGGAGAATACCCTCTAATCTTATGTTATAAACTTTTCTTTAGATTTTTGGCATCTGATAAAACTTGTGGAAGGTCGCAAAAGAGCGAATAAAAAAATGTGATCATGGGTCATTGTACAGAAGCTTGTTATAATTGAACAAAGCAACATTGCAAAAATTTAATATTTGCCATGGCTTCAAGTTTTTCAATTCGTTTAAGGTTAATGATGAAATTTCTTTTAATTCAACTGCTACCACTAATTTTAGATAATTAACTTTTATATAAATAAAATAAATTAAAATCCTTACTTGAAAAAGAAACTGATGTGCTCTATAAAAAACTACGTACATTTTATAAATGTATGTAGTGGTAATGTAAAAGGCAGGCTTGTACCAAATATTAATTTTGAGCAAAAGAATTCAAGAAATTTCAATGTTTTTTTGGTTGACAAAGCTAAGGATTCTGGGAGATTTCACTGGCACATTTTGCATTACATAATTTTATTAAAACTTTTGAAATCAATCAAAAGAGTGGTTGGCAAAATATTAAATGTTTTTCAAAACAATATTTATTTATTTATTTTCAGGGTTGTCGCGAAAGAAGGACCAAGTGAAGAGGAATCTGTTTTCTTGAACCATTTAGGCGATGACTTGCTATGGTCGCCAAAGTGGCCTGATCTGAACACATAACCTGTCACTAAAGTTTTTTTTTTTTTTTAAATCATGTCATATGGCTTTGATGTCTGTAGGTCTTCGGAACAGGCAAGTAAGTTCCTTGTACAATTATCCCTCTGTTGCAAAAACAGACCATATTGACCAAAAACAAATTAAAAAAACCGTTTTACTGATTTCAAACCCTAATAAATTATTGTTGTTGAAAGGGTTTGTTACATAATTTTTTTAACATAGGAGGGGGTAAAAGTCTTATGCAACATTTATTTATATACTTTGTGCTGTCAATTCAATAATGGGTATTCGATAAAACTCTTAACATTTAGTATCTTAAACTTAAATCAGCGCCATCTGACGGCTGGTCTTAAAGGGATATAGGGAACCGCGTTCTCAACCAACCTCATTATATTGGCAGATATTTGTTGGCGTAGCATACCAACTTAATTACAAGTTCCATAAGGTGACCTCATAGGCTTGCTCGTTAAACCTGTTTTAGAGGTTGTTTGGAGGTTTAAACTAGGTATTCATGGTATTAAAAGGTATTTTTGAGGTTTTCAGTAATAATACCTCTTGGAATAATACCTGACCGAAGGTATTTTTAAGGTTTTATTTTCAAATACCTAGAGAAACCTCTGAAGTTTTAGGTATTTTCCAAGTTTCGCGAGGTTTCTAATAAAAACCTATGGTATTTTAAGGAATGCAGATAAATACCTCCTGAATACTACATGTATTTTGAGGTTTTATTTTTTAAAACCTATATACCTCGGAATCATTTGGTATTCAAATAGTTTATATAGGTTTCTAATAAATACCTATGGTATTTTAAGGTATTTAAATTAATACCTCCTGAATACTTCTGGTATTTTGAGGTTTTATTTTTTAAAACCTATATAGCTCGGAATCATTTGGTATTCATATAGTTTAGCGAGGTTTCTAATAAATACTTATGGTATTTTAAGGTATATAGATGAATACCTCCTGAATACTACAGGTATTTTGAGGTTTTATTTTTTAAAACTTGTAAACCTCGGAATCATTTGGTATTCATATAGTTTAGCGAAGTTTCTAATAAATACTTATGGTATTTTAAGGAATTCAGAGGAATACCTCTTTAATACTACAGGTATTTTGAGGTTTTATTTAAGTATTCTGAAAAATATATTTATAATTGTGTGAAAAAAATCCGACTTTTACATTAAATTTTCAATATCAGACGCGTGCAAAAAGTTAGACTTTTTGAAACAGTGAAAAAAAGTACTTTTTGTCACCCAATAAGCAGTGAATAAAAAGCTTTTTTCACTATTTTCATAAGATGCCAACATTTCAAGCTAAAAGTTCTATTTCATAATATTAATAAAATCCAGATATTTATCGATCTGCTTTTTTTTAAAGATAGTAATGCGCGTGAAATATTTTTGGACCAATGATTTTTTTTTCACATAATTATAAAAAATATTGTATGAACCACGTGCGAAAAGTAAACTTTTTAAAACACGTGTCATTATTTCACGAGCGAGGTAATCCACTAGTTTTAAAAACTGTTACTTTTCACACTTGTTGCATAAATAACTATTGTAGGGATAGCATGGTATTGAAGCACGTACTATTTTTTAAAACTATTATCGAAGTCATTGTGAAGATTTTTTTATGAAATTAAATTAATGTATTTTTAGAAACTATAGTTTTATAAACATAATTTTGGTAGAAACTTTATGTGAATGCAAATTAATTTCTCTTTAAAAGTTATTTCACATGCATACAAATAATATGTTACATATTTTATGGCCCTGATATCCATACTTACAACTCTAATAATGCAATAGAGTGAAAGTTTTAAGATTTTACTGGCTAATTAAGTAACATTTACAATGGACTTTAAAAGCAACTATGCAATATTTTGTGGTTCAAATGTATTAAAGATAAAGTATCTCCCATTTTCTTTTCATTATTTTTAAATACAAATATCTTGGGCTCTTGGTTTTTTTCTATTCATTTTTAGTAGGAACCAAAGAATACGACTCAAAATTTAATATGGATGCTATCAAACAATATTGCATGAGATTTAAACATTTTTAATAAGATACAATCAAATACTCTTATTAAGATATATTTATAACTGTTTAAGCTATTTATATATTTTCTTTCTAAAAACATCTTTTCAAAGTTCCTTAAAAGTTTAGAAGAAAAGTTTGAAAGCACAAAGTTTTATAAAAAATTACAATTATTTAACTTCTAATGGGAAAACGTTGGGCTCTGTTTTTAAATAACGACAAAAAAATACCTCTCTGATGACATGTACCTACAAAAACTTACAAAAAATACAAAAGAATGTCATTTACATAATTAAAAAGCATAATTTTAAAAATATTAATTAGTTGTAATTAAAGCAAAATTGTAGTAATTATTAATAAACTATAGATGGCAGCACTAACGAGCAAGAACTTAAAAAAATGGCTTTAATCATAACTAATTAATATCTTTAAAATGTATTACATATTTTAATGGTAAAAGAACTCTCTTCTGTATATTTTAGTAAGCTTTCGTGAGTACAGGTCGTATACTTTATTTAAAAACATGTGCAGCCCTTAAATGCCTAACAGTAATATACAAAACCATCTCAGTCTGGTGTAGTGGTTAGAGCGTCCGGATCCCAGCTTGTTAGTCCTCGGTTCGATTCCCGGTAAGTAAAATCATCTATTGCTGTCTTGTTCATATATGTAACGTGGGTCTATGGTCGTATCTGTGTATTTACTTGTGTTAAAAGGTGACTAACGTCTTTGGGGCACTGGCATTTCCATGGGCAAGACAATAACATTTTACTCCTCAACTAATTGCAAGGTATTTTAAGAAAACCTTTAGGTTTGTTTAAAATACCTCATTGAAAGGTATTTTGGAAAACCTTTTTGGTTTATTTAAAATACCTCATTAAAAGGTATTTTAGGAAAACCTTTGAGGTTTTTCATCAGAGGTATATTTTAGGTATTTTCGAGGTATTGGATTGAGGTATTTTCAGCTACTAAATGGTGCAGGAAAAAACCTCTGATGTATTAAAAAAAAACCTCTGTTGAAAGTTTCTAAATAATACCTCTATGTATTTGTGAGATACCTTCAACAGAGGTTTTTTTCTAATACATCAGAGGTTTTTTTCTGCACCATTTAGTAGCTGAAAATACCTCAACTCAATACCTCTAAAATACCTCCAAAATACCTATGAAGAGAAACCTTATAAATACCTTAAAAATACCTCAGAATTTTAGTAAGGGTGTCGCTAGAAATCCAGATGGATGCCAGTTCAGGTGTCAACCTCGTCACTTGACAGGCAGCGGTTCAATATTACGAGGTGAATTCTGCAGTATTAAAGGTCCATAGAAGCTGGAAATTGACAAACGGAAGCAAACGTAATCTAACCTGTCCAGGACAGTGGCCGAGATCGATAATATAGGAGCCTCTCATAGATATTGTTCTTAGTTCTGTCCGTGTTCCAAGTCCTAGCCATTTTATAAACGTATTCAAAATTCCTCTAAAAATCAGTACACCGCGATATACGTGCTCGCTAAATCTGTGAAGTCGAAAATCCCGTCGGCGGCGTTAACATACGATGCCTCTCGAAGTTCCCAACCAGGGTGCCCACTCAGGGGGATCGACATCGTCACTTGACCATGGTTCGAAATTACGAGGCGCAATTGTCTATGTTAAAGCTCCTAAAGAAGGCTAGGATGAGTAGGGAAGTGTATATATTCCGGCTTGTAAGGAGGCTAGGAATAGACAGCCGAAAACGATTGAATTACCAATTACGAAACTGCCCTACCCAGATCAAATGAATCTGTCTTTGAACGAACGAGCGTCTCAGCGCTTGAAGTCAGTGCCAGCGGCACTCTGAACTAAGTTTAGCACAGATGAAAACGACAGGACTTTTGTGTCAGGTGGGAGGAGTTGGTAAGCGCCTGCGTATTTTATCGTCCAATCAGCAGATGGAACGTAGGCGGTGGGCTGGAATGGAAAAAAACGCGCGCAGTTTTAGCGCGTTCGTCGTTTTCCCGCGAGAACATAAAAGGTAAATGATTCTCTTAAAATCCACTACAAATTTAACTTTCAAAAGGAACATTGCTCCGAGATCTGACAGTTTTCAAGTTGAAGACTTCTTTGTGCTTTCGCTACCAGGTAGGAGAATTTACTTGTTTTTTGCTCCTTGTAATAGTTATTATAAGTATAATAACTAATGTTATGAATATTATTGAATTAACTCGCAGTTAACTTTAAACTTAATACGAAAATACGAATTTCCATTAGCAAATGCGAATTTATTGCTATTGATTTTGATTATACGAATTTCTATTTTATTGTTAGAAAGACTGGTGCATTAAATAAAAAAAGGAGAGGTGTAACACTCAGAAAAAAGCCTAATAATAATTTTTTAATTCTTTTTAAAAGAACTTCTGCGTTAAATAAATAGTATTTTTTATTATTATTATATTTATTTAGTTGTGATAAACATGATTTGTGAACACTTTGATTTGTATTTTACTGTTTAAAATATCCAATATTCGACCCTAAATAATTGTTCTGATATTGTGTCTCATATAATATTAAAACTTTGGCGTCGAAATTTAATACTAGATAAATTTTTTTAATTAAATATAAATTTTACTGAACTAGAGAGACTTGATGAATTTTAAAATTTGCATTGAATTAAAAAATGGGCAGGCGATGGATGAAAAAAAGTCATAATACCGAATTCACAAGTCGCATAGTTTTAGCAACGCATCCATTCACTTCCATGCAATTTAGTCTCTTTTTGGGCTAAAATTGGCTTGATATTTTGCCAAGACCTCTCCACGTTAGCAGATCCAATATCAAGTGACTCGATAAATTCATTTAAATTGAAGAACGCGGGTCCCAGAATTTAAAGAATTACAGAATTTTTTTTATACATGTATTTACTCCAATTGCGCATAAAATTAATCATTCCTTGCATAGACATGCATAAAAATACAGAGTTACGTCGTAGGTAGAAATAATCTGGTCCGAAATACAACAAAATTTGCTGTTACGTCACTAGTTTCGACGAATCCATCAGTTCACCAACTCGTTTTGTTGAGATTGCAAGGCGTTGCATCGAATATTGCATGAGCTTTTTAATATTTTAATAAATGATTGATTACTGTTATAATGGGGATATATTGACCTCTGTAGTGCCACCAATATATAGTGCTATATTAGTCAGTCGCAGTTAGACTAAACTTCTACATTTGAAGAGTACAAGGGGAAAACCGCTTGATTTCGTAGAAGGGTTTCCTCAATAGGCCTCTTTGGAGATGATAGCGAGATATCTCCTAAACTTGTGTAAGGAACCTGGTCACTCGTTTTTTTCCTTCGCGGCAACCCTGTTCACGCCAGAGATCAGTGGACACGAGTCACACGTTTGAACCGGGAATGAAGAATTTTTAAAAAAATCGAATTCCTGTCGCCAATGTCCGTCAAGCAGACACAATTACGGGAAGACTTCTTTCAAATCAAGCGGCTCTTCCTATGTACTCTTCATTTTTAACTCGTTTGGCTGCATCATTTAAGTGCCAAATGCAATTAAAAGTGAATGTA
This sequence comes from Hylyphantes graminicola, assembly GCA_023701765.1. Classification (NCBI taxonomy): domain Eukaryota; kingdom Metazoa; phylum Arthropoda; class Arachnida; order Araneae; family Linyphiidae; genus Hylyphantes; species Hylyphantes graminicola. The sequence continues at coordinate 42,693,232 of CM043112.1, forward strand.
GATAGAGTTCCGCGGAGACATTCATCTAGTCATTTAAAATTTCTATTCCCACCTGGGCTATGTTTGTTGATGAAGCAATTTCAAGATGGCAAGCACATCTTAGAAGGATTTACCCACTAATGCATAATGTTGCCATATGGCAACAAGTACCATAATCCACTTTATTCTATTAAAGTAGAGCTCCCTCTCTACAAATCTGTGTTTTTTTTTCTTCTATTACTTTTCATTTTGAAGTTTTAGTTACTAATAACCCACACAGATGACAGTTGTAAAAGTGTATTCAAAATCAAAGAGTGAAGTTATTAACTGATGTGAAATTGCGTCTTAGGCAGTGTTCAAAGTATTATAAGATTAGTACTAAATACAAAAAAAATATTTTGAAAAAATAATTATAGTTCAAGAGGGTTATTTTAAAATATATAATTAGTAGATTTCTAGTCATTCATATCAGAATTGGAATTTTGTGGTTGGTTTTTGAAAGGAAAAATTTTAAAAATCGAAATTATTTAAATTCCAATGTAGTAATTTTTTTTCTCAATATTTTTCTTATAATGTATGAGCACTAAAGATACATATTTTTTTCTGGATGAAAAAAAATCATGCATTACAGGGTTAACCCTTCCAATCCCAACATTTTATTCTAATAATCTAAAATTTGTGAAATGTACTCATTATGTATCCGGAATGAAATGGTGAACATCAGGGGGAAAAAAATCTTAATTTTCCAACTAAAATTTAAAGAAAAGGAAAATGTGGAATCATAACTTTTGACTAAATTTTAAATATATATAATTTTTAGAGGCTTTATTTGTTAAAAATAAAGTTAACTTTTAAACGTTGGAAAATGCAACCATAAAGAATATTTAGACACAATTTATTTGATAAAATTATTGCAGAGTGAATTTTATTTTTATTATGTTTTTCATATAATTGTCACATATCAATAAAACAAATGTACACATAATTAAACAAAGTATCCGCCCCCAGTTGATCAGTCACTATTCATTTTTGAATTTTGGTTTTAGTATTTAGTTGATCAAGATTTAGTCGGGGTTAGTTCGGATTGCGGTCTTTTGAGTTTCATCGTTTTAGTTGTATTAACACGTTCAAGCTGGTGTGACCCACCGTCACACTTAACTGTTCCGTGAAGCGGCACGAGCTGGCCCTTACAACGCTTACAGTGTGTCGTTTCTTTTAAACTTTTTTTTGTGGTATAATCTACCTTGTATTTTCACTAGTTGAGATCTCGCATTAAGCGTTTTCGAACTCGCAAAGTGTTTTCCCGCCCGACGAAACGTAAAGATATAAGACAGTCCCGCCTCACGCGGAAAAACATTTACACTTTTTTCCCCGGCGTGAACGTGGTGAAATATAGTTAGGAAGTTTTCAGTAATTTTTTTACCAAGCTAGTTTTTGATAGATGAAAGATTATTTGATACGAAGATGCCGAAAACAAAACTAAAAACGAAGGAAACTGTTTTACTTATTTTCTGAATATAATAGTTCAAATGATAGTAGTAATGAAAATAACGTTAGTTTTGATGTTGATTCGAAAAAAAGTGATATTAAAATATGTAATCCTCTTTTAATTAATGTAACCTTCACTGAAAAAATATGCTTTGTTAACTTATCTTTTAATTTCCCCTTTATTATAATCATATTATAAATAAATAAATATCTTATAAACACTAAGTTTTCTTTGGAATTTTACTCAGAAACCTTTGAACACTTTCAGAAGAGTAAATATTATGCCTTTATTAAAATATTTAGGTCTGGGTGGTATGCCAAAATTTCTCAAAATCAAGTGGTACGCAGGTGCAAAAATGTTGGAAACTCTTGATCTAACGTATGCTATCCCAGTGCTATTGTTTAATGGAAAAGTTACTATAGTTTTAAGAAAATAATTATTTTTACAAAAGGATATAGCTTGTTATTGTGTTTTCATCTTTTTTTGCTTAAAAAAGGTTAATGATTTTGAGATTTTATATTTAAAAAAAGTTAACTCAAATAAAATATATAATATATAACCTTTCAGTAGTTTTATATTCCTCATTCTATTTATTATCATTCACACATTTAAAGGAGTGAACTTAATGATTTTATGTTTATTCTAAGTAAAAGTCGCAATCGGATAAAATAAAATCATATATAATATTTTTTTAAACAAAAATCTGGTATTCTTTGTTATAAACGTCAATAAACTGCGGGATCCGCTTAACACTAGCTCCGGTACAAAAATTATTGAAATAACATATTTAAAAAAAACCCTTCTGAATATAGTCGCTTTCATGAATAACCTATTTGGAGGTTGTAAAATAGTGAAGACGAAGCGATCGCAAGAGAACCCTGATTTTCAACCAGGCATGAATAACTGTTAGTGGTCTTTATATACCCCGCGAATATCCTTAATAACGCCCTAAACAGCTATGATATAGCTGCTGGCTGAAATTTGACTATTAACGCTAGGTAATGAAACCAGACAAATCGGATAATCATTAAACTTCTACAAAACTTGGAACTTAAAGCAGACCTACTTGAATTTTTATTGATCACCAAAAGTCGCTAATTACAAATACAATCTATCCCTATAATATTAGCGATGAAACCAAAACAGTTAAACAAAAACATTTTGATTTTTAAAAATAATTCATTTTGTAGTGCAATAAATAAAATAAAAAATATAAAAAAAATTAAAATAATATAGTATCAAAATAATTATCAAATACACTGATTAATGCACAAGATTATAAAAAAATATATTTTTGCTTTCTAATGCAATGAAAAATATTCTAAGTTTGACTAGGATATTTTTTGTGTTTCGAACTTAAATACCTTAGTCCCTCCTGAATGTGTTTGATGTGATGCAATCCCACTTAAAAATCGAAAAACGTACTCATATGCAAACTTACTATCATGTACTTTGATTTTAAAAATATTTTATCTAAAAAAAAAGGAAGTGTAAATTTTTGAAATAAATCATACTTAGAATAAATGACTTCTTTTAGGGTAATGTAATCGATTCCGGCTGCCTATTTCTAGCATCTTTTCGGAGCATTAACACAGCCAATTACGCTTCATAATTAAATAAAACATTAAATAAAAGGGGAAAATAATCAAGTTTTGCTTCCTATCCTTTCTATACGTTTTTAAATAACTTATTTTATGTATATCGAAGTGACATGCATTTGTTATTTAATTGATCTTTGCTTTCTGTGTAATGCTTTTCATTCTTTAAAATGTATACATTCAATTTCTTTAAAAAAAAAATAATTGTAGCCCTAAAGGCAAGTAGTCTAAGCCGTTTACCATATTTTTAACTTTTTAATTTTATTGACATTTATGCAAGAACTGATATGGAAAAATAATTTAATTATCCTCTTTTTTTTTCATTCATCATTGGAAAATTCATTTTTGATTTACTGACATATAGAAACAAATGACCAGTTGAATTATTAAATGTTTTCCAAAATATTGAGCCAGCATATCTATTTCTGTCAAGTCTTCTCCGAAAGTTTCAGTATCGCAAACCGGGAAATAACGGCCTTTCGTCCTATACAAATTAGAATTGCTAACGTTACAACGGCAGACACAACATATCGTCGCTTAAGGGGTCACAGGAGTCTTAAAAAGGTGCAAAGAAGGTACTACAAAACATAGTTTGATCTTTCATGTAATTTTTGAACTACTCAATGTATAAGTATAATTTTTTTACATGTAATTCTGTAAGATTTATTTATTATAAAACAAGTTTTAAAATTTATGAAACTTTAGCCAAAACTAAAATAAATGATATTAAACATGAAGCTATTTGAACATATTGTGATTAGGCTTGCGCGGCAAATTGTGAGGACAAAATTGAAAAAATGACCAAAAAAATGACTTTATATTGTACAAATATGTACAAACAAAGACTTATACCTAAATTCTCAGCTCAATTTTAATTAGAAATTATTTTTAAAAAAATTTAAGTCAAATTTTTTTAATTTTTATTCATTTTTTTAGAAAAAAGTTCTTAAACTAAATTTCTAATTAAAATTGAGCTGAGAATTTAGGTATAAGTCCTAGTTTGTACATATTTGTACAATATAAAGTCATTTTCTTGGTCATTTTTTCAATTTTGTCCTCACAATTTGCCGCGCAAGCCTAATCACAATGTGTTCAAATAGCTTCATGTTTAATATCATTTATTTTAGTTTTGGCTAAAGTTTCATAAATTTTAAAACTTGTTTTATAATAAATAAATCTTGCAGAATTACGTGTAAAAAAATTATACTTATACATTGAGTAGTTCAAAAATTACATGAAAGATCAAACTATGTTTTGTAGTATCTTCTTTGCACATTTTTAAGACTCCTGTGACCCCTAAAGTTCCCACATGTGCTATCTAACTTCCAAAAACAGTAGAAATTTATTGAAAGGTACCCTTGGCGAACTTTCCAAAATCGCGCCAAAAGTCGGCCGAAAACGAAATTATAGGATATGTTGGTTAGGATAGGTTTGAATTATCGTTGCATTAGAGCTACACGAGGGAGAGCCGAAAAACGTGTTTATTTAACACCGGCTGTTCGGACTTTCTTGTTGCATATCTCAGCATTACATTATGTACAGGGTGGTTATAAAATAACGCTCGCTATTCGGAGTGGTCTGTAGCTTGAATGAATAATCCAAGTGCATCAAAAATTGAGACACTTACTAATCAAGAAGGGGGAAAGAGAATGGAATCATAAAAAACAAACTCGTCTCTTGACCAGGTTTCTAAATTACGAGGCGTAATTGGATATGTTTGCCGTAATTTGCCATAATCGGATACGCCTCGTAATTAGAACCTTGGTCAAGAGACGAGTTTCTTTTTTATGATTCCATTCTTTTTCGTAAAAATGAAACTCGTCTCTTGACCAGGGTTCTAAATTACGAGGCGTAATTAGCTGGGTTGACTGTAATTGGCCATAATTGAAGACGCCTCGTAATTTAGATTCTGGTCAAGAGACGAGTTTGTTTTTTATGATTATTCTTTTTTTTAAGATTATTTTTAGGATTCTGTCTTTTTTATGATTCCATTCTTTCCCCCCCTTCTTGATTAGTAAGTTTCTCAATTTTTGATGCATTTGGCTTATTCATTAAAGCTACAGACCACTCCGAATAGCGAGAGTTATTTTATAACCACCCTGTAGACCGATATTATGTAACAAGAAAGTCCGAACAGCCGGTGTTAAATGAACAAACATGTTTTTCGGTTTCCCCTCGTGTAGCTCTAATGCGACGATAACGCAAACCTATCCTTTCATTTCGGGTTATCGGCCGACTTTTGGCACGATTTTTTAAAGTTCGCCAAGGGTACCTTTCATTAAATTTCTACCGTTTCGCAAAGTTAGATAGCACATGTGGGAACTTAGCGACGATATGCTATAAACAACAGACTTAACTTTCGAATAATTTGTAACACTTAATCTTTATTTAAAATACCATTATTCACATTTACAGTAAAATGTAAATAACTATAAATCAGTTATTAAATAAAATTATATATAATAGTATTTTTTTTTAAACTGGTATTTATTGAAATAAAAGTTCATATTTGCATGTAAGCGACTTCGGATTTGCTATAAGACTGGTCTGTGTCGCTGGTTGAGTCGAGCAATACCAGAGCACTTTTTCTCCTCACTAACACTTATTTTTTCCATGTTTTAGTCCAGTGTGCCATGACCGGCAGTAGCCTCGTCGCTCACGTGAAGCGTCCCCTGGCGGTGGCAGCACTTACCCTCCTGTGCTGCTCTCTTCTGTGCGAGACTCGAGCGCAGCAGTTTTACCCCAACGGCAGATACGGCCGCAGGAGCGTCATATCCCCTCTCGCAGGTACTGCAAGCAGTAACTACAAACAATGACTATAATATATTTGAGTCTCATGCTCCAATAGCTTGCCACACATTTTGATTGAATATTTCCTGCAAAAAAATAGACCACGACAATTGTGTAGAAAACCGTTGGTCTGGCCTATCTAACGAAGGAGTAGTTTATTTTTCTTTGAAAATCGTGTAGTTTTGCGTTGGCTTTTGATGGTTTTCACAGCGAAAGTTTAAACTGTCAACAACAAAAAATCTAACTTAATTGGAATTGTTTTAAAAGTAGTTATAAGTGAGTTGGAAATATAGCATGGGAAATACTTAACAATCTCTAGTTAAGTATTCAAACAAATAAATTTTTTAACAATACTGCTTTTAACGATTAAATGAATGCTAAGTTCGATACATAAATAGCTGTTGACTATTTTCGCATTATCAAATGAATGCAGGTTGAAATGCATGTTTTATTTGTCAAATGAATTTAGAAGATTAAAAAATCATCATATATGACTTCTGTTCCTATTTTATTATAATAATATTTTGTTTACTCTTCTTTCAGAATCGACACAGGATTTCAGAGTTGAGATATCAGCAGATGATACAATGATTTGCAAGTTCACCGGCTTCGCTGATTATTACAGGTGCACGAGGTAAGAGCAATTAACTATGACGACAGGACATCTACACTGCCCAATCCAATTAGGGGAGCACTTTGCGTACTTGTGTTAAACCTTTTCATTCTTTTTTATACACTGGTGGCCAATTGCTAAGGACGATACGGTTTTTTTAATATAACTTTGTACAAAAGCTTTTCAAATCAACACATTTAATACCTTAAGATTCCCAATACGTAAGGAAATGAGTAACAAAAGCAACACTTACTAAGAGAGAAATCAGAGGGGTAAAAAGAAGCTTTATTGAAAGAGAAATGGAATTCCATTCCATGCATCTCCGAGGAATAGATGAATTTTGGATTTGCAATTACGACAATTTTACGAGTGCGCCATGAATATCGATAATCCAGTAAAACATCAAATCTACGACATAATTTTAACCTTAAAAGCCGGGTCCATTGATAACTGATAGTTAAATGTGAGTAACGTCTATGTCCTACAAGTGTCGTCTTGTTAATAATTTTAATGAATATTCACCGATATTAGCTTCTGGAGCCGTATGTAAAACGTATCCGCAATATATCATGTTTAATGAATTTCCTGCGTCATCGATGGTCAATTTTTGCATGGTTCTTTTTTAGGCCGCAGCTGTGACGTAGTTTTAATGTTTTACTGGATTATCGATATTCATGGCACACTCATGAAATTATCGTAATTGCAAATCCAAAATTCATCTCCACCACGGAGATGCATTGGATGGAATTCCATTCCTCTTTCAATGAAGTTTTTTTTCCCTCTGATTTCTCTTGTGGGCCATGACAAAAACGAAAAGAGCACAACTTAATTCTCAGTTTTTAAAACACAACGGTTGTTCCAAAAATCAAGCCTCACACACAACGTAAATGTTGCCATAAGCATAATATAAAGGTCACGCGACTAAATAACGACTACACTCTTTTAGTAAGTGTTCCTTACATTGTTCATGTCCTTACGTTATTAAATGTGTTGATATGGAATCTCAAGTCAAAATTTATGCTAGTACTAGCATAAAAATTATGCTTTTTTTTGCTATGTTTGCTATGTTTATGCTATGTTTTTGCTACAGTATGCTTCCTTATGCTACTTAGCATATCATGCTTATAAAAGTAGCATACAGAAAATAGCATTTCATGCTATAAAACTAGCATATGATTCTAAATGGCATTGTATGCTTCTCAATAGCATTCTGTGGTAGTTACCATGGCAAGCTATTTTTTGCTTTTTTATGCTAACTAGCATAAAGTGCTATACAACTACCATACAGAAAAAAGCATCTTATGCTATGAAACTAGCATATGATACTAAATAGCATTGCATGCTTCGCAAAAGCATTCTGTGGTAGTTACCATGAAAAGCTCTTTTTTGCTTTTTTATGCTAACTAGCATAAAGTGCTATACAACTACCATACAGAAAAAAGCATCTTATGCTATGAAACTGGCATATGATACTAAATAGCATTGCATGCTTCGCAAAAGCATGCTGTGGTAGTTAACATGACAAGCTATTTTTTGCTTTGTTTATGCTAACTAGGATAAAATGCTATACAACAACCATACAGATAAAAAGCATCTTATGCTATAAAACTAGCATATAATGCTAAATAGCACTGCAAGCTACTCAAAAGCATACTGAGGTGGTTACCTTGACAAGCTATTTTTTGCTTTCTTATGCTAACTAGCATAAAATGCTATACAACTACCATACAGAAAAAGCATCTTATGCTATAAACTAGCATATGATGCGAAATAGCAATGCATGCTTCTCAAAAGCATGCTGTGGTAGTTAACATGACAAGCTATTTTTTGCTTTGTTTATGCTAACTAGGATAAAATGCTATACAACAACCATACAGATAAAAAGCATCTTATGCTATAAAACTAGCATATAATGCTAAATAGCACTGCAAGCTACTCAAAAGCATAATGAGGTGGTTACCTTGACAAGCTATTTTTGCTTTTTTATGCTATTTAGCATAAAATGCTATACAACTACCATACAGAAAAAGCATCTTATGCTATGAAACTAGCATATGATGCTAAATAACATTGCATGCTTCTCAAAAGCGTGCTGTGGTAGTTACCAGGACAAGCTATTTTTTGCTTTTTTTTATATACAGTAACGGGGATTCGAGCTTATACCAAAACCGACCTTAAGTTTGCAGCAGAGAAATGTACTAGGCGGAGGAATTTGCGTAAACAAAGCGGCTCTCGCCGAAGCTTCGCCAGCTCCGATTGGTTGATAATTTGACCCTGATATTCGTGCGCCCTGCTACGTCAAAATCGAAGCGGAAAAAATAATTAAAATAACACTCTAACTGAAGCTAAACTAATAAAAATAATAAATTTATGTCTTGAAATAACAAATAAATTTGTTTATTGAATGTGAAATACCTTTTGGTATTCGATTCTCGCACTCAAAAATGAGAACTATTTACCCTTTTTCTCGTAGAACATTTGTATATTGCAAACTTAAGGTCGGTTTTGGTATAGTAGCAATGTTTTTCGAAATTTGCTCGACCGATCGTTGATCGGAATTAATGAAAACTCACCGCTGATTTCGCATCCGTAATTCGAACGTTCAACAGACATCGGCAATTGGTGAACGAAATTCTATTGCTAAAAGTCATCGATTCGATAACGGTCAAAGGTGAGAATTGGATCTGCGTAACTTTCATCGGAAAATTATGGCGAATCGATATCGCAATCTTCAAGAAACTGAAAAAATTGAAATTACAAATCGCGTCAAATAATCTTGAAAACTATATTTCCGAAAAAAATCCAGTTCAAACTGGTAATCCACATTCTTAATTGCGGGCAAAGCTAAATATTTTAACTGCGTGATAAATGATTTCTTTTAGTTACTTCGAAAATAATTTTTAAATTTTTCAGGCATGGTTAATTTTTGAAAAATAGATTAAATAAAATAGATTTTTGAATAACTATTATAAATCATAAAGAATTTTTTAAATAAAATAGATTTTTGAATAAATATTATAAATCAAAACAATTTTAAAACGTAAGTTACTAAATGTTACTTTGAAATATGACGCATTTCTATTTGAGTTAATAAATAAAGTAATATCTAAAAAATATCTATCTTAAATAAAGCAATATCTAAAAAGAATTTGAAACCTGCAAAAAAACCCCGCAAAATTAAAATTTCTTTATCAAAAACAAAAAAAAAACCCTCCTCTAACATCCTTTTGACCACTTAAATTATACGCTTCCACTGCATGAGCTGCCGTGGCTGAGTTGTCTAACGCCCTTCTCCGTGGACCGAGAGATCGTGAGATCTGTCCTGCGCCTGCCGTTCAAGCATCAGCAACATATACCTATAATACCATTCTGATTAATGGTGGCGCCATCCCACTTCAAAGTTGTGTACCAACCATCACATGTTAACAAAATAGCAGCGCATGCCATTTCTGTTGCTTATTTAGCATAATTTTTTAGCATGTGATGCTATAAAGTTATGCTAAATAAGCAACAGAAAATATCATGTGATGCTATTTTGTTTATGCTAATAAGCATAAATTGTGTTCGAATTTTAATCATTTCATGCTAGTTTTTCATGCTAAACTAGCAAACATTTTAAGCATCTCAGGCTAGTTTCCTATGATAACAGTAGCATTTCTTGCTTATTTAGCATAATTTTTTAGCATGTGATGATATAAAGTTATGCTAAATAAGCAACAGTTAATAGCATGTGTTGCTTTTTTGTTTATGCTAACAAGCATAAAATGTGTTCGAATTTTGGCCATCTCATGCTAGTGCTTCATGCTAAACTAGCAAGTATTTTGAAGCATATCATGCTAGTTTCCTATGCTAGCAGTAGCATCTTTTATGCTAGTTAGCAAGGCAAAAATAGCATAAATTTTAACCTGGGATGCTTTTGTACAAAGTTATATTGAAAAAATCGTCTTGTCCTTAGCAATTGGCCACCAGTCAGTGTATTTTTTTCTAAAATTTGTGAAATAGATTCATTATGCATCCAGAATGAATAATCAAAAAACGGTAGAGAAAAATCTTATTAATTTTTTTAATAACAATTTAGTGGTAAAAAGTTTGGAATCAGAACATTTGAATAAATTATAACAATAATTTTTTTTAAACTTTATTTGTAAAAAAAAGGTAAACTCAATTTTGAAATATCGAAGTATGCAAGCGTGAAGAATTTAGGGTCAATTTACTTTATAAAAAATTTTGGAAGTGAATTTTATTTTACCATGTTTTTCATAGTTTCATTTAGTTCAAACAAACATTACTTCATTCTTAAAAATACATGATTCGTCAATCTAATGATAAATAAGTGGGATCTCAATTTAGTGAGAGAATATCTCAAGCTGATTATTTAATATGTGAATCATTGGAGATGAAAGAGTTTAGACCATGTGCTCCCCTAATTGTTTTGAAGAGTGTATTTAATAGATTCATTTTTGTAGTTTTTTAGACATTTGGATCAAGCTTTAATCTATAACTTAACTGGGTAGACATTTAAATGTGGGCATTACAGATACTAGAATTGAAATCATGCTGCGTGTTTTTTACTAACTTTTAATGGTAAACGAAAGCCGAATATGTTACTTTTTCAATAAAGGAAACTTAGGATTAAGTTCCTTCTTTTACATTTGTAAAACTTTCATCTTTGCGTTTAAGCATGATTTTGTGAAAGTTTGTTGCCATTTTCATCCAAATTTCTATAGTTTTTATGGAATATTCAGGAAGATAGGATAGGATAAGGTGCTATAGATTTACATTAAGACAAGGATGAAATCATAATAAAGCGACTAATTTTCTACATTCGATGAAATTTTAATTATTAAACTACTATTTGAAGACAGTGGATTTTAATGCAATTTAAATTTTTGTTCTGCAGGAAAGAAATTTCGCATGCCGATCAAGTTCTGAATTGACCCTCAGAAAAAATCCATCCATGTAGACGGAAGAAGGAGAATTGAAATACTTTTTGACTCGAGCGGTATTTATGTATCTGTGAACGGGACTGAATAATAAAATTGTAATTTAAAAGCCTTTCTCTAATTTTCTTGTTGTTTCCGATTATTATAAATTTTTTCTTTCTCTAGGATAGTTTTGGAAAAAATACATAATAAAAAACACATAAGACACCAGCCTGCTGAAATGCCACTAATTTAACAGCCAGTTAATGTGGGATCCGTGTGAGAATATTTTTGTAATCTAGACATTACCCTTTAAGACCGGGTAATCACGATCGAGCCCTTTTCGACCGGCAGTCAGATGGCGCTAATTTAAAATTATGAGATTAAATTTTGAGTTTTATTGTAAAAAAAATGTGTTAAACGGCATCAATGCCAGCAACTCCTTAAAAAGAAAGTCATTTTTTATACAAATGACGCTATTTTATACAAGAACTTAGGTCTGACTTTTCGAGGGTTTCGTCAACTCGTTTCGTTACGATAGGTGTAGTGAATATCTGCATCTCATGCCTTAAAGGTTTTTATGTCTTTTTGTATTTAAGTCTTTGAATTGTGTTGTTTTGATAACAGCAATCTGTGTGATTGTCGGTGTTTGTTTGCGGTACCTGCGTGCGTGCACGTGTGGTCGCCATATTTGATTTATTTCTTATTGTTGATATTTTTGACTTACTTTTTAGAAGATTTTATTTCGTGTTTGAATTGATTCGTGGCTCTTATTTACTAGGCTTTCCTTTTAACTTTGTGTAATTATTTTAAATTGAAGCCCTGCTTGCATGAGCGAATATTGCTTTTATTAACTCGAACTTTTTATCCTGCATGTTTTAACTGTTACTGATCAAGCCGTGTTCACACGTGCTTTTATTGACATAGCGATAAATCATATTTGATTCTCCTGCGAGTGATTTTAGATTAGTGAAGAGTTTAGTGATTTGTTAATTCACTAAACCAATTCTACCATGGCCAATTCGCAAATTGCGCTGGACCTTTGTAATCAAATCCCTAGAGCTGAAGAAAGCTACAAGATCATTCAAAAGTCACTCGAAGACACGAGGCTTTCTCTTCATAGCAGTCATGATCACTTACCCGACCAGTATCAGGTTTCAGCCTCAATAATTTCAATGTACCATAAAAATATGGTGAAAGAGGTTATGATTTATATTCAAAAATTAGGAAAATGTTCAATTCCCAACTGTGAAAAGCATACTGTAATAGTTGATTATGAAAATCTGGTTCAACTTGAACATGACCTGGTAAAAAAGGTGTCCAAACGCGTTTTTATCCAAACGCGCCAATCATTTCATTTATCAGACGATTTCCGGTCGGATTTAAACGGATTTCGGACAAACGAGGAGAATGTGCAAGAAAATGCACAGTCGCATAATAACGACGAGGTTTTTACTACCAAAAGGCATTTTGCCAAAAAAATCACAAGATCAGGTTGAACCCACATAAATTAATCTCCAAAATAAGTATGCACCCCTACAAAACGACCCACCAGAGGCAATAGAAACAGACAAAATTTCTAACAATGAGAACGATTAAAGATTTTTACCTGTTCCTAGAGCTAGTTCAAAACCTCCTCCAATAGTGATTTCGAATCCTAAAATTAACTGGTCAGAATTGGCAAAAGACCTGAAAAAGGTAGTTATCAGTAATTTTACGGGGAAGGCCCCAAACCCGGAATCTCTGAATATAAGAGTCCAGTCGGAAATGGACTACAAAAGTGTTACCACCGTCCCAGATGAAAAAAATCCCTTTCAACTCGCTTAAGATTAAGAATGAAAGAACTCTTAAAGTAGTTATCAGAAATGCCCCTTCTAACATTAATATAGAGACTATTTAAGACGAACTAAATTATTTAGGCTATCCCGTTATTTCTGTATTCCAGTTTTCCAATGTACTCACACAGGATGGAAAGCTACTTCCTCCAAATCAAGGCGACCAAGAAGGCTCGATTGAATATTTTTACAAACTATTTTTTTAATGATTAATGTTGATAACTTTCAGGTCTCTACAATCTCACCTTTTGAAATTGCTTCGAATATTTTGTTTAAAATTATTTATTGTGTGAAACTATTATGAAAGAGTCCAAGTGTATACTTTTTGTGGACTTGGTGGCATAATATATTGTATATATAATACAATAGAAGATACCCTGTAAAGTTCTGTTTTTAATATTTTTTGTAGATTTTTGACAATTGATAAAATTTGCAAAAAAAGCAAATGAAAAATGTCTATCAATGGTCATTGTACTGAACACAGCAACACTGCAAAATTTCCAGATTTGCCATTCCCTCTGGTTATTCCAATTCAGTTAAGGTGAGTGATTATTTTTTTTTAAAATTCAACAACTACCACTATTTTTTGATAATTAACTTCATAATAAAAATAAATTTAAGATTATTAACCGAAGTACGGGCGGTCGAGGAGAAATATTAAAATACTATGTACATTTTGTAAATGTGTATAGTGGTAATTTAAAATTAAGACTTCTCTTTAACCCTCTAGCAGTGCATACTGATGCCAAATGGCGACAAGTAACATAATCCAGGTTATCTCTTCAAAAATATCGATAACAAAGCAGCTAACTTTTATCATTTCGTTATTTGTTTTAAAAAGAACTTTGTTTTTAAAAAGTTGCTGGCATTGTGGTTGTTTAACGCAATTTCTTCGAAAAAACTCCAAATTTAGTCTCATAATAATAAATCAGCGCAATTTGACCACCGGTCCAAAGGGTTAATATAACTAAATATTAAAGTAGTGCTAAAGAATTTCGAGTCTTTAGAATTTTAATAATTGTGCTTATTCTCTCTCAGCTCGGACTGTTTAGTTATACTATACTTATTAAATTAAGGGCCATGGTGACAGGGGTGATAGCATGATCTGCTACCCGCGACTAAATATTTAAATAGTGGTATTTTAAATGTTTTAAACTAACCCTCTAGTGCTTGAGTTCCCAATCTTTTTGCACCAGCGTACCACTTGACTTTTTGGGAAATTTTGGCGTACCGCTCGACCTAAATATTTTAACAAACAACCATTGATATTTACTCTTCCAAAATTGTTCAAAGGGTGTTTTTTTAGTAAAATTCCTGTGAAAACTTCGTATTTAATGGTTAGATATTTGCTTATTTTTAACATACTTATAATAAATTAGAAATAAAAATATTAAAATGGTATTAATTTACAGTTTTTTTTGTTACCTATAAGTCTAAAAACACACAAACAAAAAAAAAGTACAAGCTCAGAAAAAAAAAATTAATCACTATACAGAATATACTTTTATAGTCTTTAGTGTGAAACTTGTTGCTTCTTCCCTTTGATTAAAATGTCAACATTAGGAGCAATGGATCTTATCTTCACCAAGTCCTCTTCAACACCTATTTTGCTTCCATACTTTTTTTCTATTAATGTTTTCTATTAATCCACTCTCACACAAGTAACTCGTAACAAATGTCATAAAATATAGCATAGCTTGCCAGAATATCAAAGGGTACTAGGTTTTACATCCAATCCAGAAGTTAATTAAAGATTTCTCTTTAAAATAATGTTTATGATTAAAATAATGAGTAATATGTTTGCGTGTTCACTGTACTTGGGGAGAGAAGCTATTGATAGCATCATGTTTCTGACATCACTCACGCGTACCACCATTTGGGAACCCCTACTCTAGTGCAAACTGTTGCCATACGGCACCAAATAACATAATCCACTTTATTCTAGTAACCCTTTCCGACCGAACTATCACGATTATGCCGATCGCTTATTTGTATAAAAAATAACTTTTTTTTAAAGAAGTTACTGGCATTGATGCTGTTGAACGCAATTTCTCGATAAAACTCCAAATTTAGTTTCATAATTTCAAATCAGAGCCATCTGACCGCCGGTCTTAAGGGGGGGGGGGTAAACTGAACCAATATTTCTTTGTAATTTTCAACCACTAAGGCGTGTTTTCCTTGTTAAACTTAGTAAAGAAATACAATAGCTATATACAATGTACACTATAAAACAAATATAGGAAAAATTGATTTTATTGCTTTCTTTCAGTCAGTAACTTTTCTACAATTAATGAAATCATTATTAAAGTTTTATTAATCATGTTTAATTTCCGATGCTTTTGTTTGATAAATTATGATGTTTATAGCTAAATAGTTGAAAACTTTATAAACTGTACTGCTGAATAAAGTAAGTTTAATCGCCCTTAGTAGAAATAGTTTAATTAGAATTGTAGAATAAATAACTTCACCTTAAATTTGTAATGACTTTTCTAATTCATTTCTGTTTTCTTTAGCTACACAATGTGAAGTTATGTATAAAAGGAGGCGCTAATTTATCTTAGTTACGGAATATAATTTGATGATTTAAACATAGTTGTTTAATGAAGCACATTTATTTTACTGAAATCTAAATCCTAGTGTTTTATGTCTTGTATGTTTGGGTATATTTTCGACAATTTGCTACTAAGCACATTTGACTTTATGTTTTAAGATATACTTATTATTAATTAGGAATTGAATTTTATCTGTATTTATATGGGCATTTAAAAAATTTGAAAAAAAATGACATAACACGTTCATCCACTGAACTTTTATATTAAAAATTATAATAAATGAAAATAGATCTTATTATGTAGCTGTGTTTCTGTATTACAACAAAAGATAATTAAAACAGAATAAAAGACATTATCAGTTTTAATAATTTTTTGTATTTAAATCCTTTTCTTCAGTTGCATGGTGACATGAAAAAAAAAGAAAATTATTGGATTTGAGCGAAAATGGTGCATTTATTTCGGAAAATTCAAATTTTCTATAAAAATATAACAATTTGAGCTCTGAGAGTACAAACATTATAACTTAAGTATGAACTACAAATTTTTGCCAAATTACGAGTCAAACAGATTGTCGTGATGCATTAATTGATCGTAACAACAATGCATCGCTCCTTTTTTTATCAGACCATTCCCACAGTATCGAAGGAATTTACAATGGGATTTGAGACTCGCGGATAAGAAGTTTCAGTTTGTAGGGCCATAAAAAGACCAATAAATCCATTTACTTGACAGAGTGAGAGCGAGAGAACACTTGGCGACAAACTCACTAGGTGGTCTCATTAAAAGTTCTGCGAAAAATGTCTGGAGAAAGCTGGCTTTCCCACTGATTCCATTGGACATGTGTAATAAAACAGAAGGAGTTCTAAACCAATAGTACTAATGGACGACACCCACAACGAAAAGGCGGGACATGACTTGGAAGAGAACCGGACCTTTATTATATCTCTTGCCAAGAAAAAAGAGCTCAGAAGAATAAAAAAAATGAATTTTTTGAATCCAAAAACCTCTTACAAGCATCGCCCATCAGCACCAGACATGTTTATGCTTTCTTCATTCACTCCGGTTATCCCAGCGAACCGCCTGCACCCTGATTGCGGTTGCTCCAGCATCTAATGACTAACCTCCATACCTGGCCGCTGAGCTACCAGCAAACCGCCTCCACCCTGATCCCTGTTGGTCCAGCATCGAGTGAGTAAGCCTGCACCTGGCCGCTGAGTTCCCAGCCACCCCGCAGTCTCCGACGCCAATTCCCATTTCTCCGATGCCAGTTCCAAGCTCTCCGATGCCAGTTCCCAGCACTACTATGCCAGCTCCCAGCACTACGATGCCAGTACCCAGCACTCCGATGCCAGTTCCCAGCACTCCGATGCCAGTTCCAAGCTCTCCGATGCCAGTTCCCAGCACTCCGATGCCAGTACCCAGCAATCCGATGCCAATTTCCAGTCTCTATGCATCGACTAGCAATGCAGTCTGATCTTCAATCCGTGAGTCTCATTTTACATAGTTATTCAATCCCAATTGAAGACTAAATCTAACACACTACAAGTATTATTTAGGGCTTTTTTTTAGTATTCTTACATCATTTAACCTCAGTCCATTCCTTAACATCCAGATAGAGTTATCTTTGTTTGTTTAATTTTAAATTGTTTCATTTTTAATTGGGTTAATAAATTTTCTTTCTTAGACAAAATTTGGGATTCTTTATTTAGAGCATTTTATTGTTTTGATATTAAATTATTGATTATATTGCAATATAATTGTGGGAATTTAATGGAACCTGAAAGGGTTTGTCGCAGCCCCAGTTATTCTAATTACACAACGCAAAATTATAATTATGTACTAACCACTATGCAATGCTAATGGTTGATATATTACCTATATGTTATTTTGGTAAATTAATGCTTATATATTTTATAACTCATACATACAACACTTAACTTCCCACCGCGACACAGATGCCTAGTTTAGAAGTCTGTAAGGAACAAACAAACACACAAAAATTTGTTTATATTTTTTTTTTCGATCGAAAATCGGTAAAATGGACAAATTAAAGGTGTAACGGAAGACGGACCTTATAACCCTTTTCGACCGGCTGTCAGGTGGCACTGATTTAGAATTTTGAGACTAAATTTGGAGTTTTATCGAAAAAAGCGTTCAACAGCATCAATGCCAGCAACTCTTCAAAAACAAAGTCTTTTTTTATATAAATAACGAATGGTACAAGTCAGCTGCTTCGGTATCGATATTTTTGAAGAGCTTGAACATTCTCTTTTTTACCAGCACGATCATACGAACCTGGTCGGAAAGGGATAAATTACACACATAAAAACTTGCTAAACATAAAAAATATTGTTTAGTTCAAAATTCATTGCAATCTCAGAGTTATAATTGGTGGAGAAAACCGTCTGATTGCCCCCACAAAAAAATGTCTCAATTCTCAGAAATTTGCTGAGTCTGCAAAAGTCTTAAGGTGGAATGAGCCCGCTGGATCAGTGGTCTCCAAACCCAAGTGATTCAGTGTTATTCCAATGCGGAAAAATTCTAAACTACATTTATTTGTCTGACTTGTATATTTTAAAAAGCTTTTATTTTAATTAAAAGTCTCTCCACTACAGTCTCTACTATCTTATTTTTCAGCTATTCCTTTAAAACCAAAAAGTTATGTTGCAGCTACACTTTTCAAAAATGTTCAATAAATATTTTATCGCTAAGAAATAATAGTCCAGTTCATGTTAGGTTGCTACAATTCTGTGTCTTAAAGACTTAATTGTAATAACTATTCTGTGACTTAGAAAATACAACAGAATCAAAAATAAAATAAAACTTCTCAAATATGAAATCAAAAGTTTGACTTTACAATTGCTTAAAAATTAAAGTTAACTTCGATAAATTATCATAGAATAGATAAAATAGCTAAGTTAGATAGATAGTAAATTCTTTAGATAAAAAAATTGTATTGAGAAAAGTTTATGAAAATATCATTCATCAAAATCTACTACATTCATTTTACATTGCATTTGTCATGCTTTATAATGCCTATTTTCCTACTTCTATGCTCTTTCGAGAATCACAATGGCGGCCAACCTTTGTGCTCCGTTGTTTGAGGATAAACTTATTCATCCATAAAAGTATCCTTCTACGTATATGCCAACGGAAAAGTTTTCATTTTATACAAACCAATATTTTAGTTCTTCATATTACATATTTTATTTTATTGAAATAATAATTTTGTTGTTGGTTGAAGTTTTAAAAATATTTTTGCGTGTATTAACAAAGGGTAACGAAGTACCGGGGTAATTTTCTTAGCACTTATTTTCCGTGTTATTTTCTTCTATATTTTTTAGAGTGATAAATAGCTTGGTGTAATTGATTAATACTTGATTTAACAAATAGACACTCCTTTTATAATTCAAATTTTTTTTTATTAAATCTAGCCACTCCCATACCTTATTTAGGACACGAATACAACAAACTAAAACGACTGTATATAAATAATGGGGGAGGTCAATTCCAAAAAAAAAAGGCCAACTTCGATAAAATTAAAAAATGTATTTTTTTGTGTTTTCATCAAATTAAGTTTAAGAATATATTCCAGGTTTTCAAATTATGATTTAAGACAACAGAGCGATAAAGGACATATATTCGCATTTCCCTAAAAAGAAGAACGATGCCTAGCGGACAAAAAAGATTTGTTGGCTCTTCAAATTCAGCCAGTATTTCAACTAGTTGGAAATCGTCCTCGATACGTGTTTGAAAAACCTTTCACATGTGAATAAATGTGAAAGGTTTTTCCAACACGGATCGAGAACAATTTCCACATATGAATAAACCTAAACAATTTAATATTTAATATCATATGAGTATTCTAGATAATAAAATAACTATTAATTTATTACTTTACACACATTTAATCAAATAGATTTTATGAAACTTTTCATAATCATTCGGTCACGGTCATTCCGTCTTGTGAAATGTCAGTTAATAACTTAAACCATGTTACAGATAGGTTACTCTAATATAATTTTACATAGCTTATATATCACATTTAAGATATATGCATTAGTTTAACATTTCTATGTATTGTTGATTCACAGAAGTTTCCATTTTTACGTATCAGGATGCAGTCGTGGTTGCACTAATGTCATTTCGTCACACAGAAAAAAGTTAGTCAAATATGAAATAATAAAATACTTTTTTAAAAGATTCATTTTTTATCATCTTTTAATGCTTAAAGTAATAGATAAACTGAAAAACCAATTTTTATGAAACTTTTCATAATCATTCGGTCACGATCATTCCGTCTTGTGAAATTTCAGTTAATAACTTAAACCATGTTACAGATAGGTTACTCTAATATAATTTTACATAGCTTATATATCACATTTAAGATATATGCATTAGTTTAAAATTTCTATGTATTGTCGATTCACAGAAGTTTCCATTTTTAAGTATCAGGATGCAGTCGTGGTTGCACTAATGTCATTTCGTCACACAGAAAAAAGTTAGTCAAATATGAAATAATAAAATACTTTTTTAAAAGATTCATTTTTTATCATCTTTTAATGCTTAAAGTAATAGATAAACTGAAAAACCAATTTTTCTTCAACTGAAGTGCTCAAAGTTAGGTTTGAAACATTTTGCGAAATTTAATAAAGACCCTGTCATCATGTAACACAATTTGTTTTTCAATATTTTACAAAACGTAAATATCCTAGTACGAAGGACCAAGTTGGTACAGATGACTTTACACAGATTCGAGAAAAAAAATTAACGACTGATATTGGAAGGGGTAAACCGTCGGACGCACATCGTTAGCATGGAAAATGTCAATTTTCCTTTTAAATAAAACCGAATTAAAAAAAGAAAAGTAAGCCAAAACTAAGACAGTCTTTACTTGTATTTTGCTTATGATTTTTATTTGTTAATTCAATGACCAGAATTCTTTAAAGAAAGAAAATTATATAAAACTTTACTTTGTAAGTGTAATTGAAGCGTTCATAATCGGCGTCTAATAAAAACTTATTTACATTATTTTAAAATGTGAATAATGGTAATAAAAAAAAAAGAGGAATTTGTACAATTTGACTGCTTTAAAGTGTTGAACATGCAAGCAGGGCTTTTTACAAATCTTTCTACGCCAACTTTATTTTGGAAGCTCCTCTTTTGTTCGTCTGTCTGGGCGGTTTTCCCTTAGACCCTTACTCGCTGGAAATCAATCTATCAAGGGCGTATTGATAAGCACTTTAAGTCGGCTGCATACTAAAGCGGCGGACAAAAAGTCATCGTACAGCATTGTAAATCGGCAGTTTTCGAACAGTTTTCTACATTCATGCAAATAGCTGTTTTCGTACAGTTTTCTACATTCGAAGAGCTTCACTTATTTTAGGTGAAGCATTTTCCCTTGTTCTAATCCTCCCTGACAAATGACAGTAATTGCGCCCTCTAGAAGGAATAGTGTAGGTTTTATAGCCCATTACCCAGCTCGCCAGAAGAGACAGTCACAAGAGATACACAAAGAAGGACAACATTAATTGTTAAGCCCAAACATCCATGCCTTTACCGGGATTCGAACCCGAGCCCAGCAGCTCCAAAAGCTAGAACACTGACCATTGCGCCGATAGGCCGGCCTAACCCTCCCTAGTCCCCACCAAATCACAGACTCTTCCCAAAACTTTGATTAAATATGTTCCAAAATAGACTTTCATCTTCGAATAGGTAAAATGGGAGTTTTGAACAGAGGCCGCAGTCTACGCCGTTCCTTTGTACGATGCACCTTTCATGCCCATATGTTTTGCATTCTGAGTATTATACCTCAATATCAGGCCTTCATACAGAATAAACTGCTACTTGGTTGCATGAAATTTGCATGTGGGATTGGAAGATAGGGATCTCTGATTAGTTTAAGGCATGAATGGAGTAAGTCTCTGCTGCTTCAAAGCAAGTGCTATGTCAAACATGGGGATAAGAGATTGAAAGATATTAAGTATAAAAATATTTTTCAAGATTAATTATTTTTTTCTTTTAGATTTACGAACTGAGAAATAAGCAAATATGCTTGTGAAATATTGTACACTCTTAAAACAAGAGAGTGGATTTGAACTCAGTCTGAGTTAATTTCACTCCTCCAGATTGGAAAATGCACTTACCCGGAAGGAGTGGATTCTTTGTGTGTTAAACCAACGACAGGATCACTCCAAACGAGTGATTTCAACTCAGCCTGAGCTAATATTCAATCCTTTCCAGTGTCGAAAATGCACTTCTCCAACTGGAGTGGATTTCACTCTTTTGTTTTAAGAGTGTAAACATTTCTTTTATTGAGATTTGAATTCGAATTTCATAAAATAACGTCCACATAAAAATCTAAGGTAATTTTCTCGAAAAGTTTGGTATCAATCTATGCCTTGTATTTTATCAGCATATTTTTTAAGATGAAAGATGAAGCTTCGTCTATACACCCTACTGAAACCTGCTTTGAAATAAAATACAAAGAGAGAGAGAGAGAGAGAGAGAGAGAGAGAGAGAGAGAGAGAGAGAGAGAGAGAGAAAGAGAGCTCTATAATATATACATAGCGGTTTCATGTATAAAATAAACTTTTTGACTGATTTTGAAAATAAATTGCTGTTTAAACGTAAATAATTAATTAATAATTAATGCTAATTAAATGTAAATAATGTATTATTTAATATCATATAAATATTTTAGATAAAAAAAATAAATTTATTACTTAACACACTTTTAACTAAATATATGTTTATGAAATTTTTGCCATTCCGTCACGTCAAATGACAGTTAATAACTTAAACCATGCTACAGGTAGGTTGCTCTAATATAATTTTACATAGCTTGTGTATCATATTTAAGATATGCTTTAGTTTAAAAACTCAATGTATTGTTAATTCCCAGAAGTTTCCATTTTTAAGTATCAGGATGCAGTGGTGGTTGCAACAATGTCATTCCGTCACACAGAAAGAAGTTAGTCAAAAATTAAATAATTAAAAACTTTTTGAAAAATTCAACATTTTTTATCAGCTTTTAATCATAAACAAAAATATATAAAGTGAAAAACCAAGTTTTCTTTAAAAATAGCTTTATGGTAATATTTTTAACATCAATTCTACAATTCAAAATGCCATTCCGTCAGTCATGAAATTTCCCGGGAGAAGAACGGTAATTTGTTTTGCTTTTGAAAAATAACAACAAAAAAAAACTTTTTTAAGCAACGATTATACTTTCTACTTCTGCAAACTGAATTGCTCGAAGTTAGGTTTTAAACATTTTGCGATATAAAATATATTTTACAAAATGTAAATATCCATAAAATGAAAGTACAAGAACCAAGTTGTAACAGACGATTTTACACAGATTCGAAAATAAAATGAAGATGCGACGGTTAGGACCGATATTGGAAAGGAAATACATTTGGACGAACATCGTCAGAGTGTCAATACGCCAATTTTACTTTTTTTAAATCAAAATAAGTAAAGTAGGCCAAAAATAAGACATACTTTGATCCTTACGTTTCTTTGCATATGATTTTTATTTGTTAATTCAATGACTACCAGAATCCTTTAAAGAAAGAAAGTTATATGTATATTAATTATAAGAGTACGTTAACGATTTTACTGTTCAAAAAAAAGTTATTTACATTATCTTAAAATGTGAATAATGGTAATTACAAAAGAGGAATTTAAACCATTTGTCTGCGTTAATGCAAGCCTGGCCACAAATCTTTCTACGCAAACTTTGTTTTGGATGGTCTCCTTTTTTTCGTCTGTAGGGGCGGTATTTCCTTTGGCTATAACTCGCCGGAATTTCTCTTTTTATCAAAGCAGATTGAAAACCCATAAATATAATACATCCTAAAGCGGCTATTGATCAGTTAATTTAAAAGTATTTTTTAGCAAAAAAAAAGAAATGTTTATTTTATAATAATATTATTGTAACTAAACTATAAAGAAAATAAATCCTCACCACTTCGGAATATTGAAATAAATTCTAGTCTCGAAACTTTTTTCCAGTTCTTAGTAATTAATTTTTATGTAAACGTAGAAATAAACTAGTTTATTTAGTAATTCACTTTTTAGGTCAAATTTGCTTTACTTTAATAGAAGCGATAAATGGCCTCATTTGGCAACCCGAAACGTGACCTTGTTTTTGACAGCACATCTTTTTCTCAAGACATTGTTGATTTGAAAACATCTGTTTAAACGACTTTTATTGAATTTCTATGCTAATTTACTTTGAAATTTGCAGACAGATAGTAGATTTATGTACGTCTATACGTAGAGAAAGGCGATAAAAAAAGTATGAAAAGAAGGTCCCTGAATATATACTTTTCTAGCAAAAAAAAAAAGTCGCCTGACGACAGGACCGATATTGGAAGGGGAGTACCGGCGTCGGACGCGTGGCCATCGTCAGCATGTCGATGCCAACTTTACTTTTTAAAAATATTTGAATTTTTTTTTCTAAAAAAAGTATCCAAAAATACGAACTTCAATCTTTACTTTTATTTGGCATATGAATTGAATTTATCAATTCAATAACTACCAGAATCATTTAAAAAAAGAAAATTATCAGTAATTTTATTTTTAAATGTATAACTTATATGATGTGGGTTTATTTTTTCGAACAAAAAAATTTATTTACATTTTTTTAAAATGTGAATAATGGTAATTAAAAAGAAGAATTTTTATACCTATTGACTGCGATAATGCAAGCATGGCCACGAAACTTTATACGCAAACGTGGTTTTGGATACTCTCTCTTTTGTTCGCCTGTTTGGGCAGCATTGCCTTTGCCTCTTTTTCGCACGAATTAATCTTTCTATCAAAGGCGTATTTATAAAAACATTTGTCGGCTGCATCCTCAAGCGGCGATTGGGCAGTGCGTTTTAAAGTTTAAATGAAATGTGTTATTTAAAATAATAAAATTGTAGTTCAACTAAATTACCAAAAATGCTCGTCATTTCCAGTTATTAAAATAAGTTCTAGTCTCGAAACTATTAGCCAGTACTTAGTAAAATAGCCAGTACTTAGTAAAATGCTTTTTAAGATTACTTGATAATAGACTAGTTTCATTCCTAACTCAAATTGGTAAATCCTGCACATAAAACTGTATGGAGCTATTGTAAATATATCTGCTAATTCAGTAAAAGCCGCATTGCGATACTAAGATTCCCTCCGCACCAACTGGGCATATGGAGGTAAGTTTAGAGTAACTTTGTAAAAACTCATGATTAAATACGATACAGAATACAAGACTATTTAGAAAAACTCCCGGTCTAGAAAAATACCGGCGGTCAGATGACACCGATTGAAATTATGGGACTAAATTTGGTTTTGACGGAAAAATGCATCAAAAAGCATCAATGCGAGCAACTCCTTAAAAACAAAGTCATTTTTTATACAAATAAAGAATGTTTCAAGTCAGCTGCTTCGGTATCGATATTTTTGAAGAGTTTGCACATTCTCTTTTTCACCCGTACGATCGTGATAACTCGGTCGGAAAGGGATACACTTTTTAAGTCACAAACGGTTCACTGTAATGGAGCTATCAATAGCATCACATGACAACCCGAAATTTGTCCTTGTTTTTGACAGCATATCTTTTTCTAGCCTCTATAATGGAAACAGATAAACTTTATTTCCCACACATATTATAAGAATTTTCTTAAAAACAGAGTGGAAACAGATTATCTTCAAAACTTTTTAGTGTCGGAATTTGAAAATTTAAGGATTTATTGGTTACAGTTAATCATTTTTTGACCTTAACATATTTTCAACTGTTAAAAATTAACAGTTTTAAAGTAAATGCTGTAACAAGTATACCAACAAATTATCAAAAACATGTTACATGTTCATGTAGTTTTTGAAACTTATTTTATCATGTTATTAGAAATGTCCCCTGTATGTTCTTCGAAATAA
This sequence comes from Hylyphantes graminicola, assembly GCA_023701765.1. NCBI lineage: Eukaryota > Metazoa > Arthropoda > Arachnida > Araneae > Linyphiidae > Hylyphantes > Hylyphantes graminicola. The sequence continues at coordinate 42,718,934 of CM043112.1, forward strand.
AAAAAAAATTCTCAACTCTTCTTCTCTTTCTAATCTAATTTTAGGAACAATATCAAAGAAATTTGCATAAAATCTAAGATACAGATCTTGCAGAACCGTAAATTATACACAACAGCAACCGGAGTTATACACAGGTTGTCTGGATCTTAAAGACATTACTGCAATTGCTATAATGCAACTTCGCAAATAAGTAACAGAATCAAAAATAAAATAACTAAAATTTAAAATCACAAGATTTGACATTACAATCGAATAAAAATCAAATTAAAATTTTATAAATCTCCATAAAAAGAACAATGCCTTGCCTTGCGACTCGTCACGCATTATAGGCGCATGAGGCCACAATTGTTGAAATCCAGTTCCTCCGGTTCAGTGCGGCCTCCCTGGCAACTGCCCAGCTCGGCCAACCAAGATTGTCTCACTCCTTCAAAATGCTTCTTCGCTACGTCTATCTTGGGCGTCCCCTCCTCCGAGAACAAGAACACTAGCCTACGTTAAACAAATAGAAGAAATTTCTTAGATTTTCACAAATAAAAAATTAAAAACATATCACGCATCAAAATCTAACACATTCATTTTATATTGCATCTTTTATGATGTATAATGCATGAGTTCCTACTAAATTCGTAGGAGTTTCATAATGTCGGTCAATATTTGTGTTCCGCAGTTTGAGGATAAACTTACAGTACCCATCTTTATGAAAATTATAAAGGGGTAAAGTTTTTTTCTTCTCTACACATCAACATTTTAGCTTTACAGAAACGTTGGTATTTTTTTTAAATAACAATATGCCCTTCATTAATTTCGTAATTTTGTTGGTAGAAATTTAAATTATATTTTTGTGAGCATTAACTAGGGTTGACGAGAAAAATTTTCAGTACCAGCAAAATTATGATAACACTAATTTTTCGGGTAATTTTCTCCCATCAAATTATTTTATAGTAATTAATAGCTTGGAGTAATTGATTAAAACTTGAGTTAATAAATCGACACTCTTTCTATAATTAAAAATTCTAATTATAAAATCAAGCATCTCATACCTTTATTTAGTGCACGAATGCAACAAATTAAAAATACTTAGTAAAAATAAGGTGGGAACACGCAAAAAACTGTATGGTACGTACAAACGAAAATTGAGTTCTCCCAACCAAGCTGTTCGGTTGCTATAGGACTGACAGGACTGTCTAGTTGCAAGAACCAAACACGTTTGGTTAGAAGCGTTCGGCTGGCGCAAACGACTAGTTCGGTTGGGAGAACTACACTGATACAGCTCAGCTTAGTTCTCACACAGAGTTTAGTTGTGTCAACCGAACTCATTGAGGCAGTCTGGTCCCGTTGACTAAACTCGTTCAATCGAACGAGTATAGTTATGGTAACTAAACTGGTAGGTTTGAAAGAAACCACCAGTTTGGCTGTGCCAATTAAACACCTTTCAACCAAACTTGGTTGAGTTGCAGGACCAGCACCATTTTTTTGCGTGAAATAAAGGTCATTTGTTTTGCTTTTTAAAAACCTTTTAAAAAATACTTAAGTCAGCAGCGATTAAACTTCTTACTTCTACAAACTAAAGTGTTCGAAAGTAGGTTTCAAACATTTTGCGATATTTGTAAAGACCCTGTCATTATGTAACCCAAAATTTTCATTAAAATTATTTAAATAAAATGTAAATATCCTATTACGAAGAGCGAGTTGAAATATACGGCGTTGCACAGATTCGAAAAAAAAAAAAATTACGGACCTATATTGGAAGGAGCGTACCGACGGACGGACACAGTCAGCGTGTCAATGCTTATTTTCCTTTTTTTTTTAATTAAAAGAAGTAAAGCATGCCTAAAACAAGACAGGCTTCTATCTTTACTTGTGCTTTGCATATGAATTTTATTTTTTAATTCCATGACTACCAGAATTCTTTAAAGAAACAAAATTATATGGAATTTAGTATTTTTAATTTGAATCATTTTCATTACTGAATAAACGGTTAACAAAAAGTTATTTGCATTATCTTAAAATGTGAATAATGGTAATTTAAAAGATAAATTTCTACCTTTTAACTACGATGAAGTGTCATATACAAACTTGGCTTTTTAGAAAGCTTTCGATGCAAAATTTTCTTGGTTACACCGCTTTTGTTCATCTGTCAAGGCGGTATTCCCTTTGCTTCTTTTTCGCTCGATTTCTCTTTCTATCAAGGGCGTATTTATAAGCACATAAATTGTCTGCACCCCAAAGCGGAAATTGGGCAGTTCGTCAAGAAAGTTTACTTTTGTAGTATATTAAGATAACTTCTTTTAGTAGTATATTAAGATAACTAGATCGGCGGTCAGATGGCGCTGATTTAAATTTATGAGACTAAATTTGGAGTTCAATAAAAAAAAAGCCCTAAACACAGCACTCCTTTAAAAAAAAAGTCATTTTTACACAAATAACGAATAGTACAAATCAGCTGCTTCGGTATCGATATTTTTGAAGAACGTGAACATTCTCTTTTATACCCGCTCAATTGGGATAGCTCGGTCGGAAAGGGACATACTAGTTTATTTAGAAATACATTAAGTCAAAATCGCTTTACTTTAATGAAGTGATCAATGGTATAATTTGGTAACCCGAAAATTGACTTCATTTTTGTCAGAATATAATTTTCTAGCCTCCATAATGAAAAAAGGTAAACTTTATTTCCCACACGTTTCATAAGAATTTTTTAATTTTCTTAAAATCATAGTTGAAACTGAATCACTTTAAAACTTTTTAGCTACGGAATTCAAAAATTTAAGAATTCATTGGTGCGTTTATAAGAGTTAATAAATGTTTGACCTACACATAATTTCTACCTTTAAAAATTAAAATACATTTGAATTCCAAAGTGATTTCTCTAACATCTATTCCGACAAATTATCAACAACATGTTTCATGTTCATAGTAGTTTTTGAAACTTATTCTATCACGTTATTTGAAATGTCTCCTGTATGTTCTTCAATTCAATGAACATTTTTTTCACGGTTCTTGAGTTTAACAAATTCTTTTAATGAAGTTGCTGTGGCTTTGCGAAATAAATGTAGGAGCTATTTATGAATAAGTGGAGATCAAACACTCTTTTCAAAAATCTACCTTTAGATTTTTTATAGCAAAGTTTTGCTGATTTTTTTTCAATGAAATTTAGTTGAAGGACTTATTTTAGCTCTGTAATTGATGATATATTTATTCAAGCATAAAAAAATATCGAACTTCAATGTATAGCAGTAATAAAAGATTTTAAGAACAAGATGAAAAAAATTGCTTGAAATTAAAGAAACATTAAACAATACAGACTTTAAAAAATTAGGATACTTAGTTTTCGGATTTTTTTTAATTATTAAAACAATGAAAAAATTCAACTAATTTCTTACATTAAAAGATGTTTCCTTTTTATAATCAAATAAACCTTACTCTGCATTGCTTTTTTTTAAAAATTTGACGTCAAAAAGTTTTTTTTTGAAAAAAAAATAACAAGAACTTCATTTAAATAAACAGTATCCTTTTGCTACGCATTTTCCAAAATACCATTTGCATTTCTTCTGAAATTAAATTCTAAATTCCTATTTTATTTATTTACAAACGGGCATTATTTAAGTTACCAAGACTATGAGTGTGGTAATGAGCTATGTAAGACTATGATACAAACATGCCTGCAAACAATAAAAGACCAAAAGCCTTCTTCTACATATAGCTTGGTGGCTCCCCTAAAGACCCAGATCACCAAAACCTCTTTCCATGGAACTTTTACAATTTGTTGCTGATTGATACTCTTAACTGTTTTTAGCCTTTTGTCTGTTGCCTATATTTTTCTAGAACATTGAAACACCAAATCTAAAATCAACCATCTATATACATAAAAGGCGACTTCTGTTTGTCTGTTTGTATACAACGCAAAAACTTAAGAACCAGGCAACAGATCGTCACGAAATTTGGCACAAAAATTCGTCTCATCTCCAGAACAAACATAGGCTAAGATTTTTTTGAATCAGACCATTCCTTCTATCGTTTTCGAACGTTTTACGGGGGAAAGTACACCACTTTCGCTCAAATCCGATCACTTTTTCTCCTTCGTGATGCCATCAGGCAGAAAAATTCAAATAAAACTTTTTATAAAACAATTGAAATTGAAAATGTTTAATTTATTTAATATTTGTTCATTGCCTTCAGAAACTAAATTAATAATTTGAAAAAATATTAATTTAGTCATAATATCACTAAATATAAACTTGGCGAGTCAAGTTCATAACGAAGGCGGCACTGACTATCCTTTACTGGGACCATTTCGGCATAATTTTGGAGACCCAGTTCTTTTCTTCTACGCACTTTAGATTCGAGTTTAGACTTTTTTCTGGGTGTCCTAGTGAGACTTAACCTAGAAAAAAATTTCCAGCGTTCGAAATTCATTAAGCCAGAGATAAATGAACCAGAAAAACGACAAATATGTCCCTCACTGACTCACTGACTCACTGTCTGACTGACGGGCGATCATAATGTTTAGGTACAACGGCTTGTTATGGAGTTACGAAAATTGGAACACTTATAGAATAGAGCATGCATATAACAGGAAAAATCCGAAAATCGAAGATTTTACCCGGGGTTGGGCGTAAACTGGTTGGCGCCCTTTTTCATAAGCAGTTGCAATGCTCTCCATACGCTGATATACCAGCGGCGATTAAACGTCGTCGCCAACAATTCAAATAGTTATTTGCCTTCAGATACGTTAAAGGTTTTCATGTGTGGGATTTAGCACACGATATTACTAATTTAATGTGTCAATCAGCATTTTGACTAAATTGAATGGTTTTCAAGTGCAGCACCTGAGCTGGTAACCAGCACCATGTTTCATAAAGAGCCATTGGTTGTTTGGAGGTAGGATTAACATCGCATAAGGACTACATATGAGTAATGGTTGGAACCAATGCTTCGCAATTGGCAAATGTTTTTTTTTAAGGATTTTGCTTGCAGTAACGTTGTACTAGAGCTACATAAGGGTTATTGGCGGCGATTCTCGTATTTTTTAAATCGTGGTCAAGTGACGATTTCTTGAACAGAATCTTTCAAACAGTACCATCGGATTAAAAAAAATATTTTTTTTGTTAGAAAGAAATGACATATATCAAAGGCTTGACCTATGTTTTGTACTTTTTTGTCCGTCTGTCTGTACGCTTTTTCGTCCGTATGTTCTTTATAAGACGGTCTGTCATATTTCCGGTTCTAATCGTCCGATTTCAATTTTTATTTTTTTTTTGTTGGAAAGGTATGGCATCAGAGACCTGTATTTCATACCTTGTGTCCGCCCGTCTGTACGTTTTTCTGTCCGTCTGTCAATCTCCTTTATAAGCGGTCTGACATATTTTCGGTTCTAACCGTCCGATTTTAAAAATTCTTTTTTGTTAGAAAGAAATGATATCGGAGACCTATATTTCATACTCTCTGACCGTCTGTCTGTACGCTTTCCTGTCCGTCTGTCCTTTATAAAACGGTCTGTCATAATTTCGGTTCTAATCGTCTGATTTTAAAAAATCTTTTTTTTATAAAGTTATGGCATCACATATTACATACTTTGTGTCCGTCTGTCGGTACGTTTTTCTGTCCGTCTGTCAATCTGTCCTTTATAAGAAGGTCTGTCATATTTTCGGTTCTAACCGCTCGATTTTAAAAATTATTTTTTTGTTCGAAATTTATGACATCAAACACCTATATTTCAAACTTTTTGATTTTTTGTCTGTACTTTTTTCTGTCCGTCTGTCCTTTATAAAACAGTCTGTCATTCTTTCAGTTCTAATCGTTCACTTTTAAAAATTCTTTTTTTGTTGGAAAGGCATGCTTATAAAGTTTAAATTACAACTAAATGTTGTGTTTGGCTATTTTTTTAAGGTGTATAAATTTTGTGTGGAAGCAGTTCCAGGTGACAGTTACTATTACAAACCTACTTGTTATTCTCTAAGAATTTCGGTGAGTATTAAAGTGACAGGACACCAGTAGGCTATTTTAGTTCTTTTAGAACTTCTTGTTTAAAAAGCAGTCAGAACAGGAAATAATTTCACTATAGATATTGTTTGGTTTTAGCTCTAGTGCGACGTTAATTCAATTGTTGTTACAGAATATACTTAAAAAGTTATAAACTATTTTTACTGCTTGTTGCCACCAATATATATTTCTTTTAAACAGGAATTGTAAATATTGTACTCGCCGCAGTGTAAATCTCCATCCTATGTTTATTTTATTAGGATACTGCCTATTCAGAAAACACATTATTCATTATACTTCCACTATGTGTTCCCACTTACAAAAAGAAGTGAAATCCCAACAAAAACATCTCTGTAAAAGAGGGCCAAGTTCTTACAAAAAAAGGTCTGGCCTACAAAAGAAGTGAAATCAACAAAAAGACCAAGTTCAATGGAATTTGCTGAGTTAAAGTTCTAGAAAAAATCAAGCCTGGACAACCAAAGATTTGAAAACAAAAAAAGGTCAAGTTCAATAGAAGTTGATGAGGTTATAAGCCCCAAAACATTTTGTTTTAAGATGCAGCTTAGGTCTAACACATTCTTACTAGCTGTTTGTGTAACTTGGCCAATACGCATTGTGAATATGGAGTTGAACCCTTCGTACCTGGTTGAATTTCACCTCGGGGCGTTTGAGTAAGTCTGTATTTGATTTATCCCTAGTTAATCAAATAGTTAATCCTAGTGGTATTATATGTGGTGATGGCTATGTGGTGTATATCTATAGAACAATAATGTGCTGTGGTGTTTTAATAATGAACTATAAAGTTTACACATTTAGTTAGTTTGTATTATGTAGTTTTATGTATATATATGTTCGATATTATTGCATTTCTGTTAGTGTTTTTATACTAATAAATGTTGTTTGCAATTGAAAAAACATGTATTTTTCCTTATTCAGCTGAAACCTTTTTGATAATCAAATAAAATAAAAAAAATGTTTTCAAAATTTTTAATAGATCAATACAACAGTCGATGGAGATTGGAGCATTTCTTTAGATCACGTAAGTAAATGTAGCATCTCGTTTTTCAATGCTTGAATCTTGTAGTAAAACCGCTATGCTTTACTATAATATATGGAGCAGGAATATATGGAGTTTCAGGGTTACTAATGACATGCTACATTTATTTACAGATTGCAGTTATTGTTCGACGGGGCACCATATGTTCACCGGAGCCGTAAGAGTCCTCCCAAAAGGTAAGTCCCAGATAGGGTGAAAATCCCGGGGAGAGATGAATAGGGCTATTTGGAAGGCGAAACCTCTCTTTAATCAAAAAAACTTTCCACGCAACCAGCCTCATGGCGGACGGGAATCGGTTGCACATACCTGCTAAGATGCAGAAAAAATATCGGATCTTAAGTCTAAAAAAATAATATTCACCGTAGCAGTATCTAATATTTCAAATTAAATTGGATGTCTGCTCAGATCATGACTAAAAATATCGAAAATCTGACTATTCTTGAAGGAAATAGAACGATTATCTTATTAAAACACTTCAACAGTTGCAAACAACTAAATGTTCTTTCAGATATGTATCACCAACTAAGTGTGATGGTAATCCTGGCAACAAAAGAAAACTTTTTATTATTTACCTGCAACGCATATGGAACGACTACTATTTTACTCCTTTCCACCCGAGAGGTTCGTGTCATTTACCACTTAACTAGGGATAAATCAAATACAGACTTACTCAAACGCCCCGAGGTGAAATTCAACCAGGTACGAAGGGTTCAACTCCATATTCACAATGCGTATTGGCCAAGTTACACAAACAGCTAGTAAGAATGTGTTAGACCTAAGCTGCATCTTAAAACAAAATGTTTTGGGGCTTATAACCTCATCAACTTCTATTGAACTTGACCTTTTTTTTGTTTTCAAATCTTTGGTTGTCCAGGCTTGATTTTTTCTAGAACTTTAACTCAGCAAATTCCATTGAACTTGGTCTTTTTGTTGATTTCACTTCTTTTGTAGGCCAGACCTTTTTTTGTAAGAACTTGGCCCTCTTTTACAGAGATGTTTTTGTTGGGATTAATCTTTTCCAAATTTGGCATAGTGATTTCAGATAAATGAACAATGCTTTTTGAGCATTTTTTTTATTTAAATATAATTGTTTTATTTTAAACGGCGTTAATTCATAACATTTTTCTTAATAACTTATTTTCTTGTAATTTGTATGTAGCTCTTGAGGATCATTGCATGTATCAGTTCAAAACGAAGAATTTAACACATAATTAATGGTTATAGGAGGAAAATTCAATGTGGTAGACTTGTTAGCGTAAACTGGTAGACTTGTTAGCGTTTAAAATAAATCAATTATATTTATTAGGGTTTATAAATTATTCATTATTATTTTAATATATTTATTATACATCTTCACAATAGTGATTTCTGTATAGTTGATCAATTTAAGACAGTTTATAAAATAAGAATAGGTTATTAGTTGTTTTGGGGTCTTTATTATATATTTTTTAATCATTTTTTTTTTGTTTCAATCGAAAGTATAATCACAAAGAGTAGTGAGAGCAATTGGCATCATCCTGCGTTTTTCTTGTGCACCGTAAGGTCGAATCGATATTTGAAATAAAATTCTTATGTTACATTACCACTATTTACATTTAAGGGGGTATGGGACACTTTCAACTTTTTTCTTTAATATTGTAGATATCAATATAATTTTTTTTCCATAAATGTATACTAAATATACTTACACTTTTAGATAGTCAGAGGTTTTAAATAATCATTATTTATTTTTTTAAAAAATAAAATGTGTCAAAAAGTGATGTCTCTTATTTTTGTTATAAGTCAAAAACTTATTTATTGGCAAGCAAATATTTAGCATTTTTATAAACAGAAAAATGTATTTAACAAACTGCCTTTACCGATTTTTTATATTTGCCATAGTTTTTTTTTTTTTAATTACTGAAGTTTTTTTTAATAATTTCACAGGTTCACTTTTTTTATTAAAATTAATAAATAAAAAAATAAACTATTTACAACTAATCCCTAAAGACAAATTAAAGATATATGTTTGAAAAATATGAGTAAAAAATTTTGACACTCTATGGGCAGTAGATTTTGAGTTATATCAATTTGTAGTCAAAAAATCATCGAAAACACGATCAAGGAGAAAAACAGCTTTGAAGTTTATCACTTTCCTTACTGAAGCACTCCAAACCGACCGACCAACTAAGGATTCGATAACGTTATTCCTATCTAATATTACGAGGAAGCAAAGATTATAAACGTGGTTGGCCAACACGGATGTCATGACATAAAAAACTACACATCTCACGTTCTACTGCAGATATAAATAAAATTTTTGTTTTAAATTATTCTAAAATATTTGTGTTATTTTTTATGATAATAATAATTTTTTTGATTTTTTTGAAGATTTTGTGTCCCATACCCCCTTAACAAATGTATATAGTTTTAAATTTTGCCCTAATACAAAAGTTTCATCAAAGAAAACGACTTTATTTTATGTATAAAATTTAATAATATGAAAATACCAAATGGAATTTATCATCATCGTTTAACAAGTTGGACTAACTTTACGAAGACTTTGTATCGGTTGTTTTTTCTAATCCCAGGTGAGTAGCGGAGCTACACCATCTCCATGAAACCGAAAAAGTCCATAAACAAAAGCGGGTCGCGAATTATGTCAGAAGTCGATAACTGTAAGCATTTGAGGATATGTTCAGGGGGTGCATGTTTGCCGCTGCACCTGTGCACTCCAGGAATCTTTTCTATCCCTGTTGGAAAACAAGAGATTTGGTGTGGCCACTTAAAAAGCGAGAAAGAGCTGTCTGCCGTTTCTTCGTGATATTGAATTGGTATCACCATCTTGGACTTCTCAAAAATACCATTTGACGCGACCTTTCACTTTATTTCAAAACTAGACGCTGAATTAATCAAGAGTGACTAGGTGGAATTCGTCAAAGCGTATTAAACTCTAGCTCTTTGATTTCAGAGGATGTCAGTGTGCTGTTACTATTCTGGATATCCTCGGAGGCAGTCTTGGCCAGCAGGATGCCAGGATGATCAATCTAAGAGTATTGATCGCAAGTATTACAGACATATATTTATATTTTACGTACTAAGATCGCAATATGGATTCGTATACCGATACGACTGTGACAAGCCTCAAAATACTACAAAAATAGGATGTCATAGGATTCAAGTATCACTTTTATTGAAAGTGTTCTTGTATTTTGTACTGTTATGGGTAAACATTTCTTCTTAAACAACTTATCTCATCTAAACCCCAAATGGTTGCTTACAATCGAATTGTTACTGAATGCTTCACATAAACATAGGCTGTGAATTATCAATAATAGGAAAAATATTTTGCCTAAGGCACGTCAGTTTTAAAGCGACAGCTTACCTTATTTCAAAACCATCAATTGAAAATAAGTGCTTTAAAAATAAGAACAAATTACTTGCAATTTCAATTTTCATTTCTAATTTCATACAAATGCTATTTGAAAAGTTAATGCAAATAAATCACAGGCAGTACATTGTTAAACTAATTTTAAGTGTCTTTACATGGAGGTGTTTACTTCAAAAGCAGTAATAAGTTGCCCGAATTTGCAAACTTTCTCCCTTATTTGTTGTTTCACCTTGTCCCCTAAAATGAAACTGAATTTTTTATCATACAAATACGGATTAGGGTAATTTGATGCCGGGCAAGAATAAATACATAACCTGGTCCGCCAATAATAAAGTTCGCTTCGGATACTCTGTGTACAAGTATTTATTGAGAATTAAAAAAAAAAATCGAACTAATTTTTTTCAAAAAAAATTGTTTTGACGGAACCTGTAAGTCAGCCAAATTTATCACATAAAAAACTCATTTGAAAAATATTTAATACAGCCGGAGAAATGTGGCTTAGAAAATATTTTTTATTCTTTGGATTAACACTGAGGAACAATAATTCGAACGTTTTAAATATCACGATAATTTTTTTTTAATAACAGGAAGATGACGCTGATTTAAAATTATAAGACTAAATTTGGAGTTTTATGGAATATAAATACGTATTTTCGACATTTTCCTCTTTATTTTCTACGATCTATCCTAATTTCTCAAAATATTACTGACATATAAATATATCTGTTATTTTAATTTTTGATTTTTGTAATGTAAAATGAAAATATTAAATAAGATTAAAAAAAAAAACTCACAGCAAATCTAGCAAAATCATAATAGTTTCATGAATTGTATGCGTAAATGGACCCAAAATCATTTTCATATCTAGGGCAACAAAACCACTGCAGACCAGTGTTATCGATTATGATCAGATTGGGGAGCAGAAGTTTAAACGGCCCCTGATCCACACATCATGATCCATTGCGTAATCAATGGTTCCCTGTTATTGACCATTTTTCACACTCAGCGTCTGCTAGATCTCCAGACCATCCCCTTCATTATTTCTAAATAGGCATCATGGCCATTTCATTTTCCCCATACGTGCTTCGCCTTTCGCCCCTTTTAGGGATTTTTTGGATGTGTACACTCCTTGCCAATCTATAATAATAAAAATGAAGTTTTGTGTGTATGTGTGTATATATGTCTCTCCGAAACTCACAAACTAGACATTTGTTTGACTCGTAACTTGGTAGAAATACGTAGTTCATACTTGAGTTGCAAAATAAGAACTTTCAGAGCTCAAAATGTTCTATTTTTAGAGAAAATTCGAATTTTCTGAAAAAAATACACCACTTTGGCTCAAATCCGATGAAAATTTTTCTTTCGAGTTGCCATTCAGCAGAAGAAATTAAAATAAACTTTTCGAAAATAGTTAAAATATAAAAAAGAAAATACTTTATTCTTAAAAACTTACAAATATTTTCATTTTAAAGATTTAGTTTACTATCATTTTAAGTAGTAAACTTTCATTTTATATTATTCTTTAATTTATATCAAGGCAACTTTTAATTGTTAACTTGATATTTTAATCTATAATAATAAAAATGAAATTTAAAATGTTTATTTTTGTGTTGCCATTACTTTCAGAAACTAAAATCATCATTTGAAAATAATTGATATGTTTCAAGTGACGTATTTCTTACCAGTTTTCATACGAGGATATATTGTGGGTTTAGTTGATGATTTCTTCATTGATGGTTTTGTTGATTGCAAATATGCAGCAATAAATGTATAGCTAAGCAATTACAGAAATGCGATGGTTAATAACGAAATTGCACTAGAGCTGCGTATAAGCGTTTTATGTCTTTATTGTTTCGCCAAATATGTTACCAATCTCGCCAAATTATTAATTAAAACTCGCCAAATGGGCAAAATGTTTGTTAAGCTATTACTGAACTATGATGGTTAATAAAGGCCATCGCATTACAGCTGCATATTAGGATTTTATGTCTTTATTTTTTCGCCAAATACGTTGCCAATCTCGCCAAATGGGCACAATGTTTGTTAAGCTATTTCTGAACTATGATGGTTAATAAAGGCCATCGCACTACAGCTGCATATCAGGGTTTTATTCATTATTTATTATTTTTTTTTTGCCATATATGTTGCCAATCTCGCCAAATTATGTATTAAAATTCGCCCAATGGCCAAAATGCTTTTTAAAACTAATTTATAAGCTGGTTGGTTGTGCTAAGGTCATTGTATTAGAGCTGTATGTATAATGGTGTGTTTGTAGCTATATCTATTTTCTCGCCAAATTATTTCCCAAAACGCGCCAAAAGAGTTAAAAGGTTTTATTTATTTATGGGTTTTTTTTGGTTTTGGTTTTAATTAACGTCGCTCTAGAGCTGCACGAGGGCTATTGGCGAAGAGCGTCGTATTTTAGAACCACAGTCAGGTGACGATATTTATTTATGAGGGAATTGTGATGCCATTTATGAGTGCATTTTACACCGTAATTTTGATTTTCGAATTTTAAAATAAGGAAACGGGATTTCATACTCGAAAACGAGCGGGAAGAATAACTTAAGTTTATGATTTTATTCCTTTCCTTGTGGAAGCGCCCCAAAACGCCCGAACAACTGAGGATTCGATAATGTTATTCCTTTCAAATACTACGAGGAAGCAAATATCCTTCGTAGCGAAAGGGTTAAAACAGGTTATATAGTACACATACTTGGATCGATTTGAATTTTTTTTAATCCGTGCGAAGTACGGGTATAATTTGCTAGTTTTAAATAAAATTGCACGTTGAATAATACAACTTTTCTCTTTACTTGCGTTTTGCATAAGAATTAAATTTGTTAATTCAATGACTACCATAATTCTTAAAAGAGCGAAAATTATATGTAATTTTATTTCTTTAGTGCAAGTATAGCATGTGCATTATATAGACACTAAAAAATTATTTACGTTGCCTTAAAATGTGAATAATGGTAATTAAAAAGAGAAATTTCTACCATTACGACAATAATGCCATGGCTACAAATTTTCAACTCAAACTTTGTTTTGGATACTCTCTCTTATCAGTCTGTATGGGCTGTATTCTCTTTGCTTCTAAGCTGGAATTTCTATTTTTATCAAGGGCGTATTTATAAGCACATTGAGCAGTTAATTTAAAATATTTTTTAGCAAAAAAGAAATGTATTTTTTATAATATTGAAATTCTGACTAAACTACAAATAAAGACAAAAATCCTCACTACTTTGGAATATGGAAAGAAATTCTAGTCTCGAAACATTTCTTAGTACTTAGTCATATGTTTTTATGTACACTTAGAAATATACTAGTTTATTTAGAAATGCACTTTTTTTAAGTCAAACTTTCTTTACTTCAATGGAGAGATAAATAGTATCATTTGGCAACCTAAATTTAACCATGTTTTTTTTGCGTAACCTTTGTACTCCGTACTTTGAGGATAAACTTAAAGTAACCATCTATAGGCCAATGGTGATGGAGTAAAGTTTTTTTCTATACACACCAATATTATAGTTTTAAATATCACGATAATTTTTTATTTATATAAGGAAGGGTGGTCAGATGTAGCTGATTTAAAATTATGAGACTAAATTTTAGTCCAGGCAACGAAGGCTGAAAAAAGGGTCTAGAGGGAAAGTTTTGGAAAAGAATTTTTGACTTCATAACTTTGTTTAGACTAGTTAGGAGGTAAACATATCAAAAGTCCCCGAAACATATCAAAAGTCCCCCCCCTAGCCCCTGTGCTGAAGGGGGGAGGGGGGGTTGAATGTCCCATTTTTCGGTTTTTCGCTTATATCTCGAAAACTATGAGTTCTAGCTATATAATTGTAATACACAAAATGAAAGCTGATTAAATTTGCTACAAGCTGCACCCCTCAAGTGTTTTAATATCTTGTATAGTTTTCGAGATATCCACTCTTGAAAGTCAGTAATTTTGGAGAAAACACCTCTCCCCCCACATTTCCCCTCTTTTTTGACCGGATAACTCTTCAATAATGCACCGAAACACTAAATTTTGGCCCTAGATTGGTAGAGAATTTAATTCTTTTCAATAATATATCTTATTTTACTATTTTATCTATTTTCCTTCAAATTTTAAAGCGGTTTCAGTGTTGAGTAAAGATTGTACTGAAAGTCCCATAGAGCTAATGCATAAGTTTTGAAATCGCAACTTTTGGAAAAAAATTTATTTGCCATGTTATTCCATTTTCACAAGGTATTAGAATCATCATAACATCAATTTAACACAAAATTGAAAAGAAAATAACATCCGGTTATTTAATTATTAATTAATAAAGTTTTAAAATAGTGGCGCCATCTGCTGTATTGTTTGAAATTTTAAAAATTCAAAAATATATAATTAAATAACTAGATAATATTTTTGTTTCAAATTTGTTTCATTTCGATGTTATGTTGATTGCCGTACCTGGATAAAAAGGGCTAACATGGCAAAGCAATACATCTGTGGAAGTTGTTATTCCAAAACTAATGCATTAGCTCTATCGGACTGACAACCCCTCTTATGTACTCTTATTATATACTGAACGTCTAAATAACACTGATACTCATTTTGTAGACACGTTGTTACTTTAATATTTTATCTATTTTATTTCATTCGTCAAACACCAGTGGGAAAACTGTCATAAGTTGCTATTCATGTTCTTCATCTTCGGAGTCAATTTGAGGGACCCCATTGATGCTGTTCCAATGGTAAGTTTGGCATGCTCTAGGACCTTTGAGGCTTGCTATTTTTGCTGCTACACTTGAGCTGGCACAGTCTTTCTTACATCAGCCGAACATAATTTTCAGAACATCGTCAGGTGCTGCTGCTAACTCACTGTGCACTGGGACCAGCAGAAGAGCTATCGACTCAAGAAGTCGCAGTCGGTTGATATCCTTTTCACTGAAGACACCAAGATAAACGTCAAACAAGATGATTTTCTGTCAAACTATTTAAATAAAATGGTCTCATCAACATACTTAAGGTGTAGCTTGAGGACAATTGAATGTAGGACCCTTCGAGCAGAAAGGGATGTGGACGTTCTGATAGTGGATACGGCATACGGCTGTGATAATGTCGGAAATGACACATATACTTATTTTGCTGGCACGTTGTTATACTTCAATATTTTGTGTCGACCTTACAGTCCTCTTGATGGCTACAGCTGATGTGCATAAGGACATCGGTTTCATAAAGCCTGGACGTGGGAAGACAAAGGATTTTTTATTCTCATCCCAAGGGTTACAGCAAAACTGCGTTTAGGACGTGCTATTTTTGCAAACACAATAGCTGGATGCGACACTACATCTTTCACATTTCGAAAAAGCGGGATCGCATTTGTAAAGTTGTGTACGAAGTCGCCAGAAGTCCAGAAAGCAGCAGCGGTCTTTTCGTACCTTTTCTTAACCACATATCAGGTACAAAAGGCAGGCAATACCTGCATCTTGAGGTGTTATGGGGCTCCAACGAAAGAGGCCTTCCCCAATGCCACAGGTATAATTCACTCTTGAAATCCGGAGCCGCCATCAAGCCTGATAAATTATCTTCTTCCCACCGAGGAAGCAGTAAAACAGTATTTCCTCTGAATATTACACCAAGATGAGCTGTGGCTGGGAAATGACCTGCCTCCTCTTGTGTATGATTGGAAGATTGAGAATAACTGCCTGATGGTCAAAGTGCACAGTGCGTTAGCTGCAGCACCTGACAATATTATGAAAATAATTTTCTGCAGAAACATGAAAGTCTGTGCCAGCTCAAACTGTAACTGTAAAAAATCAAGTCTCAAATGTTCCTCAGAATGCCAAAATTCCCAGGGGACTAGCCTCAAAAGGGTCTCTCAAGTTGACTCCGAAGATGAACAGGGGGATCATCTGACCGTTTTCCCACTGAAGTTCGAGGAATGAAATAAAATAGATAAAATATTAAAGTAACAACGTGCCTACAAAATGAGTATCAGTGTTATTTAGACGTTCAGTATAGAATAAGTGTACATAAGAGGGGTTGTCAGTCCGATAGAGCTAATGCATTAGTTTTGGAATAACAACTTCCACAGATGTATTGCTTTGCCATGTTAGTCCTTTTTATCCAGGTACGGGAATCAACATAACATCGAAATTAAACAAATTTGAAACAAAAATATTATCTAGTTATTTAATTATATATTTTTGAAGTTTTAATATTTCAAACATATACAGCAGATGACGCCACTATTTTAAAACTTTATTCATTAATAATTAAATAACCGGATGTTATTTTCTTTTCAATTTTGTGTTAAATTGATGTTATGATGATTCTAATACCTTGTGAAAATGGAATAACATGGCAAATAAATTGTTTTCCAAAAGTTGCGATTTCAAAACTTATGCATTAGCTCTATGGGACTTTCAGTACAATCTTCACTCAACACTGAAACCGCTTTAAAATTTGAAGGAAAATAGATAAAATAGTAAAATAAAATGTATTATTGAATGGAATTAAATTCTCTACCAATCTAGGGCCAAAATTTAGTGTTTCGGTGCATTATTGAAGAGTTATCCGGTCAAAAAAGAGGGAAAATGTGGGGGGAGAAGTTGTTTCTCCAAAATTACTGACTTTCAAGAGCGGATATCTCGAAAACTATACAAGATATTAAAACACTTGAGGGGTGCAGCTTGTAGCAAATTTAAACAGCTTTCATTTTGTGTATTACAATTATATAGCTAGAACTCATAGTTTTCGAGATATAAGCGAAAAATCGAAAAATGGGACATTCAACCCCCCTCCCCCCTTCAGCACAGGGGCTAGGGGCGGGGACTTTTGATATGTTTACCTCCTAACTAGTCTAAACAAAGTTATGAAGTCAAAAATTGTTTTCCAAAACTTTCCCTCTAGAACTCTTCGTTGCCTGGACTATTTGGAGTTTTATGGAAATTTAAAATATATTTTCGACATTTTGTTCTTTATTTACTTCCATCTATCATAATTTCACAAAATATTACTAACATTATAAATATATCTGTCATTTTAATTCTCATTTTTTGATTTTTGTAAAGTAAAATGAAAATAAAGATTTAAAAAAAAACTCAGAGCAAATCTAACAAAATCATAAATAGTTTCTTGAATTGTGTGCATAAATGGCCAAAAAATCTTTTTCATATCTAGGGCAACAACACCACTGTAGACCAGTGTTATCGATTATGATCAGATTGGGGAGCAGAAGTTTAAACGGCCCTTGAACCATACATCATGATCCATTGCGTAATCAATGGTCCCCTTTTGTTGACCATTTTTCACACAGCGTCTGCGAGATCCCCGGACCACCCAATTCATTATTTTTAAATAGGCCTTATGGCCATTATATTTTCCCCATACGTGCTTCGCCTTTCGCCCCTTTTAGGGATGTTTTAGATGCGTACACTCCTTGCCAACATAACTTGGGTAAAAACAAAGAGTAAAAAAAACGAGGGAAAAACGTAATTGGTCCTCCCCTTAGTTGGAAACTCTCAGAAGGTAATATTTACAAACGAAATTATCTTTATACGATTTAACAAAATACATTTTTCATTTAAAAAAATTGCCAAATTTTCTCAAATTAAATTCAAATCTGTTGGACCTTAACCGAAATTAATATTTTAAACATGAAGCTTTCTGGATGGATTCACAAATAATTCATGGAACTCTTTACATGCGCGGAAGGATCTTCTCCATAACATATTTCTATCCACCCAACTTAAGTTGGCAAGGAGTGTAGAAATGACACTCAGCGTCGTTACTACAAATAGTTATTTCGATCTCCGATAGATTCTCCTTTTATTCTAAAATTATTTTTATAAAATCAAAAACCACTCTTATACTTTTATTAAGTACACGAATATAACAAACTAAAAAGACTAAATAAAAATAAGGAGTTTGTAAAGACCCTATCATCATGTGACCCGAAATTGTCATTAAATTTATTTTAAAAAGTGCAAATATCCTAATACGACGGACCCAGTTGGGAAAGACGACGTTAGACAGATTCGAAAAAATAATTAAGATGCGACGGATTGGATCTTTATTTCTCTTTTCCTTTATTATTTAAATCGAATTAAAAAAGAAAAGAAAGCCAAAAAAAATAAGACAGACTTTGATCTTTACTTGTATTTTGCTTATGATTTTTATTTGTTTATTTAATAATTACCAGAAATCTTTAAAGACGGAAAATTATATATTATTTTATTTTGCAACTTTAAATTATACTTCCTATAACTCGCTTAACTAAAAGTTATTTACATTATTTTAAAATGTGAATTATGGTAATAAAAAAATAGGTTTTTGTACTATTTGACGGGGTTAAAATTTTGAACATGCAAGTAGGGCTTGTTAAAAAATCTTTCTAAGCGAACATTACTTTGGGTGCTCCTCTTTTGCTCGTCTGCCTGGGCGGTTTTCCCTCTGACCTTTACTCGCTGGAATTCAATCTATCAAGGGCGTATTTGTAAGCACATTAAGTCGGCTGCATACTAAAGCGGCGGACAGAAAATCATCGTAAATCGGCGGTTTTCGTACGATTTTTTTTACTGCGAAATCCAGTAAGAATGATCACGCTAAGTAGAAATATAATAATTAGAAATGTAGATTAAATAACTTTACCTTAATTTTCCAAACACTTTTCCAATTAATTTCCATTTTTGATTGCTACACAATGTTTAGTTATGTACAATAGCAGACGCTAATTTATCTTAGTTACATTGGGTAATTTGATGAATAAAAACATAGTTGTTTAATGAAGCACATTTATTTAACCGAAATCTAAACCTTAGTGATTTATTTCTTGTGTTTGGGTAGAACTAAAAATACACTTGACTTTATGAAAAAAATTAAACTTATTATTGTTAACGAAGGGAATTTTATCTCTATTTACGCAATTTTTTTTTCAAAAATGACATAGTACGTTCCACCCACTGAGCTATTAAATTTATTATATACGCTGTGTTTCCTTATTACCACAAAAGATAATTACAACAGATAAAATCATTTTCAATTATTTCTTGTATTTATTTTCATTTCTCCAGTTGAATGGTTGGTTGGTTGGTTGGTTGATATACATATATTTTCAGGCTTGTGTGCTTGCTCAGAGAGCCGCTTATAAACCTTCGTCCAGTAAGACAGTCACAACACACACACACTCACACTCACATGCACACATATACGCGACAGATGCTGCCATCTATCACGCGCCACCTCCACAATTTAGACATGTCCCTGAAGGGGAGGGAAATTTTCTCCAGGAACCTGCACCCATGGTAAACTGCGCAATGACCGACCACAGGACTTTCGGACCCAACAGATTTTACGAGCACGTACTCCGCATATACTCGGTAGGTCTTCAGTGGCGACCGGGTCTCGAACTCTCAACCTTCCGATCTCGAGCTCCGAGATCCTTGACCACTAGGCTCCCTACAGCCCCAGTTGAATGGTGACACGATAAAAGAAAATTATCGGATTTGAGCGATAATGACGAAATATTTTATTTTTAAATTTTCAATAAATTATTTTGCTTAAAATATACAAAGCAATTTCAAAAAGTGGGATTGTAGAGACCTGTAAGTAATCTACATTTATTACATAAAAAAACACTTGCAAAAATATTCAATGAAGCCGGAAATCGATAATTTGCAATTGTGTCTAGGCATTACGTTCTGTCGAAGGTATATGCGAGAGATATATATTAAAAAAAAGACAAGTATCGTTCTAAATTCAGATAGGAATTCAGAAAACTCCAGGGGTTAATGAGTTTACACATTTAATAGCCTGCATACAGGAAAGGGAAGTTTGCTACTTAGCTATAGCTTCTGTATTCATGTTTCAACAATTTCGGTCGTAGGCTGAGTCAGTCTAAATGCTCCCATATAATACACAATTTTCGTAATTAGTGAATTCGATTATTTTGCATGTAAAGACTCGGGACCGAGTTTTACCCAAAAACTGTTTGCATGTCTGATATCAGTAATCAGAGTTTTCTATTCGATAGGTATTGTATTACCTGGATATTCAACCATTCAGAGTGGTTGTTTTCAAAGAGCTCTCTTTATATATGTTGTGCAAAAAGTCACTATAAGCATGAAATTTATTTCGGCATACTTTTGCATCCACAGATAGTTCAATTTCATTGCAATCCCAGAGTTAAAATTGTTGCCTATAACTCGCTGGAATTTATCTTCCTATCAAAGCGCATTGAAAACCCACTAAATATAATACATCCTAAAGCGGCTATTGAGCAGTTAATTTAAAAGTTTTTTTTTTTTTTTTTAGCAAAAAAAAAGAAATGTATATTTTATAATATTGAAAATGTAACTAAACTACAAATAAAGAAAAAATCCTCACCACTTCGGGAAATTGACAAAAATTCTAGTCTCCAAAATATTATCCAGTTCTTAGTAATAAATTTTTATGTACACATAGAAATAGATTAATTATTTAGAAATACATTTTCTAAGTCAAAAATTGCTGTACTTTAATGGAGCGATCAATAGCATCATTTGGCAACCCGAAATTTGACCCTTTTTTTGACCGCACATCTTTTTCTAACGCCATTGTTGATATGAAAACATCTATTTAAATTACTTGAAATTGAATTTCATTGCTAATTCACTGGGAAATTCGACGACAGATAGTAGATTTATGTACGGCGATACGCACGGACAGGCGGTCAAAAAGTCTGTAAAATGGGACACTGAGGTCATACTTTTCGAACGAAAAAAAAGAAAATCTGCCAGATATTGGAAGGGGAGTACGGGCGTCGGACGGCCATCGTCAGCAAGTCAATGCCTACGTTTAAAAAAAAAAGTCGGCCAAAAATAAGACAGACTTTGATCTTTATTGGTATTTTGCATATGAATTGAATTAGTCAATTCAATGTCTACCAGAATCTTTTAAAGAAAGAAAATTATATGTAATTTTAATTTTTAAATGTATAACTAATCGGAGTATTCACATGCCCTAAACAAAAAAAGTTATTTACATTATTTTAAAATGTGAATAATGGTAACTAAAAAAAAGAAGATTTTATATTATTTAACTGCGATAATGCAAGCAGCAAGCGTGGCTACGAAACTTTCGACGCAAACTTTGTTTTGGATGCTCGGCTGTATTGCCTTTGCCTCTTTTTCGCGCGAATTTATTGTTCAATCAAATGCGTATTTATAAAAACATTTCTCGGCTGCATGCTCAAGCGGCAATTGGGCAGTGCGTTTTAAAGTTTAAATGAAATGATTTATTTAAAATTATAAAATTGCAGTTAAACTAAACTACAAAAAAATGCTAGTCATTTCCGGTCATTAAAATAAGTTCTAGTCTCGAAGCTATTATCCAGTACTTAGTAAAACGCTTTTTAAGATTACTTGGTAAAGACTAGTTTCATTCCGGAACTCTGTAAAAACTCATGATTAAATACGATACAGGATACAGGACTTTTTAGAAAAACTCCTTTAAGACCTGCGGTCAGATGACACCGATTGAAATTATGGGACTAAATTTGGGGTTTTGACGGAAAAATACTTTAAAAAGCATTAATGCCAGCAACTCCTTAAAAACAAAGTACAAAGTCATTTTTTATAAAAATAAAGAGTGGTTCAAGTCAGCTGCTTCGGTATCGATATTTTTGAAGAGTTTGCACATTCTCTTTTATACCCGCACGGTCGTGATAACTCGGTCGGATAGGGATACTCTTTTTAAGTCACAAACGGTTCACTGTAATGGATATCAAAAGCATCACTTGGCAAACCTAAATTTGACCTTGTTTATGACAGCATATCCTTTTCTAGCGTTTATGATTGAAACAAACCTGCCACGACTCACATGTCCTGGGATCCCGTGTCCCTCCCGCGTGGGCAAGCAAGCAGAGCAAAGCAGAGCAGAGCAATGCAGAGCAGAACAATGCAGAGCAGAGCAATGCAGAGCAGAGCAGAGCAAAGCAATGCGGAGCAGAGCAATGCAGAGCAAAGCAGAGCAGAGCAAAGCAAAGCAAAACAGAGCAAAGCAAAGCAGAGCAAAGCAAAGCAGAGCAAAGCAAAGCAGAGCGAAGCAAAGCAAAGCAGGGCAAAGCAGAGCAAAGCAAAGCAAAGCAAAGCAGGGCAAGGCAAAGCAAAGCAGAGCATAGCAAAGCAAGCAAGCTAGCTCCACGCAGGAGGGACACGGGATCCCAGGACGTGGTAGTCGTGACAGGTCCGACGCGGCGGGGAAACTGGGTCCCAGGACGTGGGAGTAGTGGCAGGTCCATGCGGCGGGGGAGAGGGATCCTAGAGCGTGGGAGTCGTGGTAGGTCCACGTGGCGGGGAAACGGAATCCCAGGAAGTGGGAGTCGTGGCAGGTCGCTTCAAGCAATCAAGCAAGCAAGCTAGACATCCACAACTCCCACTTCCTGGGATCCCGTTTCCCCGCCACGTGGACCTACCACGACTACCACGCTCTAGGATCCCTCTCCCCCGCCGCATGGACCTGCCACTACTCCCACGTCCTCGGACCCCGTTTCCCCGCCGCGTCGGAACAGTCACGACTACCACGTCCTGGGATCCCGTGTCCCTCCCGCGTGGGCAAGCAAGCAGAGCAAAGCAGAGCAGAGCAAAGCAAAGCAGAGCAAAGCAAAGCAGAGCAGAGCAGAGCAAAGCAATGCAGAGCAGAGCAATGCAGAGCAGAGCAGAGCAATGCAGAGCAGAGCAATGCAGAGCAAAGCAAAACAGAGCAGAGCAAAGCAGAGCAAAGCAAAGCAGAGCAAAGCAAAGCAGAGCAGAGCAGAGCGAAGCAAAGCAAAGCAGAGCAAAGCAAAGCAGAGCAGAGCAGAGCAAAGCAAAGCAGGGCAAAGCAGAGCAAAGCAAAGCAAGCAAGCTAGCTCCACGTGGGAGGGACACGGGATTCCAGGACGTGGTAGTCGTGACAGGTCCGACGCGGCGGGGAAACGGGGTCCCAGGACGTGGGAGTAGTGGCAGGTCCATGCGGCGGGGGAGAGGGATCCTAAAGCGTGGGAGTCGTGGTAGGTCCACGTGGCGGGGAAACGGGATCCCAGGAAGTGGGAGTCGTGGCAGGTCGCTTCAAGCAATCAAGCAAGCAAGCTAGACTTCCACAACTCCCACTTCCTGGGATCCCGTTTCCCCGCCACGTGGACCTACCACGACTACCACGCTCTAGGATCCCTCTCCCCCGCCGCATGGACCTGCCACTACTCCCACGTCCTCGGACCCCGTTTCCCCGCCGCGTAGACCTGTCACGACTCCCAAGTCCTGGGAACCCGTGTCCCTCCCGCGTGGGCAAGCAAGCAAGCAGAGCAGAGCAAAGCAAAGCAGAGCAGAGCAATGCAGAGCAGAGCAAAGCAGAGCAGAGCAAAGCAGAGCAAAGCAAAGCAGAGCAAAGCAAAGCAGAGCAAAGCAAAGCAGAGCAGAGCAAAGCAAAGCAGGGCAAAGCAGAGCAAAGCAGAGCAGAGCAGAGCAGAGCAGAGCAAAGCAGAGCAAAGCAAAGCAGAGCAGAGCAAAGCAGAGCAAAGCAAAGCAGAGCAGAGCAAAGCAGAGCAAAGCAGAGCAAAGCAGAGCAGAGCAAAGCAGAGCAGAGCAAAGCAGAGCAGAGCAAAGCAAGCAAGCTAGCTCCACGCGGTGGCGAAACGGGATCCCAGGATGTGGAAGCAGTGGAAAAGCCATGCGGCGGGGAAATGGGATCCCAGAACGTGGGAGTCGTGGCAGGTCCACGTGGCGGGGAAACGGGATCCCAGGACATCGGAGACGTGGAAGTCTAGCTTGCGTGCTTGATTGCTTGAAGCGACCTGCCACTACTCCTACGTCCTGGGATCCCGTTTCCCCGCCACTTGGACCTGCCACGACTCCCACGTTCTGGGATCCCGTTTCCCCGCCGCATGGCTCTTCCACTGCTCCCACATCCTGGGATCCCGTTTCGCCACCGCGTGGACCTGCCACGACTCCCACCAGGGATCCCGTTTCCCTGTAAAATAACAATAAAAAAACTATTCAGTATATAATTCTTCTTGTATCTCAGATAAAAAACACACTTAAAGTTTTATTAACGATATCAAGTTCCGTAAGACTAGTATTATTATGCATGTAGTGTTGCTTCGACAAACACAATTCATTGGTGAATGAACGTCGTACGTTTTAAAGGCAAAAAAATATGTTCGGATGGAAAATTATGCAAACATTTATTTTGCATGGATAACCAAGAATAAATTTAAACAATTCATAAATGTGTGTTATAAATTAATAAAAAGTAGTGATAATGATTTTTTTTGCTTGAAATTATATTTTCACTTATAATTCTGTCCTTATGCATGTACTTTGGATGTAGTAAAAACTGCGTTCAAAGTATAATTCACTCCGTATTTATTCCAAGGACTAATAATTTTGTGAAAAGGTAGCAATTCTTTTGCAAAGATATTTTCAATGATTCGCATCGACAAATCACCATGTTCATCAGTTAATACATAAATAATAGGAATGAACAATTTTAAAATAAATTTTGTAGACTGATGGTGTGAGTATCGTTTTGAAATAAAAGCTAGGTGAAATAAAACAATCAATTATACACATACCTCTTTACCCAGCACACAAAGAACGATGATAGCATGCGCTGTCTTTGCGAAAGAAACCACTAACTCAACTACTTTTTCGGCCGACCCGGCGGCGTAATGGTTAAGGTGTTAGCCTTTGGAGCCTCTGGGCCCGGGCTCGAATCCCGACAAGGCATAGATGTTTTTGTTTGTCGAGTATATGCGGAGTACGTGCTTGTAGAATTGGTTCAGTCCGAAAGTCCTGTGGGCGGCCATTGCGCAGTTTTCTACGGGTACTGGTCCCTGGAGACTATTGGTATTGGGGGGTGGCGCGCGGTAGAAGGCAGCATCTGTCGCGTATCTGTGTGTGTTTTGTATGTTTGTCTTGTTTCACGATGGTTTATAAGCGGGTCTTTGACCAAGCACAAAAGCCTGAAAATATATGTCTATATGTCTACGTCAACTACTCCGGCTCGCGAGTGAACGTACATACTGCAAGCTAAGTTCTCCATGCCTGCTTTGAAGGAACCGCTTAAAAATATAATAAGTTATCTTTAGATGGGAAAAATATCTGCTGCTACTTATCTTTTATATACGATAGTTGCAATGAAAAAAAAATAATCACTAGAGTACATTTATAAGGTAAAAAACAAGTATTTTTACTACATCAATCTATCTATGTTTTTTTTTTCATATTTGATAATTCATTTAATCTGTAAACTTGAAAAATCGCAGGAACTTTAAATGGGTAAAAATAAAGAACATTAAGCAGGTAATAGTTTTTTTTTAAGAAAAATAGAAAAAACAAACAATAGAAAAGATTTGAAAAAAACTACATGAAGTTTGTGCTTTCAAAAAGCAAAACATATATTTATACACGTCATTTTTCAGCTAAAAGTTTTGAAGGTAAACTCAATGGTTTTAAAAACCTCTTAATGGGTTCAGTGTCTCATTGATAGAGTAATAAGCCCAAAATATTTTTAAAAAAATCAAAGCACATTTTATAAATATTATTATTTATAGTATTTCTTAATAAAAAACTAAAAAAGAGCATTCGCACAATTTAAATTCAAAAACTTTATTACTTTTCATTCGTTCATTTAGAAAATTTAGACTTAAATAAGACTTAAACTGTTTTGACTTTTAAAGACTTAAGCTGCCAGTCTATCATTGGGGAAGGTGGAGAACTACAGTTTCAGTTAATGGGTTTTTTTATCTGTAGAATATTTTCGAATAAAATTTAATTTTCTCAAAATCTACATGACTTATCTATCTATTTAACTAGTAGCACTTCTTAGGGAATTGATTTCAAAATTAATAAAAGAAACTAAACAAATATCTCCATGAGTTATTCTTTCCTCTTCTAATTGATATGGAAATAAATTCAAATGAGGTTTTTTTTTAAAGAAAAATGAAAATTATTGAAACACGCATCACTTATATGGAAACTTTGGGGATAAATAAAACATAAATTTATTTATAATGCTTTCATATAACACATATTAACTTCAAACTTACATATAAAAACTTCAAACTTACATACAAAAACTTCAAACTTACATAAAAAACTTCAAACTTACATATAACTTAAAAAATATATATATTTCACAAAATAATAACATACCGAAGCTGCTACGAGGAGTTTCTTTAAATCGGCATTTCTGGTGTCACAGTTAGGCAACTTGGGTACAAAAAATTTATAAAAATCAGAAAAACTGTGCAGAGCAACTTCATTGGCAAAAGCTTAAGCTGGAATGACCAAAATAAACTTTGTAACTTTTTTTCATTGTCAGCACACATTGTTGTAAAACATTAATAGTTTTTCTTTTGATTAAAAATTCGTTTATATTCGTCAAAACCATTGTTTAAATTCAATGAAAAGCATTTTTATACATTCATATTAAATCAATTCGGAATATATATGGAATAATAAACTTAGATACATCTTAGTCCTTTCCGACCGGGCTCGTACGATTGTGCGGGTAGTAAAGAGAGTGTTCAAGCTCTTCAAAAATATCTGTACCGAAGCAGCTGACGTGTGCCATTCGTTATTTGCATCAAAATTTTTTTTTATGGAATTGCTGACATAGATGCTGTTTAACGCATTTTTGTCGATAAAACTTCAAATTTAGTCTCATAATTTTAAATCAGCGCTACCTGACCGCCGGTCGAAAAGGGTTAACATAGTTCATAGTTTTTATTTAAGCCTTTTAATTCCTTGTTTACGCGTATACATTTATACGAAAACACTTTTTTTAATATATCTATGAATAAAGGAAGAATACTTGGCTCATTCATTTAAATATAATTCTAATATTCTCATTTTATATTTTATTTTGTATGCATGATCATATTTACTTAACTCGAATCTTATTTTCGATTTCATTTGGTTAAACAAATAGAAATATCGGAAATATAAAGTTATTTATAGATAAGTCAGAACTTCGAACTTAATTTAATATTCTTAAATTATTATAAAATATAATTCCTAACAGAATTTGAACATAAAATTAGAAATGATTGATTAGAAGAAAGAAATTAAAAAAAGAAAGCTTTTCCCATCTTTTTGTGAACTTAACAATTTGATAATTGGAGCAATTTTATTAAGTACAAAGATAATTACAAGTTAATGTGGATTTCTCCTGATTGAAGAACGCAAAAATAGATAGATCCTATAGCAATCACCGGATCGGTAGTTGGTGATGGAAATGCTCGGATAAGTACTCGAATTGGTTGGTGCTCGAAATAAGTACCAAGAAATTTGTCCTTGTTGTAAATGAGAAAAAAAGTATTGAAGTCAATAGCAGTAACCCTAATCCGTTTTCGTTAATGGAAAATATGTTGAAGTGCCAAAGTCTTTCAACAATATGGGTTCAATAGTCACCACTGAAGAAGGCACATACGACAATGTTAAATCAAGAATAAATAAAGCGCACCATGCTTAGTTGTCCATAAAGAATTGATTTTAACTTTAAAAAATGTGTATTACTTAAACATTGATAATGGCGCCAAGTGTGCCAAACGGATATGTGTATTGCAGCTGTTCTTTATTTGGTTTGTTGAATTAACGCCGCACTTGTGGACTAATGGCAACCAGCCTCATTATTTAAAAACGGAGTTAAAGGATGAATGAGTCCGACACGTCGATTGGCACCTAACGCAATCAAATACCGATATCGCACAACAGGTCTAACGGGCCTCAGTCCTATATACAACGCATTTATTGACAAAACTTTTTTTTCCCTGCATGATCCGTTTATAGGTCTGTTAAGGTGAGGAACGAATACCTAAAAGTGTCCTCATTGGCGTAAGTTAAAAGCAATTTTAAGTGAAAACTAGTATTAGTTAATGAAGTGTCGGCAGATTAATTTCGGAGCAAAAATATTTACATTTAAAAATGTGTAAGTAACATCACCTTGTCGAAACGTCGCTTATCAAAAAGTCATTTGAAGATATCCATAGACAGTACTATGTTTAACTATTTTGGGTTGGCAGGTTCCATTTATAGGATTGTTCATAGAAGGACAAAACACATAAATGTATCCTCATTGGCATAAAGCTTTAACAAATCGCGCCTAACATTTGCCACAGCTGTTCCATAAAAAAAAAAACTGTTTAACTTTACAAAAAATAACCTACCCGTGAAGTTTTGAATCCTTTCTTTAAACATCTGCGCTTGTTTATGCCATATTAGCATATTTTGGTACAAATTACGTAACTTTTTAAAGACCAATTTTAACAAGCAGCTTCATACGTGAGGTCTCGGGATGAAATGAGAAAAATTGCTCATTTTCATTGTTAGCAAGCATTGTTGTAAACAGTCAAGAGTGTAACAACAATGTTATGTCTTTAACTTTCAGTGCTGTTTATATCCAATATTGTTTACACTTGTATGAAATGAATTTTATATTAAAATATTTTAAAATAAATTAATTTTGAATACTTTTTAATAATTTTACGTTTATAAATATAATTAAATTAAAACCTAATTATACTTAAACCAACATATTTATGTATAATAATAATGAATATAAAATAAAGTTAACTCTTTAAAACACATATTATTCGTTTGACATAAAATTTCAAATAAATAAAAAAGTCTAAAGGGTAAAGTCTAAAAAAATTTGTGCAGAAGTTTTTATTTAAATGACAAATGTAGCTTTCTTACAGGCCTTTATATTCTTTATTCTTTTCTTGCAGGTATATAATCTAATGTACTTTGAATAATTTTGTTTTGAAAACGTGCGATTATAGAATAGATATCACCAAAAATTTTGGTTTTAAAATGATTATTTTAAAGAAATATATAATTGATGAAGTGTTCTAAAGGTCGACTTACTAATTAACCCAACTTTCTTCTTAAACGGACGCCAGCCATGTTCTTTCTTCGCACTTTTAAAAAGTCGTTCGTTGAACGCGGCAAAGATAATAGAATAATTCAAAAATGCTCTTGCTGTAGGGAGAAACTAAGGAAACTCATTTATGCTTGCTAAAAAGGAATAACTGAACACCAGAAAG
The DNA here is from genome assembly GCA_023701765.1 of Hylyphantes graminicola. Lineage (NCBI taxonomy): Eukaryota > Metazoa > Arthropoda > Arachnida > Araneae > Linyphiidae > Hylyphantes > Hylyphantes graminicola. The sequence continues at coordinate 42,748,386 of CM043112.1, forward strand.
ACACTTAGAAGTCCCTCTCTCTTCGGCCTAATTTATTTCAAAATTGTGGATTTGTGAATACCACGAGTTTTTATCCACAAAATCAATTTAATTTATAAAAAATGCGTTTTTACTGTGTTTAGAAGAACAACTGCAATCGGCTTTTTATTTTACAAACTAGTTTTTACATTAAAAATGTAAAAAACTGGTATGTGAAATATAAAGGTCATTGGTTAACCTTCTATTGGTCGTGGGAAATGAGATAGCACAATTTGTATCAATGTACCCCTCCTGGAAGCTCCATAGCTCATGGAGGACTTTTAACGGACTGAGTTATTTTATGGAATAATCTAAGCGCTTCGAAATTTGTGTTGACTGTTTCATGGAGCAAGCTTCGCCGATCACAATTCTCGCATGCCTTGGTCTCTCATCAGCAATACCACTTAGATTAGAAGGCCTAGACAACATAACTTCACACCAGTAGACATATTCCGTAGGGGCTGGGGAGCCCAGTCGGTAAAGCACTCGCTTAGCATGCGGAAGGTCCCAGGTTCGGGTCCGAGGATCGCCAAAATAGCTGTCGACCTATAAACGGCCCGTGCAGCCAAAAATGTCCGACGAATAATACCCCGTGTAAGGGAGTGCACGTTTAATATCCTTCAAAGTCCTAACGCTGCTTACAATGTCACCCTTAACGGTTGCGTTGGGTGCCTATTCAGGTGTTGGCTCGTCACCTGACCGTGGTTCTAAAATACGACGCCCGTCGCCAATAGCCCTCGTGTAGCTCCAGTGCAACGATAATTCAAACCAAACAGATTCCGTTATGTTGAGCTTGATTCATCTTTTCTTAAAGATAACACGAGATCGAGTTAGAAACGCTTATTGGTCAAAACCACAGAATAGTTTTCTATAATAACGTCAGGCATCTTGGTTCACCGGCTTTATATGGTGTTAGATTTTTGAGTTTATTACATGTCATGGACCTAGTCTAGCACTGCTTGTCTAAAAGGCATGCAATCGATAACATCATTCCTAGTTACAGAAAAAATAGCTTTTTGGATTCTAAATGGGTGTTGATTCACCACCCATGCGTGCAGCTAGTGACTGCAGAGAAGACAAATTGAGTGTAATAATCTCGCAGGATTTCCTTTTTACTTTTTGATTTTTTTCAAATAAAAACAACGCAAATAAATATGATTCATGAAATATTATTGGTTATTTGATTGTCGGAAAATTAATTACTGAAACAAATTTGATCAGGCATCATTTTTCGTCACATTTAGGAGATAAATCTGATTGGTATAAATAAGTCAAAATTGCTTTTTAAATACTACTACCACTTATTTCTTTTTTAGGACTTCAATTTTACATTTAGAACGATGCTGCATAGTCGAGTTTTACTATGTCCTGCCCAGTTTCACAAGCCAGTATTTACATTTCGAAATATAAAAACTGGTATCTATCAAAACGGTAATTACTTTACGTTCAACCATATTATTGGCATTGGTTAATGAGGATTACCCTATATATAGGTTGTTACGGTTCTGTGTAATATTGACTAGTAATCATGAAAAAGAGAGCAAAAGATACTTAAAAGTGATGTTTTTTAAATTTGGGATTTGAAGTACCAGCTTTTTGACGAAACGCAGGTTTATTTATACACACTCGGTCTAGAGACAAAATTTTACTTGAAAGATATTCCTAAGCTGTGTTTAATCCTTTCCATTGAAAATTTAAAGCAAGTCTTGCAGAGCTTAGACATTTCGAGGCACGGATCCCAGATTCGATCCAAGACTTTAACCACGATCGAGGGTAAAAACGAACAACTGAGAAACGAACGGTTTTCCACATTTTTAAAAATCGTTTTTTCTTTACATTATGACGTCTTTCGTTTCGATATAGAATAAAAAATAATCGATATTTGAGTTCCAATTCAAAGTACCAACGGAAAATTTCTACACTCTTATAACAAGAGTGAAATCAACTCCAGTTGGAGAAGTGCATTTTCGATAATGGAAAGGAGTGGCTATTAACTCAGACTGAGTTAAAATCACTCGTTTGGAGTGATACAGTAGGACGTTTAACACACAAAGGATCCACTTCTATGGGAGAAGTGCATTTTCTAGACTGGATGAGTGAAATTAACTCAGACTGAGTTAAAATCGCTCGTTCGTTTTAAGGGTCTAGGGTGCCGAGGCCTTAATTTTAATAGCACTAGTCTCATATAATGCCGGTGGAAGGTCAGCGGCAGAATCCATTAAAATAATTGAAAATATTTTATAAACACGATGCAATTATAACCATGATAAGATTACAAGATTAAGGACGAATGAGTCCGGTCGATTGTGGGTCTCCAAACCAAAGTGCCTCTGTGAGAATAACTGACTTACTGGTCTCTATAATCGCACGTTTTCAGGACAAAATTATATAAAATACATTAGATTATATACCAGCAAGAAAAGAATAACTAATATAAAGACCTGTAAGAAAGCTACAAAGTCATATAAATAAAAAATTCTGCAAAAATATATTCATTACAGACGGGAAACTGTGCCTTAGAAAATGATTTTAATGAATAATTCACTCCGTATTTATTCCAAGGACTAATAATTTTGTGAAAAGGTAGCAATTCTTTTGCAAAGATATTTTCAATGATTCGCATCGACAAATCACCATGTTCATCAGTTAATACATAAATAATAGGAATGAACAATTTTAAAATAAATTTTGTAGACTGATGGTGTGAGTATCGTTTTGAAATAAAAGCTAGGTGAAATAAAACAATCAATTATACACATACCTCTTTACCCAGCACACAAAGAACGATGATAGCATGCGCTGTCTTTGCGAAAGAAACCACTAACTCAACTACTTTTTCGGCCGACCCGGCGGCGTAATGGTTAAGGTGTTAGCCTTTGGAACCTCTGGGCCCGGGCTCGAATCCCGACAAGACATAGATGTTTTTGTTTGTCGAGTATATGCGGAGTACGTGCTTGTAGAATTGGTTCAGTCCGAAAGTCCTGTGGGCGGCCATTGCGCAGTTTTCTACGGGTACTGGTCCCTGGAGACTATTGGTATTGGGGGGTGGCGCGCGGTAGAAGGCAGCATCTGTCGCGTATCTGTGTGTGTTTTGTATGTTTGTCTTGTTTCACGATGGTTTATAAGCGGGTCTTTGACCAAGCACAAAAGCCTGAAAATATATGTCTATATGTCTACGTCAACTACTCCGGCTCGCGAGTGAACGTACATACTGCAAGCTAAGTTCTCCATGCCTGCTTTGAAGGAACCGCTTAAAAATATAATAAGTTATCTTTAGATGGGAAAAATATCTGCTGCTACTTATCTTTTATATACGATAGTTGCAATGAAAAAAAAATAATCACTAGAGTACATTTATAAGGTAAAAAACAAGTATTTTTACTACATCAATCTATCTATGTTTTTTTTTTCATATTTGATAATTCATTTAATCTGTAAACTTGAAAAATCGCAGGAACTTTAAATGGGTAAAAATAAAGAACATTAAGCAGGTAATAGTTTTTTTTTAAGAAAAATAGAAAAAACAAACAATAGAAAAGATTTGAAAAAAACTACATGAAGTTTGTGCTTTCAAAAAGCAAAACATATATTTATACACGTCATTTTTCAGCTAAAAGTTTTGAAGGTAAACTCAATGGTTTTAAAAACCTCTTAATGGGTTCAGTGTCTCATTGATAGAGTAATAAGCCCAAAATATTTTTAAAAAAATCAAAGCACATTTTATAAATATTATTATTTATAGTATTTCTTAATAAAAAACTAAAAAAGAGCATTCGCACAATTTAAATTCAAAAACTTTATTACTTTTCATTCGTTCATTTAGAAAATTTAGACTTAAATAAGACTTAAACTGTTTTGACTTTTAAAGACTTAAGCTGCCAGTCTATCATTGGGGAAGGTGGAGAACTACAGTTTCAGTTAATGGGTTTTTTTATCTGTAGAATATTTTCGAATAAAATTTAATTTTCTCAAAATCTACATGACTTATCTATCTATTTAACTAGTAGCACTTCTTAGGGAATTGATTTCAAAATTAATAAAAGAAACTAAACAAATATCTCCATGAGTTATTCTTTCCTCTTCTAATTGATATGGAAATAAATTCAAATGAGGTTTTTTTTTAAAGAAAAATGAAAATTATTGAAACACGCATCACTTATATGGAAACTTTGGGGATAAATAAAACATAAATTTATTTATAATGCTTTCATATAACACATATTAACTTCAAACTTACATATAAAAACTTCAAACTTACATACAAAAACTTCAAACTTACATAAAAAACTTCAAACTTACATATAACTTAAAAAATATATATATTTCACAAAATAATAACATACCGAAGCTGCTACGAGGAGTTTCTTTAAATCGGCATTTCTGGTGTCACAGTTAGGCAACTTGGGTACAAAAAATTTATAAAAATCAGAAAAACTGTGCAGAGCAACTTCATTGGCAAAAGCTTAAGCTGGAATGACCAAAATAAACTTTGTAACTTTTTTTCATTGTCAGCACACATTGTTGTAAAACATTAATAGTTTTTCTTTTGATTAAAAATTCGTTTATATTCGTCAAAACCATTGTTTAAATTCAATGAAAAGCATTTTTATACATTCATATTAAATCAATTCGGAATATATATGGAATAATAAACTTAGATACATCTTAGTCCTTTCCGACCGGGCTCGTACGATTGTGCGGGTAGTAAAGAGAGTGTTCAAGCTCTTCAAAAATATCTGTACCGAAGCAGCTGACGTGTGCCATTCGTTATTTGCATCAAAATTTTTTTTTATGGAATTGCTGACATAGATGCTGTTTAACGCATTTTTGTCGATAAAACTTCAAATTTAGTCTCATAATTTTAAATCAGCGCTACCTGACCGCCGGTCGAAAAGGGTTAACATAGTTCATAGTTTTTATTTAAGCCTTTTAATTCCTTGTTTACGCGTATACATTTATACGAAAACACTTTTTTTAATATATCTATGAATAAAGGAAGAATACTTGGCTCATTCATTTAAATATAATTCTAATATTCTCATTTTATATTTTATTTTGTATGCATGATCATATTTACTTAACTCGAATCTTATTTTCGATTTCATTTGGTTAAACAAATAGAAATATCGGAAATATAAAGTTATTTATAGATAAGTCAGAACTTCGAACTTAATTTAATATTCTTAAATTATTATAAAATATAATTCCTAACAGAATTTGAACATAAAATTAGAAATGATTGATTAGAAGAAAGAAATTAAAAAAAGAAAGCTTTTCCCATCTTTTTGTGAACTTAACAATTTGATAATTGGAGCAATTTTATTAAGTACAAAGATAATTACAAGTTAATGTGGATTTCTCCTGATTGAAGAACGCAAAAATAGATAGATCCTATAGCAATCACCGGATCGGTAGTTGGTGATGGAAATGCTCGGATAAGTACTCGAATTGGTTGGTGCTCGAAATAAGTACCAAGAAATTTGTCCTTGTTGTAAATGAGAAAAAAAGTATTGAAGTCAATAGCAGTAACCCTAATCCGTTTTCGTTAATGGAAAATATGTTGAAGTGCCAAAGTCTTTCAACAATATGGGTTCAATAGTCACCACTGAAGAAGGCACATACGACAATGTTAAATCAAGAATAAATAAAGCGCACCATGCTTAGTTGTCCATAAAGAATTGATTTTAACTTTAAAAAATGTGTATTACTTAAACATTGATAATGGCGCCAAGTGTGCCAAACGGATATGTGTATTGCAGCTGTTCTTTATTTGGTTTGTTGAATTAACGCCGCACTTGTGGACTAATGGCAACCAGCCTCATTATTTAAAAACGGAGTTAAAGGATGAATGAGTCCGACACGTCGATTGGCACCTAACGCAATCAAATACCGATATCGCACAACAGGTCTAACGGGCCTCAGTCCTATATACAACGCATTTATTGACAAAACTTTTTTTTCCCTGCATGATCCGTTTATAGGTCTGTTAAGGTGAGGAACGAATACCTAAAAGTGTCCTCATTGGCGTAAGTTAAAAGCAATTTTAAGTGAAAACTAGTATTAGTTAATGAAGTGTCGGCAGATTAATTTCGGAGCAAAAATATTTACATTTAAAAATGTGTAAGTAACATCACCTTGTCGAAACGTCGCTTATCAAAAAGTCATTTGAAGATATCCATAGACAGTACTATGTTTAACTATTTTGGGTTGGCAGGTTCCATTTATAGGATTGTTCATAGAAGGACAAAACACATAAATGTATCCTCATTGGCATAAAGCTTTAACAAATCGCGCCTAACATTTGCCACAGCTGTTCCATAAAAAAAAAAACTGTTTAACTTTACAAAAAATAACCTACCCGTGAAGTTTTGAATCCTTTCTTTAAACATCTGCGCTTGTTTATGCCATATTAGCATATTTTGGTACAAATTACGTAACTTTTTAAAGACCAATTTTAACAAGCAGCTTCATACGTGAGGTCTCGGGATGAAATGAGAAAAATTGCTCATTTTCATTGTTAGCAAGCATTGTTGTAAACAGTCAAGAGTGTAACAACAATGTTATGTCTTTAACTTTCAGTGCTGTTTATATCCAATATTGTTTACACTTGTATGAAATGAATTTTATATTAAAATATTTTAAAATAAATTAATTTTGAATACTTTTTAATAATTTTACGTTTATAAATATAATTAAATTAAAACCTAATTATACTTAAACCAACATATTTATGTATAATAATAATGAATATAAAATAAAGTTAACTCTTTAAAACACATATTATTCGTTTGACATAAAATTTCAAATAAATAAAAAAGTCTAAAGGGTAAAGTCTAAAAAAATTTGTGCAGAAGTTTTTATTTAAATGACAAATGTAGCTTTCTTACAGGCCTTTATATTCTTTATTCTTTTCTTGCAGGTATATAATCTAATGTACTTTGAATAATTTTGTTTTGAAAACGTGCGATTATAGAATAGATATCACCAAAAATTTTGGTTTTAAAATGATTATTTTAAAGAAATATATAATTGATGAAGTGTTCTAAAGGTCGACTTACTAATTAACCCAACTTTCTTCTTAAACGGACGCCAGCCATGTTCTTTCTTCGCACTTTTAAAAAGTCGTTCGTTGAACGCGGCAAAGATAATAGAATAATTCAAAAATGCTCTTGCTGTAGGGAGAAACTAAGGAAACTCATTTATGCTTGCTAAAAAGGAATAACTGAACACCAGAAAGACACTTAGAAGTCCCTCTCTCTTCGGCCTAATTTATTTCAAAATTGTGGATTTGTGAATACCACGAGTTTTTATCCACAAAATCAATTTAATTTATAAAATGCGTTTTTACTGTGTTTAGAAGAACAACTGCAATCGGCTTTTTATTTTACAAACTAGTTTTTACATTAAAAATGTAAAAAACTGGTATGTGAAATATAAAGGTCATTGGTTAACCTTCTATTGGTCGTGGGAAATGAGATAGCACAATTTGTATCAATGTACCCCTCCTGGAAGCTCCATAGCTCATGGAGGACTTTTAACGGACTGAGTTATTTTATGGAATAATCTAAGCGCTTCGAAATTTGTGTTGACTGTTTCATGGAGCAAGCTTCGCCGATCACAATTCTCGCATGCCTTGGTCTCTCATCAGCAATACCACTTAGATTAGAAGGCCTAGACAACATAACTTCACACCAGTAGACATATTCCGTAGGGGCTGGGGAGCCCAGTCGGTAAAGCACTCGCTTAGCATGCGGAAGGTCCCAGGTTCGGGTCCGAGGATCGCCAAAATAGCTGTCGACCTATAAACGGCCCGTGCAGCCAAAAATGTCCGACGAATAATACCCCGTGTAAGGGAGTGCACGTTTAATATCCTTCAAAGTCCTAACGCTGCTTACAATGTCACCCTTAACGGTTGCGTTGGGTGCCTATTCAGGTGTTGGCTCGTCACCTGACCGTGGTTCTAAAATACGACGCCCGTCGCCAATAGCCCTCGTGTAGCTCCAGTGCAACGATAATTCAAACCAAACAGATTCCGTTATGTTGAGCTTGATTCATCTTTTCTTAAAGATAACACGAGATCGAGTTAGAAACGCTTATTGGTCAAAACCACAGAATAGTTTTCTATAATAACGTCAGGCATCTTGGTTCACCGGCTTTATATGGTGTTAGATTTTTGAGTTTATTACATGTCATGGACCTAGTCTAGCACTGCTTGTCTAAAAGGCATGCAATCGATAACATCATTCCTAGTTACAGAAAAAATAGCTTTTTGGATTCTAAATGGGTGTTGATTCACCACCCATGCGTGCAGCTAGTGACTGCAGAGAAGACAAATTGAGTGTAATAATCTCGCAGGATTTCCTTTTTACTTTTTGATTTTTTTCAAATAAAAACAACGCAAATAAATATGATTCATGAAATATTATTGGTTATTTGATTGTCGGAAAATTAATTACTGAAACAAATTTGATCAGGCATCATTTTTCGTCACATTTAGGAGATAAATCTGATTGGTATAAATAAGTCAAAATTGCTTTTTAAATACTACTACCACTTATTTCTTTTTTAGGACTTCAATTTTACATTTAGAACGATGCTGCATAGTCGAGTTTTACTATGTCCTGCCCAGTTTCACAAGCCAGTATTTACATTTCGAAATATAAAAACTGGTATCTATCAAAACGGTAATTACTTTACGTTCAACCATATTATTGGCATTGGTTAATGAGGATTACCCTATATATAGGTTGTTACGGTTCTGTGTAATATTGACTAGTAATCATGAAAAAGAGAGCAAAAGATACTTAAAAGTGATGTTTTTTAAATTTGGGATTTGAAGTACCAGCTTTTTGACGAAACGCAGGTTTATTTATACACACTCGGTCTAGAGACAAAATTTTACTTGAAAGATATTCCTAAGCTGTGTTTAATCCTTTCCATTGAAAATTTAAAGCAAGTCTTGCAGAGCTTAGACATTTCGAGGCACGGATCCCAGATTCGATCCAAGACTTTAACCACGATCGAGGGTAAAAACGAACAACTGAGAAACGAACGGTTTTCCACATTTTTAAAAATCGTTTTTTCTTTACATTATGACGTCTTTCGTTTCGATATAGAATAAAAAATAATCGATATTTGAGTTCCAATTCAAAGTACCAACGGAAAATTTCTACACTCTTATAACAAGAGTGAAATCAACTCCAGTTGGAGAAGTGCATTTTCGATAATGGAAAGGAGTGGCTATTAACTCAGACTGAGTTAAAATCACTCGTTTGGAGTGATACAGTAGGACGTTTAACACACAAAGGATCCACTTCTATGGGAGAAGTGCATTTTCTAGACTGGATGAGTGAAATTAACTCAGACTGAGTTAAAATCGCTCGTTCGTTTTAAGGGTCTAGGGTGCCGAGGCCTTAATTTTAATAGCACTAGTCTCATATAATGCCGGTGGAAGGTCAGCGGCAGAATCCATTAAAATAATTGAAAATATTTTATAAACACGATGCAATTATAACCATGATAAGATTACAAGATTAAGGACGAATGAGTCCGGTCGATTGTGGGTCTCCAAACCAAAGTGCCTCTGTGAGAATAACTGACTTACTGGTCTCTATAATCGCACGTTTTCAGGACAAAATTATATAAAATACATTAGATTATATACCAGCAAGAAAAGAATAACTAATATAAAGACCTGTAAGAAAGCTACAAAGTCATATAAATAAAAAATTCTGCAAAAATATATTCATTACAGACGGGAAACTGTGCCTTAGAAAATGATTTTTCCAGTGGCTTAACACAGGGACACTCTCGTTTGGAAACTTGCAGTCGATCGGCCGTTCCCCCTTAATCATCAAGTTCGTATCGAATCGAATATGAAGAGTACACGGGAAGAAGCGATTGATTTACTAGGCGGACGCCCGCAACTGTCTGCTTGGCGGCATAAAACCGGTTTCTCTCTTTCTTCTTCGCTTGGTCCAAGCGTCGGGATCGCCAATCGCCTGAACTTGGTAGCCAGGAACCACAGAGATAGTAGTTAAAGTACTACACTGACATATCACGTGACTTACAACACTGACATCATTGCTTGCGTGTCCCGTCGTTAGCATTGGAGGTCACGTGATCTACCACTATATTACTTTTACTATGATATCTATGGTAGGAACTGGTTTCCTTACACAAGTTTAGGCGATCACTCGCTATCATCGCCAAAGTGGCCTGTTAAGGAAACTTCTCCGAAAAAATTAATTTTTTATTTAATTTTATTTGAATTTCATGGCTTATTGTCCAATTCATTCATAAGAATATCAATTTTACGACTAGTTTATAATTTAAACAAATACTTATGCTATGCTAAATTCCACCGACACTAATATCTTCAATCAAATAATCAGACTGATTTCTTTTAAGTTCGAGTTAATCCCAAATTTTTTATAGATTTTTAATCTACACTGCTCAAAACAATTAGGGGAATGCATGGTTTATACAATTTCGCCCTCAATGATTCTATTTGGTATCATCAGCTTATGATTTTTTTAATCACTAAGTTGAACTTGTACTTATTTTTCGTTAGATAGAAGAATCATATCTTTTGAAGAATTAAATATTATTTGTTTTAATTGAATAAAAATATGAAAAACATGGTAAAATAAAATTCACTCCCAAAATTTTTATGAAATAAATTTACCCTATATTCTCCACGCTTGCATTCTTTGAAATCTAAAATTAGATTTGTGATTTTTTTTAGAATTAAAATTTTGAAAAAAAATTATTGTTATAATTTATTCAAAAACTATGATTCTAATCCCCACAACAGTGATTTCTGCATCCTTGATCAAATTAAACAGTTTATAAAATAAGAAAATTTTATTAGCTGCTTTTGGGTCTTTAATAAAAATTAGTTTTTTCTTTTTTTTTTTTCAATTTAATGTATTGTACATTCTCAAAGAGTAGTGGTTTTCCTTTGCTGACCCGACGTACTGCATTTTACAGTTCACTTTAGTATATTATTCAACTCAATATACTGTTCAAATAATTTACCATTTACTTTTTATAGTTATTCAAATAAAAACAACGAAAATAAAATCTGTTTTTTAAATATTTAAAGATGATTCTATAGTGATTAAAGATGATTCTATAGTGATAAAGTTAATTACTGAAGAAAAAATTATCATCCAAATTTATTCAACGTCTCACTACGGAAACAAGTCTGATTCATTGACATATTTCCAAATTATGTGTATTAAATAACTAACACTTATTTATTATTATTATTATTATTATTATTATTATTATTATTATTATTTCATTTTAAAATATTAGGGTAGTGAGAGGGAGGTCAATTACGTAGAGGATTACTTATAAAAACTAGTTTTTACATTTTCGAAATGTAGGAACTGGAGTGTTAAATATAAAAGTAGTTGCAATTCTCGTTGCTTCCAACTGTTACTGATAATGTTATTGATTGAGGGTTGACTTAGCACAAGAGGGACCGTCCGTATTATTAGAAACCTCAATTACTGGTAACAGTAACTATAACATAATAGTTTATAAAAGGATTTTTATTTAATGAAATTAGGATTTCATCTAACAAGAAATTGAAAACCGAGAAGTGATTGCAGAGCAAACGGCCTTGAGTGAAATATTATTACGTGATTCTAATCATTATGAATATGAGTTTTGGAAAATGGCTCAAATTTCATACGATTATTATGATTCACAAACTCAAATCATTAATGCTTTTCCAAGACATGCTATAATTCAATGAAAATGCAACAAATGGTTAAAAAAATAAAAGAAAAATTGACAAATGGTGGTAGTGCTAAGTTATCAGATTGGTCCTCTGAAAATTTTGGTATTATAATTAGGGAAATATTAATATGTTTAATGGTAATATGTTTAAAGACGAATCTTTAAATATCGACAGTTTATTTACAGCGGATCCGAATAGTGTCCTATATTTATGTATTACTGACAATATTCAATACGAAATAGTCGGTGGAGTATTTGCCACTTACAATGCATTTTATCAGTAATGGTGGAAAATGGTTCACTATTCGATAGACTTCATCGTGTCGTATCAAGAAGACATTTTTGGTTATTGGAAACAGTTACAAAAACTCACACTGGAAGACTTGTGTCATTTGAAAGTGTTTGACGAAATATACTTTTTCGGGACAAATTAGGGTGACATTACCAATAAAGCATCATTCAGTGTTTCAAGAGGGAAAACTGTCATATTGACGGACTCCACATATAAGCATAAAACATCACAGCATTCGAAGAGGGGAAAAGATCCAAACAGAGAATAAAAATGGAGGAAACATGACCAAGACAGCGTCAAAATAACAGTAACTTTTAAAAAAGTTAAAAAAAAGGAAGTTAAGTCTTAAAAAAATAGAAACAAAAGGATGCAATATTGGGCGACTCCAGTGAAGAAAAGGATGACTTTGCTGCGTGCAGTTACTTCTATTACCCACTAATTTTTAGAGTGTTGTTCTCTGTGTAAAATGGTTGTCTATACTTGTCAAAGAGTCAGTTGCCTGAAATTGGATAGCTAGGAATACATTTTATTCTTAACGCCCGACTTGTACAGTTAGTTAAATATCAAAATGAATTTTTTTAAAAAAATTTATGTTTATTTGAAAACATTTTTTTTAACCGCGGTAGCTCAGTCGTGTGAAGCGTCGAAACGTTTGTGGGTTCTGTCCTCAGCGGTGCTCGCCATTCTGATAGTTGCTGGGTAGGCGCTTGTATTCAAATAAATACCGCCGTGCTGCTAATGGTGGTTGGGGCACGTTAAATATGTCGTTTACCCAAAGCCCTCCTTATTCTTCTACAAATTGATACTTCTGGGTACCAGATCAAGGGGGGGGGGATATCGGCCTTTGATCTGGATCATAATTCCTGTATGTGAGTGAGGATGGATGTGTGAAATGGACCTTTTGTGTAAAGCAAATGTGTCATTCTGACAAGCATTAGTCGGACTTCCTCCCTTGTGGGCTCAATAAAGAAATGGAAGCCAT
>CM043112.1:42761928-42912674 GCA_023701765.1 Hylyphantes graminicola
GATGTTACAAATTATTAGTGCTGCATTAACCACAATAATTGGGGATTTTCCCAAAAGGAACTACGTCCAGGTATAAGGCATTGGCCTGGTGAAATGCCGCTATGATTATTCCTTTAGCTTGTTCAAAATCTTCTTTCAACTATCTTATGAACTTATATTTGCTTTGCTCTATCTTTTGCTTTGCTCTCGCCTGCTTTGACTTTGCTCTGCTTTGCTTTGGTCTACTCTTTGCTTTGCTCTGCTTTGCTTTGCTCTGCTTTGCTTTGCTCTAAAACTATGCTTTGCTTTGCTCTGCTCTGCTATTGCTACTGCTCTGCTTTGCTCTGCTTTTGTTCTGCTTTGCTTTGCTCTGCTTTTGCTTTGCTCTGCTTTTGGCTCTGCTCTGCTCGACTTTGCTCCGCTCTGCTTTGCTCTGCGGAGCTGCTTTGACTCGGGCTTTGCTTTGCTTTGCTATGCTCTTGCCTATTGCTCTACTTCTCGCTTCTGCAGGTGCCTCTGCTTTTCTTTGCTCTGCTCTGCTTTCTTTGCTCTGCTTCTGCTCCTGCATCTGCTTTGCTCTGCTTTGCTCTGCTCTGCTTTGCTTTGTCTCTGCTTCTTGCTTTGCTCTGCTTTGCTTTGCTCTCGCTTTGCTTTGCTCTTGCATTGCTTTGCACTGCATTGCTTTGCTCCTGCATTGCTCACTGCTCTGCATTGCTCTGCTCTGCATTGCTCCTGCTCCTGCTCTGGCCATTGCTCTGCTCTGCATTGCTTGCCCACGCGGGAGGGACACGGGATCCCAGGACATGTTGAGTCGTGACAGGTTTCACGCGGAAGGGAAAACTCGCCTCACTTGCTTGATTGCGGCAGTGATCCATCGGCGGGTCACAGTTAACTGTTTCCCGTGGACCCACTTTTGGGTCATCGCTTTACTATCCTGTTAAAAGCGGCGTACATCACAAGGGATTTCACTTCTTTTTCCGGAAAAGAAGTCTTTAAAGAATAAGTTACACTTTATTTCCTCAACATTAATATAGGTATAAACATTAAAAACATTCATTATTTTAAATTGATAACATTTATTTATTTGATATCTATTGCAAGTTTTCAAAACTTTCCACACATAATGCGAGCTGGCCCTTACAACTTTTACAATACGTCGATACTTTTTTTACCGTTTTTTCGCGGCATCTAATATACCTTTCACTAGCTTGCTGAGATCACATTAAGCGCTTTCTAAGTTGCTTTCTCGTCGCCCGACGAAGCGTAACAAATATTTAGACTTGACTTATGACATTTGTAGGGAGACTCAGTATAAGCCTAGCACTGGCGACCAGAGGTCTATTGTACTGTCTCCTGAAAATAAGAATCTATCCCTAACCCTTTCTGAAAAGAGGCCTGTAGCTGAGGCAAAACTCAGCAAGGGCCGAATTGGAATGTTTTGAAGCTCCCAGGGTTTAAGTAGTGACAACCGAAGTGTTCAATCTATAAGCAGACAAGTCATCGATTTCCCATTTCCATGATTTTGAAAGTAAAGAGTTTCCCTCGAAAGGCGAATGGGCCCGCTTTAAAATAATAACCGCGGGTCCCGCAAACCAGTCTCAATAATAAAGGGGACACACAAAAGCCACTAACACCAAAATTATTTTCTGTGTCACTTATCTCCAGCTGCATTGAATATTTTTGCAAATGTTTTTATTATGATAAATGTAGATTACTTTCAGATCTCTACAATCCCATTTTTGAAATTGCTTCCCTATATTTCATACAAAATAATTTTTGAAAATTTAAAAATAAAATATTTCGCAATTTTTGCTTAAATCCGATAATTTTCTTCTATCGTGTTACCATTCAACTGAAGAAATAAAAATAAATACAAAAAAATTACAATTGAAAATGCTTTTATTCTGTTGTAATTGTCTTCTGTTGTAATAATCTGTTGCAAAGAAACACAGCGCATATTGTATAGGAGGGGCAATCCCGCCACCTCTTGTATCTCGCCAACGGTGTGTGTTTGAGGGGGGCTGTGAAAGCTGATCGGTAGCAGGAAACAAAGTAATCTGTAGATATGCTAAAGGCCGTGCGGCGAGTTGGTGAGATATTATTTAAAATACACGGATTTTAATTTTCTTCATCTAATTTCATTGAAAATAGTAATTATTTGGCTACGATATTACGTTGTTAGTTTGGACGTTAGGCTATCTACCTTCCCCCAAACAAGCCGTATATGCCATTTTGTCTTACTGGGGTAATGCCGCACATCACTCAGGGGTTATGCCGCCACCCACAAAAGGATGGCGGCATAATCCGTTTAATAGAACTTTCATATATTGGCCCTACAACCTATTAGTTTTCGTTCCATCTGCCTCGTATCCGGAAAAGAATAACTGAAACGGCCAAATAGACCAACAAAACTTTCAAAACACTGCCCAGGCAGTTGCAAATGGAAAGTTAATATAAGTGTAGCTGTATCCTTTACAATTTCCATTTCAAAGTTAATTAAACCTATTTTAGTACTATATGTATTGCTTTATTATAAAATTTTCCATTTATTTATAGATTATTTGGTTTTGTTTACGTATGTGGGGGCATAACCCCAGGGGTGTGGCAGCATTACCCCAATAATTCCACCAATTGTGCAAGCTTTTAGATGAAAAAAAATAATTTTATGCAGTTTCTATAAGATTTAAATTTTAAAAAATCACCACAAGGTAGGTTATGAACCGTAGTATGCTATGCTCATTGTAATTTACATTAATTGCAACACAATTCTGCATGGAAATTCAATTTCCTATAAGGTGGCGCCATTCCCCCACTCTCCCCTAATAAGATAAATTAAAAAATTCAGTGGATGAACGTGCTAGGTCATTTTTGAAACATTTTAGTTTTTGTGTAGAGACAAAATAAATAACTAGGATTTGTAACCCAAACACAGGAAATAAATCACTAGGATTTATATTTCAGTAAAATAAATGTCCGAATTAAAACCGAAAATCTTTTTTTTATACCCAAACACAAGAAATAAATCACTAGGATTATATAAAAGTAAAATAAATGTATTTAATTAAACAACTATATTTTTAATCATCAAATTGTCCTCTTCAACTAAGTTATGATTAGCTTCTGCTTTTATACATAACTTCACATTGTGTAGCTATCAAAAAACGGAAATTTATTAGAAAAGTCTTTGGAAAATTAAGGTAAAGTTATTTAGTCTACATTTCTAATAAATATATTTCTACTTAGCGTGATCAAACTTACTGGATTTCGCAGAACGGTTAAGTTTTTCCCTCAACTACCAAGCTATGAACATATAAAAGTTTGTCTTGGGAAAACAAGGAAATAAGAAATTACAAAGAAATTTTTGAGTTTGGAACATCTAAAAGACTAATATTTATGTATTTAATCGTTTACAGCACAGCATATCATGCTATCATCCCTGTCACAATGCCTCAATTTCAATAGGAATTTAACTAAACTAACCGAGCTTCCGAATTGGCTTGGAATTCTACTCAGAATGCAAAGCATATGTGCATCACACAAAGGAAAGGCCTAGAATGAGATCTCTGTTCATAATTCCCCATTTACCAATTAGAAAATGGTAAATTTTGGAACATATTCAATCAAAGTTTTGGGAACAGTATGTGATTTGTGGTGACAAAGGAGGGTTAGAATAAGGACAAAATAAAAAAAATAATATAAAAAAGCCTGCATCTAAAAAAGGGAAGTTTCTTCGAATGTAGACAATTATACGAAAAACACCACCGCCGATTTATGATGCTGTTCAATGGTTTTCTGTCCGCTGCTTTAGTGTGCCAGCACTTAATGTGCTTATAAACACGTCAACGCCCTTGAAAGAATGAATTCCAGCGAGTAAGAGGCAAAGAGAATACCGCCCAGACCCACGAACTAAAGAGGAATGTCCAAAGTAATGTCGGCGTAGAAAAACTTTTCAAAAAAGCCCAGCTTGCAATGTTTAATACTTCAACCCAGTCAAATAGTATAAATTTCTCATTTTGTAATTACCATTATTCGCACAGACATTTAAAATAATGTAAATATTTTTTTTATCGGACCACCATCTAAAATGTTTATCTCTAACATTGCGCAAAATAAAATTTTATATAATTCTCTTTCTTTAAAGAGTTCTGGTAGTCCATAAAAAAAAACAAATAAAAACTCATAAGCAAAATACAAGTAAAGATAGAAGTTAGTCTTATTTTTGGCGCTTACACACTTTCTTTTTTTAATTTCGATTTAAAAATATAATTCCTTTTTTACTGGCGGTCAGATTAGCTCTGATTTAGAATTATGCGACTAAAATTTAGTAATTTATCGAAAAAATGCGCTTATACAGCATCAAAAGAAGCCAGAAGCTACTTTTTAAAAAAATCAGTTTTTACTTAAACAAATAACGAATCAACTAAGCAAATCAGCCGCTCTGGTATCGATATTTCCCTTTCCGCGCGATCTATAGAGCTTGCATCCGAAGTAATGTCTGGTATTCCCTCAGTTGCCACAAGCCCCCTTTTCAAAGAGACCCAGCCTGCAATGTCTCAATACTTTGAGGGGGTATGGGACACTTTTAACTCAGAGCAGAGATTTACGCCTATTGCAGATATCTAATATAAATTTTTTCCCATAAATGTATACTAAACATCACTTACACATCTTTAGATAGTCAAAGCGTTTTAAATAAGCCATTACGTTTTTAAAAAAAATGAAATGTGTCAAAAAATGATGTTTCTTATTATTTGTTATAAGTCAAAAACTTAATCTCCCTTATTGACAAACAAAAATTTAGCATTTTTTATTAAACACGGAAAATGTATTTACACAAACTGTCTATCTACCGATTTTTTTGCTTTTTGCCATAGTTTTTTTTTTTTAAATATTGAACTTTTTTTGATAATTTCACAAGGTTTCCCTTTTTTATAATAATTAAATAAATAAAAAAATAAATTATATACATCTAATCCCCTTAAGACAAATTAAAGAATATATGTTTGAGAAAAATATGTGTTGGGAAAATTTAAAAATAACACTCTATGGGCAAGTAGAATTTGACTTTATATCAATTTAAAATCAAGAAATCATCGAAAACACGATCAAGGAGAAAAAAAGCTTTGAAGTTTAATCCCTTTCCTAACTGAAGTTACCTCCATAACCGCCCGAAACGACTAAGGATTCGATCAATGTTAATCCTAATTCAAATATTACGATGAAGCAGACATTATAAACGTGGTTGGATAACTCCAAGAATTGGTCATGACACAAAAAAGCTACATATCTCACGTTTCTACTGCAGATATAAATAAAAAATTTTTTGTTTTGTATTATTCTAAAAATATTTGTGTATTTTTTTTTAAGATGAATAAATATTTTTTTGATTGATTTTTATAGTTAATGGTTGTGGGGAAGATTTTGTGTCCTCAGGTGCAGGGGAGGGGAGTGGCCGGGGGGGGTGAGGGGCGCCGGGAGGTGGAGGAGTAGGAGGCGGGGCATGGTAGTAAAGTTGTCGGGAGGCTGGGCGAACAGTTGCGGATAACCCGCCTTGTGGTTGGTCGAACAAAGTCAAATATTACAAATTTCTTTTTGTTTAATTACCATTATTCACATTTTAAAATAAATGTTAAATAATTTTTAAACTTAGGCATGTGTGACAAATTTTACACTAGCATTTACAAAATGAAATTTTTATATAAATTTCTTTCTTTAAAGAATTCTGGTAGTCATTAAAAAGCAAAAATCATAAGCAAAATACAATGTGAAGATCGAAGTCTGGCTTATTTTTAGGCTTTACCTTTTTTAAAAATTTCGACTTTAAAAATATAACCCTTTTCTACCGGCGGACAGATGGACTCTTCATTTTAGAATTATGAGACTAAATTAGGAGATTTATCGAAAAAAAAATGCGTTTAAAACAGCAAATCAATGCCAGAAACTCCTCTAAAAAATAATTTTTTTACACATAATTAACGAATGATACAATTCAAGCCGCTTTCGGTGATCAGTATTTTTGAAGAGCTTTGAACATTCTCCTTTATACCCTTACGAATCGTTTGGAAAGCCCGATCGGAAAAGGATATAGAGGAGATCGATGAAACCAGTCACGCTGAATGGTTTCAATATTTCTGAGTAATATTTATCGAATAGAAAGCACTAATTACATGACATGCCAGAGAATACAAACAGTTTTCTCGATGTAACTCGGCACCACCACCCGGAAGACGAACATAGCAAAACACTTAGAATTCAAATCAGGACAAAAGATTTGTGTAATTGTAACTGCATGCAATTAAAACTGAACTCACACACAGCCTTAGACATGTAATATGTGGAAACATGAACACAAGAAGACCTAAGCATAAGTAGCAAACAACCCTTAGCCAGTATGCAAGGTTTATTAAATGTGTAAATTCATAAATCAGTGAAGTTTTCCCTTAATTCCTATAAAGAATTTAGAACGATTTGAAAAATCGTCTGCACTTTTTTTTAAAATGATTTATGTAGATTTTATTTGCAGGTCTCTTCAATAGCTCATTTTAAAATTACATCCGGCATATTTTCTGCCAAAATAATTTTTTGGCAAATTAAAAAAATAAAATGGTTTCACCCATTTTCGCTCAAATCCGATAATTTTTCTTCTATCGTGTGCCAGCCATTCAACTGAAGAAATGGAAAATAAACGTATTTACAAAATAAATCAATATTGAAAAATGATTTTATATTCTATTTTCTTCTTCTCTGTTGTAATAAAGAAACACAATGCATATAATAAGACAAAATTAAAAGTTCAAGTGGATTAACGTTGCTATCCTATTTCCTGGAATATTTTTTTTAAAACATTTTTTGTAAATTAAAGTTAAAATTTCCTTCTTTAAATTTAAACCCTTTAGTACGGCGGATCAGAGGGCGTTAATTTAAAAAAATTATGAGACTAAATTTGCGAGTTTTATCGAATTATTTCGTTAAAACAGCCCAAATGCCAGCAACTCCTTAAAAACGAAGTCATTACCATTAGTAATTGGACATTCGTTCTAATTCATGAATTTCAACTTAGGGTAATTCAAACTTACTTTAGAGTCCCGCTAGTACAGTTTAATTTTCAGCTATCAGCTATTAAACATATGTTTATCAGACAAAAACATCGGAAATGAAGCATGATTAATATAAATATTAATAAATGATTTCATTGTCGAAAAGTTATTTTCCACTAGAAACAAATCTGGTAAACTATTTTTTCCTTTATTTTTTTATAATGTACATTATATATAGTTATTGCTATTTATGCTAAGTTTGAATTGGAAAGGCACGCATTAGTGCGATGAAAATTTTCAAGAAATATTGACTTCAGTTAATCTAAAACTTATCCAATTGATAACTAATATTATCAATTGATAACTTAATCACAACTTTCTAAAAATACTAATTACATTTTTTTTTTTATTATAGTTAATTATATAAAAAATAGTGGTGCTTGTTGAATAAAATGAATTTAATCAGCTAACTTTAAATGAATTTTGAATAACGAAGCCAGGTTGAAGCCATGTATGATTGACATTTTGCAGTGTTTGATTTGTTCACTTATTACTAGCTTCAGTACAATGACCCGTGATCGACATTTTTCATTTGCTTTTTTTGCGACTTTCAACGAATTTTATCAAATGCCAAAAATCTGCACAAAAAAACCGAAATATTTAAAACAGAACCTTAGATTGTATTATACATAGTCCACTGTCTTAATTACTCGAAAAAGATTTAAAATAGCATCTCGGAATATTTCCGACTGCTTTTAAAACATCTTAGTTTATAAACAAAAATGTCATTGTAACAAAGGTATTTTGTTTTAATAGATTTACTTATTATAAAAAATAGTTTTGGCTAAATACATCGTTATTTTTTTAATGAAAAAATATAAAAAATATGTATTCTATTTAGTTAATAAAAAGAAAATATAAATAATTAAGAAATATTAATATTTTCCGGTACAGATCAGGTAGATTCTTCATTTAATGAACAATTAAAAGACTTTACTAAATAGTCAGTATTTTAAAAATATGCTGATAGATAAATTTCGTTTTTTCATACGAAATAAAGGAACAAAATTACCGACTTTAAAATCATTAAACTTTTCATAGAAAATGAACGCTTTTTTCGATTGGAAGAAACGCCTAAGAATAACGAGCGGTATCGGTAATTGAGTCGCGATGGACATCACTCCATCAGTAAATGAAACGTTTGAAGAACCACTTTTTCCCCTGCAGTACATTTGCGCTTGTCGCACAACGTCTTCTAGCCCAAAGGAGGAGATTTTGAACTAGCTCTAGAAGCAGGTAAAAATATTGAATAGTTCTCATTGTTAGAGATTCCTTTTGTTTGTATAAACTCTGCTAGGTCGATTTGAAGAGTTGCATGTTATTATTTCGGAGTTTAATTTTGTGGTTCACAACCTGATTTTGGTCTAACGACATTTTGACAGGAAATGCCCTTGACAGTATGCCTTGGGCAAGAGAATCTATCGACGCTATTTTGAGACTGTGCGTTTTCTTTCATTTTATATCCTGATCCGTAAACCCCAGATTTTGAGCAGATTTTACACCGAGCAGATTTAAATCCGATTCCCAAATTAAATTCGAAATATTTCTTTTTAATTGAGAGAACCACCTATTATTCTTCTTCATAAAAAAACTAGTTTACTAAATTTTTTAATTACCGACCAAAGCGGGTAACTTTTGGCCCCCCATCGGAGGGTAAACTTTGGCCACGCGTCGGAAAAATGATTTTGTTTTCCTTAATTTCTCTTCATAAAAATGATCTCATCTTAAATTAGTTTTACATTGTTTGGAAAGGTGGAAACATCGCCTTTCATTTTCATATAAAAAAAATTCTCATTTACTAAATCTGGCAATACTCTCAAATGCTTTTTTCATTCTTACGGAGCATAAAATGATCAAAAATCTATCTCTTTCCAACTTTTGTCTGGAAGCACTTAAAAGAATATTGAAAAATATTTACAATAAAACACTCTATTGAACATTCTTTTACTTATGGGCGAAGACTATTACAACCGTTGTGTTTTATTTCTTTCTAAGTTGAATTTAACTTTTTATGCTGTAATTAAAATATTTGAGTAATTGGGAAGCTTTTGCCGTATGATATGCGGGTAACTTTTTGGCCATAGATGGTAAATATTTCTTTATGGAACTTTGCACTTTAAAAAATTTATGTTAAAAGTGTATTCTGTTTTATAACTTACCCATTTTGAAAAATTCTTAACTTTTTATGATTACCTACATTTTTTTAGATATTTAAAAAAAATCTTACAAATTTTAATACATTAATAAGATATAAGGATAGAATGCAAAAAACGTATACCACTCAAAATCGCAAATGTCGAAAGGTAAACATTTTCAGATTCCTAATTATAAATATATTATTTTTCCCCTTTAATAATAAAATCGTTTTGCTTTTATAAAAATATTTGTTATTAATAATCTTGCTTCAAAAAAGTTTCTTTTTCCATTATTAAAATAGAAAGTTTATTTTTCTTTTATGCAGACAAAGAATACTGGGTATTCAATCGTGTAATGCCATACCCACGAGGCACTGCAATGTAAATGTTAAGTTATATAACATTTTTAATAACTATATGTCTCTATTAACTTTGTTATTTTTTGGTTTAAAAAAACGTTTAATATCTGCCTATTTTAATTCGATACACACAGGCTTTAATGATGTTATAAAAAAAAAGTAGTGTTTCAAATGGTAATTTTCATGGGTGGCCAAAGTTACCCCGCCCGGCTCCTAACAGAGTCCTTATTTTTTAAATTAATACCAAATTTTTTATTAATTTCTCTGAAATTTAACAAAAATGCCCTGAAAATTATTCCTAAAAGTACAAAACTTAGAATTGCATAATGATTTTTAAGTGTTTAAATCGTTTTTGTAGTTAAAGTTTTTTATTGTCTGTTATCTTTGCGCAAAAAAAACCTATGATTTTTGGGGCCAAAGTTACCCTCGCATCCTGACGGTAGTGCAATGTGTTCATATAGCTTTTGCAATCTCTTAAAAAAAAAAAAAAAAAAAATATATATAAATATTTTATATACTCTCTTTTTACTCCTTATTTTTAACAAACCTGCTGGTAGTAAAACTTTCAATTTAAATATTTTCCTAATAACTTTCTAAAAAAGAAAATTTTGTTGACTTAAAATAATTCTGTAAACTATTAAACATGGAAATTGTTTAATAGGAACTTATTAAATACTTAGACCACATTGTTCCCGAAATGACGTGACTGACCTCCTTACACCTAATAGGTAAAATTTTAATAAATATATTTACACGACCACCTTTCGGGCAAACACAGGATATAACCTTGCAAACAGCATACAACTGACACTGATTCTTGTGCGAGCTCCTTCCGTCAGTCGGAATTTGTAAAATCTGTGTTAAATTGATTTTCTTTTTACTACATAAACCTAATACGATCACAGGGATGGGATTTCAAAAATGAAAAACTTTTACATCTGAAATATTGTTCTGCTACAAATAAAGTGCTTGCATTGCTGTCTATCCCGCATGGTAAATTGCTGGAGATTAGATTAGTTAATAACTTGGAATTTACTTCATATCTGGCTGATAGTGGACGAAGATATTATCGGGTAAGGGGCTTATGGTAAGTATGAACAACAGCTTGCGGAGCGAAGGAAACGACAAACGTGCGAAAGGGAAGGGAAATGAATGAAGCATTTGACAATCCCCCCCCCCCCCCCCCCACTCAGAGAGATAGCTAAAGTTTTTTGCAGTTAGTTAGGTTTAGTTTAGTTTTAGACTACAACATTTAATATTTTTAAGTGATGCATTTTCATTTTAGCTTTTATAAGGAACGTGCACAATTTCCGATTTGGGCTTTGGAGTTTTTCTGTAAGAAATAGTGTATTGGTAAGTAACGTGGGTGGAACTAATTTTAATTTTGGAAGAGGGGCCTGTCGAGGACACGGGAGAGAGCGAAAACCTGAAAAAATGTCTTGAATTTCCCGTTAACCTCTTTAAAACCCCACCTTTCAGATGGGCGCCGGTTTATGGTTTTGTAGACTAAATATTAAGGGTTTTATCGAAAGAGCGTTTGCCCAAAACCAGTATCTCAATGCCAGTAAACTCCAAAGAATTCCGTCTGTTTTTTTTATAAATGAACGTACAGAATACAAGTAACAGCCTTTGGGTATAATTTTTTAAGAGCTTGAACAAATTTCCACTTTCTAATAAACGCACAATTGAGTAGCTCTCGCGTCGTCATGACGAAATTCGGCGACAATTAAAAGTGTGTTTATTGACTTAAAATCACATTACAAATAATTTATAAGCCAAGTACTTTTTTTATTCAGGCAAAATTTACGACTTTTTAAATTAAAAAAATTTTTTTTTTTTTAAATTTTAACTTAAGTTTCCTAACGAGCACATTTTTATCTTTAAAAACCAAAAGTTCTTCTTCTTATTATTGTGACTCTATAGAAACACTACATTTTTCCCCCGTGGTTAAGGTCATTTTACTTCCTGTGTAAACCAATGTAGGGCAAACTGTAACAGTTTAGATCTCGGTGGAAAAATGAGTGTGAAAGACTGGAGTATCAAGATCAATTGCCCAAAAGAGCGTATTCATTTCTCTTTCCCGAAACCACACAAGCCAGATCACCAGGTTTACGACACCTTTCTTCTGAGTACCTTTAACTCAGAATATCCCAAACAACCCCATACCAAATATCTCGGCGTTCATCTAGGACATTAGTAGGTTGAGCGTCAGAGAACACATTAACCCCTTTCAGTCCCAAATTATAATATATATATATATATATCTATATTAATATAGATATCTATATTTATATATATAAAGTATATATATATATATTTTTACTATTTATATTATTTTGGGATTGGGGACTGAAAGGGTTAATGTGTTCTCTGACGCTCAACCTACTGTACCTGAGATGAACGCCGAGATATTTGGTATGGGTTGGTTTTGGGATATTTCTGAGTGTTAAAGGTCTCAGATAGGTTTTTGTCGTAAAGTGTTCTGGCTTTGTGGTTTCGGAAGAGAAATGAAACGCTCTTTTGGGCATTGATCTTGATACTCCAGTCTTCACACCATTTTTCCACCGAGACTAACTGTTCCAGTTTTGCCCTAATTGTTTACACAGAAGTAAATGACTTAACCACGGGAAATTAGAGTTTTCTATAGATCACAATAATAAGAAGAAGAACTTTTGGTTTGTTAAAGATAAAAATGTGCTCGTTAGGAACTTAAGTTAAAATTTATATTTTTTTTTATTTAAAAAGTCGTAAATTTTGCTGAAAAAGTACTTGGCTTATAAATTATTTGTAATGTGATTTTAGTCAATAAAACACTTTAATGTCGCCGAATTTCTCATGACGACCGGAGCTACTCAATTGTGCGTTTATAAAAGTGAATGTTCAAGCTCTTAAAAAATGATACCCAAAGGCTGTTACTTGTATCTGTACTTCATTTATAAAAAAAAAGACGGAATTCATTTGGAGTTACTGGCATTGATACTGTTTTGGGCAACTCTTTCGATAAAACCCTTAATATTTAGTCTCATAACCATAAACCGGCGCCATCTGAAGGGGTTTTAAAGAGTTAACGGGAAATTCAAGACATTTTTTCAGGTTTCTCTCTCCCGTGTCCTCGACAGCCCCTCTTCCAAATTAAAATTAGTTCCCCACGTTACTTACCAATTTCTTACAGAAAAATCCAAAGCCCAAATCGGAAATTGTGCCGTTCCTTTAAAAGCTAAAATGAAATGCATCATTAAAAATATTAAATTTGTAGTTAAACTAAACTAAACTAAACTGCAAAACTTTAGCTCTCTCAGTTGTCAAATGCTGCATTCATTTCCCTTTCGCAACGTTGTCGTTTCCCTTCGCAAGCTGTTGTTCATCTTACCATAATGCCTTACCCGATAATATCTTCGTCACTATCAGCCATATAGAAGTAAATTCAAGTAACTAATCTAATCTCCAGCATTTACCATGCGGATAGACAGCAATGCAAGCACTTATTTGTACAGAACAATATTTCAGATGTAAAAGTTTTCATTTTTGAAATCCCTGTGATCGTAGTAGGTTATGTAGTAAAAGAAATCAATTTAACACAGTTTTACAAAATTCCGACTGAAGGAGCTCGCACAAGAAGTCAGTTTGTTGCTGTTGCAAGGTTATTCTGTGTTTGCGAAAGGTGGTCGTGTAAATATATATTAAAATTGTCTATTAGGAGTCAAGCGTCAGTTTCGGGGAACAAGTGGTCTTATATTTAATAAGTTCCTATTAAACTATTCCATGTTTAATAGTTTAAGAATTATTTAAGACAACAAAATTTCTTTTTTTAGAAAGTTATTAGGAAAATATTTATTGAAGTTTTCTACCAGCAGGTTTGTTAAAAAATAAGGAGTATATATATAATATATATTTATTTTTTTTTTTTTTTTTTTTAAGAGATGCAAAAGCATGAACAATTCACTACCGTCAGTGCGGGTAACTTTGGCCAAAATCATAGGTTTTTTTGCAAAAGAATAAAAATTTAACTACAAAAACGATTTAAACACTTAAAAATCATTATGCATTCTAAGTTTTGTACTTTTAGGAATAATTTTCAGGCATTTTTGTTAAATTTCAGAAATTAATAAAAAATTTGGTATTAATTTAAAAAATAAGGACTCTGTTAGGAGCCGGGCGGTAACTTTGGCCACCCATGAAATACATAAGAAACATACTTTTTAACATCATTAAAGCCTGTGTTATCGAATTAAATAGCAATATTAAAACGTTTAAACCAAAAAATAACAAAGTTATAAGACATATAGTTATTAAAAATGTATATAACTTAACATTTACATTGCAGTGCCTCGTGGTATGGCATTACACGATGAATACCAGTATTCTTTGTCGCATAAAAGAAAAATAAAACTTCTATTTTAATAATGAAAAAGAACTTTTTTGAAGCAAGATTTAATAACAAATATTTTTATAAAAAGCAACGATTTTATTATTAAAGGGGAAAAATAATATATTTATAATTAGGAATCTGAAAATGTTTACCTTTCGACATTTGCGATTTTGAGTGGTATACGTTTTTTGCATTCTATCTTTATCTTATTAATGTTTAAAATTGTAAGATTTTTTTTAAATATCTAAAAAATGAGTAATCATAAAAGTAAGAATTTTTCAAAAGTAGTTAAACAGAATACACTTTTACATACATTTTTTAAAGTGCAAAGTTCCATAAAGAAATATTTACATCTATGGCCAAAGTTACCCGCAATCATCGGCAAAAGCTTCCCAATTACAAATATTTTAATACAGCATAAAAAGTATTCAACTTAGAATAAAACAAACGGTGTAATATTCTTCCCCATAAGTAAAAGAATCGTATAGAGTGTTTTATTTAAATATTTTCAATATTCTTTTAAGTGTTCCAGACAAAAGTTGGAAGAGATAGATTTTTGTCATTTTATGCTCGTAAGAATGAAAACAGCATTTGAAGTATTGCCAGATTTAGAATGAGAATTTTTTTTTATATGAAATGAAAGGCGATGTTTCCACCTTTCCAAAAATGTAAAACAATTTAAGATGAGATCATTTTATGAAGAGAAATTAGGAAACAAATCTTTTTCCGACGCGTGGCCAAAGTTACCCTCCGTGGCCAAAGTTACCCGCTTTGACGGTAATTAAATAATTTAGTAAACTAGTTTTTATGAAGAAGAAAAATTGGATCTCAATAAATAGAAATTTTTTCGAACTTACGTTGAATCGGTGTAAATCTGCTCAAACCTGTGTTGGACAGATCAGTATTACATGAAAGAAAATGCACAGTCACAAAATAGCGTCGAGGGTTTCCCTGTCCCAAGGCATACTGTCAAAATGTCGCCAAATCAGGTTAAACCCACCCAAATTAATATTCGAAATAAACATGCAACTCTTCAAATCGACCAAGCAGAGTTTATACAAACAAAAATAATTTCTAACAAGATAACGAATCAATATTTTTACCTGCTTCTAGAGCTAAAAAAAAACCACCTCTTTTGGGCTAGAAGAGGTTGTGCGTCAAGCGCAAATGTACTGCCGGGGAAAAAGTGGTTCTTCAAACGTTTCATTTACTGATGGAGCTGATGTCCATCGCGATGTCAATTACCGATTCCGCTCTTTTCTTAAGCGTTTCTTCCAATCGAAAAAAGCGTTCATTTTCTATGAAAAGTTTAATGATTTTAAAGTCGGCAATTTTGTTCCTTTATTTCGTATGAAAAAACGAAATTTATACATCAGAATATTTTTAAAATACAGACTATTTAGTAAAGTCTTTTAATTGTTCATTAAATGAAGAATCACCTCTAAAATTCCTGATCTGTACTGGAAAATATTAATATTTCTTAATTATTTATATTTTCCTTTTATTACTAAATAGAAATACATTATATTTTTATATTTTCATTAAAAAATACGATGTATTTAGCCAAACTATTTTTATAAGTAAATCCTATTAAAACAAAATACCTTCTGTTAAATAAACTCAAAAATTATTCTTTAAGGATTTGCAGAACAAAGCTGAAGCTTCTCTGAGCTTTCTGCTCATATATATCAAAAAAAAAAAAAACGGAGCAAAAACCGTTGCACTCTAAGACTTTATTTCGAAAAAAACTTTTTTTTTTTCAAAAAAAAACAATGTTGCACAAAAAAAAATAAAAAAAAAAAAAAAAAATAAAAATAAACTGCATAACAACGTGTACTTAGTAAACAAAATTCATATTAGAGAATTCTTTACAAACAGCAACACCTTCGTTTCAATGACATTTGTGTTTATAAACTGTTTTAAAAGCAGTCGGAAATATTCTGAGATGCTATTTTAAATCGTTTTCTATTAATTAAGGCAGAGGACTAAGGATTGTACAATCTAAGGTTCTGTTTTAAATATTTCGCTTTTTTTATGCAGATTTTTTCATGTGATAAAATTCGTTGAAAGTCGCAAAAAAGCAAATGAAAAAAGTCGATCACGGGTCATTGTATTGAAGCTTGTAACAAGTGAACAAAGCAACACTGCAAAGTGTCAATATGCCATGCCTTCAAGTTATTCAAAATTGTTTAAGGTTAGTGATTAAATTTCATTTTATTCAACAAGCACCATTATTTTTATATAATTAACTATTATATAAAAATAAATTATATTTCCTTAAACTTATCTTTATTCACAGTGTTGTGAAATTACAAAACTATGTACATTTTGTAAATGCATATAGTATTAATTTAGGAGAAAGTCATGCTTTATATGCTGCTAATATTCCATTTTGTTTGTGAATATTACGACCCTTTCAAAATTTAATAATAATTATTATTCGGATGCTCGGACTGTTTAGTTTACTATACTACTTTAAAAATTAGGGAATAACAACAGACATGATAGCATGATCAGAACTACCAACAATTTAAATTAAAATTAGTAGTATTTTAGAAGTGTGATTAAGTTATCAATTGATAATAATTAGTTATCAATTGATAAGTTTTAGATTAACTGAATCAATATTTCTTTGCAATTTTCATCCACTAATGCGTGCTTTCCAATTCAAACTTAGCAAAAATACAATAACTATATATAATGTACATTATAAAAAATAAAGAAAAAAGATTTACCAGATTTGTTTCAGTGAATAACTTTTCGACAATGAAATCATTATTAAATTTATATTAATCATGCTTCATTTCCGATGTTTTTGTCTGATAAACATAATGTTTATAGCTAGATAGCTGAAAATTAAACTGTACTGCGGACTAAAGTAAGTTTGATTACCCTTAGTAGAAATACATGAATTAGAACGAATGTTAATTACTAATCATGACTTCGTTTTTAAGGAGTTGCTGGCATTGGCGCTGTTTAACGAATAATTCGATAAAACTCCAAATTTAGTCTCATAATTTTAAATTAACGCCCTCTGACCGCCGTACTAAAGGGTTAAAGAAGGAAATTTTAACTTTATTTACACAAAAGTTTTAAAACAAAAAAATATTCAGAAATAGGATAGCACATTCATCCACTGAACTTTTAATTTGTCTAATTATATGCTTTGTGTTTCTTTATTACAACAGAGAAGAAAAATAGAATAAAAATCATTTTCAATTTGATTTATTTTGTAATATTTATTTTCATTTCTTCAGTTGAATGGTGACACGATAGAAGAAAATTATCGGATTTGAGCGAAAATGGTGAAACATTTTATTTTTTAATTTGCAAAAAATTATTTTGCAGAAAATATGCGGAGTAATTTTAAAAAGAGCTATTGAAGAGACCTGTAAATAATCTACATAAATCATTTTAAAAAATGCAGAAATTTTCAATCGTTCTAAATTCTTATAGGAATTCAGAAAACTTCACTGATTTATGAACTTACACATTTAATAACCTGCATACTGGCAAGGGATGTTTGCTACTTAGCTATAGGTTCTGTGTTCATGTTTCCACAATTACTGTCTAAGGCTGTGTGTGAGTCAGTTTAATTGCAGTTACAATACACAATTTTTGTCCTGATTGAATTCTAGTGTTTTGCATGTTTGTCTTCCGGTGCCGAGTTACATCGAGAAACTGTTTGTATCTCTGATGTCATGTAATTAGTGCTTTCTATTCGATAAATATTACCAGAATATTGAACCATTCAGCGTGACTGGTTTCATCGATCTCTCTATATCCTTTTCCGATCGGGCTTTCACGATCGTACTGGTATAAAAGAGAATGTTCAAGCTCTTCAAAAATACTGATACCGAAGCGGCTGATTTGTATCATTCGCTATTTGTATAAGAAAATTATTTTTTAGAGGAGCTTCTGGCATTGATGCTGTTTAACGCATTTTTTTTCGATAAATCTCCTAATTTAGTCTCATAATTCTAAATGAGAGCCATCTGACCGCCGGTAGAAAAGGGTTATATTTTAAATCGAATTTTAAAAAAAGTAAGCCTAAAATAAGCCAGACTTCGATCTTCACTTGTATTTTGCTTATGATTTTTGCTTTTTAATGACTACCAGAATTCTTTAAAGAAAGAAATTTATATAAAATTTCATTTTGTAAATGCTAGTGCAAATATTTTTCATAATTCCTAATTTAAAAATTATTTACATTATTTTAAAATGTGAATAATGGTAATTAAAAAAAAAGAAATTTGCAATATTTGACTGGGTTAAGGGGGTATAGGACACAAAATCTTCAAAATAATCAAAAAAAAAATATATTATCATCTTAAAAAATAACACAAATATTTTAGAATAATATAAAACAAAAATTTTACTTACATCTGCAGTAGAACGTGAGATATGTAGCTTTTTGTGTCATGACATCTGAGTTATCCAACCACGTTTATAATGTCTGCTTCCTCGTAATATTTGATAGGATTAACATTATCGAATCCTTAGTCGTTCGGGCGGTTTGGAGAGCTTCAGTTAGGAAAGGGATTAACTTCAAAGCTTTTTTTCTCCTTGATCGTGTTTTCGATGATTGCTTGATTTTAAATTGATATAAGTCAAATTCTACTGCCCATAGAGTGTTAAATTTTCCACACATATTTTTCAAACATATATCTTTAATTTGTCTTTAGGGATTAGATGTATATAATTTATTTTTTTATTTATTAATTATTATAAAAAAGGGAACCTGTGAAATTATCAAAAAAAAGTTCAATATTTAAAAAAAAAAACTATGGCAAAAAGCAAAAATCGGTAAAGACAGTTTGTTAAATACATTTTCCTGTTTATAAAAATGCTAAATTTTTGTTTGTCAATAAATAAGTTTTTGACTTATAACAAAAATAAGAAACATTTTTTGACACATTTCATTTTTTTTAAAAGTAATGCTTATTTAAAACCTTTGACTATCTAAAAGTGTAAGTATGTTTAGTATACATTTATGGGAAAAAATTATATTGATATCTGCAATATTAAAAAAGTTAAAAGTGTCCCATACCCCTCAAAGTATTGAACATTGCAGGCTGGGCTCTTTGAAAAGCTTTCAACACCAACATTACTTCGGATGCAAGCTCTTAAAAAATATCGATACCAGAGCGGCTGATTTGTATGATTCGTTATTTGTATAAAAACTGATTTTTTTAAAAAGTAGCTTCTGGCTTTGATGCTGTATAACGCATTTTTTTCGATAAATTACTAAATTTAGTCGCATAATTCTAAATCAGAGCTATCTGACCGCCAGTAAAAAAGGATTATATTTTAAATCGAATTAAAAAAGAAATGTAAGCGCAAAATAAGACTAACTTCTATCTTTACTTGTATTTTGCTTATGATTTTTATTTTTTTTTTTAAGACTACCAGAACTCTTTAAAGAAAGAGAATTATATAAAATTTTATTTTGCCAATGTTAGTTTAACATTTTAGATAGTGTCCGATAAAAAAATATTTACATTATTTTAAAATGCGAATAATGGTAATTACAAAATGAGAAATTTATACTATTTGACTGGGTTGAAGTATTAAACATTGCAAGCTGGGCTTTTTTGAAAAGTTTTCTACGCCGACATTACTTTGGACATTCCTCTTTAGTTCGTGGGTCTGGGCGGTATTCTCTTTGCCTCTTACTCGCTGGAATTCATTCTTTCAAGGGCGTGTTTATAAGCACATTAAGTGTGCTGCACACTAAAGCAGCGGACAGAAAACCATTGAACAGCATCATAAATCGGCGGTTTTCGTATAATTGTCTACATTCGAAGAACTTCCCTTTTTTTAGATGCAGGCATTTTTCCTTATTCTAACCCTCCTTTGTCACCACAAATCACATACTGTTCCCAAAACTTTGATTGAATATGTTCCAAAATTTACCATTTTCTAATTGGTAAATGGGGAATTATGAACAGAGATCTCATTCTAGGCCTTTCCTTTGTGTGATGCACATATGCTTTGCATTCTGAGTAGAATTCCAAGCCAATTCGGAAGCTCGGTTAGTTTAGTTAAATTCCTATTGAAATTGGAGGCATTGTGACAGGGATGATAGCATGATATGCTGTGCTGTAAACGATTAAATACATAAATATTAGTCTTTTAGATGTTCCAAACTCAAAAAATTTCTTTGTAATTTTCCTTATTTCCTTGTTTTCCCAAGACAAACTTTTATATGTTCATAGCTTGGTAGTTGAAAACTTAACCGTTCTGCGAAATCCAGTAAGTTTGATCACGCTAAGTAGAAATATATTTATTAGAAATGTAGACTAAATAACTTTACCTTAATTTTCCAAAGACTTTTCTAATAAATTTCCGTTTTTTGATAGCTACACAATGTGAAGTTATGTATAAAAGCAGAAGCTAATCATAACTTAGTTGAAGAGGACAATTTGATGATTAAAAATATAGTTGTTTAATTAAATACATTTATTTTACTTTTATATAAATCCTAGTGATTTATTTCTTGTGTTTGGGTAGATTTTCGGTTTTATTCGGACATTTATTTTACTGAAATATAAATCCTAGTGATTTATTTCCTGTGTTTGGGTTACAAATCCTAGTTATTTATTTTGTCTCTACACAAAAACTAAAATGTTTCAAAAATGACCTAGCACGTTCATCCACTGAATTTTTTAATTTATCTTATTAGGGGAGAGTGGGGGAATGGCGCCACCTTAAGGGAAATTGAATTTTCATGCAGAATTGTGTTGCAATTAATGTAAATTACAATGAGCATGGCATACTAAGGTTCATAACCTACCTTGTGGTGGTTTTTTAAAATTTAAATCTTATAGAAACTGCATAAAATTATTTTTTTTCATCTAAAAGCTTGCACAATTGGTGGAATTATTGGGGTAATGCTGCCACACCCCTGGGGTTATGCCCCCCACATTAAACAAAACAAATAATCTATAAATAAATGGAAAATTTTATAATAAAGCAATACATATAGTACTAAAATAGGTTTAATTAACTTTGAAATGGAAATTGTAAAGGATACAGCTACACTTATATTAACTTTCCATTTGCAACTGCCTGGGCAGTGTTTTTGAATGTTTTGTCGGTCTATTTGGCCGTTTCAGTTATTCTTTTCCGGATACGAGGCAGATGGAACGAAAACTAATAGGTTGTAGGGCCAATATATGAAAGTTCTATTATACGGACTATGCCGCTATTCTTTTGTGGGTGGCGGCATAACCCCTGAGTGATGTGCGGCATTACCCCAGTAAGACAAAATGGCATATACGGCTTGTTTGGGGGAAGGTAGATAGCCTAGCGTCCAAACTAACAACGTAATATCGTAGCCAAATAATTACTCTTTTCAATGAAATTAGATGAAGAAAATTGAAACCCGTGTATTTCAAATAACATATCACCAACTCGCCGCACGGCCTTTAGCATATCTACTACAGATTACTTTGTTTCCTGCTACCGGTCAGCTTTCACAGCCCCCCTCAAACACACACCGTTGGGGAGATACAAGAGGTGGCGGGATTGCCCCTCCCTCCTATACAATACACGCTGTGTTTCTTTATTACAACAGAAGACAATTACAACAGAATAAAGGCATTTTCAATTGTAATTTTTTTTGTATTTATTTTCATTACTTCAGTTGAATGGTAACACTATAGAAGAAAATTATAGGATTTGAGCAAAAATGACGAAATATTTTATTTTTAAATTTTCAAAAATTATTTTGTATGAAATATAGGAAGCAATTTCAAAAAGTGGGATTGTAGAGATCTGAAAGTAATCTACATTTATCATAATAAAAACATTTGCAAAAATATTCAATGCAGCTGGAGATAAGTGACACAGAAAATAATGTGTCCCCTTTATTATTGAGACTGGTTTGGGGACCCGCGGTAAAGCGGGCCCATTCGCCTTTCGAGGGAAACTCTTTACTTTCAAAATCATGGAAATGGGAAATCGATGACTTGTCTGCTTATAGATTGAACACTTCGGTTGTCACTTACTTAAACCCTGGGAGCTTCAAAACATTCCAATTCGGCCCTTGCTGAGTTTTGCCTCAGCTACAGGCCTCTTTTCAGAAAGGGGTAGGGATAGATTCTTATTTTCAGGAGACAGTACAATAGACCTCTGGTCGCAGTGCTAGGCTTACTGAGTCTCCCTACAAATGTCATAAGTCAAGTCTTATATTGTTACGCTTCGTCGGGCGAGAAAGCAACTTAGAAAGCGCTTAATGTGATCGCAGCTAGTGAAAGGTATATTATATGCCGCGAAAAAAGTAAAAAAGTTTCGACGTATTGTAAAAGTTGTAAGGGCCAGCTCGCATTATGTGTGGAAAGTTTTGAAAACTTGCATAGATATAAATAAATAAATGTTATCAATTTAAAATAATGAATGTTTTTAATGTTTATACCTATATAATGTTGAGAAAAAGTTAACTTATTCTTTAAAGACTTCTTTTCCGAAAAGAAGTGAATCCCTTGTTATGTACGCCGCTTTTAACAGGATAGTAAAGCATGACCCAAAAGTGGGTCCACGGAACAGTTAACTGTGACCCGCCGATGGATCACGCCGCAATCAAGCAAGTGAGGCGAGTTTCCCTTCCGCGTGAACCTGTCACGACTCAAATGTCCTGGGATCCCGTGTCCCTCCCGCGTGGGCAAGCAAGCAGAGCAGAGCAATGCAGAGCAGAGCAGAGCAATGCAGAGCAGAGCAATGCAGAGCAGAGCAATGCAGAGCAAAGCAATGCAGAGCAAAGCAATGCAGAGCAAAGCAAAGCAGAGCAAAGCAAAGCAGAGCAAAGCAGAGCAGAGCAGAGCAAAGCAGAGCAGAGCAAAGCAGAGCAAAGCAGAGCAGAGCAGAGCAGAGCAAAGCAAAGCAGAGCAGAGCAAAGAAAAGCAGAGCAATGCAAAGCAGAGTAGAGCAAAGCAAAGCATAGCAAAGCAAAGCAAAGCCGAGCAAAGCAGAGCAGAGCAAAGCAGAGCGAGCAAAGTCGAGCAGAGCAGAGCAAAGCAGAGCAAAGCAAAGCAGAGCAAAGCAAAGCAGAACAAAGCAGAGCAAAGCAGAGCAGAGCAAAGCAGAGCAGAGCAAAGCAAAGCATAGTAGAGCAAAGCAAAGCAGAGCAAAGCAAAGCAGAGCAAAGCAAAGCAGAGCAAAGCAAAGCAGAGCAAAGCAAAGCAGAGCAGAGCAAAGCAAAGCAGAGCAAAGCAAATATAAGTTCATAAGATAGTTGAAAGAAGATTGAACAAGCAAGAATAATCATAGCGGCATTTCACCAGGCCAATGCCTTATACCGGAGTGTTCCTTTTGGAAAATCCCCAATTATTGTGGTTAATGCAGCACTAATAATTTGTAACATCATGGAAATTCAGGAATGTTTTTTTTTTTTTTTTTTAAGAATAAAATTATTTGGTTCCGCTCTGTTCCATTAAGAAAAATTCTTTTTTCCCTGGTTTGTTAGTTGGGAAATTTTTGTTAATGGATCAAGAGCGCCCAGGGCCTTCCGATCTAAGTCATTTTCTCATGGATGAAATGTATCGGATTAGGTTCGGTTTTCATTCACTTTTAGGGCTCGTTCACATGTGCTGGGAAATAGCCGGCATCGTGGAAGTGACGTCGTGGCGTTAGCTGCTCTTTTCGCCAATCCAAGCTATTATATTTTAAAAAACATTCTTTTTATTAAAAAATACAAATGCTTACTAATAAGATTAGTTTTTGATCCACAGATTTAACTTCATCATTACAATGATAACCAAAAAAATTTGTAATGAATTGCATATTTGTTTAAATTGAGTTAATAGTATTTTTTTTTAGTTTTAACCAAAAATTCTAAAAATAAACGATTTATAATAAAATAAATTCCTGCCTACATCTTAAGAAAACATATCTTCAAAGGATTGATTAAAATGGGTAGCAATATGAAAACACAATAAAATGGAAAAATTAACATAACCTTAGTAAATAAAAGCATACTCTCTGCTTTATAAGCATTTTAGCATTCTAAAACAACTATTTCTAATACAACTGACAATTTTTTGGCCGAGTAACTGACACCAAATATTCTGTTCATCAACAAACCACAATGCATTACTCAAAATATCTCTGAAGCATGTTGGTAGTCTGATGCCCGATTGATGCAAAATCATCATAAAATGATAGATTTAATTACTACCACTTTTTTCTTATTCAAAGTTTAAGTTTAAAATATTACATTTTGGATTTTTATGTCAATGACTTTAATAAAGTCCATTAAAAACGGTTTTTACGTTTTCCTTAATGTGAAAACTGGGATTTCACAAATAAAATTGCAGTCATTTAGGTGTTTGCGGGTTTCTTTATCAAAAATGGTGTCGCATCGCAGATACTCTATAATAACAAACGTTTAGAAGCTTTAAAAAAAAAAGAGTTCAACTGATTGCTACATGTGATTTTAATTAATTAAAAATCAAGATTTCAACACCCAAGACCTTGCAGCGCGACTGCGACAGAGCGTTTTGAGTGATGGATTACATAACGTCGATTTCTGTTTAGGAAAATGCTTGACAAAGCTGCAGCGGACAATCTCGACTAAAATTGGTTTTCTCTTTTTGAAGTAAAAATGTAATTTATAGCCGTTTTTATTATAATTGTGTTAATTTTTATTCTTCTATCTTATTTATCATTGTTATTTTTTAGAATTGCTGATATAACGCAGTCATTTTTATCGTTTTCATTGTTACTAAGAAAAACTGCATCATTCTTGATTATAATTGTTTCATTATAAATCCCCATTAGATAATTATTATAATAATCAATATCCTGATTGTCTACAGTTACGAAAATGTCGCGATCATCTACAATAAACATCATTAAATTTATATAGCATTCACACGACATGTGACAAGAAATTGAACTATGCCATACATTACCCACTTCGTTGATATCCTTCAGATTAAATTTTACTTGATTCTGATCAGTAGTTATTTTTTTTATAACGTTTTGAAATTGTTAAATTGGTTATATTCCAAAACCGAGCTTAAGTTTGCAGCAGAGAAATGTACTGAGCGGAGGAAACTGGGTAAATAACCCGACTGACGCCGCAATTTCGCGTACTCTGATTGGCTGCTCCTTTCGACACTGATATTCGTGCGCCCTGTTACGTCAAAATCGAATAAAAAAATAATTAAAATAACACTCTAACCGAAGCTTAACTAATAAAAATAATAAATTTATGTCTTGAAATAACAAATCAATTTGTTTATTGAATGTGAAATACCTTTTTGTATTCGATTCTAGCACTCAAAAATGAGAACTATTTACCCTTTTTCTCGTGGAACATTTGTTTACTGCAAACTTAAGGTCGGTTTTGGTATAGTAACCTTGGCTATTTATATCCCGCTATGACTTACAATTTCGTCAGACAGTAACAAATAACATGCGTCAACGACTTTGGATCCGTCGCTTTAATGCTATAGTATTGATAATTTCTTGATATCTTCATTTTTTTCCCGCCAAAAAATAAGATTCAATCATCATTATTTTCTTAATTCAAGTTCTGACTGCACTAGACAACTGAATAGAATTCATGCTCGTTCCATTAGATTGAATGGAGAAGGAGACGAGATTACAGTTTTAATGTGTGTTAGAAATAACTTCCCTACGCCCAAATCAACCATAGAAGAAGGTATAAAAAAAGAAGTATAATCAAATCATTTAATAATAATTATATTTAAAACGTTTATTTAAATTAAGTTCATTAAACATTATTTTTTCTACTTTTATTTTGTTACGCTTTTAGAAATACGATATCAATGTTTTTCTATAAAAAAACATTCTTGCACAAAGACTCAATATTATTTGTTAGTTTAATAAAGTTGTTTTGGAAAATAAATGCATGAATGAAAAAAACTAAAAACATCCTAATCTTACAAATATTTAAAAAAAACCAAGCATAAATAGCTTTTAAAAAACATTTTTTTTTAATTAAAAAAAGATTTAAATTATAAAGCTATCTTCATTGATAAATCCTGAAACAAAAGTTAAAAAAAGAACTAATTTTTTCTTACGTTTTATAATCTGAATTTCTGGCAATATAATTGCGATAGACCCTCCTATGAGGAGCTGTTAACTGGTTAAGCTGTCTTAACCATGAAAAATTTTTATACACCATACATATACGGTAGACAACAACATTATTTTCTATGGCCCGATTTGTTTAAAGGATGACAAAAACTGAGAAGATAATATCCGTATCATGATGCCTCATCGAACAAAATATATTCTATTAAATTGTGTCACTGTTTCATTTTACAGTTTTATTGTCAAAGGATTGTTATAAATTATTTAACATACGATTTAAAGAAATAAATTTAAAAGGTATTTGAATTTATACAACACAGTCCAATGCAAATGCAAGCATTTCGGATTCTAAGGTTTTGAAACAAATCTGAAAGTTTTGTTCTTACGAAAACTGATGTTATGATGAAAATGATGATGAACAGAAATGTTATTCAAATGAAAATATAGAAAATCTTTGGTGAAATGTGTGTGTATGAATGTTTCGAATTGTTATAATTTAAATAAATGTATTTTGGTTTATTAAAATTAGTTACTCTCTTACATTTATAATTAAACAAAAATTGCCTAATATCCTGTTATTTAAATGCTTTCATAAATTGTCATCGGAAAAAAGTCAAAAGGTAACTGTACATGTCATCAGCATTCCGCTTCTGCACAAGATTTAAACATATTGGAAAAAAAATCGCCAAACAGTAGACAGATGTCCGTCGTTTTCTACAGACAGGCGGACAAAAAGTCTGAAACTTGTATGTCTGAGGTCTTACCTTTTTAACAATTGAAACGAAATTTTGAGATCCGACGATTAGAACCGATTTTGGAAGGAGTGTACGGACAGACAGACGGACATCATCAATATGTCAATACCGACTTGTTCATTTAAAAAAAAAATCTTCCGAATTAAAAGAAGAAAAGAAAAGTGACAAACAATTTAATGAAAAAAATACTAATAAACATGTACAAAGCTTTTTTCACACTAACTATTCTTAAAAATAATCAATTTA
Source organism: Hylyphantes graminicola (assembly GCA_023701765.1). Classification (NCBI taxonomy): domain Eukaryota; kingdom Metazoa; phylum Arthropoda; class Arachnida; order Araneae; family Linyphiidae; genus Hylyphantes; species Hylyphantes graminicola. The sequence continues at coordinate 42,788,932 of CM043112.1, forward strand.
TCTCAACTCCACTAATATTTTTTAATTTTTTTATTTATAAAAAAATATGTCACATAAGGAATTATAACATGATTTTCATAAATGTGCTGAAATAACACTTCAATTATATTCTGGATTTGAAAATATTTTCCAGAGTATCTGGGGAAAAAAGTTAATCCAATTTTGCAAATACAAACTGTTCTAAATATGCATTTCTTGTTTTTATCCTGGAACTAATCTGAATGTGCGGGCAGAATGAACATACTTTCAGTCGATGACATATATTTGAGTTTTGACCACTAAATCCAAAACCTCACACAAAAAAAAAAAAAAAAAACTTACTAAGTGCTTTGAAATACTATGTGTCTTTTTTCGCAATGAACGAAATCTCAAACTTTCACCAGAATCAGTTCGAAGCGCGTGTCGTAATAAGAAACCAATGAGATTGTTTCGTGTAGTATGGAAGAAAATAAAACAGCCAATAAAATCGCAGTATCGAGAGCGTGACATCATAAGACACATTCGCATTGTACCTTAAATGTTAGTTTTTACTTTAATTTTTTTTTCTGATTTCGGCTCAAACTACTGTGCGATATTACAAAATTTGGAGCTAATTGATTATTTTTGAAACCGGAATATTTGATGACATGGAGTATGTCCAAAGAATTCCAAATTTATTGCTACCAATTTTTTTTTCTAATTCATCTTTATATTTAAGAAAATGATTTTTTTTTTGCGAATTGATATTTGCTAAATAAATGCTATTTACATTTTTGAAATGTAAGTATTGGTAATTTAATTGAAAAATATATATTCTGAAATGAAGCATTCCCAAATGATATTGAATTATGACTCATTCATAAATTTGTCGTCATTAAAGCATTCGTGTTCTCCAGAGCCTGGAACAGAGCGCTTACAATTATCAACAATAGTTATTTTAGAATTTGCCTCTACATAGCTTAGCGTTGCAATTTTCACAGCGTTACCGTTTTGTCATATTAAATTCAGTTGTACGACATTGTTTACAGATTTTGAAATTTTTTTGATAACTTCAGAGGGGTAAGCAAAACTGAAATTCGAAAACATAAAATTATGTTGGTTTTTTTATGTTAAAGATTTATAAGTAAACATATTTCCAACAATGACGATAACAATTCACGGTCGTTCTAATATGGTAACAATTTTAATTTTTTAAAAAGCTCGTTATCAAAATATTATTATTTTTTTAATATATTAAATTTGGGAAAAATCGGAGGTATTACAAAAATGATAAGCATATTCTGGAAGAACGTAACTAACTTTACAAAAACATGCTACGATGACCAACAGCAATGGCAGAAAGTAGTTGCAGTGAAGAACATTAGTCTCCTCAGATAGTGTAGTAAAATTATCTTTGATGACACAATTTATTTTTGAAATGTAATATGAAATTTTATTGATGAGAAAATAATTGAAACTCACAATGGCCTGACATTTTAAATCATATTATAATTCGAAGAAGGATCAGTTTTGAAGTTATTATCAATATTAGTATTATTGTTGTTTTTTCTTCACAATCTGTTTATACCATAGCTTAATCTGCGTGGAAAGATGCTTCGTCCCAAATGACCACGTCTGATTTAAGATCGTATATTTTTTTAAAATCTCAGCAAACAGGGAGCGAAATATTCTGTAAATCAGCAAGTAAATATAAACATGGTTTAAATAATAACTTTATTACTCAGCGTCTCATTTTCGGATACATAAATATCGCTCCAGCCCAAAAATGTTTAATTTTAATTCTTCAGTAACATATTTGCAATTTATTTATCAGTTCAGAACCTGGTTATCTTGTGAAACTTCTTTTCTGTAAAAAAGGAAATAATAATGATAATTATACATGTATTAATTATTTATTGATATACAAGTAGTAGATTAACATCAACAAATATGCAAAAGTAAAGTTTAAAATTTATTACTTTATTGGGAGTTCATATGGACTTAATTTTTGTATTTATAAAATCGTATCCAAGCACATAGTCTAAAATAATATAAAATATATTAAATGTGTAATTAAACAATTTAAATTATTTAAATATTTAGTCTACACTTTCAAACAAAAATGCAAAATAAGTTATTTTTGATTTGTTCGCAAAATATGGAATGCAATGCATCAAAAGTAGACAAAGTAAACTAGTACATTGTATATGTCATTTAGAAGCGCTATAGATTAATTTAATTTCAAGGAGGGGTACACGGTAGCGGCCCATTCCTTTGAACGTGTTAATTTTAGTCACCACTATTTTTGTTTTGCTATTTATTGTATAAAAATCTTACAATTTTCCCCTTGCACAATAGATTCAATTTATATCTGTAAATATAAGGCATGATCGAACGCATGCCGCTAGAAGTAATAGTAGAGCGGAATGTAATACAACCTCTTTTCGAAAGATTGTACTTCCCCTGAATCGGAAACTTAGCTACGAATTACTACTTGTCTGGGCGTTGATACGTGACTTAGTCATGACTTCTACCTGTATAGATAAATGAAATTCAATAACTTAAACAAGTAAAAAGTTGGATAGCAACTACGCGGTTTTTCCCGGAAAATGTATTGTAACGTTCGAAGAGTATTGGGAACTCGTGTACCGAATTTGAAGCCTGTTTGTTTTCGTATTCGAGAAATAACTTAAAAACCAAAAAAGTTTTTATTGTAGCTAAACATTGCTCATGCGCGATTTTCTTGAGAATCTTTATGAAAAGTGCGTTAGTTACTAGAAACTTGTGTACAAAATTTGAAGCTATATCTCTATTAGTTCAACCTGTAGAGTGGTTTGAGGCGGACTATACAATGTCCAAAAATCACCCTTTTAGAATAACCACCCTCCTAAACGCAAAGAAAACACAAATTCTAAATATCTGATTTTCAATGCTAAATTTCATTATCTTATATTTCATGTTAGGTTATTGAAAGTAAGAACCTACAGATGAATTATTGCACAACTTTCTTATATTAAAAAGAAACGATCTCCTTCCTTACAACATTTGACACTAAACAGTCCATCAAGTTTTATTGGCGATTAAAACTTGACTCGAAAAAGCTAAATAAGTTTAGCATGACGTCCTGCCTTCGTAGATCGTTGGACTTACATCGCACACCTGTAGAAATCAGCGTAGCCGGTGAACTTGCACATCATCGAGTCATCTGCAGATACCGCAACTCGGAAATCTTGTGCCGATACTGAAACGAAACAACGTGCATTAGCAGGAAATGATTATACAAAGATTATTTTAAAACTTCTAAATCCGTAGTTAGAAAATGCAAGCAAAACATGTCTAGTATAGACGACATTTGGCCCGTCCGTGGCCGAGTGGTTAAGGCACCGCCTCGGGATTCAGCCTTCTCAGGAGTGCGGGGGTACGAATCCCACTTACTGCCAGTCATCCTATAAATCGGATATCTGTACTGGGAAATAATACAAAATTGAACTCGTGACGGATGGGCCCGAGTACACTGGGACAGACGTGCTCGTTAAATCTGTGGAGTGCAAAGTTCCGACGGCGTCAGCGTAAGATGTCGCTCGAAATTCCGTTGGGTGCCCGCTGAAGTGTCGACCTCGTCACTTGACCAGGGTTCTAAATTACGAGGCGTTATTGGCTGTGTTAAAGCTCCTAATGGAGGCTAGAAATAGGCAGTCGGAAGCGATTACACTACACTATAGAAGACATTTATCGAGCCGCCTCGGTGGCTGAATGGCTAGTGTACTAGCCTTTGGAGCTGCTGAGGTCGGGTTCGAATCCCGGTCAGGCATGGATGTTTATGACAGTCAATAAATGTTGTTATTTGTCTATGTGTTATTCATTTCTTTGTGACTGTGAACTTCTTTCTGTGTCTGTCCCACTTGACGAAAGCTTATAAGCGGTTCTCTGAACAAGCACACAAGCTGGAATATGTATGTATCATACCATACCATACCATTTATCGTGGATCATAATAATTATAAACTTGTTCGAACGCTTAAACAACAACGAGCAGGTCATTATCTGTGTTTTCTCCAGTTTTTTGGGATTTCCTATGTTTTTCTTTTTAAGTATTTTATTTTTCAATATAAGTATTGCTACCACTTAGTTTGATCGCTTATTGAATTATTTCTGTACAAAAAAAAATAATTCATTATATTTTGACATAATTTTGTTTAGATGCATATAAGTAATGGTTAATATTCCCTATACATAATTATTTATTATATAGCAACGTTTTACGTCGCTTTCTAATAGCGAGAGCAGTGTACTTATTTAAGAAATTAATATCAAAAGGGTTTTGGCAAATAAAAACTCATCTCACCATATTAAGTTTGATTTTTTAAAAAAATAAAAAAAGTTTAAGTTTTTGAAATGTCTTCACGGTGCATCAGTGTATAGGAATGACTCTTAGAAAACGTTTCGAACACTTTAAATAGATGAATGTATGTAGCCCAAAGCATGTGATTGGTAGTATCAGAATAACCAACTTTTTTTGTATTTTGAAACATTTATTTAGTCATTACATCAATAAAGAAAATTTTACCATTAAATAAATACTCCAGGTTAAGAGTGATTGTCAGTCCCATAGAGCCAATGCATTAGTCTTGGAATCACAACTTCCGCAGAAGCATTGTTTTGTCATGTTAGCCCTTTTTGCTATGTATGGGCATCAACATAACACCGAAATGAAACAAATTTGAAAAGAAAATGTTATCTAGTTATTTAATTACATATTTTTGAGTTTTAAAATGCCAAAAATATACAGCAGAGGGCGACACTATTTTAAATCTTTAAATAGTAATTAAGTAACAGAATGTTATTTTCTTTTGAATTTTGGTTTAAATAGATGTTATGATGATTTCCAAACCTGGTGAAAAGGGAATAACGTTAGCAAAGCAATTCTTTCGAGAAAGTTATGACTTTAAAACTAATGCATTAGCTTTTGCCCATTCCGACCAAGCTATCATGATCGTGCAGGCATAAAAGAGAATGTCCAAGCTATTCAAAAATATCGATACCGAAGCAGGTGACTTGTACCAATCGTAATTTGTCTAAAAAATGAATCCGTTTTTAAAGAAGTTGCTGGCATTGATACTGTTTAAGGCTTATTTTTTTCAATAAAACTCCAAATTTAGTATCATAATTTAAAATCATCGCCATCTGACCGCCGGTCTTAAGAGGCTATGGGACTGACAGTCCCTCTTAGAAGTTGCCTGCGTCAATATACTGCTCTTGACCTACTTCAGTACGCTTGCGTAACTGCGAGTGGGGGGAGGACGGGGGTGGGGGCTCCTTTGACCCTGATATTCGTGCGCCCTGTTCCGTCAAAATTGAAGGAAAAAGTAATTGAAATAACAATCTAACTGAAGCTAAACTAATAAAAATAATAAATTTATGTCTTGAAATAACAAATAAATTTGTGTATTGAATGGGAAATACCTTTTTGTATTCGATTCTTGCACTAGAAAATGAGAACTATTTACCCTTTTCTAATTGAAAATTTGTATACTGCTGACTTATAGTCGGTTTTGGTGTAGTTGGCTTGCAGACTATTATTTGAAATCAAACTCTTATATTATATTACCACTATTTACATTTAACAAATGTATATAGTTTTAAAATTTCTAAGTTTAGAAAAATTTAAATAAAAAAGTACGACTTTTCTTTTTATATAAAATTTAATTATATAAAAATAGTGGTATTTTCTGAACTAAATTGAATTTATCATCATCATTTAAGAAGTTGGACTAACTTTACGAAGACTTTGTATCTGTTGTTGTTTTTAATCCCAGGTGTGCAGCGAAGCTACACCACCTCCATGAAACCCAAAAAGTCCGTAAACAAAAGCGGGTCGCGTAGCATCCTACGCGACCCGCTTTTGTTTACGGACTTTTTACGCTCAGAAGTCGAGAACTGCAAGCAATTGATTATATGTTCAGGGGGTGCCTGTTCGCCACTGCACCTGTGGCACTCCAGGAATTTTTTTCTCCTTGTTGGAAGACAAGAAATTCGGTGTGGCCACTTAAAAACCGAGAAAGAGCTGTCTGCCGTTTCCTCGGGAAATTAAATTGGTGGCACCATCTTGGACTTCTTCCGAACTACCAAGGGATGTTTGGCGGAATTCGCCAAAGCGTATTAAACTTTAGCTTTTTGATTTCCGAGGATGTCAGTGTGCTGTTACGTTTCTGGATCTCCTCGGAGGCAGTGTAGGTCAGGATGCCAGGATGATCAATCTAAGAGTATTGATCACAAGTATTACAAACCTATTTATATTTAATGTTCTAAGATCACAGTACAGATTCGTATACCGATACGATTGTGTCAAGCCTCAAAGTTCGAAAAAATAGGAATATAGAACTATTGCATTTGCTAATAAGCACATTTTTCATGTATCACCTTTATTGAAAGTATGTTTTTCTATTTTGTCCTGCTATGTATAAACATTTCTTCTTAACAAACTTTTGTCATCGAAACCCCAAACGGTTGCTTATAATCGAATTAATACTGAATGCTTCTCATAAATATATACTGAGAATTATCAATAAACGGAGCAATAGTATGCCAAAGGCACGTGAGTTTGTCGCGACAGCTTGGTTTATTTCAAAACTATCCCCTGAAAATAAGTGCTGTAAAAATAAGAACAAATTACTTATAATTTCAATTTTCATTTCTAATTTCATAAGAATGCTACTTAAAAAGTTAATGCAAATAAATTACACTCAGTATATTGTTAAACTAATTTTAAGAGCCTTTAACATGGAGGTGTTTACTTCAAAAGCAGTAATAAGTTGCCTAAAATGGCATCCTTTCTCCACTATTTGTTGTTTCATATAGTCCAATAAAATCGAAATGACTTTTTACTATACAGATAAGATTAATGTGGAGATGTTGCCGGGCAAAAACAAATTTGCCAAAAACTAGTTTGCCAAAAGAAGCCCTTTATCGCTTTGAAGTCAGCCCCAACAAACGCTTTCACCGAAGTATTGGGCGTTTCTTACGGAAAAGTTTGTATTGGTTTACGAAACGACTTGTCGATTTCCGACTTTCTAATATTTCCACTCTTTACAACGTATTTTTCCCATTTGTGAAGGAAACTAATACAACCTTGTGGAAATTCAGATTTCGTTGTGCAGCCTACAGCTGCGCAAATAGTCAATTTTATTTTTAATTACTTCTTTTAAAGGAATAAATTGATGCTTTTTAGCATAAACTAACAGTCAACAGTGAGTGAGCTATTCGTTTGTGCTTACTAGGGTTGCTTGGCTACTTTCTGCAGGCTTCACTTGTTCTCTCTTTCTAGTCTTCTTCTTAACTCTATGTTTTTTACCAAGGTCTGGCTCCTGCACTGAAACGTATGAATAAAACGACTCGAAGTAGTCATTCGAAACAAGAGAAATAATCCATCATATTAAAATGTTTAAAAGCTTTGTACTTCGAAATGGCAACCAATTTCAATAAAATGGTTCCCAAGAGAGCAAAGATGCTTTTTTTAATAATTTTGAAGGAATTCCCTGATGCATGAAATGAGTATTTGCTATTGTGGAATATAGGGGTGGGGTTTTAAGCAAAACGTATCTAATCTGATGATACAATGAGATGTGATGAACAATAAGATATAATTAATAATCATACTAAAAATATTGCAATAACTATCACATTTAATTCCTATCCACTGTTCTTACAACTCACATCCGAAGTCGAATGCTATGAATTTAGGGTAGCAAAAACTTATTTCTTTCCAATTTAAGTACCGGTATTTACATTTCAGTAACGTAAATATTATATATAATTTCCTTCAAACTTCCAGCTAGTAGTTAAACGATATTTTTTTATTATAAATTGAAACTATAAATAAAAAAGTAGTGGCAATACTAACGTCCAAAATTTTAAAATTATTTGCATCAATCTGGCTAAATCCGACATCATCTTACGAGTAGAATCGTTGAAACTACCATGTTGTTTGATGACCTGATTCCTTAACTTTTTTGAACTACAATTAACTTTTAGTTCTATAATTTAAACTTAGTTATTAACATTTAAATTTTAAATGTCTTTTATGATGAAGCTGTGTATTTGTTTTGCTTATAACTTACACAGCTATTTCTCTTCCCACATTTCACAGCCTTATATTTCTACAAAGATAAACCAATAAATCAAAAAACGTAGATTAAAATTTAATGTCAAACGTAAAACAATACTTACAACAAAACAATGTTATACTTAATGTTTGCCCGATAGTGTCACAAATTGTTAAATATATGGAATGATGTATGTTTGGTAATTTATTCAAGTATGATACAAATACCAATATCGTCCCATTGATAGCTCTCTGGAAGAAATGAAGTACATTGGCATGCCATTTGTTTTAAGCTCTTCACAAAATATTTTTTAGTTCCATTAGCCGTATATGCGAGAACACGAAATTGTTTACGGCGACTATTTAGCTCGTGAGTTACTTTGTCAAACAACGAATCAGTCGTTTATCCCTTTTCGACCGGCGGTCAGGTGGCGCTGATTTAAAATTATGAGACTAAATATGGAGTTTTATCGAAGAAAATGCGTTCAACAGCATCATTGCCATCAACTCATTAAAAACGAAGTCATTTTTTACACAAATAACGAATTACACAAGACAACTGCTTCGCTATCGATATTTTTGAAGAGCTTGAACATTCTCTTTACTACCCGCACGATCGTGCGAGCCCGGTCGGAACGGGCTAGAAAGATGCCACTAACCGTTTAACATTTGCCACCAACATTGACATATAGATGGATGCATGTATTATATTAAACAAGTAAGGAATAAAATGATTGGTTGCCGTTATGAGTCTTTAAAAAATGGGAAATGAAAAAACACAGTGTACATGAGAAATAAAATTGTATTATGGAAGGAAAATGTAACTTTTTGACGTAATATATCCCTTTAAGCCGGATTGGGCAAGATTGACCCATCCTGGCATCCCTTGAGCGGGTCGATAAAATGAGTGCCAAGCATGCTTGGGAACTAAACACTGGATGTTCAAGGAGACGCTGACCAAACTTACCGGGACATATGCCTAGCACCCCAGAGCAAAAAGTCACAAAATCTTGAATGAGCACGGCAGGCCTTGGCCCAGCAATGGGCTGTGGCGCCTAGGAGTTTAGTTTTTATATAACTTTATGACCGGCGGTAATATTTCGCTGATTTTAAATTATGAGACTAAATTTTTATTTTTATAAAAAAAATGCGTAAAACAGCATAATGACCAGCAACTCCTTTAAAACAAAGTCATTTTTATACAAATAATGAATGGTACAAGTCAGCAGCTGTTTCGATATTTTTTGAAGAACTTGAACTTTCTCTTTGATACGGGCACGATCGTGATAGCTCGGTCGGAAAGGGTTATAGTCATAAACTTCTGATACAAAATATAGGATATTTTTTAAAAAATCTTTTTAATCCTCTAATGCATGATTTTTTTTTTTATTTTCATCCCAAAAAAATGCATGTGTATCTTTAATACTCATTTATTATGGGAAAAAAATGACTGAAATGACTGAAAAAATTTAACTGCTTTAAAATGTAAGTAATTTCAATTTTTAAAATTTGCTCCATATGACAAAAGCTAACTATAAAATTATGATTTTGATAACAATGACTAAAAAACTACGAAATATATTTCAAAATAACCTTTTTTTTTTAACTATAATTAATTTTTCAAAAGAAATTCTTTGTATTTAGTACTAATATTATTCTACTTCGAATACTGCCATGTTAATTTCACAAGTTAATAACCTCATTCTTTAGTGTTGAACACACTTTTGCTACTGTCATCATTGATGATTATTAGTAACTAAAACTTCAATATGGAATGTTATAGATGAAAAAGCACAAATTTGCCGATAGGGAGCTCTAATTCAATAGAATAAAGTGGATTATGCTACTTGTTGCCAAACGGTAGCATAATCACTTTATCAGAAAACTCAAAATGCTACCCTCCTTCAGATTATTAGAATATTCAGAATATTTGAACATTTTTTAAGTAAACTACCCGATTTCTATAAGATTCTGCAATTTATACTCCTTAAAATATTAACATTTATATTTTTAGTACGCAAATCAACAACATATTGTTCAAAAATGGCATACGCATGAATTAATAATTCATAGAAATTGTTTAACAAAATCACAATATTAGAATAATAAAAAACTAATTCAAAAAATTAGAATACTTATAAATGAACGTGATTGGTTCACGTTGGGGTCGAAATTCACCATAAATTATGACGATGAATGGTAGTGATAGTGCTTTTTTCACTTTGGAAACAAGATTTAGTTAGTTGAGCTTTAAAATTGGTCGAAAGAAAGACGTAAATTTTCTACTAAGGATTTAATTTTGAAATTCCGTGAAGAGGGGCTTACCCAGCAAAGGATAGGCAAAAAGGTGAATTGTTCTCAAGGAACTGTAAGTAAAGTTCCTCAAGCTTATTATAAGATCATGAAATTTAAAGATAATCGTGAAAACTGCGGTTCCAAAAGAATAACTTCGATGAGACAGGAAATATGTCTGAGAAGGATTACTGAAATATCGGTTTATCGGTTTAGGACCGTGGATTTCCTAAACAAGAAGTGGCAAGAATCGGGGGTCGATGCCTCAGTGATTCATTCGAGAATCAAAATGGCTGTCAACCTTTGTAAAGGATCAACCTAAAGTATCCATCTACAGGGTGGTTATAAAATGACGCTCGCTATTCGGAGTGATCTGTAGCTTTAATGAATAATCCAAATGCAAAAAAACCTTGAGACACTTACTAATCAAGAAGGGGGAAAGAGAATGAAATCATAAAAAAAAACTCGTCTCTTGACCAGGGTTCTAAATTACGAGGCGTAATTGGATGTGTTGGCCGTAATTAGCCATAATTGGCTACGCCTCGTAATTAGAACCTTGGTCAAGAGACGAGTTTCTTTTTTATGATTCCATTCTTTTTCGTAAAAAAGAAACTCGTCTCTTGACAAGGGTTCTAAATTACGAGATGTAATTAGCTGTGTTGGCCGGAATTGGCCATAATTGACGACGCCTTGCAACTTAGATTCTGGTCAAGAGACGAGTTTGTTTTTTATGATTATCCTTTTTTTATGATTATTTTTTAGGATTCTGTCTTTTTATGGTTCCATTCTTTTTCCCCCTTCTTGTTTAGTAAGTGTCTCAATTTTTGTTGCATTGGGATTATTCATTCATGCTACAGACCATTCCGAATAGCGAATTTTTTTTTTTTTTTTACATACAACCCAAAATTTTAGTTTTATATCGGAGATCGTAATGGACAGTTTATAGTCTCGACACTAAGCATCCTTACTACACATCGAAAATATCCCTAGAAACGGTGAAACGAATCAGGGGGCGTAAAAGTGGTAAGCTGACCGGTATAAACAGTAGGGAGTGTCCGAGGACCATGTTAAGAAATCCAACCGCTACCACGCCGGGTCGTGGTGGATCGTACGAGGGCGTTTGAAGCTCTAAATGTCAAGTTTTATACATCAGCTCTGTATTTTTAAAAAAAAACTATTTCAATATTTTCTTTGTTGGTGGAAATTTAATAATATTTTCTGCGTGCATTTACTAGAGTTTAAGAGAAAATTAAATTTTTTTTTCAAGATAAATTTGAAGGCATATTTTCCGTGTTATTATCTTCCATTAAATTAATTTAAAGTGAGTAGTTGATTAATATTTGAGTTCATGAATATGAACTCCTTTTATTTTTAAAAATATTTTTAAGAAATCAAACCTCTTTCATACCTTTATACACACATACTTTTTCGTACACGAATACAACACATTAAAAAAACTAAATAAAAATAAGGGTTGAAACAACAGAAATTTGGTTTGGTTTTTAAGAAATAGCCAAAAAATACTTCGGTCAGCAAAGATTAAACTTCCAAAATCCACAAACTAAAATGCTTGAAAGTAGGTTTTAAACATTTTGCGATATTTGTGTGGACCTCTTATCCCTTTTCGACCGGTGGTCAGGTGGCGCTGATTTAAAATTACGAGACTAAATTTGGAGTTTTATCGAAAAAAATGCGTTAAACAGCATCAATATGCTAGCAACTCCTTAAAAACAAAGTCATTTTTTTAAACAAATAATGAATGGTACAAGTCAGCTGCTTCGGTATCGATATTTTTGAAGAGCTTGAACGTTCTCTTTACTACCCGCACGATCGTGCGAACCCGGTCGGAAAGGGCTACTCGCGTCATGTATCCTAATATTTTCATTAAATTATTACAGAAAATGTAAATATCATAGTACTAAGACCACGTTGGAACAGACAGCGTTACACATATTAGTAAAAAAAATTAAGGTAGCAGTACACATTGGAAATCAAGAATTTCTTCAAAAATACAATTTTTTTTTTATTAGTTCAAAATATTCCTCAATTTATTAGCTTTAAATTGGTACCCACTTTCTAATGAAATTCGCAATACTTTTTTAGATAGAGCAGTTTTTGTACGAGTTGAGGCGAAAAAATTTAGTTTTGGTTTCAAAACATTTTGAAACTTGTTAGGTATTTATAAGAATCTAATTAAGTTTTATATTGTTTAATAATATTTTAACTGCCAATTTTATTATACAACTGAACAGCAGCAAGAAATAACTGTGACTTTCACTGACTGAATTTGTTTTGTTTAGCTTTTAAATTTTCAAAACACATGGGCTAAATTTATTCCGCAAGGGTTTTTTTTGTGCAAGATATTAGTATTTCAACTACAAAAAAGGGTCGTGTTTGAAGATAAAAGTTTAATAAAAAACGTCAATTCCACAGAAACCGATACACAAAGAATGAAGCATCTGCTATTGAGAAATTACAGTGGAAGAAAAGGTTGCTGTTGGCGACGAAGATACTGCTGTAGAAGTTTCAGTTTCAGTTTCATCAGAAAAAGTGGATACTGCTTCATTCGTGAAAGTAAATAATATTCCCAATGTCATCAAGCCAACAGATGCTACCGAATTTTGTTTTATTATGGACATAAATTGTCGAAGTGCCTTAATTTCGAATCTACACTGCCCATCATGCTGCATGTCCAGCCTGAGTGTAAACAGTGACTCAACAAGAAGGGTGGGCTGTTCACTAGAATCGTCTGTCACCTGTGCCGCATGTGGATACACCAGTGAAGGGCAACACACACCCAAGAGGATTGATAAAGTTTTTGAAGTAAATCGCCGCCTGGTTTATGCTATGAGGCAATTGGATGCGGTTATGAGGCTGCGTCTACTTTCCTATCCGCCATGAACTTGCCTCCGCCGCCTAATAAATCGGCCTACAATGCCCACAACAAATCTCTTCTCCAAGTTGTTGAGCCATTAGGGGAAGAAATAATAATGGGAGCAGCTCTCAGGGTCCACAAGAAGCTCGACAGTTCAGAATGTGGCGTCTCTGTGCATGGGACTTGGCAGCGACGAGGATATTCGCCATTGAATGGAGTCGTCACAACGCTTTCAATGGACACGGGAGAAGCATTGGACGTGGAGGTACTTTCCAAGGAGTGTGTTGGTTGCCGTAAATGGGGGACCATTGAGAATGCAGACCTTAAATACGCCTCCATGATTGCCAATCACAATTGCTTCATTAACTATACTGGTTCTTCAACAGCTATGGAGGCAGTCGGTGCCGGGAGGATCTTCCTCAGGTCTCAGAAAAAACGTGGCCTGATATATGCCGAGTTCTATGGTGACGGTGATAGCAAGAGCTACGCAACAGTTAAAAAACTAAATCTGTACCCTGATATCGACATCATAAAGAAGGATGCATCGGACATTATCAGAAAAGACTCGGCACAGCCCTGCGCAAATTAAAGAAAGCAAACAAAGGCATCGGTGGTCAAGGGCAACTAACCAATCGGCTTATCAACAAAAAGCAGAACTATTTCAGAATCGCCCTAGGTAGCAATACTCAGTCATTGAAGGTTGTGCTCATTGAAGGTAGTGCGTGAAAATCAACACCTGCAGCCAAAACTCGACGAAAGTACCATAGGGGACAGAAAAAAACTCAAGAGGACAAAAATACCAAAGCTGAAGGTCCTACCTATGAACCTGGCAATGGGTTTAATGCCTGATAAAAATGTAGACACTTTTGTAGCTGGTAAGTAACACTTTGTTGTCAAAAATGTCATTTTAAACTTTGAACAGGATTTGTGAAGAACCGATTTTTTCCCATGTGAGACTTAACGTTGCCGGTGATAGCTGTAGTTTAAATTAACCGATTTCAAATATTTTGGTTTTAAATTAAAGAGTATAATACAGGGACAAAACTGAACTAGAATTTTGTGTTTGGGTAAGATAGTTGATTTGTAGTTGAACTTCAAACTTGATTTTCATATACAAATTTTTGTAATTTGAGTTTACTTTCAAAACATATTCTACAACTTTTAAAGTATATAAGTTACAAATATAATTCTAGTTTGTTTTATGTATTGCAATCTTGTCTTTAATTTCCAACCAGAATTAATGTTCTACCTAAATTAGAATTTGAGTTATCATCGGTGGCCTGAAACACAATTAATTTAATTAAATATTAATTAATTAATTAAATTTTATTTAATTACATTTTTTTTACTTCCAATATGTTAGTTTTTATGAGATACTAATGAGTGTAAAATTTTATTGGGTTAGCTTGATAATTAAAAAAAAAAAGTTCCAATGTATACTGCCCCCTTAAGGACCGATATTGGAAGGGGAGTACCGTCGCACAGACACCGTCAGCATGGTCAATACCTATTTTCCTTTAAAAATATCAAATGAAAAAAAGTAGGCCAAAAATAAGACAAACTTCGATTTTTACTTGTATTTTGCATATGATTTTTATATGTTAATTCAATGACTACCAGAATTCTATAAAGAAATAAAATTATAGAATATTCTATTTAGTAATATGTATCTTGACTCTTGACCAAAAGGCGGTAACAATAAGTTATTTACATTATTTTGTATTGTGAATGACGGTAATTGAAAAAAGAGGAATTTATACTCTTTGATTGGGATAATGTGGTTAACACGAAAGCAGGGCTTTTTACAACGCTTTCTTCGCCAACTTTGTTTTCGATGCTCCTCTTGTTCGTCAGTCTGGGCGGCATATCCTTCGCCTCTTACTCGCTGGAATTCCTCTTTTTGTATCAAGGGCTTATTTTTGAGCACATTAAGTCGGTGGACAGAAAATTGGCAAACAGCGTCGTAAATCGGCGGCGACACAGTTTTATTGAGCAGTTTATTTAACATTATTTTAACAAAAAAAATTAATTCTAAAATTGTAGTGAATTCAATTCTGAATTGAACTGAACTACACATTTAAAAACAAATCATCGTCACTTCCGAGCATTGAAATAAGCTTTCGTCTCGAAACTATTTTCCAGTTAAAAAATGAATAGACAATCTAAACATTCCACTATTATAATATGATTTTGCTTGATCCATTCAGAATAATGTTAGGCCTTATTAGATGCGTTGCAAGACTTGGCGAGTGTAACTTTCGAAGGTATAATACGAGTATACAGGGTGTCCCAAAATGGAGTACCTGCTTTAAAAGGTTAATAAAAAAGAAATAGATATATTAACACAATTCGTGCAGAAAACGATTGAATCATGTCTGGAATTTGATATGGAACACTTTATTATGTTAGTTATGTTTATTACGTTATTACACTTTATTATGTTCAATTTAACCGAAAGATGGCGCTTTAATACCGTGTTTTGTCTGAATGAAAGAACTAGGCATATGTATACACCAGAAAGAAACACGCGAGGTCAGAACTGAACATTTCTGAACACGTGTCCTTCTTTTCGGTGTATACGTATGCATAGTTCTTTCATACAAACAACACACGGTATTGCAGCGAAGTCTATTGGTTAAATTGAAAACAATAAAGTATAATAACGTAATAAACATAACTCACATAATAAAGTGTTCCATATCAAATTCCAGACATGACTCATTCGTTTTCTGAAAGAATTGCGTTAATATCTCTATCCATTTCTTCTTTTTATTAACTTTTAAAAACCGGTACTCCATTTATCGACTCCCTGTATATACTATGGAGAATACCCTCTAATGTTCTGATTTAAACTTTTCTTTAGAGTTTTGGAATATGATAAAACTTGTGGATGGTCGCAAAAGAGCAAATTAAAAATTTTATTATGGGTCATTGTACAGAAGGTTGTTATAATTGCACAAAGCAACACTGCAAAATGTCAATATTTACCATGGCTTCATGTTATTCCAATTCGTTTAAGGTTATTGATGAAATTTCTTTTAATTCAACAACTACCACTAATTTTAGATAAGTAACTTTTTTATAAATAATAAATTAAAAACATTTGCCAAAGTTATCAGTTTTCCATTAAACAAGAAGCTGTATACATTTTTTTAAATGTAAATAGTGGTAACGCAAAAGGAAGGCTTGCTTTAAATATTTATTTTAAGCGAAAATAATTCTTGAAATGTAAATATTTTTTTGTTTGATAAAGCTTAATGTGTGTAGCTTGATAAATGAAAACTTATCCGTACGGCGAAATCCAGTCAGTTAGATCATCCTAAGTAGAAATATATTAATTAAAATGTAGAATAAATACCTAAATTTTCTAAAAATTAAAAAATTCTTTATTAAAAAAAATAAGACTTTTCTAATAAATTTCCGTTCGCGCTACATAACCGTGAAGTTATTATAAAAGCAGACGCTAATTTAACTCAGTTACGGAGGTTAATTTGATGATTAAAAACATAATTGTTTAATGAAGCACATTTATTTCACTAAATTTGGGTAGATTTTCGGCGATTTGCAAAACAAAGCATTTGCCTTTATGAAAAAAATTAAACTTATTATTATTAAATAAGGAAATTATATCTTTATTTATTATACATAAAAAATCAAAAATGAATGAATGGTGACATGATAGAAAAAAATTATCAGATTTGAGTGAAAATGGTGAAATATTTTAATTTTCAATAAACAATTGAGCATAAAATATACGAAGCAATTTCAAAAAGTGGGATTGTAGAGACCTGTAAGTTATCTACATTTATCATTTAAAAAAATTATTTGAAACAAAAGAATGCAGCCTTAGAAAAGTGGCATAGAAAATAATGAATCACCATTAACACTGAGGCATTTAGTTTTGGAGACCCGCGGTCAAGTGGGATCATTCTCCCTTCGAGGTAAACTCTTTACTTTCAAAATCATGGCATTTGGAAATCGGTAATTTGCAATTGTGTCTAGTCATTACGTTCTGTCGAAGGTATATGCGGGAGATATACATTTAAAAAGACAAGTATCGTTCTAAATTCGTATAGGAATTCTGAAAAATTCAGGGATTTATGAATTTACACATTGAATAACATGAATACTGGCAATGAATGTTTGCTACTTAGCTATAGCTTCTGTATTGATGTCAACAATTTCGGTCGTAGGCTGAGTCAGACTAATTGCTCTCATAATACACAATTTTCGTAATTAGTGAATTCGATTATTTTGCATGTGAAGACTCGGGGCCGAGTTTTACCCAAAAACTGTTTGCATGTCTGATAACAGTAATCAGAGTTTTCCATTCGATAGGTATTGTATTACCAGGATATTCAACCATTCAGAGTGGTTGTTTTCAAAGAGCTCTCTTTATATATGTTGTGCAAAAAGTCACTATAAGCACGAATTTTATTTCGGCATACTTCTGCATCCACAGGTAGTTCAATTTAATTGCAATCCCAGAGTTAAAATTGGTAGCGAAAACCGCCTGATGGTGCCATTACTATCCAATTACTATCATAGGCTGAGTCAGTCTAATTGCTGTTATAATACACAATTTTCGTCCTTGATGAATTCGAATATTTTGCACGTTTGGCTTCGGTGACGAGTTATATTGAGAAACTGTTTGTTAGTTGGTTGATATAAATATATTTTCAGGCTTGTGTGCTTGGTCAGAGACCCGCACACAACGTCACATATGGAATAGCCCGTTAAGGGGTCTAAGGAGTCTTAAAAATGTGCAAAGAAGATACTACAAAGCAAAGTTTGATCTTTCATGTCATTTTTTAACTACTCAATGTATAAGTATAATTTTTTTATAGGTAATTCTACAAGATTCATTTATTATAAAGCAAGTTTTAAAATTTATGAAACTTTAGCCAAAACTAAAATAAATGATATTAAACATGAAGCTATTTGAACACATTGTGATTAGGCTTGCGCGGCAAATTGTGAGGTCAAAATTGAAAAAATGACAAAGAAAATGACTTTATATTGTACAAATATGTACAAACTAGGACTTATACCTAAATTCTCAGCTCAATTTTAATTAGAAATTATTTTAAGAACTTTTTTCTAAAAAAAATAATAAAATTTTATAAATTTTGATTTTAAATTATTTTTAAAAAAATTTCTAATTAAAATTGAGCTGAGAATTTAGGTATAAGTCTTTGTTTGTACATATTTGTACAATATAAATCCATTTTCTTGGTCCTTTTTTGAATTTTGACCTCACAATTTGCCGCGCAAGCCTAATCACAGTGGGTTCAAGTACCTTCATGTTTAATATTATTTATTTTAGTTTTGGTTAAAGTTTCATAAATTTTAAAACTTGTTTTATAATAAATAAATCTTGTAGAATTACATATAAAAAAATTATACTTATACATTGAGTAGTTCAAAAATGACATGAAAGATCAAACTATGTTTTGTAGTGCCTTCTTTGCACATTTTTAAGACTCCTTAGACCCCTTAAACAATTGTAATTTGTTTTGCTTTTTAAAAAATAACAAACAAAAAAAACTTAGGTAAGCAACGATTAAACTTTCTACTCCTACGGATTAAAGTATTCGAAGTTAGGTTTAAACATTTTGCTAAATTTCATAAAGACCCTGTCATCATGTTATCCAAAATTTTAATTAAAATATTTTACAAAACGTAAATATCCTAGTACGAAATACAAGTTGGAATAGATTACTTTACACAGATTCGAGAAAAATTTAAGGACCTACATCGGAAGGGGAGTACCGTCGGACGGAAACCGTCGGCATAGTCAATGCGCCTATTTTAATTTTTTTTAAATCGAATTAAAAAAACAAGAAGTTCTAAAAGAACTAAAATAGCCTACTTTCCTGTTACTTAAATACTTACTAAAATTATATTACCACTATTTACATTTTAAAAATGTATATAGTTTTTAATTTTGCCCATAGTACAGAATTTTCATCAAGGAGAACGACTATCTTATATATAAAATTTAATTATATAAAAATGGTGGTAGTTTCTGAATAAAATGAACTATCCGAGATAAAAGCAATAAAAGCTGGAGTTCCCCAGGGCAGCTCACTTTCACCCAGCTTGTTCAATCTCTATATCAACGACTTCCCGATCTCCGGCAACACCATCACAGCCCAATTCGCAGACGACACTGCAATCTTGGCCAAATCCAAGAGAGGCAACATAGCCTTTGAGAAAGTGCAAAACGCCCTGTACTCAGTTGAACAGTGGTGCGAAGACTGGCGCATTAAGATCAACGCTCAAAAAAGTGTTTCAGTTCTCTTCCGAAATCATAAAGTCTCATAAAGTCAAAACCCACTACGACACCTATCTTGAGATCTTTAACTCAGAAATCCATAACCAGCCCCATACCAAATATCTCGGTGTTCATCTAGACAGTAGATTAAGCTTCAGAGAACACATAAAACAAACCATTGCCAAAGCGACAGGCGCAACCATCAGCCTGGGCCCTATTTTAGGCAGGAACTCCAAGATATCTCTTCGGAACAAAGTATTTCTCTACAAGTCTAACAAGTCTATGATCAAACCAGTTATTATGTAAGCGTCCCCAGTCCGGGCAACCGCTAAGAAATGCCACCGCAAAAAATTGCAAACGTTCCAAAACAAGACCCTGAGGAATATTACAAACGCCCCGTGGTATGTCAGGAACACCATTATTCATAAGGATCTCGGAATTGACCCGATCGACTCTGCCATTTTATCTGCCTCCCACAAATACTTCGAGGCTATGGAGGCTACAGAGCACGACAACATAGCTCAAATTATAAACTATGACCAGTTTGCCATGCAAGATTTTAAACGCCCTCGTATGGTCCATCACGACCCGACGTGGTAGTGAATGGATATAAGCATAGTCCTAGGACCCCCCACTCTGTTTATACCGGTCTGATGACCACTTGTTTAACCCTTGAACCATTTCGCCCCTTCTAGGGATATTTCGATGCTTAGTAAGGACGCTCCGCGTCGATACTACAACAGTTAATTCGATCTCCGATCTCCGATGAATAAAATGAGCTTATCATCATCGTTTAACAAGTTGGACTATTTTTAAGAAGATTTTGTATATGTTGTTGTTTCTATCCCCAGGTGTGTAGAGGAGCCACACCACCTCCATAAAACCAAAAAAGTCCGTAAACAAAAGCGGTTCGCGTAGGATGTCAGAAGTCGAGAACTGCAAGCAATTAAGGATATGTTCAGGGGATGCCTGTTCGCCGCTGCACCTGTGGCACTCCAGGAATTTTTTCTATCCCTGTTGGAAAACAAGAGATTTGGTGAGGCCACTTAAGAGCGAGAAAGAGCTGTCTACCGTTTCCTCGGAAAATTGAATTGGTGGCACCTTCTTGGACTTCTCCCAAAATGCCAAGAGTGGCTAGGTTTAATTCGTCAAAACTTATTAAACTTTATATTTTTGATGGTAACGATTTTCGAGGATGCCAGTGTGCTGTTACGGTTCTGGATCTCCTCTGTATCAGTCTTGGCTAGGAATGTCAGCCTGGTCAGGATGCCAAGATGACCAATCTAAGAGTATTGATCAATTATTACAAACTTATTTATATTTAATGTACTAAAATCACAATATGGTTTCGTATACCGATTCGACTGTGACAAGCCTCAAAATACTAAAAAAAAGAAATATAGAACTATTACATTTGCTAAATACCACATTTTTCATGTATCACCTTTATTGAAAGTATGTATTTGTATTTTGTCCTGTTATATGTAAACATTTTTTCTAAACCAACTTCTCTTATCTTAAATCTAAATGCTTGCTTATAGTCGAATTGTTACTGAATGCTTCACATAAATATATGCTGTGAATTATCAATAATCGGAACAATATTATGCCTAAGGCACTTCAGTTTGACGCGACAGCTTAACTTATTTCAAAACTATCCCCTAAAAAACTATCCCCAGACACCAATAGTCTGCTACTTCCTATTTCACCAATATTTTAAGCAAGCACCAAATAGCATTTTAGCACTTTTTTACCCCCATGCCTGCTCACGACAGACATCAGAGTTTTTGAAAACATTTTCTGCTCTCCCAAGCCGACGACCAGCCTGCCCTGTGCCTGCTGCAGTAGACTTTTCAAGTGTCGATGAATGCTGATGCTCACTTCTTCCTCGGCAGCCATTTTCTTCTCGTGGTGCTTGACTTTTGACTTTTTGCGGACTCACACAACTTCTGAACATTATCTCAGAGCTTTTGTTTGTTTCAACCATGAATAATCCATGTCACTATCTTCAATGTACACGGGTTTAGGCGCCTTCGGCGCCAGGTGCCGTTTTGAATAAAATTGTCCGTAAATTGTTCGAATAGTCTCTGTTTAATTAGCCACGTCAATAAAAACTAGTAATTACATTTTCGAAATGTAAAAACTAGTATTTCAACATAATAATTCAACGTAATGAATTTACGTTACTTTTGTCCATGTGATTGATAAGTATTGCCCTATTGCAAATGTAGTCACGATTCTTTGTAACTATAACTAGTAACTAATAAAAGACGTAAAATATTCTTAAAAGTAATTTTGATATATTAAAATTTAGGACTTCAAGTACCATCTTTTTGACGAGACGCAAGTGCATTTACACACACACGACCTAGAATTAGACAATTGACAAAACGTCAAGTAAATAACTTGACAGATATTCCAAAACTGCTTTTAAATTTTTTAGCTTTTCATCCATACCAGTCCATGTCAGTGGTCATTCAAAGTATAGCTTAGAAATTTCGAGGCGCGGTTCCTTGATTCGATACTAGACTTGAACCACGTTCCAGTGTAAGAACGAACGACTAAATACAAAAATGATTTCCGCATTTCTAAAATCGATTTGAAGAACTTGAACATAATACCCGCACAATCGTGGTTGGAAAGGGATATGCAATTTTTTTTTTTACTCTTTATGGGCAACTTAAAGTTGAACATTAAAGTTGAAAGGTTGAGAAATTCACTAAGGAGTGTTGTACCTTTGACCAGGTCAAAGGACCTGGTCAAAACCTGGAGGACCAGGGTGTTCCACTTGGTCTGGTGTCTCCCCTCCGACCTGTCCGGCATGGGTGACCCTTCCAGTAGCTTAGCTACCGCCGGCATAGCTCTCGGGATCAACAACACACGCAACACCTTCCCTTACAGTTGAATATTGTTGCTACTGTTAAGTTATTATAATAACTCACCAAAAATGTCGGTTTTAAAAATGATTTTTTAAAATAAATAGATAGTTGATGAAGTGTTCTGAAGGTCGACTTCCTAATTAACCTAACCTTCTTCTTAAACGGGCACCAGCAATGTACTTTTTTTGCACTTTTAAAAAGTCGTTTGTTGAACGCGGCAAAGATTCTAGAATAATTCAAAAATGCTCTTGCTGTAGGGGGAAACTAAGGAAACTTATATATGCTTGCGAAAAAGAAATAACTGAACACCAGAAAGACACTTAGAAGTCCCTCTCTCTTTGGCCTAATTTATTCCAAAATTGTGGATTTGTAAATACCACGAGTTTTTACCCACAAAATCAATTTAATTTATAAAATGCGTTTTTACTGTGTTTAGAAGAACAACTGCAATCGGCTTTATATTTTACAAACTAGTTTTTACATTAAAAAATGTGAAAAAAACTGGTATGTGAAATATAAAGGTCATTGGTTAACCTTCTATTGGTCGAGGGAAATGAGATAGCACAATTTGTATCAATGTACCCCTCCTGGAGGCTCCATAGCTCATGGCTTAAACGGACTGAGTAATTTTATGGAATAATCTAAGAGCTTCGAAATTTGTGTTGACTGTTTTATTGAGCAAGCTTCATCGATCACAATTCTCGCATGCCTTGGTCTCTCATCAGCAATACCACTTGGATTAGAAGGCCTAGGCAGCATAACTTCACACCAGTAGACAGATATCGTTATGTTGAGCTTGATTCATCTTTTCTTAACGATAACACGAGATCGAGTTAAAAACGCTTATTGGTCAAAACCACAGAATAAGTTATCTATAATGACGTCAGGCATCTTGGTTCACCGGCCTTATATGGTGTTAGATTTTTGAGGGTATTACATATCATGGACCTAGTCTAGCACTGCTTGTCTAAAAGGCATGCAATCGATAACATCATTCCTAGTTACAGAAAAAATAGCTTTATGGATTCTAAATGGGTGTTGATTCATTCAAAATAAGTATTTCACCACCCAAGCTTTCAGCTAGTGACTGCAGAGAAGACAAATTGAGTGAAATAATCTCGCAGGATTTCCCTTTTACTTTTTGAAGTTTTTCAAATAAAAACAACGCAAATAAAATATGAATCATGAAATATTATTGGTGATTTGATTGTCGGAAAATTAATTACTGAAACAAATTTGATCAGGCATCATTTTTCGTCACATTTAGGAGATAAATCTGATTGGTATAAATAAGTCAAAATTGCTTTTTAAATACTACTACCTCCTTTTCTTCTTTATTGGCTCGACAGCCCTTTGTGGGCCAGGGCCTTCCTCAGAATCTTCTTCCATTCTGATCTTGTTTTGGAAGCCGACCTCCAGTTTTGCACTTTAAAAATACTACTACCACTTATTTCTTTTTTAGGACTTCAATTTTACATTTAGAACGATGGTGCATAGTCGAGTGTTACTATGTCTGCCCAGTTTCACAAGCCAATATTTACATTTCGAAATATAAAAACTGGTATCTATCAAAACGGTAATTACTTTACGTTCAACCATGTTATTGGCATTGCTTAATGAGGATTACCCTATACATAGGTTGTTACGGTTCTGTGTATTATTGACAGTAATCATGAAAAAAAGAGAGTGAAAGATACTTAAAAGTGATGTTTTTTAAATTTGGGATTTGAAGTACCAGCTTTTTGACGAAACGCGGGTTTATTTATACACACTCGGTCGATAGACTAAATTTAACTTGAAAGATATTCCTAAGCTGTGTTTAATCCATACCAGTGATAACTCAAAACTAGTCTTGCAGAGCTTAGACATTTCGAGGCACGGTTCCCAGATTCGATACAAGACTTTAACCACGATCGAGGGAAAAAACGAACAACTGAGAAACGAACGGTTTTCCATATTTTTAAAAATCGTTTTTTTTTTACATTATGACGTCTTTCGTTTCGATATAGAATAAAAAATAATCGATATTTGAGTTCCAATTCAAAGTACCAACGGAAAATTTCTACACTCTTATAACAAGAGTGAAATCCACTCCAGTTGGAGAAGTGCATTTTCGACAATGGAAAGGAGTGGTTATTAACTCAGATGGAGTTAAAATCACTCGTTCGGAGTGATCCAGTAGGACGTTTAACACACAAAGGATCCACTCCTATGGGAGAAGTGCATTTTCTAGACTGGATGAGGGAAATTAACTCAGACTGAGTTAAAATCGATAGTTCGTTTTAAGAGTCTAGGGCGCCAAGGCCTTAATTTTAATAGCACTAGTCTCATATAATGCCGGTGGAAGGTCAGCGGCAGAATCCATTAAAATTATTGAAAATATTTTATAAACACGATGCAATTATAACCATGATAAGATTACAAGATTAAGGGCGAATGAGTCCGACCGATCGTGGGTCTCCAAACCAAAGTGCCTCTGTGTTAATCCAACGGGAAAATAACTGACTTACTGGTCTGTATAATCACACGTTTTCAAGACAAAAATAAAGAAAGTACGTTAGATTATGTACCTGCAAGAAGAATATAAGGACCTGTAAGAAAGCTACATTTGCAATATAAATAAAACCTCTGCAAAAATATATTCAATACAGACGGGAAAATGTGCCTTAGAAAACGATTTTTCCAGGGGATTGACCCAAGGGCACTCTCGTTTGGAAACTTGCAGTCGATCGGGCACATTCGCCCTTAATCATCAAGTTCGTATCGAATCGAATATGTGAAGGATGGACCTACTAAAGAATGCTGTTTCATAATGAGCATTGCATATAAACAAAAATAACAAAAATTTGCACACTTTTGATTATTTCGTCAATGTAGCGTTGTGGTAGCTAATGTTAACATTATTTAACAGGTCCTTATTCCATAATATAGATATTAAATGCATTCTTACCTTAACTTCTTAACTCCTTATAATGTTAGTTATTTATTTTAAAAAAAAAATGGCAACCGCTAATACCCCATTGTAAATTTTATGAACGAAAAGTTTTTTTCTCTCTGATTATCTATATTTTACGGTATAGTTGCATATATCCGACTGCAAAATGAGTAAAAAAAATTACTTTTTCAATTTGTTAAAAATTTTCATACTGACAATGCTACTTGCCTCTAATACGGTTCACATTCATCAAAGAGTGAAAAAAAAATATGTAGATATTAGAAATATATAAAGAACATAAAAAGACCGCATATTTATTTTGTTCATCGCCTGAAAAAAATCAGACATTTTGCATTATAAACTGAGTTGAATATTAGAAGTTGAGAAGAGCTACATTAAAAAAATTTTATTAAAAAAAAATATAAGTGCACATTTCCAACATTTTGAGAAGTAAGGAAACCAATTTTTTAGGCTGGCATTGCACAAATACTTATATTACAAGTCAAATAATAATTTTTTTTTCGTAGCTTAAATTTTGTGTATTTGAAACGAAATCATAAAGCTTCTGAATTTATTAAATCTCTATTTGATTTACGCAAAACTGTAGAATCAGAACACTTATTAAACGAAATTTCTGAATAGAATGTTTTAAATGAAATGATCCCTTTTGCAGCAGGATCGCTTCGTGTGTAACGACATATTTCTTCGTTTACATATATATAACCACTATACAAATCAAATATATACATAGTTTTTATTTCATGACGCTGATTGCATCCCCTTTTATGTCAAAGAAAAAAAATTACACATTAAAATGATATTTTTAAAAAAAGGTGGTATTTTTACGATTTTTTTTTTTTAATCATGAGCATTAAACAAATTAGATGAATTATAAGCCATCGCAATTTTTTTCCAAATCTCCCCCTTTCACCTACCAGTTATTGAAATTAAAGTTTATTTTGTAGGTAATGGCAAATAATGCAAGTGCAAAAATGAAACAACAAAAGTTTTTTCTTTATTTTGCTATTTTTTTCTAATTTCGATACAGCACGCTTTAAACAAATAGGGGAGCACTTTGTGTACCTTTTTTGTGAACCCTTTTATTTTTAACAATTAGATGTACTTAAATTTTCGACTTTCAGTGCTAACGGAGTATGTAAATATTGTGACACAGATCTAAGAGGCGATTATTTAGCATGTGGAGGGAAGTATTACTAAAATAACAGCCAATCTATAAACTGTCTGTGCCGACCACGAGTCCCGAAGCTGCATGCGATATAGCTCCTAAAAAGTACCTTTGATGCCCATTAGGGTCGTCCCTTGACAGTGATGCTAAATTACGAAACCCGTAGCCAAAAATTGTCCTCGCGAAGCGCGACGATAGTTCAAATCAACTATTACGAAAGTTTTCAACATACGAATTAGAGCTGAATGAGAACGGAAATCGTAAAGGTAGAAAACGCAGCAGGACGGCGCAAAACAGTCTACTATTTTTCTTTTAGGATGTGGTGTCTCCTTGAAAACTTTTAATGTGCTTGTTTCAGGTCTTTAGAGACAACAGTTGCACAAAAATTAAAAATAGTTTTTTGTTATTGGTTAATGAATGTATTGCCGTAGCTTTGCCGCGTCTACCAACCAATGGAATCCAGAAACTAAAGCAAGAATGATATATGTTGAAATATTCCAATAGGCTTTTGAAATGCAGCATATTTTGTGAAAAGGCCCAAGTTAAGTAAAAGTACAATAAAGCTCTTTGTTCACAGATTCGTACAGATCCTAATTTTGGTTTTCAAAAATGATTTTCTTCATTGAATATATTGAGTAAAAGAATATTGATAACTATAATGAAAATGAAAGACAAATATTCTGTGATTCAAATTTTCACTTGGGTTGCTTGACGACTTTTGGAGGGCTTCACTTTATTTCGTTCAAAGCATCTCCATGTTCTTTGCGCAAAGTGCAGCACAAAAGATTGATCTGGTAGTTCATTTTACAGCCAAATTACAACACATGGCATTATCATGATGTAAGTTTCGGTTGAAATGTCGTCGCATTACGTTTTTAATTACATTTCCGTTCGGTATAGTTTTCGATATTCCACTACCCAAAATATTTTTTTTAAAACTATCCATCCTCTCATTTTTTTAAGAATTTTAAAGTGTATCAACGCTACTTGCTTTTAAAAGAAGGTTTACATTCATCAAATATTGAAATAAAACAAATTGCAGATATTAGGAATCCATTAGGAACAAATATTTATATTATAAGTCAAACAGTATGACCATTTTATTTCGTAGCTAAAGTTTTGTGCATTTGAAAAGAAGTGGATCCATAAAACTTCTAAATTAATTGTATTTATATTTGCTTTTCGCAAAAAATCAAATCAGAAATGCTCATAAAATTAAATGTATGAATTGAGCGCTCAATTGATATGTACCCTTTGCACAATAGGAATGCTTTGTGTATAGCGATAACTTCTTTTTTTTTATATTACCACTATTTACATACAATGCATATATGGTTTCTGCATAATCCTAGATAATACCATTAAAAAGTGGTGGTTTTAAAATATATTTTTTTTTACCATTTGCATGAATTCTAAACAAACGCAAATGATTGTTCCAAAACCCCTTTCCTATACCAGATGTCGAAATTGAAGTTTCTTTTGTAGGTAATGGCAAATACATGTGCAAAAATAAGCCAAATTCCAAATATTTGACTCAGTTTATTAAAAATTAGCAAATATTTGGTCATGCCAGTGTTACAATTTCGTTCACTGCACCCATGTTGAATAATTTCCTTTATTTTTTATGAGAAATTATTTTTTGATAAGAAGCATTAACTAGTCTCTGAAAAATGTGTTACTTAATTTTTTATTTAATTTTATTTGAATTTCATGGCTTATTGTCCAATTCATTCATAAGAATATCAATTTTACGACTAGTTTATAATTTAAACAAATACTTATGCTATGCTAAATTCCACCGACACTAATATCTTCAATCAAATAATCAGACTGATTTCTTTTAAGTTCGAGTTAATCCCAAATTTTTTATAGATTTTTAATCTACACTGCTCAAAACAATTAGGGGAATGCATGGTTTATACAATTTCGCCCTCAATGATTCTATTTGGTATCATCAGCTTATGATTTTTTTAATCACTAAGTTGAACTTGTACTTATTTTTCGTTAGATAGAAGAATCATATCTTTTGAAGAATTAAATATTATTTGTTTTAATTGAATAAAAATATGAAAAACATGGTAAAATAAAATTCACTCCCAAAATTTTTATGAAATAAATTTACCCTATATTCTCCACGCTTGCATTCTTTGAAATCTAAAATTAGATTTGTGATTTTTTTTAGAATTAAAATTTTGAAAAAAAATTATTGTTATAATTTATTCAAAAACTATGATCCTAATCCCCACAACAGTGATTTCTGCATCCTTGATCAAATTAAACAGTTTATAAAATAAGAAAATTTTATTAGCTGCTTTTGGGTCTTTAATAAAAATTAGTTTTTTCTTTTTTTTTTTCAATTTAATGTATTGTACATTCTCAAAGAGTAGTGGTTTTCCTTTGCTGACCCGACGTACTGCATTTTACAGTTCACTTTAGTATATTATTCAACTCAATATACTGTTCAAATAAATTACCATTTACTTTTTATAGTTATTCAAATAAAAACAACGAAAATAAAATCTGTTTTTTAAATATTTAAAGATGATTCTATAGTGATTAAAGATTATTCTATAGTGATAAAGTTAATTACTGAAGAAAAAATTATCATCCAAATTTATTCAACGTCTCACTACGGAAACAAGTCTGATTCATTGACATATTTCCAAATTATGTGTATTAAATAACTAACACTTATTTTTTATTATTATTATTATTATTATTATTATTATTATTATTATTATTATTATTATTATTTCATTTTAAAATATTAGGGTAGTGAGAGGGAGGTCAATTACGTAGAGGATTACTTATAAAAACTAGTTTTTACATTTTCGAAATGTAGGAACTGGAGTGTTAATTATAAAAGTAGTTGCAATTCTCGTTGCTTCCAACTGTTACTGATAATGTTATTGATTGAGGGTTGACTTAGCACAAGAGGGACCGTCCGTATTATTAGAAACCTCAATTACTAATAACAGTAACTATAACATAATAGTTTATAAAAGGATTTTTATTTAATGAAATTAGGATTTCATCTCCCAAGAAATTGAAAACCGAGAAGTGATTGCAGAGCAAACGGCCTTGAGTGAAATATTATTACGTGATTCTAATCATTATGAATATGAGTTTTGGAAAATGGCTCAAATTTCATACGATTATTATGATTCACAAACTCAAATCATTAATGCTTTTCCAAGACATGCTATAATTCAATGAAAATGCAACAAATGGTTAAAAAAATAAAAGAAAAATTGACAAATGGTGGTAGTGCTAAGTTATCAGATTGGTCCTCTGAAAATTTTGGTATTATAATTAGGGAAATATTAATATGTTTAATGGTAATATGTTTAAAGACGAATCTTTAAATATCGACAGTTTATTTACAGCGGATCCGAATAGTGTCCTATATTTATGTATTACTGACAATATTCAATACGAAATAGTCGGTGGAGTATTTGCCACTTACAATGCATTTTATCAGTAATGGTGGAAAATGGTTCACTATTTATTCGATAGACTTCATCGTGTCGTATCAAGAAGACATTTTTGGTTATTGGAAACAGTTACAAAAACTCACACTGGAAGACTTGTGTCATTTGAAAGTGTTTGACGAAATATACTTTTTCGGGACAAATTAGGGTGACATACCAATGAAGCATCATTCAGTGTTTCAAGAGGGAAAACTGTCATATTGACGGACTCCACATATAAGCATAAAAAATCACAGCATTCGAAGAGGGGAAAAGATCCAAACAGAGAATAAAAATGGAGGAAACATGACCAAGACAGCGTCAAAATAACAGTAACTTTTAAAAAAGTTAAAAAAAAGGGAAGTTAAGTCTTAAAAAAATAGAAACAAAAGGATGCAATATTGGGCGACTCCAGTGAAGAAAAGGATGACTTTGCTGCGTGCAGTTACTTCTATTACCCACTAATTTTTAGAGTGTTGTTCTCTGTGTAAAATGGTTGTCTATACTTGTCAAAGAGTCAGATGCAGACCGATGTGTCGATTTATTATTTTGCCTGAAATTGGATAGCTAGGAATACATTTTATTCTTAACGCCCGACTTGTACAGTTAGTTAAATATCAAAATGAATTTTTTTAAAAAAATTTATGTTTATTTGAAAACATTTTTTTAACCGCGGTAGCTCAGTCGTGTGAAGCGTCGAAACGTTTGTGGGTTCTGTCCTCAGCGGTGCTCGCCATTCTGATAGTTGCTGGGTAGGCGCTTGTATTCAAATAAATACCGCCGTGCTGCTAATGGTGGTTGGGGCACGTTAAATATGTCGTTTACCCAAAGCCCTCCTTATTCTTCTACAAATTGATACTTCTGGGTACCAGATCAAGGGGGGGGGGGAATATCGGCCTTTGATCTGGATCATAATTCCTGTATGTGAGTGAGGATGGATGTGTGAAATGGACCTTTTGTGTAAAGCAAATGTGTCATTCTGACAAGCATTAGTCGGACTTCCTCCCTTGTGGGCTCAATAAAGAAATGGAAGCCATTCCAATTCGGATTAAAATTGAGCAGTTATATCTACTTCAGGCTCGGTTACCAAATGCCATCAGAAACATCAACTCAATTTCCTTTTTAAAAATACAAAAGATCCCGAGTTGATTTAATTTTTGTTGCATTACTCGTAAACTAACGAATATGAATGTTCATAAAGTTTAAAATGTTTCGTTTTCCTTGTGCACCATAAGGCTGAATAGATATTTCAAATCCTTATATTATATTACCACTATTTACATTTAACAAATGTATATAGCTTTAAACTTTGCAATAGGAGCAGTTTGCATCAAAGAGAATGACTTTATTTCATATATAAAATTTAATTATATAAAAATGGTGGTACTTTCTGAATCAAATGTAATTCATCATCATCGTTTAACAATTACGATTAACTTTAAGAAGATTTTGTATCTGATGTTGTTTCTGATCTCGGGTGTGTGGAATCGGCGATCCACACACCTGGACAATCAGGTGTGGGAATTGGTGTAGGTCCATGAACAAAATTTCGCGTAGGATGTCAGAAGTCGATAACTGCAAGCAATTGAGGATATTTTCAGGAAATGCCTATTTGCCGCTGCACCTGTGGCACTCCAGGATTTTTTTCTCTCACTGTTGAAAAACAAGAGATTTGGTGTGGCCACTTAAAAAGCAAAAAAACAGTGTCTGCCGTTTCCTCGGGAAATTGAATTGGTGGCACCATCTTGGACTTCTCCCAAAATACCAAGAGTGGCTAAGTGGAATTCGTCAAAGCGTATTAAACTCTAGCTTGGTGACGATTTCCGAGGATGCCAGTGTGCTTTTACGATTCTGGATCTCCTCGGAGGCAGTCTTGGGCTGGATGTCAGCCAGGTCAGGATGCCAGGATGATCAATTTAAGAGTATTGATCACAAGTATTGCAAACATATTTATATTTAATGTACTAAGATCACAATATGGATTCGTATACCGATAAGATAGTGTCAAGCCCCAAAGTACTAAAAAATAGGAATATACAACCATTGCATTTGCTTGAACACCACATTTTTTATGTATCACCATTATTGAAAGTATGTTTTTCTATTATGTTCTGTTATGTATAAACATTTCTTCTCAACAAACTTCGCTCATCTAAACCACAAATGAAACCAACAGCTTGACTTATTTCAAAACTATCCCTTAAAAGTAAGTGCTGTAAAAATAAGCACAAAATACTTATAATTTCAATTTTCATTTCTAATTTCATAAAAATGTTATTTAAAAAGTTAATGCAACTAAATTACAGTCATTACATTGATTAACTAATTCTAAGTGCCTTTAACATAGAGGTGTTTAATTCAAATGCAATAATGGGTTGCCCGAATGGCAATCTTTCTCCCCTAATTATTGTTTCATCTTGTCCTATATAACCAAAATGACTTTTTGCCATACAGTTCAGAAAAAAAAGTGGAGATGTTGCCGGGCTAAAACCAATACAAAATCTGTTTCGCCAAAAGAAGCAATCTTTGCTTTATAGTCAGCCCAAACAAACGCTTTCACCGAAGTATCTTGCGTTAATTACGGAAGAGTTTTCATCTGTTTACAAAACGACATGATGATTTCAGACTTTCTAATATCTCCACTATTTACAATGCATTTTTTTTTAAATTTGTGAATTATATTAATACAACCTTGTGTGAATTCAGATCTCGTTATACAGCCAACAGCTACGCAAAAAATCATTTTCTTGTTTTTTAATTACTTCTTTTTAAGGAATAAAATGATGACTTTCACCAGGAGCTAACATTCAGCAATGAGTGACCGATTCGTATGTTCTTATATACTAGGGTTGTTTGGCGACTTTCTGATGGCTTCACTTGTTTTCTCTTTTCAGTCTTCATCTGAACTCTATGTTTTTTACTGATGTCTGATTTCTGCCCTCAACAAATAAAACGACTCGAAGTAATAATTCGAAACCGGAGAAATAATCCATCTATTAAAATGTTTAAAAGCTTTGTTCTTCGAATTTTACCAATGTTTTCCCGAATGGCACCCCTAGGTGATTCAGCAGTCCAAGATTCATTGACTCAAGTCGATTCAAAGCCTTGAGGTGCCAAATGAGACAGACTTTTCTTCCGGGCCTGAAAAATACTCCAATTTGCCACTTTAATTTTTAACAGTGTAGGGGTGCCCGCACAAGTATTTGCCATATTGGCTGCTGGTTGGTTTGTGGAGTTTAAGACAACGTTTGATGTAGCTGTGACTTGCGTAGATAAAGTGCAAACACGGCAGATATTCAGTGGTTATTGTGAAGGACATGCTCCGGCGTTGCATAATTGGTCATTATCAAATTCCTAATGAAAAATAAAATGTCGGCAATAATGAAATAAAAGGGATGAAGGGAAAACCTTTCAAAAGCAAATAGAACTAGATTTCAATTTCGTATTGTGTGACGTACTTGTAGCTTCTATTTTCAAATGAAAATGGCTCGAAATGTGTTCATTTCGCAGCTAATTTTTTTAATCTTAACATTGTACATGGCATTTGAGACCCCTTGACGATTTTTTTGAAGAGATGCGCAAGATTCAAAAGCCAGTGTCGCAAATATGCAAAATTTAAGTAAAAGGAACAGTAGCTAAAAAACGTTTTAACGACCGAAGAAAAACCAACAAAATTTATTTAAAAGAAAAAAGAACACTTACATTTTACACTGTTGCCAAAAGTTACAAACTATGTTTCACACAGACAATAAATGAATATTTGCGCACGTGACATCTTCCGATATATAAAGTGGGATGCTAATTTATGGTGTTTCACTACATTCTCCCACCTTTGAACTTGAGGAAAAAACTTAGAATACAAGCACTAGTAGTACTGCAAGTTCAAACGACTTGGAGCTCGGGAGCATCGCCCGTATCTGGTTCGTATACTCGTATCTTTGAGTCCAGAATAGATGTTTTCGGAAGGTAAGTCATTTGTCTGGAAGTGTGACCTTTCAGCTTCTTGTACTTCAAGTGGATACAGACGTTGTAGCGGCCGTAAAAATGTTCCAGACCTTGTCTTCACTTGTGCAAGTCGAACCTTCCCATCTTTTCCTGGATACAACTTTAAAACCCTCGCTAAAGGCCAGCTTAGTCTTTTGCAGTTCGTATCGCCTACTAATACGACATCTCCTTCTTTCACATGTTGATCCCCTTTAACCTTGTAATATTCTCTTAGCTGTCCAAGATATTCAATCCGGAAACGTTTCCGCAGGTCTTCTCGGACACGAAGCCTATAAGCCAATCTTCTATTCAACCTCTTTGCATCTATTTCTTCAAAGTCTGCCACTCCAAACTCTTCGATTTCATTTAAAAACATTGATGGTGACAGCACCTTTAAATCATCGAGGTCTTCAGAGACGTAAGTCATTGGTCTAGAGTTGATTAAACTCTCTGCTTCGCACAAAACTGTACTTAACTCTTCAGCCTGTAAGCAAGCATTGCCAATTACTCTTCTAAGAATTCTTTTCAGGAGACCAATCAGCCTTTCCCAAAAACCTCCCCACCATGGTGCTAATGGAGGGTTGAACTTCCATTGGATTTTCTTTATCGTTGCTATATCTTGTACATTTTCCCAGTTTACATATCGAAAGGCATTAGATGTTCCAACTAGATTAGTTCCATTGTCTGAGTAAATAGTTGACGGTCGTCCTCTTCGGGCTATGAACCTTCTCAGAGCTAAAATGAAGCTGTCAGTTGTCAACAATGCTACTAATTCAATGTGACCAGCACGATATACTGCGCAGGTAAACATGACAATCCAACATTTTGTTTTATCTTTCAAGTACAAAGGCCCACACAAATCGACTCCGACAACTTCAAATATTTTAGCTTCCTGCACACGATCTTCTGGCAAGGGGGCTTCTGGAATCTTGATTGGAGCTGTCGTGAACCTCGCACATTTTATGCACTTTTTCAAAACCTTCCTAATGGTCTTTCTACTCTTTAATATCCAATAACGTTCTCGTAATCTTGTCATAAGGACTTGAATTCCAGCGTGGCAATTATCCGCATGTTCTTGCAAGATTAGTTTCTCTACCAGTTGATGCCCAGACGGTAATAACACTGGATATCGAAAAGCCTTGAGATCTTCTCTCATAGATATTCTTGACTTGACTTTTATCAGTCCATCTTCATCTAAATAGGTCTGGATGTTAAAGGTTTGTTTATAAAAACTCTCTTTCTGAACTTGTATCCAAATGACTGTTTCTGCATATTCTACTTCTTCCACTGACAGTTCTCCTCGAACCTTTTCCTTTGGTTTTTTACAATTCTTCAGAAAACGCAGAATCCAACCCATTACTCTCGTGATCTTTCTAAATGAAGATATTCTTGAGGAAAACTCGAACTTCACAGTCGTGACGTTTGTGGCAGCAACAATGGTTTTCTTCTTCTCTGCTTGTACTATGTCCATATTTGGAAGGGCATGGGAGGTAGGCCATTCATCTTCCGGATTCCTCAACCATTGAGGTCCCTCCCACCATTTTAACTGGAGCAACCTTTCCGCAGAGCATCCTCGAGACGGTAAATCAGCTGGATTTTCGACGCCAGGAATATGTTTCCAGCAGTCAGGTTCGGTAAACTTCCTAATTTCATTAACTCTGTTCATGACGAAAACACTCCAATTTTCATTGCGTTTAATCCAATACAAAGCATTGGTGGAGTCCGACCAAAAGGTGATAGGTACATTTTCGAAACCAAGATCAATAATCACCCTATGTGAAAGTCTTGCACCTATGAGACATGCTAACAACTCGAGTCTAGAAATTGAAACTTTCTTGAGAGGCGCCACCCTGCTTCGAGCTTGTACTAAAGAGCATTCAACTTGATTTGCTGTTTCGTATCTTAAATATACGCATGTCGCATAAGCACTTTGAGAGGCATCACAAAAGACATGCAATTGTATAAGTTTCCTGTCAGTTTGTAAAACCCATCTTGGAATTCTTATCTCTTGTAGCTTTGTTAGGGCTTTCCACCATTTTCTAAACTCCTTTGACATGTCTTCTGGTAACTCTGCATCCCAAGAGAGTTTTAAAGTCCAAGCTGTTTGCAACATCATCTTGGGTATAGGCATCACAGGGCTTGTATAACCAATCGGGTCAAATATACTGCTAGATACAGAAAGGACTTTTCTTTTCGTCAAAGGTTCCCCACAATCAAAGTAATTGACAACGCAAGGCAAAGTATCATCACTATTGTTCCAGTTCAAGCCTAGCAGATTAGTCTTCTCTACACCAGTGTGATCTAGAACCCTTGAGTCGACATTACTGATCAAATCTCGTAGATTAAATTGAGCGCTAGACAAAAGGAAGCGAGACTCCAAAACAAATTTCTCCATTTCTTCCACATTATCGAAGCTAGCGATGCAGTTGTCCACATAGAAAGAAGTTTTTAAGTGCTGTGCAGTACTTCGCAGTTCTACGGGTGAGGCATCTAAATGATGATTCAGAGTTACGTTTAGCAGAAATGGACTCGAGGTAACACCAAATACAACTCGTTTATGTCTATATTCTACTACATTCTGTGCTTCATCATACCAAAGAAACCTTAAGAATTCGCGATCACTTTCCCGAATTCCAATTTGCAAAAAGGCTTTCTCAATATCTGATGTCACTGCAACAGCTTTCAATCTGAATTTGATCAACAAAGACGGTATATCTGCTACCATGTTTGGACCCTTTTCCAAACAGTCATTGAGTGAGAGCATTCCTTTTCTTTTAGCAGAAGCATCAAATACGGGTCGAATTTTCGTACTAGCACTGCTTTCTTTTATCACAGCTCTGTGTGGAAGATAATGCACTCCATTGTTCGAAACATCAGGTGCCAGCTCTACAATCCCCTTTGACAACCAATCCTGGAAAACAGCTCCGTATTCATTTACATGACCCGAATTTTCCAGTTTTCTCTTCGTCGTGCAAAGCCTCTTCTCTGCCCCTTCTTTGTTACTGCCTAAATTGTTCCTTTCACGAACCCATGGCAACGCAACTTCGTATCTTCCTTCAAAATCTCTGTTAACAGTTCGTTTGAAGTGGGCAACTGTTTCTTCTCGTATTAACTCTTCGCTCTTGTCATTTGGTGATTCAGAAATGCCTATCAAATCTAACTTCCACAAATTATCTATATTGTTGCATAGAAGCGAAGTAACAGTTAACACGTCGCTCGTATTTCTGGCCTGAGCTCGATGAATTTTTCCCATCAGTGTCCAACCTAATTTCGTATGAACAGCTACTGGCCCAGTTTTACAGGAATGTAATTTCCCTGTTAACAATTTTCCTGCCACATCCGCTCCAATTAATAAATGAATTTTGGTGTCCATACGTCTAGACTTGTCTTCTCTATCTGAAATACTTATATTCATGCATTCCATTTCAGTGATCCATTCTCCAAATGGAACTCTTGCTATTTCATTGCAAATTTTCTTTTGGTCCAATACCTTAATGCGACAGTCAAAGGTCCTTTCAAAATCACTTAAATTCAAAATATATTCTTTATGAGACTCTTCTTCAGTTTGTTCTCCCCCAAATAATGTGTGTATAATTTTAACTTCCTTTATTGGCTCAAAACCCATCACGTCTATTATTTCCTTGGTTGCATAGGACCTCTGAGAACCTGTATCAATCCATTGCTCTTATTAACGCTTCTTTATCGCCATTACTCACTTTAACAGTAAGAGTTTGCAGAAGGACATCAATTTCATCCGTTTGGTTTGATAAAACACTGTTTTCAGAGTGCCTATTATTTGTGACTTCGTTTGACGCATCCTTAGAACCATTCTGTCAATTCTTTTTTCCATAACACATAACTGTATTGTGTCCTCGAACCCCACACTTTGAGCATTTAATGTTCATTGGGCATGATCGTGAATGATGATTTGGTCGCAAGCACTTGAAACATGCGTTATTCTTCAGTAAAACAGACTTTTTCTCATCATAAGACATGTTAGAGGTTGCTTTACATTCGTGACTTTTATGTGATTTTTCACAAAATATACAAACTGGCCCTTTATCCGCTGTAATCAATAAAGATGAGGCAGTTGGTATGCGGTTGGAATTTTCTTCAAATTTCTTTTTCTTTGTTTTCGTTTCATTATCTTTATTTATCCCAAAACCGGACATCGCCAAACTTATTCGTTCCTCACCTTCAACTTCAGTTTTCAAAAAATTTATTAGGTCATCCAGTCTGTCTTTAGCTTCTTTCTTCTGGTGTGAAGTGACACTTCGATTCCAAGCCTTTAAAAAGTCATGGGGAAAACAGGATTCTACCATTGGATAGAGTATTGAGGCACATTTATCTGTAGTTACGCCTAACGTATCAAGGGCCCTCATATAGGATTCAAGTTTGTCGTACAAATAAGTGATGCATGGTTTCTCTTGAGTCTGCACGGAAATAATAAGTTTCAACAATTCTCTTACATATACCTCAATTAAAAGGTCTTCTTTCCCGAACCTTGTTCTCAAGGAATCCACTGCTTTGGCATAATTATTCCCAGTCGGGGGAAAACTCTCTATGACTTCCCTTGCCCTTGATCCAACAACTGTGGCTTGGACTAGGTACTGGAACTTGTCTTCCGGTGCTATATCCTCATCATTGTGGATGTTAGAAAACTGGCCCCAGAACGGCAACCATTCTTTAATGTCACCTCCAAATTTTCTAAATTCCAATTTTGGGAGTGTAAATTTTCTCTTACAATTATCTTCATTTGTTAAGGCTAGAGCGTTGAACTGATTAGAATTGGCACCTTGGGTAGCTTGTATTCTCGCCAACTCAATTTTCATATCGTTTTCTTGCTTAGCCTTTTGTAATTCAAACTCCCTGTCTTCTTTTTCTCTCGCCAATTTCAATGCCAATTCTTTTTCTTCTTTTTCTCTCGCCAATTTCAACGCCAATTCTTTTTCTTCTTTTTCTCTCACCAATTCTTCCTTTTCTTTCGCTAATTTCAATGCCAACTCCTTTTCTTCCTTTTCTCTCACCAATTCTTCCTTTCTTTCAGCTACCGCTGTCGTCAAAAGCTCTTGAACAAATCCAGGATCATCTTTTGTTGTTTGGCTTTCCGAAATCTTCTTTTTAATATCGCCAATATTCATCTCCGGTAATACATTTTTTCCTAACGCTTCGGCCACTGTTTTTAAATCGTCCTTCTTTAAGCCTTTTACTTTGAACACAGATTCCATCTTGTAGCAATTAAATAATAGTTTTTACCTTGTAGCAAAAATGTTATAGTTCGTCCGAGACCTTACACGCTCGAGTCCCGGCAGGGATGTCAAATGTCGCAAATATGCAAAATTTAAGTAAAAGGAACAGTAGCTAAAAAACGTTTTAACGACCGAAGAAAAACCAACAAAATTTATTTAAAAGAAAAAAGAACACTTACATTTTACACTGTTGCCAAAAGTTACAAACTATGTTTCACACAGACAATAAATGACAATATTTGCGCACGTGACATCTTCCGATATATAAAGTGGGATGCTAATTTATGGTGTTTCACTACAGCCAGTAACTCTCTCTTAACTATGAACTGTTTTCGAAGAGTTAATTACTGAAACAAATTTGATCCGGCAACGTTATTCGTCACACCTAGGAGACCAAGCCAGATTAATATAAATAATTCAAAATTGTGTAATAATTACTACCACTTATTTTGTTTTCAGGATTTCATTTTAATAAAAGAAAAATATAAATCGAGGATGTACTGTTCCTCGTAATTACATTAACTAGTAATTACATTTTCGAAATGTAAAAACTGGTATTTAAACATTATGAATTTACATTACTTTTGCCCTATTAGTGACAACAATTGATGAGGCTATCGCAAATGTTGTCACGATTTCCTTTATCCCTGTTAAGTAACTATTAAAAGAGAACAAAATATTTCTAAAAGTGATATTGAGAAATTTGAAATAAGGATTTCAAGTACCAGATATTTGACGAGGCGCTGGTTTATTTACAGACACTCGGCCTCAAGTAACAAACTTGCCAGATATTCCGAAGCTGTTTTTAAATGGCAATTCTTTGAATCCATACCAGTGACAATTTAAACCAAGTCTTGCGGAGGTTTGAAATTTCGAGGCATGGTTCCTTGATTCGATACAAGACTTTAACCACGATAGAGGGTAAGCACGAAAAATCGGAATCACAAAGGTATTCCACAGTTTCAAAATGCATTTTTTCAAATGCAAATTTTTTGGTAAATTTTGGTCGTCTTTCTTATTGATATTGAATAAAAATAATCGATACTTGAGTTCCACTTTAATGTGCTAATTGAAAATTTCTTGAGTACCAAGGCCTTAAACCACGAAGGATTTCAATAGTATTAGTCCTATATAATACCATGAAAATAATTGAAACAATTTGTAAACGTAATAATACTGTTATAAATTAACTCGTTCGACCGAGGGAGACTGATCCCGATCAACTGCCGTTCACCAAACCAAAGTGTTAAATAATAAATGAGGTAACAATAAAATGCACCGAAAACCGACTTCCAATAATTTTTTAGGGTACTTAATTTTTAATATTAAATACACTTTTTGAAATTGTATTGGAAATAACACATATTTAAAAACATAGTAATCGATATAATTTAATGTTAATTAGACAATCAAAAAACATTGTATGCATTTGAAATGAGAAAATATTTTTAGATATTTGACATACATCAATCATTTGAATAAACATTTATCAGCAAACGCTTTTCTAGCACCCAACGATAATGCAAGTTAGGATCAAATTAACAAAGTAATTTTTTACACGATTACTAAAATTTGTCTTTTCCGGTTTTTTTTTACAATAACTTGGCAAATAATTGTTGTGGAATTAAAAAATTCGGGATTTTGGTTCTACTTGATCTACTTTATTTATGTAAAAAAATGGGGTTGCTATTCATATTTTATTTTTTTATTTAAATTTAAATAAAAAAAATTATTAAAACTGAAAATATGATAAAAGATCTTGTGCGATTTTGGTGTTTTTGAAAGATTCAGAATTTGTTCACGAAAAAAATCTTCGTTTAATTCATTTTATTGGTGGAGGTATCAATCAAAATTTATGAAACTTTTTTAACATTATGGGCGTTCAACTTTGAATGATTATACCTCAGTAAATAATGCAAAGTAAGTAATTCTTTTTTTTTCATGGGGTATTTTAAAGGTGCTGAACATTTTTATGTAAAAAAAAATGTGTGTTGCTATTGGAATTTTCAAAATTGGTACTCATTTCAATATGTAGACGACCCCTTACAAAATTCCTTGACCAATAGCAGCCGGGAAACGAGGGGTTGATCGTTTTTTTCCCCTCAGATGTACCTAGTATAAAGTAGTATCCATATTGAAAAAAAAAATCTTGAAACACTCATGTCTTTAGAAGTAGAAGGATGATATAATGTACACCATTGGACCATTACTTCGAATTTTGACCTCCTCTCAAGAATCAAGGTCAATCTAGTCGTATTCAAGAAAAACTGAAATTCACATTTTCACTTATCATAGTACTACTAACATATCCTGAAAGTTTCAAGAAAATCGAAGACATCAACTATCACGCCCCTATTCAATTTGGCTGTTTTTTTTTAATGGCTCTTAAGGCTCGCATCAAATCAGTTACCCTTTGAAACTAAAGCTGCGTAAGGTTAATCCGAATTGTTAATAGATAATTATTATTTTCTTTTTTAGTTCTGTAATTACCATCATTTTTATATAATTATATTTAAAATGAAAAAAAAAATATGTATTATTCTCAATTCGGTGTTATTTTTACTAAATTTATTGAACTGTTAACATTGTAGAAATGTAAGTAGTGAAATGGTTACCACAAGAACTTCTTAAATACCAGTTCAGGCCCGAGTACCGAGAATTTCCAAATTAAACAATTGTTCTGATTCGAAAATAAATTAATTTAGGATTTTTTACATCTATACTTCCAAATATGAATTTTTTAAAAAATTAATAAAGAAAATCTTTTTTTTTTAAATTAATTTTTAATTGCAAATAACTGTAAAAGACACTCTTTACAAATAAAAGGGTTTCCTAGTTATTCAATTTTCGGCAAAATAAGGCACATCTTAAATACTACCTGATTCCACAAATATGGCTGTTCTTCATTTTATTCTTTGACTAATTTAGACTAACGTTGAACATTGAGAACATCACTACAAGTAGAACTTTCTACCAGTAGATCACTACTTCTAGAAACCAGTAGGTAATAGAAGTAATTGCATTGCAGAATTATCATAATTTTTCTTTAGTGGAGTCGTCCAATTCTGCGTCGTTTGGTTTTTTTTTAAAGCTTTTCTTCGTTTTGTTTTAGCATGATTTAAAAGTTTCCTTTTCTTTATTCCTGTCTTGTTTATGTTCCTTCATGTTTTAACCCTTCTGTTTATTTTAGTTTCTCCTTTCTTTCTCTTTCTTCTTCCTTATCCCCTTCAATTGCTGTGAATTTAAAGCTTATAATGCCGAAACCGTCAATATGACAGTTTTTCTTCAGTTTTCATTGCACCACTTTTTTTTTTCATTCAGTTTATGGGAAAGGCAACAATTCGTAGGGATAAACTCTGAATGTGATGCTTTGATAACGTATAAACTAATGTTCTCGGGCATTTATCTTTCCTCGAACTTATTCAAATGACGCGAATCTCCCAGTGTGCTCTTGTAACAATTGCCAATGACTGAACATGTTTTCTTGATACGGGACAGAAATGAGGTCTATCAAAATAATTCGTGAACCATTTCTTCTTCATTAAAATTTTCTAGTACAATGTAAAAAAAAGGAAAAAATGTTTTACCAAACATTTCGGATTGCATATTGTCAATATGATATAAGTCTTCCTTCGGGTCCGCTTTAAACGAAATATCTATATTTAAGGTCGTATTATTATTAAACTATATTATTTCGTAACTTTTCACCAGGTACGAAACCTAAATTTTTAAAATTTATTTTAAAAAAACGTAACAGTGGCAGAATTAGTGAAATGTACTTAATTTGTCTTTCATATTAGTTTGGACATGGTAAGTCAAATCATTAATAATACCAATTGATGAATCATAGTAAAATTAAAAATCATTTTCATAAAGATTAGAATCGTGCAACATTCTTCCACTCAAAGCGTCTTTTCTGTAGTCACTCGCCGCAAGTTCTTGGAAGCTGAAATTCTTATTTTCAAATACGTTATGCTATTTCTACTGTTATTAGTAATTGATGCTTTAAAGCGGACATAGTTCCGGCCACTTAAGTAATAGGGCATCCCTCTTTCAATTTGTTATAATTACATTTAAACAAAACGGGAGTGGCAACTATAATTATTAGCGGTTAAATGGCTAAGATGATAAACTGTCCGCCTCGCAAGCCCAAGATCACGGGTTCGAGCCCTGGCTGAGTCGTTGGATTTTCTGGATTGGAAAATTCTGGTCACGCATTTCATATATTATGTGGCATGTAAAAGATCCCTGGGTTCTCTCGGCAAAATTAAATCTCGGCATACTTTAACATCCCCAGAGAGCTCAAATTCATTGTAATCTGTGCGTCAAAATTGGTAGCGAGAGTCGAATAGATGGTGCCACAAAAAAATGGCTCTCAGTTCAGGGGAATGTGCCGAGTCTGCAAAGGCTTGGCCGCCAATGTTGCAGCCCCATTCGAGAAAAAAAATTAATTATATTTTAGATACCAGTCTTACATTTTGGAAATGTAAATACTAGTTTTTTGTAGTCGAACGACTTGCATAAAGTGTGATAGCAAAATGCATTTAATAATTTAAAGTAAAATTACGAATGAAAAAAGAGTGGTTGTAATCAAATTCAACATTTTAAAATTAATTGTGCCAGAGAGAACCAAACATTGATTCGTATGTATCAAAACTAAAACG
This sequence comes from Hylyphantes graminicola, assembly GCA_023701765.1. NCBI lineage: Eukaryota > Metazoa > Arthropoda > Arachnida > Araneae > Linyphiidae > Hylyphantes > Hylyphantes graminicola. The sequence goes on from CM043112.1 coordinate 42,832,802, forward strand.
GTTGAAAACGTATACTTTTATATCGTAAGTAATTGTGTCATTGGGATGTGTTCCATCATATAAAGTTCAAAGGACCTTGATTCATCTTACTATAAACTTAATTATAAATAATGTTATGCATTAAATTATGCATCTAATGTCGCCTTCTTTACTAAATTATAAGAATTATTATTTTGCGAATAGAAATGTCTTAAAACCCTTTTCGAACGGCGGTGAGGTGGCGCTGATTTAAAATTTTGAGACTAAATTGGGAGTTTTATCGAAAAAAATGCGTTAAACAGCATCAATGCTAGCAACTCTTTAAAACAGTCATTTTTTATTCAAATAACGAATGGTACAAGTCAGCTGCTTCGGTATCGATATTGTGGCGCCAGTGGAGATATGTTGAATCATATAAAGTTGAATTCATCTTACTATAAAGTGAATCATAAATAATGTTATGCATCGAATCTCGCCTTCTTTACTAAAATATAAGAATTATTATTTTTTGAATAGAAATGTCTTTTATTGGAAAATGCTGTACTACCATTCACTGGGCTGAAGTTGAAGATACATTTTATACTATTTTGATACTTAGAAGGTCTGAACAGATAAAAACATTGAATTGTTGAAATTCCTTCAATTTAATTTAAAAAATCGCTTTTTATTTTTGAATTCCTTTTTATACATTTATTGTTTCAAATACCATCTAGTTTCTCCGATTTATAGTACCCGATGATTTTTGGAGTTTCGTACGATCCGACCGTTTCGGATTGAATAGGGTCAGTATAATGTTAATAAAAGTCTACATTCGGGTCCGCTATAATTATTTTTTTTTATATTAAAAATATTTTGTATCGTACTTAAAAATCAGTTTTGACTCGAGGGTCTCCAAAGTTCCATCGTAGGTAATCCCAGTGGGGACGGAGGGGCTCGTTAGATGCAGTTTCTGCTGCTGCTGAGTTAGCAGATTACATTTACAATAGCTGAAAACAGCCAATTTGAGCACCAATTTGAGATATGAATAAAAGACTAGTATTTTAACTATACAATTTAACATTTTAGCAATTATTAAAAATTTTGGTGATTTAATGCGATAAATTTAGAGTGGTAACATTAGTCAATAGAACTTTTAATTTTTTTTAAAAAAGTTTGTAGTATTTAAATTGAATTTCAACATTCTCCTGGATCAAATGTGCCTTTCATTCCCTCATCCATTAATTCCTTTATTTGATGAACGGGCGGCTAATGAGGGATTTGTTTGACAGTGGTAAATAGTTCTTTGGACCAATTCTTTTCATATAAATTTTAAAAGGTAATATTTATTTTTGAAATTCTTACAGCGTCCCTTTTTGGAAACTCAAAAGCAATACAAATGGTATATCAACGCATATTTAGACAGAAAAAAAACATCGATTCAAGTCAGAAAATAATAAAAGCCATCATTTACATGTGTCTCATATCAACTAAATCAACTTCACTGTTTTTTTTTTTAAAAAATACTAGTTTGTTATTTTTACAAAAAAAAAAAAAAAAAAATGTCAGCAGTTGAGCCAGAAAAATACAGAAAAATTTACAATTAATAGAATCTGTTTATTGCATATGTTTTTTTTTATAATTTTAGCGCAAATATTTTTTTAGCAGACAAATTATTAAGACAAATATTACATGCTCCTTCCCCCGTCCCATACACAGGGAGACAACTATACTAACCGCAGTACTCACAACCCGGGGTTCAAACCACCGACATTCAGATCTCCAGTCCAAAGTTTTCCCAACGAAGTTGTTTTGTTGCACGAGGTTTAAACAAATCGTTGAAATCCTTGGTTGGTTGCAATCTTCTATCCACGGAAATAAACTATGTTTTCTCTCTTAAGGAGAGTACACTCTTAAAACAAAAGAGTGAAATCCACTCCAGTTGGAGAAGTGGATTTTCGACACTGGAAAGGAATGAAAATTAACTCAGACTGAGTTAAAATCACTCGTTTGGAGTGATCCTGTATGACGTTTCCAGACTGGAGGAGTGAAAATTAACCAGACTGAGTTAAAATCGCTCGTTCGTGTTTGTATCTCGTCCAAGTTAATTTTCCTTCCTTAAGGAACATTTTTCTTGAAAACTGTATATCCCTTTTCGACCAGCGGTCAGATGGCGCTGATTTAAAATTATTAGACTTAATTTGGAGTTTTATCGAAATAAATGCGTTAAACAGCAATAATGCCTGCAATTCCTTAAAAACAAAGTAATTTTTTATACAAATGACGAATGGTACAAGTTAGCTGTTTCGGTATAGATATTTTTGAAGAGCTTGAACATTCTCTTAACTACCCGCACGATCGTGCGAGCCCGGTTGGAAAGGGGTATAAGATATCGATTTTGTTTTATATTTTATTCCTTACATATAGTTATTTCATTAAAATTGAGAATATTGCTAAAAAATACTTCAACAATGATTTAAAAAAAATATGGATTGAAAACACACACACACACAAATCATATTTAAAGTTGCATGTATATTTTTTAGCAGAGATATTTAAGATTCTTCAGCTTAAATCAAAGAGTTCAATGTAAAGAACAAAATATATAAAAAAAAGTTCACTGATATGACTTTTTTCAGAAAAATGTTAGGAAAAAGTAAGGAAAATTAACATGGGCGAGATAGAACTACCTGACTCTCCTTAAAAAAGTAATTTTTATAGAAAATATTTGTTAAATAAAATATCAGTATTTTCCTGTAAAGATTTTTTTTTCTGGAAAATTAAATGTAAAATTAATTTCTACAGCGTTGCCAATAGTTTCCAATACCGCTAACCGTATTACGCAAAGAATGTGTTCTAGCAGCTTTTTGAATAGAATAAGCATTTTCACCTTGTAAGTGCACGTTCTCATTTGTAGAAACATTCCTATTCAACCTACGATAAGTATCCTTCACACCACTATAACTCCCTGGGTCGAGCGTATTTTCATAATCTTGCTGAACTAATAAATTAATTAATTAGACCTATCCACACAATGTGCGTTCCATGTTTGCATAACGTATTCGGCATCAATTCAAATACAAATAAACACTTGGGGTTTAGATTGAAGACGATGGTTAAGAAGAAATATTTATATACAGGATGATCCTAAAGTCAGGACAGACTTTAAAATTGAATAATTCGAAAACAAATGAAGAAAAAATGATGCGGTTTGCACCAAACTGACTGAAAAGAAGCCGTTTTTTATGGACAACAAAATAATAATAAAATAATAACAATAGTACAATCAAGGTTCTCTTGGTGACCTACAGATGGCGCTTTTTTTTATTTCATCAAAAGCTAATTTACAAAAAAAAAATGCACGATTAGTAACAATTATTTACATTTAATGTTCAACATGATGTCCCCCATGTAGAAGTACCGCTGAAAGATGAGTCACCATACCGTTCACAGTACTTTGTACTCTTTCTTGGGTTATGGCAGACACATTTAGCATCTTTCAGTACTGTGATGGGTTATTTAGTCACGGGTTATTTTTTTATACGTATATTTTTTCGTAACAACGCGAAATCCGGCTTCTTTGCAGTCCGTTTAGTGCAAACCGCATCTTTTTTTCTTTATTTATTTCAGAATTATTCGATTTTAATGTTTGTCCAGACTTTTGGATCACCCGGTACTTCAGGAAAACATACAAAAAGCATTCTTTCAACAAAGAGGGGCCATAAAAAATGTGTTCTATTTTAAAAATCAATGATTCCATGTTCTTGTTTGAAAGGGCTGTATGGCTCGTCACAAATCATTAACTCTTTGAAACAAAAGCTGCGTAAAGTTAACATTTTTTTTTAAATATATATTTTTTTTCCTTTTTTTTCTGTAGCTACCAAAATTTTTATATAATTATATTTTTAATGAAGAAAAAAGAATTACCCATGTTCAATTAAAATTCAATATGTTCAAATAGACAAAATATTAAGCTATTAGCAATGACTAATTGCAAATAGTGGTATATTTAAATAAGAACTTTCAAACGCTAATTCAGGCTACTGAGCACAACAGTAACGACAGTCAGCGTTGCCAGACGTAGTATTTTTGATACTTTGGTAGTATTTTTTGCTCAAAGATCGGTGATGTAGTATTTTTGTGGTATTTCACGTACAAGTAGTATTTTGGTGGTATTTCACGTATAAGTAGTATTTTGGTGGTATTTTTTGTAAGATTCAAAAGAAAGACTCGCAACAATTCAAATTGAAAAGAATAATATTTACCATTTTTATAAATCACATTCAAGAATACATATCAGAATTAAATGCATTTAACATTTTGGTATCTGGTGAAAAGTTAACACAGTTTCCTTCTAACCCTTCTTTTGCCACAATTATATTGGCAACTGAAGCGGTGGTTAATCTGTTTCTGTTTTTAGTTTTAATTAAAGTTACATTGCTGAAAATTCTTTCACAGTCTGAGTTAGAGATAGGCAGTGACAATATTATAAAGGCAAATTTACTCAAATTTCTAAATGAAAAATTGTCTCCTTCCTTTAAGAGCGAGATTTTAGACCAAAATTGTCCCACAGTAATCGCTGGATTTTCCTCATGAATTTTACTAACCGCTTCACATAAAACCATGGATCGCCACTCAGCATCAATCACCTCATTATCTTTAGTAGTAAAATGATGAGGAAATTGAGACAAAATCGGAAGTAAAGATGGAAATACACCAGTAACTGCTGTTGATGGGTCTAAAAATCTCATTAGTTTCAAAACGTTATTGTTGAAAGGTAGGCGTGTCTTTAGTTCTTTACAGAGAGCAATCAAAAAGACTTGACAAACCTTGAAAAAATCCATAATTTTCTTATCCTTTTGTAGCGTTTCATTTGATAAAAGAAATGAAGCACCTTGAACACCAATATAAATATCTTTCAAAGGCAGAAAATTTACTGTTGACTCTGGGTCAATGTCTTCTGCTTCAGTTGCTTTTAAATATCCAGTTTTCAAATACATGCTGCAAAGAGTTTTATATGCTTCGCTTATGGTTTTGTAGAAATTACTCATCACAGAATATTGAGCTTGAAATAACAGCGACAACTTATTTGTTATTTTTAACACATGACTTAAAAAGAATAAATAAAGTTTCTTATAAGGATTCATATACATGTCATGAAGTCTTTCGGCTGCAACTAATCTCTCACTTAAATGCTGTTCTGTAAAATACAGCACCAACGCATTCCACTGTTCTAGTATTCTTTCAACGCAGTCTCCTAGGGATAACCATCGGACATCATACAGCTTGAGAATATTGTGCATCGGAGTATTAGTGAAGTCTTGGAAATCTTTGAATTCCTCCCTTCTTTTAGAGCTGTACGAAAAATAATTATACGTATCTCTAATCAAATCCTCTACGTCCCTTGGCAATGCTGAACTAGCTTTACTCACTGCTAGTGCAATGGAGTGACACACACATTTGATGAATAAGCAATCTGGAGAATCTTTTTTTATTTTTTGCACTATACTGTTGAATTCACCAAACATAACATTCGTAGTACCTGCTGCAAAACCAATTAAGTTTTGAATTTGCAGGCCATGATTATTAATTTCTGTTTTTAATGCACCAAATAGTCCCTCGGCTGTTTTGTCTTTCACTTCAACTAAATTCAATAATTTAGTTTTTATAGTTTCTGTTACTTCAGAATGATATTTTATAACAATGGCCATGTTGCTTTTGACGGAAATGTCAGTCGATTCATCCACAATAATTGAATATTTTACTTTTGCTATGTCTCCATTAGTACCCTTGATATCTTGCATCATCTTTTCTTTCATTTGCACACTTAATACTTTATTTGTTAGAGCCATTGCCTTAGTCCTTTTGCAGGAAAAATTTTTGGCGATCTCTGAATCTGGGAAAGAATTGGAAATAACCTCGGAAAGATGATCCATGAATTTAAACGGTATGTTGTGCTCTAACAATGCAGCACAGATTTTCAACTCTGCTGTTTTAACACTATTTTCAACAGGTATATTTAAACATTTGCCAATGGAACTGGTGCTCGAGAAATTCTTCATATGGGCAGCATGAGTCTCTGTTTTCAAGTGCTGTAAAATACTAGCTTTGCGAGGCATGAAGGAAGATCCACAGGCTTTGCAAAATGCTTTATCATTTTTATCCTTGGATAACCAAGATTTAAATAGATCGTCCTGTTCCCATTCAGGACGATACTTCTGTTTTCTACAGCTACTACGACCGTCCATTGAACGTTTATTCGAAGACTGTTCACTCATTGCAGATATTTGTTTTAGAATTATTATATTCACAAAATTCAGCAAATTCAAAAATCAACTAAACTGTTGCCAATTTGAAGAATAAATAACAAACTTTTACTATTTAAAACCATCGAAATATGTATATCGATTATCGATGTTCCAACTCACCTGTAAAAGAAAGAATAAAATCGGTCCACTACATCCTGGTGCCCTCATCTGAAACTCATCGTAGTTAGGTTAGGTTTGAATTATCGTCGCACTAGAGCTACACGAGGGCTATAAACGCATCGTAGTATTTTGTAGTATTTTTTCAGAGGAAAGGTAGTATTTTTCAAGTAGTATTTTTCTGGTAACGCTGACGACAGTTTCAAATTTAACAATTGTTCTCATTAGGGAATTTGTCAGTACACCAATTAAAAAATAAACAATTTAAGTATTTTACATCTATACTTCCTAAAAGGATATTAAATAAACAAAATTTTAGCAAAAAAAGTATAATTTTCCAAAAATTCATTTTGGAACTCAAATAACTGTACAATCTCTTAAAAATTACTAATATGTACTGTGACTGTACATTAACAACAAACCAGTAGGTAAGAGCAGTAATGTCATGCAATAATGTCACCAAGTTCTTCACAGGAGTCGTCCAACTCTGCATCCTTTGGTTTTTTAAAGATTATTTTCTCATTGTGTTATGATTTAAAAATTTCATTTTCTTTGTCTCTGTCTTGTTTATAGTCAAATAGCAAGTGCGATAAATTTGGTGTTTTGAGAAACTTTTATAAAATGTGCATAGTTTGTACACTCGAACATGGCGATCATTTTTTGGAATGGATGTCGTCTGGGTTCGGACACGTCTGGCCGCCATCTTGAAAAATGACTTAAAATCTAGTTTGGATTATAACTCCTGAAACACTTGTCCAAATACAATAGAATTTGGTTTAAAATGTTCGCAAATGTTTTCTTAATATTTTATGTAGCATATTTTACGGGGATCCATCAGTTAACCTGCTACGTGGCTTTACTTCAGAAAATCAGGTAATATTTAACGCGTTTATTTATTTATCTGGACACACATAAAGTTTTGCTAATAACATGTAATTGCAAAGTTGCCTTTTCATTGTGAAAATAAAATTTTTGTTTGTTGCAATTCGGAACTGTTGTTCTTGAGATACAAAATATAAAATAAGACTACGTGCGTACATGGGGCTCTTGAAACTGGTTCGGTTTCTATCCGGGGTGTTCATGGCGCTGGCGTCCCTTAAATATGTCATCTACTGCATTCTCCATTTTGAAGATAGTTTGGGGGATATGCAGTTGTCAACGCTGATAACACGCAATTACAAAGTTATGGTTAGCTTTATTGTAAAAAAAAAACAGTTTTTGTTTGCTGAAATTCGGAGCAGTACTTCTTTAGATGTAATATAAAGACCGCACTCGATACATGTTGCGTCATATAATCGCGAAATACGTCGCATAAGCACTTTGACTAACACATGGACGACGACTTTTTGCCAACACTATTACACTATATTTCCGAGTAAAAAAAAGTTAGCTAAAATTTTTAAGTTCACTTTTCTTATAACTTAAATAATCTTACGCATAAATTGGTCAACGAGCTGCCTGCTTCACATGTAAATGAAGAGAATCTAATGTTGGAGGAATGAATTAGATAGGCCTGCCTCTGTTGGCAAAAAGTTTCCTGGGTGCTACATCTACAAAAGGTACACTGGCTAGTTTTGTCATACATCAATACTGTATATCTGAATCAGATCTGAAGTGTCTTCTGTCTTTGTTCGTTTGGATATAAAGTAGATAATGTAATGAATGAAGGGGTTACATCAGGGAAAATATTCCACACTTTCCAAGCAGTCTACTTTCTTAGTCCAACACACCCCGGAGTCGTATCACAGATTCGGAATGCGGGGAATCCTAACAGAACATGTGATTTGTCAGGACGAAGAGTAGCATTTACTGTATGGGCTGGTAATGTATCGGAAATCGTTTCTTTTTCCAAAAGCTACCCACAATTCTTCTATGCTTTTTGGTTTCACCAACCAGATTTTTAGCACTACCAGGTCCGTATCTACCTATCTGATCAATATTTTTCGTTCTCCAGTTTTTAAAGCATCACAAACATGAAGCATCGTTCTGGTATCAGCTTCTTCGTGAGATATAAAAGATAATTCCCGCGTAGAAAAACAGACGACTGATTCACCGTTACTCATTACTGGCCCATTACTGGATTTGAATCGACATTCAAATTGGTTGCAGCTTGTTTTTGAAAATGAAACAACTCAATCTTGTTTTCACTTTTTCGAGAAAACGAAATTTGTTAAATCGGCCGTTGTAGTGTAAGACATGCGTGGAAATGCCCCGATGTAAAGTTATATAATTTTTTTACTAGATATATTAATGATTCCTCAGTTTAAATCAAAGAGCTATAAATCTGGAAAAAATATTGAAACAAAACTTATGATATTCTTTATAGTTCATAAGAAAATTTTTCCTAACTGTTGAAAAACCTTATATTTCAGGAAACGCAAAAGAAAATTATAAGCTCAGAGTTTCTGAAAAATGCTTATAAAAAGAAGACCCCAAATATAAATCGATAATCTTAGTCTTAAATTCGAGCTAGAGATAATGATACCTTACACATTGAAGAATGTGTTTTCCAGATTTAATAGTCGTTAGCAGTTTTGAATATTTATTTTTTGTAACAATTTAGATTACCTGACTTTTAAAAACAACTTAAATCACATTAACCGTTGTTTTCTCAGAAATATATTTCTGAGATTTTCACCTTCTTCGAACCGCTAAGTCTCAAAGGAAAATCTTTCTATAAAGTTATTTTTTATATTCTGTTATTTCATATCATGTAGTAAACGAATCTATGTTGAGTTTTTATGAAATATGATAGTCTAAGTTTTAAAGAAACTGCATTTACATTAAAAATGAGTTCTTTTTCTCAAAAAAAATGAGTGTCCTTGACAATTTTCCCCCAAAAATATGTTTCATTGATTTCAAAATGTCTCAACTTTGAAGTGTTTTGCACGCTTGTATAATGATGTAAAAAATAAGACTTGAGTCTATAAAACTAAGGCAGGAGTAGGGCTTTAAACATGACTTTTTCTTAGCCCTTGATTATATTTTAATGCAGGATAATGCAACTATCCACGCTTCAAGCGAAGTTAGAGACTGGTTTAGTGTACAGAGTGTTGATCATTTAGATCATCCTGCTAATAACCCTGATTTAAACCTCAAGGATAATGTATTTGATCAATTGGCTTGAATAATTTACTCAAATGGAGTATGGAGTCAATGGACTATGCATCAGTTATAGAATTGAATGACCCAAGCATTTAAAACTTTAAGTTACTTGACTAAAACTTGATCGAAAGATTTGTGTTATATATGAAAAACAGAATCAAGGAAGCATTAATGAAAAAAAGTGGATTTACAAAGTATTTACGTAGGAAAAAATACTGATAAAAGAAAGTCAAAGTCGTTTTAAATTTCATCCTACATTTCCAAACCTAGATAATTTCCATTTTCTATCAGCACCATTTTAGTTAACCCAAACTTGTCACCCTTAATCGACGGCTTTTGACGAGCAAGCCGTATTTCAAATTTTAGAAGCCGTATTTCAGATTCCGAAGGGACAAATATCCCTATTCTTTTATAATTCCAGGATCGACTGCCTCAATTTGACTGTCAGCGATTTAAGGGCAAAAGATGTCGTGTGCTACTTTTGGGACGAAACCGAAGGAAATCTAATACTAAGAATTAACATTATTAATAATTATACTGATTGATTTCAGTCTTTCTAGTGTTTTATTCCTAATTTATTTTCCAATATATTCCTACTGCTGGTCCACAGACCACTCTATGAATTGCACTAATCATAAATAATACAAAATGCTATTACATTTTAAATTTACGTTGCCTCTTTAAAAGAGAGACAACTAAAAACTAAATTCACCAACAAGGGCTCAACTCAAAATAATGAAACAAATATACATACATTGTTAAGCAATAGGGAAATAACTACGAAATTCTAATTTTCAGCCCCAAAATATGATGAAAACACAAGATTCCTACAATATCTTTCTTCTAGTTGCATATTCTAAGCATACCATTTATAAAGAAAACTCCTGCAGTTCACAGGGACACAGTATCAGTTTTTCGCCTTTTCTGAAAAAAAGTGCTTTTTGAGTTAATACCTGTTTAGATCTAGGTGTGCGATACATTCTTTCTTTTATTATTATGGATGAATTATTATATACTCGAATATAAATTTTTAATCAACGAAATTCTTTTGGAAAATACTACAGAGTTAAAAAAAAATTGCAACTATCCCGAAACCTTAATAATTAAAAAAAAGTAAGATAAAAAAATTAATAAAACAATGAAGAAGGAATGATGAATCAATTCCTTCTTGTTTACTGGGATAGCAAGGTCGAAGTGAAAGTGAAACCTTGGGAGTCCCTTCTTAGGGATAGTCTTCTTCCTTTAAGGTGCTCAAATCCCCGCATCAACAGAAGCTGATTTTTCCCTCCTCCTTATGAACTCGTTATGACATTTAAAGTTTATATCTCTTTCATAATTCTTAGCAAAATTGTGGATTTGAAGAATACCACTCTTTCTTTATACACATTTTTAATTTAATTTATTAAAGCCATCGCAGCAATATCTTCATCATCTCCACGCTGATTGGTGATTCAAAAAACTAGTTTTACATTTCTGAAATATGAAACTGGTATCTTAAATAATAATTATACTTGTGCTATCCTTGTTTTGTTTAGGGGCTAATTAGTAACACGTAACATTATTATGATGCTGGTGACAAGTAGCAAATACCTTCCTGTCGTCAAAGTGAGACACGTAGGTATTTGTCATTGTCAGTAAGTCTTGACTAGTACAGTCAAATATAATAAATGACATTTAGCCCTTTATCTCACAAGGAATCCGTAATAAAAATTGTAAAAATTTTCTGCAGTCTTAGAAGAAATATCCTCAAGCACCAGGTCTTTAGAAAAAGTACTGTTTACCTTGTAGCTATATTGTATCTTACAATTCACAGATATTCTTATTTTTTTGTATGTTAATACTAAGGTGTATGATTTTGATGGTTTAGGTAATTTGTTAATAATTAAGGGTGTTAAGCATAAAATGCCTTACACCTAAACAGAATTTGAAGTTGTTTTCAAAACAAACTAAACAATTACTTTAAATTCACGAAGATATAAACAAACGTATTTTAATTAAATTTCTAATTTTTATGTCCTATTCCTCAAACTGAAATCAATAATTTTACTGAAAAAAATTGTATCATTATAAATTATTTTTATGGGGTTTTTTGCTTGTAAACGCATGATTGGCACGGAATTTAATAAAATTTAAATTAGTAGAATTTTTTTTCCAGGATTCTCTCTCCCGAGTCGTCGGCGGCCTTTCTTCCAAATTAACAGTTGTTCCTTCTAAAAGTTTTCTTTAGAGACATGTCTGAGTACAGACTGTTTATTTCTGGACATCCTGTATTTATTTGTTTTACTTATTAAAAGTCTTTAATGGTATGTTCATTGCCAAAATAATCAATAGGATAATTATTTTCTGAAAAACTGTTAGTATATTGAGTTATAGAGTAGCACCGCGAAGAATTCTAAAAATAAGACAAACTTAGAACTTAACTTGCATTTTGCACTTGAATTCGATTTATCTGCTCTACAACTACCAAAATTCTGGAAAGAAAGAAAATAATTTGTTAGTTTATTTTATAGTTTAAAATCTTCTTCAAACATGTGAAAAAAATTCAATGGAATTAATTTAAATTTCTTTAGAATGTGAATAGTAATTTAAGAATGTAAAAATAATTTGATTGCTTCAATTTGTTAACATAACTACACCCAGTTATGTATAACTGTTTAGAATGCCCCGCTTTCGCTTGTTCTATCCATGTTTTATTTATATTACTCGCTAGTATGCATCTTGCCTAAAACGAATTGGTTGCTAAGTATGAAGAAGATATTTGTAGACATATATTGGACGGGAAGTTTTGATAGATAATTTTAAAGCAGGACTTTTAAGGCCAGCGCTGGATTTCGGCCTACTACAACGCCCATACCTAGAAGCAAGTCAGGAAGGGGGCATTTAAAAAGATAAAATCGCCAAAAAATTGCCTAAAATATTTTAAAAATTGTCAAATTAGTAAAACTAAAAAAAAAAAAAGAATTCCTTAAGAACTAACATAGGAGAGATTCATTTACTCCCAGTAATGTATATATGGTCAGAAATAATGTAGTCAATTGACTATGATGGCGTCATTCGCTATTTTGCACAGAAGAAAATTCGTCGTGTGATTTTATAAATTTCATAGAATAACGGAAGTAACATATTCTAATATTCTGATGGTTTATTAAAGTCGATTAAAAACTATATATTTTGTACTACTGTATTTAATTTGCTTAATTTCCAAAATAGCTTCGCGATGGTGGTGGGGAGCCCCGATTGTCAAGTGCCTAGAGGCCCTGGGTCTTTAAACCCGGCGCTGTTAGAGGGGAATATAATAATAAAAAGCAATCTCGAATTTCGTTGAATTGATAACATTGAAACTTCAGTCACAGCAAAATTACGTCCTGTTTGATAAATTAATTGTTGCAGTATATTCTGGATCATAATTTAAGTATTTATTTTATTGACATAGGGTGTTTGTTGACCGACAGCGTTGAATTTCACGTCAGTTTGTCAGTTGTGACATACATTTAGAATAGGACAACTTCGCAACTTGTACCTTTCGTGTCGACTCATTTCTAACAACTGGAATATGGTTTTACTTGATGAAATTAAAATTTGGCCCAGTTACAAATCTTAATCAGTTTCAGTTATTCATAAAGGCCGATCATTAAAAAAGGCCTACCCTTCCTGAGGGAATTTTCTTTAAAAAAAGGATTTAAATGAATTATGCAATGGACAATAAAATATTTAATTGCATCAAACAATAAATATTTATACGAAATCCAAACGAGTCCAAAGATCAAAAGAAGGACCTTGTTTTGTTGTTACCATCAATATTTTGCTCCTGAAGATTTCTTTTAACTATTCGTTCTTAAAAATCAATTATAGTGTATATTGTATAAGCTTACTTTTTAAAGCTGTTTCCTAACACATTGGTAGTTATTTAGCCGACGACAGTAAAAGTGGGTTTCCTTGCAAATACTTCGTTAAAGTTAACTTACATTTTATTTATTTTCTCAAATATATTTCCTGCGTTTTAATTAACTTTTGATTTAGTTCCTTAGCTTATAAAGAGACATTGTAGATAATATCAATCATATCATGCAAGGTAGATATTAGTTTTCTCATTGTTTTAAAAATTAGGAAAGCAATGATAAAAATACTCATTTCTTCATCATAAATATTTTATATTTAACTATGTATTTGTCTCTCTAAGTAAATTTTAAAAAAAATGACAAAATGTAAGCTATTAATGGAGAAGAAACATTAAAACAAAACATATTGATATCTTATAGAGTTCCTGAGAAAAAAATCCTAATTGTAGAAAAACCTTATATTTCAGGAATAGCAAATGACAAATAAGGAATAGCTACGAACTTCTGATAAATGCTAATAAAAGAAAACCACTAAACAAAAATCGATAATCTTGGTCTTAAATTTGAGCAATAGATATGTAGATAAAAATAAAAGAAAAACATAAATTCGACTCTTTTGACCAAAACACCCATCCGAATCCGCTTAATGTTTTTTTTTTTTTTTTTTTTAAATATATTTTTGGGATGTAAAACATTTAATGATTTTTGATCAAATATTATAAAAAAAAATATAGAGCTTATTCTAATTATTGAACTTTAATTTAAAATACTTTTATTACACATCCCTACAACATTGATTTAGTATCTCTCAGCAATTAAAACAGTTTTCAAAATAAGATTATTTGATAAGTGGATTTTTTAACTTTATGATAAATAAGGTGACACAAGATTTTTGCAAAATTAAGGATGATTGCATACTCATAAAGTTAATTAGTGAAACAAGTTTTATCAGGTATCGGTATCGGCACATTTAGGAGACAAATATTTACTAATTGTGTATATTAAATCACTACCACTTATTTTATTTTCAGGATTTCATATTAAAATTTAAAATTATGAAACCTTTCGTTAAAATACCTAGCTATTGGACTGTGTATAAAACCAGTATTAACATTATTGAAATGTCAAAACTGGTATCTAAACAAAATGACAACGTTCACCATATTTTTGACGGCTATTAATATATATCTATCGCCAAAGTTGTCGTAATTACGTGTACCAATGTCCAGTAACTATGAAAGGAAAGCAAAAAAGTATTAAAAAATTATGTTAAAAATTTATATTTAGGGTCAGTTATGTACAGCTGGGAAAAAAAAACGAATCACCCCTCGTTTCTCGGCTGCTATTGATCAAGGAATTTTGTGTAAGGTGCCAATTTTCAGGAAATAGCGAGAGGAATTGGGAACTGGCAACAAAAATTGTAATAGGGGTCGTCTACATATTAAAATGAGTACCAACTTTGAAAATTCCAATGGCAACACCCATTTTTTTACATAAAAATGTTCAGCACCTTCAAAATACCCCATGCATAAAAAAGAATTATTTATTTTGCATTATTTGCTGAGATATTAAAGCCTAAATTTTGAACTCGTTTAGGGGCAAATCTCCTAAGTGAAAAAAGGTAATATTTTGGTTGTGTCTTTTCAGAACGACAAGCTAAAAAAGGGTTAGCATAATCTCGCCAACGGATGCTAGAATTTAACTTTCGTCAGTAATATTGTGATTTTTCGAATGCTTTTTTTTAAATTTTGGATATCAAAATTCAGAAATAAAATAAGGCTAGAAGATGAAAAGTTTTAATTTAGGTCGCATATACGGTTATTTATAACTAACAGAATTTCAAATGCTATTAGTTACAATCAGATTGAAAAACATGATTATTGCACTTATGTTTGAAACTTTTTATGCAAATTTTGCTTCATTCACATTGTTTCAAAAAGTTTGTTTAAAATTCGTCACACTCTATCGGTTATATCGACCCAGTGACTTAGTGGTAGTGCTTATTTCGCATTGCCATGCCACAGGTCTGGGGATCGAATCCCGGATTGGGGGAGGTTGACCCATACTTTCATCCCTTAAGTGGGTCGATAAATTGGGGACCAAGCATGCTTGGGGAACTAAACGCTGGGGGTTCCGCGTGAGGCTTTCCACATAACCGGGACATATGCCTTGCACCCCAGAGCCCTTGTATCACGAAAGCTGAAATGGGCACTGCAGGCGCTGGCCCACTAATGGGCTGTTGCGCCGAGGAGTGTAGTTTTGTATCGGTAAACCACGTATTGCAAATTGAGGGTTACGACCTTAACACGATATTTAATGAAAGCCAAATAAAATTACTCAGAATGATTTGGTAATGGTTTTTAACCAACACAGTAGGCACTAATCATTTTAAATAATTAATCTGGTAACAATCAAATGTATTTAAAACCGATTTCCAATAATATTCTATGGTATTTAATTTTTAATATTAAACACACTTTTTGAAATTGTATTGGAAAAAACATACCTTTAAAAATATAGTAACCGATATAATTTAATGTTAATTCTACAAACAAAATACATTGTATGCTTTTGAAATAAGAAAAGATTTTTAGACATTTGACAGAAATCGATAATTTGAATAAACATTTACCAACAAACGCTTTTTAATCACCAAACGATAAAGCAATTTCGGATCAAATTTGCCGAGTAATTTTTTACACGGTCCCTAAAATTCGTCTTTTTAAGTTTTTTTACAATAACTCGGCAAATAATTGTTATTGAATTAAAATATTCGGGATTTTGGTTCTACTTGATCTACTTTATCGATTTATGTAAAAAAAACATGGGGTTGCTATTCATGTTTTATTTTTTCTTATTTAAATTTAAATAAAAAAATATTAAAAATGAAAAATTGATGAAAAAACATGTGTGATTTGTTTTTGGAAAATTAAGAAATACATAATGAAAAAAAAAAACCTTTGTTTAATTCACTTTATTTGTAGAGGTCTGAATAAAAGTTTGTGAAACTTTTTTAACATTATAGGCGCTCAAATTTGAATACTTATTATCTCAGCAAATAATGCTGAAGAAATAATTCTTTTTTATACATGGGGTATTTTGAAGGTGCTGAACATTTTTATGTAAAAAAAAATTGGATGTTGCCATTGGAATTTAAAAGTTGGTGCTCATTTTATTATGTGGACTACCCCTATTACACTTTTTGTTGCCAGTTCTCAATTCCTCACGCTATTTCCTGAAAATTGACACCTTACACAAAATTCCTTGATCAATACCAGTCGAGAAACGAGGGGTAGTTCGGTTTTTTTCCCCCAGCTGTACCAGATATTTTGAGGAAATGTAGGTGCTCACACCTCGGCCTAGAAAACCTTCTACGCAGTTGACAAAGCGTATTAAATAAGTAATAAAAACTTAAGAAAGATATTGCAACGCTGTTTTTAAATGGTTAAGGATTCTTACCAGTGATAATTCAAACCAATTCTTGCAGAGCTTAGGAATTTCGAGGCAAGGTTCCTTGATTTGATAAAAGACTTTAACCATGTTCGAAAGTAAAAACCAACGACTGGAATCATAAATGTTTTCCACACTTCTAAAAGAGGGTTTTTGAGACATTTTGCTAGTCTTTCGTATTGATATGGAATAAAAATAATCGATCTTCGAGTTCCACTTCAATGTGTTAATGGAAAATTTCCATTAGCGCATTGTACATTGAGTACCAAGGCCTTAAACCACGAGAGATTTCAATAGCATTAGTCCTATATAATACCATGAAAATAATTGAAACAATTTTTAAACGTAATAATAATGGTATAAATTACAACCATTAAGATTAAAAGATTAAGGTCGAATTAGACCGTTCGGCCAAGGGTCTCCAAACCAAAGTTCATCTGCCTTAATCCAGTGATAATGTTTTCTAAGCCACTTTCTCCGGCTCTATTGAATATTTTTACAAACGGTTTTTTTTTCATTTGAGAAAAGTTACTGACAAGCAATATAACTTTCTCTACAATACCACTTTTTGAAATGAATTCAAACAAAAAAATGCATAATTTTGATTATATCGTCTACTAATAGTCGTGGTTATTATAATTTAAATAGCACGCGCGCGCACACACACATTATTCTATAGCATAAATATTGAACTAATGCTCATCTCTTTATAATCTTATCTAAATAAAATAGAAAAAATGGCAATCCTTAATTAATAATATATGATTACATTTTAATAATTCTATCCTTTATCGTATAAAAATATCGAATGGTGTAAGGGTGGATTTGGGTTTAAATTTTGTACTTTTTTGGAATTTTAGGGGCAAAAACTACATCGTGCTATAGTGCACAGCAGACAATTTATTTATTATTATTATTTTTTTTGTAATTTTGGGTCTTTTAAATTTTTAAAAAATGCCGTGTTTTCTTTGTCAGGATATACGCCATTACATGTCTTAAAATGTGCGAATTGAAGGCAAAACTTATCGGCACTGTTGTGTTAGGCATATAGTCGTTATTTACATCTAATTTGGATATATATTTAGCCAATCACCAAAAATATTTAAACGAAAAAGAGATAAAACGGTTATATTTGCTGCTGTTATGTAATTGTCAACTGTAAAACGGTGTTTTTTAATTCATCATATCAAACAGAAATACAATTCTAGCAAAAAAAAGTGGGAAATTATATCATTAAACGACATTAAGTTAATTTTGTCTATATTTTAGAGACATATTTTTGGATACTTTTTACAATTAATTGAAATAAAATGTATTATTAATTGTTTTCTCTGTGTATGATATTTTTAATTATATATAATTGTCTGATCCTTACTACGAAAAAAAAATTCTAGTAAACCTTTTCAGTGAAATTTTGTGACTCAAAATTTCTTTTGTTCTGTCGTTTTTGTTCCACTCAAAATGCATTCACAAAGGGTTGTTTTCCTATGGTGATTCGACGTACTGCATTTTGCAGTTTACTTTAGTATGTTATTAAACTACATAAAGATTGATACTGTTTGAGTAATATACCGTTTACTTTTCATATTTTTACAAATATGACCTAAAAATTTTATGATACATGGAAAGTTAATGATGATTTAACAGTAGAAAAGTTAATCACTGAATTTAATTTGATCAGGCAGCATTATTCGTCTCACTTAGAAGACAAGTCTATTTGATATCAATAACTATAAATCATTCATTAAATACTACCACTTTTTTCTTTTTTAAGATTTCATTTTAAAATTTAAGAATTCGCTGTTTAACGATTGGCAAGATGGCGATAAGCAGAACAAAAAACTAGTATTTACATTTTCGAACTGTAAAAACTTTTATCTAAATAAAATGTCAATTACCTTACGTTCAAATTTTATTGACATCGGTTAATGAGGATGCCCTATAACGAAAGATGGCATGGTTCTAGGTACTAATGTCTATAGCACTTATGAAAAGAGAGCAAAATATTTTAAACGTGGTGTTGAGAAATTAAAATTGAGGATTTTACTAACTAGCTTGTTTTAACGAAACGCAGGTGTTACACAGTTTCGACCTAGAACAGAGTCTACACAATTGAGAAAACTTATTAAAAAAGTAAGTAAGGTATTAAAAAAACTTCAGGGATTTATGAATTTACACATTTAATAACTTGCACTTTGACAAGAGATGTTTGCCACTTAACTATACCTTCTGTATTCATGTTTCATCAATTATGTTCCTAGGCTGAGTCAGTTTAATTGCTTTCATAATATACAATTTTCACCCTTAGTGAATTCGAGTATTTTGCTTGTTAAGCTTCTGTGCCGAGTTTCATCGCTAAACTATTTGAATCTCTGATATGAGTAATTAGTGTTTTCCATTCGTTTAGTATTAAAATGACATTCAACCATTCAGCGTGATTGGTTCCAAATATATCTTTGTATAAATATATAACGAACAAAGTCACTATAAACACGAAACTAATCTCGGCATATCTGCTTCCACACAGAGCTAAAATTAATTTTAATTTCAACGTCGGTAGTGGCAACCGCCTAAATGGTGCTACAAAAAAATGGCTTTCATTTCTCGGAAATATGCCGAGTCTGCAAAAATTTTAAAGGGGAATGAGTCTGCAAGCCACGGGTCTCTAAACCAAAGTGCTTCAGTGTTAACCCAAAGGGAAAACGAATCAGAAATCTCCTCTTAAATTAAATACTTTTACAAAAATGTTTTTAAATGATAAATGAAGATTACTTACAGTCTCTATAATCCCACTTCGTGTAATGGTTCAAATGTTTTGAGAACAATTATTTACTGATAATTAAAAAATATTCAAACCAATCGGAAAATTAAATATCGGAATTCCTTTACCATTCACAGAAAGCATCAAAAGGGTAGCGAGCGCTTTCCGACCGAGCTATCACGATCATGCGGGTATAAAAGTGAATGTTGAAGCTCATCAAAAGTATTGATACCGAAGCAGGTGACTAGTACCATCCATTAATTGTGTAAAAATTGACTTGTTTTTTAAGAGCTGTCATTGATGCTGCTTAACGCATTTTTGTTCCCGATAAAACTCCAAATTTAGTCTTATAATTTTAAATCAATGCCATCTAACCGCCGGTCATAGGGCTAGGTGATAGCAAAAAAGAGTGGCTCTCAGTTACGGGGAATATGCGCTGGTCTTCAAAAGGCTGGATCCGCCAATAAAGCAGCCAAGCTTAGAAAAATATTGATAAAAGAAAGTAAAAGTCGTGGTAAATTTCAGTTAACATTTCCAAACCTAGCTAATTCCATTTTCTATCAACACCATATAAGTCTCTTAAGCCTAGGTTCGTCACCCTCAATCGAAGGCTTGTGACGAGGTGATCTCTCATAAAGCGCAATTAAATGCACTTGTGGATCATTTGGATAATACTCTTTGCATAAATTTGCTGTGCAACGCCACCTAAGGAGCTTAACAGTAACTTGTAGAGAATTTTGGGTAGCTAATAATTTTATGGTTAAATTTTCCAAATAAGAGAAACATCAATAGCAGATCGTAAATAACGTTCAATTAGATAATAATTGATTAGTACGATGGTGTACTACTACCCCTTAGTAACGTTTAAAACTTTTTTTTTTTTTGTAATGTAGGATCTCTTTTAGAAGAGCTGATTGAGGAAAGAACCTGTGAAGGTATCATCCGTGGCATGACGCCTCAAAACTCTCATAAAAATCATATCAATCTTTAAAAAATATCATCGCATGACTCTCATAAAAAAAAATCTTTTGGAAAACACTTCAGAATTTAAAAACAACAAAAAAATTGCGATAACCCCGAAACCTTTATAATTAAAATGGTAGAGGGAAAATTTAATAAAACAATGTTATTTATTCAAAGGAATAAGAATTTGTTGCTTAACGCCATAATTCTTCACTCGCTAGTAGGCTTCTTGCCTATAACTTGATAGATGAGTCTGTAGAAGACAATTGTAGACACAGGCTGTTAAGTTTTCTTACTGATATGTTTGCATGGATAAACATAAAGCAGGAATTTTGAGGGTAATATAATAATAAAAAGAAAAGTTACGATTTTATTTTTGAGTGTATATCCTTAAAACTTCGGTCATTAATATGAAAAAAATAAGAAAAGGATCTCTTCTGTAAAATGAAGGACGTGTGGTCACATTGAGGTTTAACCCGGGGTTTGTATAGGCAGGAATGCCAATTGGCAAAATTAAGTCAATTTCGCTATTCTAATTGTACAAGTATATTTTGGATCGAAATTTAACTATGTATCGATTTTATTCACATAGGGGTTCCATGTATGATGTTTCATCTGTCACATACGTAACCTATTGGAAATTGTTTTTAAGCATAGTATAAATAATATAATAAAATATGCCAACGCCTACTGTCTGCGAAGAAGATGTTTGCCTGGGACAACTTTCGTTACATTCTAATACTGTAGCCAACCAGCATTTAAGTTTTAATATAGTATAAATGTATTTTAAATAAGAATATCTCTCTTTGGGTTGCTTTTATCCAAATTAACGTAACGTTATTTTATTTTTTATCAAATTCATAATAAAACTTTTAAAAGATTAGGGTCAATTTAGTAATGCTTTACAAAGAATATCGAAAGTCCAGTTGTCAGAAGCCGGGCGTTTGTTGACCCACTGAGTTGACTTTCACGTCAGTTTGTTAGTTGTGACATACCTTTAGAATATGTCAATTCCTCAACTTGTGCTTTTCGTGTCAATTCATTTCTAATAACTGGAAAATTGTGTTACTTGATGCAATTACAATTTGGCCCAGTTACAAATCTTTATCAGTTGTAGTGTTATCCATAAAGGTCGATCATTAACAAAGGCCTGCCTTTCTGAGCAAATTTTTTAAGGATTAAAATGAAGTATGCAATGAACAATAAAATATTTAATTGCATCAAACAATAAATATTTATACGAAATCAATTTTGTCGACTTCAAAGATCGAAAGAAAGACCTTATTTTGTTGATACCATCAATATTTTGTTCCTGCATATTTCTTTTTCCTATTCGTTCATAAAAATCGGTTCCCGAGTATAAGCTTATTTTATAGCTGTTTCCTGACACATAGGTAGTTATTTATCCTATGACAGTAAAAGTGGGTTTCCTTGCAAATAATTCTTTAAAGTTAACTTGGATTTATTTATTTTCTCAAACATATTTCCTGTATATTAGTTAACTTTTGAATTAAGTTCCTTAGCTTATAAAGAGACATTGTAGATAATATATATGTATAATATCATGCAAGATAGGTTTGTTATCTCATTGTTTTAAAAATTAGGAAAACAATGAAAAAATACTCATTTCTTTATTATAAACATTTTATATTTCACTATGTATTTATCTATCTAAGTTAATTTTAAATGTAAGCTATTTAATGGAGAAGAAACGCTAAAACAAAGCATAGCGTTATCTTTTAGAGTTCCTGAGAAAGAATTTCCCAATTGTTGAAAAACCTAATATTTCAGGAATAGCAAATGACACATATGGAATATCTGCGAACTTCTGAAAAATGCTTATAAAAAGAAAGCCACAAAATATAAATCGATAATCTTGGTCTTAAATTTGAGCAATAGATATACAGATTAAAAATAAAAGTAAAACAGAAAATCGACTTTTTTGAACAAAACATCCATCCAACTCCCCTTCATGTTTTTTTTTCTCGAATCGATTTTTGCGATGTAAAACATGTAATGATTTCTTTTTTGATCAAATATTATTAAAATATAGAGTTTATTTTAATTATTTAATTTCAATTTAATTCTTTTATTACGCATCCCTACAACAGTGATTTAGAATCCCTCAACAACTTAAAACAATTTATAAAATAAGATTATTTCAAAAGTTGGTTTTGGATCTTTATGATAAATTAATTCCCTTATTTTTTTGTATCAATCGGATGTACATTCACAAAGAGTAGTTGTTATCCTTTGGTGACCTGACCTATTGCATTTTGCAGTTCACTTTAGTATGCTATTCAACTATCTAAAGATAAATATACTGTTCAAATAATACTACTTAATTTTTATGGTTTTTCAAATAAGAACTTCGAAAATAAAACAAGATGCATAAAAAAATATGATTGCACATTCATAAAGTTATTTACTGAAACAAATTTTATCAGGTATCGGTATTCGCCACGCATAGGAGACAAATAATTATAAATTGTGTATAATAAATTATTACCACTTATTTCATTTTCAAGATTTCTTTTTAAATTTTGAATTTATCATATATTTCGTACAACTAAAACCTTACTATAATATAACACCAGTATTTACATTTTTGAAATGTAAAAACTGGTGTCTAAGCAAAATGACATTTAACGTTCACCATATTTTTGACATAGATTAATAAGTTTCTAACGCAAAAATTGTCGCAATTCTGTGCTCCAGTAACTATAATAAGAGAGCAAATATGCCTTAAAAGTGTTGTTAAAAAGTTATATTTAGGGTTTTAGGTACAAGATTGTTTGGGGAATTGCAGGTTCTACACAACCTCGACCTAGAATTTGACAAAACGTATTCAACAAGTAAGGTTAGTTTTTTTTTAAAATTATCTTCGCTTTAGAGCTACACGATGGCTATTGGCGACGGGCGTCGTATTTTTGTACCACAGTCAAGTGACGAGCAGACACCTAAACAAGTTAAAGCAATTTTTAAGATTGTAATCCATACTACTGATAATTCAAACCAAGTCTTGCAGAGTTAGGAAAATTTCGATTCACGTTTCCCTGATTTGATAAAAGACTTTAACAAGCATCGACGGTAAAAACGAAAAACTAAAATCATAAAGGTTTTCCACATTTCCAAAAAAGCGGTATTTTGGGAAAAAAAATTCTAGTGTTTCGTATTGATATGGAATAAAAATAATCGATATTTGAGTTCCACTCAAATGTTCTAATGGAAAATTTCGAGACTACCAAGGAATTATGCCAAACCGAGCGACTTCAATAACAGTATGTCAAATATAATGCCGTAAAAATAATTGAAGAATAAATAAAAATAATCGAAATAATTTTTAAACATACTAATAATAATAATTATAATTACAACGATTAAGATTACAAGGTTAATGTTGAATGAGCCCGTTCGACCGACGGTTTCCAAACCAAAGTGCATCTGTGTTAATCCAATGATAAAAATGTTTTCTCAGCCACATTCACCGGCTGTATTGAATATTTTTATTAGAGGTTTTTTTTTTTTTTGTTTTTCATATGATAAATGTAATTGACAAGGTCTCTAAAATATCACGTTTTGAAAATCGTTCGAATATAAATTTTTAAATGCTGTTTTATTTGAGCATTGTACATAAACAAAAAAAAAAACGCACTATTTCGATTGTATCGTCGTGGTATTATTATTTAACTAGCACATTATTCTATAATATAGATGTTGAACGCATGCTCACCTTAACTTCCCAGCCAAAAAATTCTGCAGAATTGCTTCAAAAAAATTTCGATCCTGCAGTCATCTTTAAGAAGTCTGCAGTGTTTTTGAATCAGCCGAAAATTGAAGTATATCGAATTGGGATTATGTAGTTTTTCTGTAGCAATTGTGCAGCAAATCTTAAAGTCGTTTCCAATGCTTCAAAAAAAAACTGCAGTTATTTTGATGCAGCGGAAGAGGGAAGCCTGACTACGGATATATCTGAGGTTTTTATGCAGCAATTCTACAGCCATTCTGAAGTCATTTAGGCACTTTAAAAAAACTGTAGATATTTTAAAGTAATAGAAATGTAAAGTCTGGCCACGGTTGTATCTACAAATTTTCTGTAGAAATTTTTTGCAACCATTCTGAAGTCATTTCGGCACTTCTCAACTGCAAAATTCTGCAGAATTGCTTCACAAAAAAACTTCACTAATTCTGAAGGGATTTGAAACACTTAGTCTGCAGAATTGCTTCAAGAAAACTGCAGCTATTTTGAAGCAATATAAATATAAAAACTGACCACAGATGTATCTGCAGTTTTCTGCAGCAATTCTTCAACCATTCTGAAGTCATTTGGCACTTTAAAAAACTGCAGTTATTTTGAAGCAACAGACGAGCGAGAATATTTTCGAACTAAAATATAGTTTGCTCATATATTTACAGAACCAACTTCATTGCAAGTTTTTTTTAAGTTTTTTTTTGTGAAGCAATTCTGCAGAATTTTTTGGCTGGGTTCTTAACTTCTTACAATCTTATCTAAATTAAATAAATGACAATCCTTAATTCTCAAGTATAAATTTATGGAATGTTTTTGAACGAACTCCCCCATTTTACGCTGTACCGTTTACGATATTCCACTCCAAGTACTTTTAAGAAACTTTTTTCTCCATTGCAATTTGTTGAGAATCCTTGATTTTTTTTAATTAATTGACGACGTTATTTGCTAATAAGGTAGTTTACTTTCACCTGTAAATAGAAAATATGCATGGTTGTGGATATTAGAAATCCACGACAAACGAAAAAAGAAGCATATCTATTTTGTACATCGCCTGCTTGAGAAAAAATATAATCCAAGCAAAAACCTCTCAGTAAAAGAAGGCCAAGTTCTTAAAAAAATATGGCCTGGCCTCAAAAAGAAGTGAAATCTTGAAAAAGGTACCAAGTTCATTAAAAGTTACTGATGTGGCATTAAACACCAAAACATTTAAGTCTTTGATCATTCTTATGTTTACCACATTCAAGCAAATTCGTACTCGTGTTTGTATAACTTGGCCATTACGCATTGAGAAAATTTTGTTGAACCTTTTGCACTATGGGATGTTGAACCTTTTGCACTATGGGATGTTGAACTTTTTGCACTAGGGATGGGTGTAACCAATAAATTATTGAACATTGAAATGAAAGTATTCCTGTAGGTAAAGTGTTTTAATTGTTTCAAGCCACACAAAAAAAGAGGCCTAACAGATTTATTTTAATAAGCTTTGTTTTCTGCCTAGTGGTCAAACAGAGTAATCTTGGCCTTCTCTTTTTTTTCTTCGAAAAAAATTGTCAATGAATATTTGAACATTGATATAACTTCTTTTCAGCATCAGTATTTTATACTTTTTTTTTAATAAATGTCGTAAACAAATTCCTAAACTACCATTATATTGAACTTGTGATAAAATAGTTACTACTTTTAGTGGCGGCCGCAATATCGTTGGACCGTTGGAATCGAGTTGTACAGTAATGAATAATCATGTATCATAATACCTTTAATAGCTTGTTTATTTTTATTCAAAAATGCGTAATGGCCAAGTTATACAAACGCAAGTACGAATTTGCTTGAATGTGGTAAACATAAGAATGATCAAAGACTCAAATGTTTTGGTGTTTAATACCACATCAGTAACTTTTAATGAACTTGGTACCTTTTTCAAGATTTCACTTCTTTTTGAGGCCAGGCCATATTTTTTTAAGAACTTGGCCTTCTTTTACTGAGAGGTTTTTGCTTGGATTTCACTTCTTTTTGTAGGTATAGAAATAAAATAATTTAAATAAGTACTTAAATAAAAACATTTATTTTTAAATACGACACTTTCAATTTTTTTATAAATATTAACTTTTTTAGAGGACAATCCACGTGTTTAAGTAAACATGATATATAAAATTAAAACTATATTTGACGAATGTCCATACATTTATTTTTAAATCTTGTACTGTTTCATTTTACTGCTCGTTCTGTACTGCTTGTTGACATAAGTACATTTTTTAATTATTTTAAATAAATTACCACTACTTAAAATCATGGGTACTTCGTCAGAAATGAACAAAACAACGTCTTAGAACTTCTTACTCGTTTAGTTGGCTCCTGAAGGAAAAAAAATAGTTGTCCATAAACTTTTAAACGCGCTGATACGGCCTAATTATCATTTTGCAATCAAAATGACTTACATGACCCTTGGCGAAAACAATTGTTGTTGACCCCAATTACAGTTTGAAACCCGAATAGTTGCTTTTATGCAAACTGTCAAAACGGAATATAAGTTCCAATAATTATCAATATAACTTCATGATTTGTGTGTTTGGACTCTGGTATCTATTTTTTTTTTATTTTAAATAATAGGGAAGAATTGATTAACCCTTGTGTCGCTCTAGTGCGATGTTATTCCAACTAAAACAAAGCAAAACAAACAAATCATTTGCCTATTGTAAATCATTGGTTCCAGCCATTGCTCATATGCGTATTGCGTGTATATAGACCTTTAGCGATGTAACTCCTCCTACAACCAAACAACCATAACTCATTATAAAACATGGAGAAGGTTGCCTGTTCAGGTGTTGCACTTGAAAACCATTAAACTTAATCAAAATGATGATTGAAACTTTCCATTAGTAATATCGTGTGCTCAATTCACACTTGAAAAACCTATCTCGTATCATCCGAAGGTAAATAGCTATTTGAATTGTTGGCGATTCAAGTAATCGCCACTATCATATCGGCGTATGAGAGGATTGCAAACTGCTTTTGAAAAATGGCGCTAAGCCATTTAAGACCAAACCCGTAGTAAATATTCGATTTTCGGATTTTTTATGTTAGTTGTATGTCAAAATCTACCAGTGTTCCAATTTTCGAGATTCTGGAACAAGTGGGTGTCATAGAACATTTTGATGATCGGTGAGTGAGTGAGTGAGCCCCAAAAGTGGTCATTTTCCAATTCAATTTTCTCGGAGGTAAAAAGATATAGAACGATGATTTTTTTTATACTCTTCATCAAGCCCTTATTGACCAATAAAAGTTTCTAAACTCATTTCTGTGATGCATAGAACCGGAGAACGGAGGGGTCCGAAAACACGCCGAAGCCCTTCCAGAAAAGGTTGGGTAGTGCGCTGAACTTGGCGGTTGCACTACCGTGCAACCAGATCAATAAAGGTTTAAAAACCGATCGAAATGAAATTTTAAATATAGTTGTTTGGAGGTATGCGCTCGAGATTCTGTGAATTTCATGACAGTGGTGCTCACGGTTATGTTTATAGTTACATAAACTCGAAAATTTCAAATAGGAACGCCTACTTTTTTGCTGTCTCATAAAGTTCAGCGCATGCGAAAACCTTAGTTAGCTTTCAAATGGCATCGATTTGTCCAAAAGCCGACGAGCTATAAATAACCATTTAAGACCTTCCATCAGATGGCGCTGATTAAATTTATGGACTTAAGAGTTTTATCGAAAGAGTTTTATCGAAAGAAAATGCTTTAAAACTATTTATCGTTTGCTAAAACATGAACTTATATGGCATGCAGTATTTTAATCTAGAAAAATTTTATGTATTTTTGTACAAAATTTTTGCATTATGTAACACAAAACAGAGCTTTTGAAAATAGTTCTCTAAATATATAATTTATTTATCGACTTAAACCTTTTTTCATTCAGCGGTTTAACTTTAACATCAACGCCGAAGCAGGTGCAAAAAGCATCACAAAAAAAAATTTAAAAAACTTTTAATTGCAGACGAACTAGGAATCGGATCGCTAAGCCGTTTCACCTATCGAAATATATCAAAATTTTGCATCTTATGGTTGTGTTATCTCAAAAAGTCAATTTTGGACGATGGGCCAATTTTTCCACGTACGGTGCGATTTGATGGAGGGGGGGGGAGAACCAAAAAAGGAATAAAAATGGGGAAAACATAAGCAAGACAGGGTCAAAATAATAGTAACTTAATTTTTTTAAAAAGAAATTAAGCTTTAAAAAAAATAGAAACCAAAGGATGCAGTGTTGGACGACTCCATTGAACAAAAGGATGACTTTGCAATATGCAGTTACTGATATGGCCACTAATTTTTAAAGTGTTGTTCTCAGCGTAAAATTTTTGTCCATATTTGTTAAGAGTAAAATGCAGACCGATTTGTCGGTTTGTTATTTTGCCTGAAATTGGATAGCTAGGAAAGCCTTTTATCCTTAACGCTCGACTCTTGTACAGTTATTTAATATCAAAATGAATTGTTTAAAAATTATACTTTTTTTGATAGATTTAGTTTATTTAAAAACAATTTTATTTTTGAGCAGCGGTAGCTCTGTCGTGTGAAGCGTCGTGCTCGCATCGGAGAGTTTTTGGGTTCTTGGCTCGGTGGTGCTGGCAATTCTGATGGCTGCTGGGTCGGCGCTTGTATTCGACTGAAGACCGCCGTGTTGCTAATGGTGGCTGGGGCACGTTAAATAGGTCGCGGACACAAAGTCCTCCATATTCCCATACAAACTAATACTTCTGGGTACTAGATCCGGGGTTATCGGCATTTGATCTGGATCAAAATTCCGATAAGTGAGTGAGAATGGATGTAAGAAAAGGACCTTCCTATAGGGGAGAGTGTTGTACCTTGGGACGCTTGTACCTTGGGACACTGACAATTTTTTAGAATCTATTGGCGATATTTATACATTGTTTATTTCTATTAGTAGATTTAACCAACAGACATCATCAAAATAAAATTTAAGACTAGCATCATTGAATTGATGAATTGGTGACAAAAAATAACATTTCATTACCCCAAGTAAATATTTTTCTCATTTTAAAATAATTTTTTACTTTTGTACTTTTTCAAAAAGTCAACCGAATTTTATTTTCTTCATAAAAGAGAAGATTTTAAAATATTTTTGTTATGAGAAAATAATGATGATGCATTTAGATTGGCCACTATCTTGCTTTTATTTAAACCATGTAGTGTGTTGTACCTTGGGACAGTAAAGCATATTGTATCATCAAATAATGTTAAATAATTTGGACTTGCAATTTTGCTGTATAATTTAAATTATTCTTGAATTATGAAGTTTTATTTGTGTATTTCCTTGAAAAAACAATAAAGTTTGTTTCCTGACACAAATTAGTTCAAGTGTATGACTAATTGACTGAATTATAAAGTATGTCCCAATTTACAACTTCATATTATACCTTGGGACAGTTTATCCTTTCTACTTTAAATGCGTGGCAATTTTTTAATTTCAAGCTGCTGAAATTTAAAAAATTATATTATAGAGGAATATATTGTTGTGTTGAAATGCTGCTTTTAAATTTTTATTTTGACTATAATTATCGAAGAAAAAAATTAAAATGTAAAAATTGTCCCAAGGTACAACACTCTCCCCTATAGCTGGATGTGTCATGCTGACAAGCATAAGTTGGACTTCCTCCCTTGTAGGTCTCAATAAAGAAACATAAGCCGCCCAATTTCGCCTTAAAATCGAGCAGTTATGTCTACTCCAGGCTCGGTAACCGAATGCCATTACAAACAACAACACAATTTCCTTTTTAGAAATAAATAGATCCCGAATCGATTTAATTTTTGTTGCTTTACTCGTAAACTAACGAAACAGAATGTATATAAAGTTTGAAATGTTATGCGTTTCTTGTGCCGTATGCTGAATTGATATTTAAAATAATATTCTTATGTTATATTACCACTATTTACATTTAACAAATGTATATAGTTTGAAATGTTACCTATTCCTAGTCAACTTTATCAAGGAGAACGAATTTATTTTATATATAAAATTTAATTATATAAAAATGGTGGTTGTTTCTGAACAAAACGAAATTTTTCATCATCGTTTAACAAGTTGGACTAAATTTACGAAGACTTTGTATCTGTTGTTGTTTCTAATCCCAGGTGAGTAGAGCGGAGCTAAACCTAAACCGACATTAAGTTTGCAGTATACAAATATTCTACGAGAAAAAGGGTAAATAGTTCCCATTTTCGAGTGCGAGAATCGAATAAAAAAAGGTGTTTCACATTCAATAAACAATTTTATTTGTTATTTCAAGACATACATTTATTATTTTTATTAGTTTAACTTCAGTTTGAGTGTTATTTTAATTATTTTTTCCTTCGATTTTGACGTAACAGATCGCACGATTATCAGGGTCAAAAGGAGTAGCCAATCGGAGCATTCGAAATTTCGGCTCCAGCAGCGTTGTTTACGCAGTTTCCTCCTCCTAGTACATTTCTGTGCTGCAAACTTATGGTCGGTTTTGGTATTCTCCCTGTTGAAAAACAAGGGATTTGGTGTGGCCACTTAAAAACCAAAAAAACAGTGTCCGCCGTTTCCTCGGGAAATTGAATTGGTGGCACCATCTTGGACTTTTCCCAAAATGCCAAGAGTGGCTAGGTGGAATTCGCCAAAGTGCATTAAGCTTTTTGATGGTGACGATTTCCGAGGATGTCAGTGTGCGGTTACGTTTCTGGATCTCCCGGAGGCAGTCTTGGCCATTATGTCAGCCAGGTCAGGATGCCAAGATGATCAACCTAAGAGTCTTGATCACAAGTATTACAAACATATTTATATTCAATGTACTAAGAAACAAATTTACACTTAATGTATTACCCGAATTTATTTTAAACATATTTATATTTAATGTACTTCGAATTTCACCTATGTGCTCCCGAATGGTACATGTGATTCACAAGCCCAAGATTCATCGACCCAAGGCGATTCAAAAATCTGAGGAGCCAAATGAGGCAGCCTTTTTATCCGGGGGTGAAAAATAGCCCCCATTTGCACCATTAGTTTTAACAGTGTAGGGATGTCCGCTCAATAATTGACAAATGGGCTGCTGGCTTGTTTGTTTGTGGAGTTTAAGACAACGTTTGATGTAGTTGTGACTTGCGCAGATTAAGTGCAAAACCTGTCTGTATTTAGTGGTTATTGTGAAGACATGCTTCGTTGTTGTTGTCTCGTCATTATCAAATTTCTAATGAAAAATAAAATGTCGACAGCAATGAAATAAAAAAGATAAACGGAAAACCCTTCAAAAGCAAATGGGAGTAGATTGCTGTTTCGAATTGTATGACGTACTTGTAGTTCCTATTTTCAAATGAAATTGGCTCGAAAAATGTTCAATTCGCAGCTGAAGTTTTAGTTTTAGCACTTGTTCGTGATGTTTGAGGGGGGGGGGGTGATGTTGAGAAATTTTTAGTATTTCAAGTACCAGCTTTTTGACGCGACGCAGGTTTATTTACACACACCTGTCCTAGAATAACGCAATTGGCTAAACGTCAAGTAATTAACTTAAAATTATATTACAAAGCTGTTTTTAAATATCTTAGCTTTTAATCCTTACCAGTGATCATTCAAAGCAGAGCTTGGAAGTTTGGAGTGACGGTCACGGTTCCTTGATTTGATACAAGACTTTATCCACGATTGAGGCTATGAACGAAAGAACTGAAAACAAAAAATGTTTTCCACGTTTCCAAAATAGCGCTTTTTTTTTTAAATTTCTTTGACTTTCGTATCGAAGTTGAATAGAAATAATCGATATTTGAGTTCCGCTTCAATGTGCGAAAGCAACATTTATGAGGTGCCAAGTCTAAAAACCACGAATGATTTCAATAGCACTAGTCCCATATAATGCCATAAGCATAATCGAGGAATCCATAAAATTAATAGAAACGATTTAACAAAACAATAATGATATAAATTATAACCAATAATATAACAAGGTTAAAGCGGAATGAACTTTATGGATCGCGGGTCTCCAAACCAAATCTCAGTGTTAATCCAAAGGGAAAAAATGTTTTCTAATCCACATTCTCAGTCTGCATCAAATATTTTTACTCCCTAGAACTACACTAGGGATATTGGTGACAAGTCACCTCATGATTTTGATCCACAGTAACTCTGCCTTAACTCTGAACAGTTTTTAATTTTAATCGCCTGATATCTAAAAACAATTTTCTGCCATGTTGTATAATTACGGATTCTGTGAAATGGAGTTACTGCAAATTTTATTTAATTTCCCGTATCAGCAAGAGCATCCACTGAACAAAACGGCCGACATTTGACACAGGTGCACTTTTATTATGATCTGAGTTTGCTTTTGAAAAGTGTTTATTAAAGGTTCTCTCCTACGAGATTTTCTAACTTGTTTTATAACTAGACTTTAAGTTTATTTTTAGAATGCACAAGATTTCTTCCATTTTGAGGTATCTTAGATGAAGAAGTCAGGACTCTTTGCGTTGATGCTTCGTATTGTTACTTCGATCTCCGACAAATTTGCTTTAGCTGAACTTTGAGACTTTGAAATACCTTTCGTTTTTTAAAATTTTTTTGTCCGATTAACTTAGTTGCGTTAAGCCGACATTTGACACAGGTGCACTTTTATTAGGATCTGAGTGTGCTTTTGAAAAGTGTTTATTAAAATATACAATGTAAATTAAAAAAAATTGAAAATAAAACATGGAGGCTTATGATATTTTTTTAATATAGAAATACGACGAATCTCTAAGATAAAATAAAAAACTCGACAGCGTTGACGTTGTTACTAACAATATATTTTAGAGTTTCTTACATCCTTAAATGACTAAACTCATTTAATTTCCCTATTTTCATGTTTCGAAAAGTTGTCGGTCATTTTCACAATTACTGGAACAATCTACTTTTAAAAAATATTTGATGCCACAAAAAAAAACCTTAAAACAAGTTTTAAGAAAAGACAACAGTAATAAAGTCAGCTATTAATCTTTTTCAACTAAAAATAAATCGGTAATTACAAAATCGACTAACGCCCAAGTACTTAATTTTTTTTAAATATTTTATTTATGATAGGTCGAGTCAACGTTTCCACTAATTGAAATTAAAAGAACATTGTTAAAGAGTGTGCTTAATGAGAAAATAAGCTTGAAAAGCTTGGGCAAAGTAAACATTCAGGGCCATAGTTACCCCATTTTGAGGTACCTATTTCCTAAATTTCATGTACCTTTTAGTACCTGTACTTTAATTGGAAAATAATAGGATACATTTTGTTAAAACATAAACATTCTTCATATTATTACTAGTACAAACTATAGCAATTCATATTTCGCTTTTTTTTTAATTTTATGAATGTCATTAAAACAAGAAGTTTTAAAAAGGCTACAATAGCTTACTTTCCTGTAACCATAATATTCTTTAAACTCTTTGTCGAAAAACAAGGGGGTTTAAAGATTTAAATAGTTTAACGAGAAAATGCAAGTTTAAAAACTCTCTTTGGAAAAAAGTATTCATATTTCCTTAAGCCACAACACAGATTTTAAACGTTACGTATAATTTACCCAGTAAACTTTTGGGAAATTTAATATTTAAAAACAAAAATTTAAGGCTTTTTCTAAAACGCTATACTACGTTGACAAATTAATATATTATTAAGATAACATAAAAAAGCTAATATTATGTGCACATGTATTAAAAGTAGAAATTTTTTGCCTTTTTTTAAATTGAAATTACTAATAAAGAATTATTTTAAATTCCAGGTGTTGATGAATGCTGATGCTCAGTTCTTCCTCAGCTGCCATTTACTCCTCGTAATGCTAGACATTGACTTTTTGCGGACTTAAAATTCTTTTAACATTATCCCGGAATTTTTGTTTGCCTCAACCATGAATAATCCATGCCACTATTTTCAATGTTTACGGGTTTAGGCGCCTTCGGCGCCAGGTGCCGTTTTAAATAAAATTGTCCGAATTATTTTAAATTCTCTAAAACCTGGATTGAAAAAAAAAGAAAAATTATTTCAAGTTTAATGCCAATGCCCGAGTTTTGGACATATATTGGATAATTATTTGTGGAAGGGAACACTTGCATAAAGTGAAATGTTAGAATATCTAAATGGAAATTCATATAAGATTTCGCTCCATTCATGTTCGTAATGTTTACAAGTATAAACATTTTAAAAAATGATTTAATATATTTCTAAAAAAAATATCGATGTAAAGTAAATTATAATATCTTAGTCATGCACAAATGCATAGCCGCACAACAAATTATTGAAAATGGCTAAATATAAAATCGCGAGTAGGTTTTTAGTTTTAAATCCATTGATAAATAAAATATTAATATAAAAGTATAAATATAAATCGCAAATTTGTACAAACATGCATAATCATGTTGCAAAACATGATCAAGACAGGGAAAATACAACTTTTAAAAAAAGAAATTAAGCTTTTAAGACAATATAAACCAAAGGATGCGGCGTTGGGCGACTCCAGTGGAGAAAAGGATGACTCTGCTGTATGCAGGTACTGCTATAGCTCACTGATTTTTAGAGTGTCGTTCTCATTGTAAAATGGTTGTCCTTATTTGTCAAAGAATAAAATGCAGACCGATTTGTCGATTTATTACTTAACCTGAAATTGTATAGCAAGGAAATAATTTTATTTTTAACGCCCGTCTTGTACAGTTATATGATTGCGCTAATGATATTTTTTTAAATACACTTTTCTTTGCTAAAATGTTGTTTATTTAAAAACAATTTTATTTTTGAGCAGCGGTAGCTCAGTCGTGGGAAGCGTCGTGCTTGCATCGAAATGGTTGTATGTTCTGTCCTCTTCGGTGCTCGCAATTCTGATGGTTGCTGGGTCGGCACTTGTATTCAAATAAATACCGACGTTTTGGTAATGGGGGCTGGGGTATGTTAAACATGTCGTGGGATCAAAGTTCTATGTGTTCCAAAACAAATTAATACTTCTGGTACTAGATCAGGGGTTTTTCGGTCTTTGATCTGGATCGAAATTCCGATATGAGAGTGAGAATGGATGTGTGAAAGGGACCATTCTATAAAACGGATGTGTCTTGCTGGCAAGCATAAGTCGGACTTCCTCCCTTATAGGGCTCAATAAACAAAAGGAAGCCACCCACTTCGCCTTAAAATCTAGTAGTTATCTCTACAACAGGCTCGGTTACCGAATGGCATTAGAAACAACAACACAATTTCTTTTTTAGAAATACAAATATAAGAGATCATGAATTTATTTAATTTTTACAGGCATAAGCGTTAGCAGCCCCACTTCGCCTTAAAATCGGGTAGTTCTCTACTCCGTGCTCGGTTACCGAGTGGCATTAGAAACAACAACACAATTTCACAACAAGAAGTACAAACATAAAAAGATAACGAATTAATTTAATTTTCGTTGCTTTACTCAAAAACTAACGAATCGGAAAGTATATAAAGATTGAAAGCTCCGTTTTTCTTGTACACCGTAAGCTGAATCAATATTTGAAATCAAATTCTTATGTTATATTACCACTATTTACAATTAATAAATGTATATAGTTTTAAATTTTTGCCTAAATAAAAGCATTTTTGTAAAACGCACGATTTTGATTCATATATAAAATTTAATTAAATAAAAATTGTGGTAGTTTCTGAATCAAAGGAAATTTAATATCACCGTTTAACAAAATGGACTAACTTTGTATCTAAGAGTATTGATCATAAGTATTACAAGCACATTTATCTCTAATGTACTAAAATCACAATATCGAATCATATACCGATACGATTGTGTCTAGCCTCAAAGTGCTAAAAATAGGAATATAGAACTATTGTATTTGCTAAATGGCACATTTTTCACACATGTCTCACTGTAATTGAAAGTATGTTTTTGTTTTTTGCTCTGCTGTGTATAAACATTCATTCTTAGCCAACTTCTTCCATATATATGCCCCAAATGGTTGCTTATATTCGAATTAATACTGAATGCTTCACATAAATATATACTGAAAATTATCAGGTCTATAATCGGAACAACGTTATGCCTACGGCACGTGAATTTTAAAGCGACAGCTTGACTTATTTCAATACTATCCCCTGAAAATAAGTGCTGTAGAAATTACTTATAATTTCAGTTTTCATTTCTAATTCCATAAGAATGCTATTAAAAAAAGTTAATTCAAAAAAATTACAGGCAGTACATTGTTAAACTAATTTTAAGTGCCTTTAACATGGGGGTGTTTACTTCAAAAGCAGTTAATAAGTTGACGCCCGTAATTGCAACCTTTTTTCTACCTTATTTGTCGTTTCATCTTGTCCCCTAAAACCAAAATGACCTTTTACCATCCAGTTAAGAATGAGGGGGAGATGCTGCCGGCCAAAAACCAATACAAAACCTGGTTCGCCAAACGAAGCCCTCTATCGATTTATAGTCAGCCCAAACAAACGCTTTCAACGAAGTATTGGGCGTTATTTTACAGAAGAGTTTACATCGGTTTACGAAACGACTCGATGATTTCCAACTCTCTAGTACTTCCACTGTTTCTGTTTTTTGTCCGAATTTTTCTCATTTGTGAACGAAATTACTACCACCTTGCGTAAATTCAGATCTCGTTATACAGCCTTTTGATTCTTAATTACTTCTATTTAAGGAATAAAATGATGGCTTTCAGCATGAACTAACAGTCAACATTGAGTGAGCGATTCGTTTGGGCTTACTAAGGTTACTTGGCGACTTTCTGCAGGCTTCACTTTTTTTCTTTTTCTACTCTTCTTCTTAACTCTATGTTTTTTTACTAAGGTCTACCTTTTGCACTCAAACGAATGACTAAAACGACTCGAAGTAGTCATTCGAAACAGGAGAAATAATCCATTATATTAACATTTTAACTGCTTTGTACTTCGCATTTCACCTAGATGTTCCCGAGTGGCACCCCTAGGTGATTCACAAGCCCAAGATTCATCGACTCAATTCGATTCAAAGCCTTGAGGTGCCGAATGACACTTCATTTTCATCTGGGGGTGAAAAATAGCTCCAATTTGTAAACATTATTTTTAACAGTGTTTCGTTCAAGTATTGACTGCTGGTTCGTTTGTTTGTGGAGTTTAAGACAACGTTTAATGTATAGCTGTGACTTGCGTAGATTAAGTGCAAACACTGTAGGCATTCAGGGGTTATTGTGAAGACATTCTCCGGCGTTGCGCGTTTGGTTATTATCGAATTTCTAATGGATAATCAAATTTCTACAATAAATAAATGAAAGGGACAAATGGAAAACCCTCCAAAGCGAATATAACTTCAATTTCGAATTGTATGACGTACTTGTAGTTTCAATTTTCAAATTAAATTGGCTCTAAAACTGTTCAATTAAAAGCCAAAATTTTAGTTTTAACACTTGCACAATTGTACATGATATTTGAGATACTTTGATGATTTTTTGAAACAATGCGCAAGATTCAATAGCCGTTAACTCTCCCTTACCTATGAACTATTTCCAAAGTTAATAACTGAAACAAATTTGATTAGGCAAGACAACGTTATTCGTCACACCTAGGAGATATGTCTGTTTAATTTAA
The DNA here is from genome assembly GCA_023701765.1 of Hylyphantes graminicola. Taxonomy (NCBI): domain Eukaryota; kingdom Metazoa; phylum Arthropoda; class Arachnida; order Araneae; family Linyphiidae; genus Hylyphantes; species Hylyphantes graminicola. Next base: position 42,870,628 of record CM043112.1, read on the forward strand.
GTAATTCAAAATTGTGTATTAAACATTTCCACTTATTTCTTTTTCAAGATTTCATTTTAATAAAAATAAAAATCTAAGAAGTTAGTTCACTCCTATAGTGTTTATAAAAACAAGTAATTACGTTTTTCGGAATGTAAAAACTATTATTTAAACATAACGAATTTACCTTACTATTGCCGTATTATTGACATTGATGCGATTTTCCCTGTCGCAAATGTTTTCACGGTTCTCTGTAAACATGTCTAGTAACTATTAAAAGAGAGCAAAATATTCTTAAAAGTGATTTTCAGAAATTTAAGTTTATGATTTCAAGTACCAGCTTTTTGACGAGACGCAGGTTTATTTACACGCACTCGGCCTAGAAATATACAATTGACAAAAAGTATTAGTCCACTAAATAACTTGAGAGATATTCCATAGTTTTAATCCATAGCAGTATCATTCAAAGCAGAGTTTAGAAATTTTGAGGCACGGTTTCTTGATTTTGATACAAGACTTAAACCACGTTTGAGGGTAAGAACGAACGACTGAAAATAAAAATGTTTTCCACATTTCGAAAAAAGCGGGATTTTTTTCGAACGTTTTAGTCGACTTTCGCATCGAAATTGAATAAAAAAAGTCGATATTTAGAGTTTGGATCTAGCTTAACTCCGAATGGACCTTATGGATCGCGGGTCCCCAAACTAAAGTGCCTCAGTGTTAATCTAATGGGAAAAATATTTTCTAAGCCACATTTTCCGTCTGTTTCGAATATTTTTACGTCCTAGAACTGCACTTGGAATATTGGTGATAAGTCACCTCGTGATTTTGATCCACAAAAACTCCTTAACTCTGAAGAGTTTCCAATTTAATGGTAGGGTATGGTATGGTATGGTGTGATACATATATATTCCAGCTTGTGTGCTTGTTCAGAGAACCGCTTATAAGCTTTCGTCAAGTGGGACAGACACAGAAAGAAATTTTACAGTCACAAAGAAATGAATAACACATAGACAAATAACAACATTTATTGACTGTCACAAGCATCCATGCCCGACCGGGATTCGAGCCCGACCTCAGCAGCTCCAAAGGCTAGTACACTAACCATTCAGCCACCGAGGCGGCGACATTTGTGGCTTAATGACCTTAACAATTCATCCGCTATTTAAAAACATTTTTTTTGTCAAGTTTAACAATTACGGATTCTTTGAAAAAGAGTTACTTTGAATTTTCTTTAATTTTCTGCATCAGCAACAGCATCAACTGAACAAAACGGCACTTTGTTAGGCCCATACTTTGCTATATTGTACAAAATAGACAGGCCGAGTTAATTAAACTGTCTCATTAAAAAAGAAATACACTCTCGAAAGAAAGGTGTCTTTAAGAAGATTTTATATCCAAGCTCGTTTTGTTTCAATTTATTGGGGCATATTAATATGAGGGAGAGTTTATGTATTTATGCGTATAGCATTTTTCATAAATTACCAGTTAAAACTTATTTAAACGGACACCAACAATGTTCTCTCACCTGCACTTTTAAAAAGTCGTTCGTTGAACGCTGCAATGATCTTAGAATAACTCTAAAGTGGTCCTGCTGTAGGGAAAAGCTTGCTAAAAAGGATTTAACTGAACTCCAGAAATACACTTAGGAGTACCTCTCTCTATGGTCCAATTTATTTCAAAATTGTGGATTTGTTAATACCAAGAGTTTTTTATTCACAAAATCAATATAATTTATAACATGCGTTTATCTAACTTTCGTTTGTTTGAATTACATTTATCTAATCATTACCAACTCCAATTTATTTAATATTGGAATGGGAAGTCATACAATTGGAATTTTTTTTTATCCTCGGATGTGAAATAATGTTTACAATGATGATAAAATCATTTTGAGTATGAATTACGAAACGGAGTAGTATATGGTGGTTAAATATCGTGGATATTACTACGAGTCACAAACTATATAATATATAAAATGCGTATCCTATTATAAAATGCGCAGGAGGGTTTCACAGTTCGGTGAATGGCGCTAATATTCTTCAAACTAGTGCTTACATTTAGAAATGTAAAAACTGGTATCTGAAATATAAAGGTAAATGCTAACTTCCGTTTGTTTAAATTGTATTTATCTAACTAAATAAAGGTTGCCGTATCATAAAAGTTGCCGCGACTTGGTCTGATTTAAGCCATCAATTACTGCACCTGATCAATTGGAAGAGAGTGGGAGACAATGTTGGAGTTTCAATATTTAACCAGTTGAAATAGCTTTTCATATCGAAGGCGATTTTTCTACAGTTTATCACGCTCTTCGCGAATCTTGTGTTGAATAAGATTGCACAATTGGTATCAATTTACCCCTTCCTTGACCATGGTTTCAATGGACAGGAACAATCTGTTATTGGCCCGCCTTCGAAGTGGCCACCTTAGGACATTGAAATTTACGGAATGATCCATAAGGAGCTTCAAAATGTGTACTAACTGTTCCACTGAGCAGGCTTCACCTGATCACATCCTCGCGTGCCTGGATCTCTCAGAGCAGTACCACCCAGATTAGAAGGCCGAACAACTAGGCAACATAACGTCACACTAGTAGATAGTTTTTGAAGTGTTGACCAATTGCTTGATTCTTCTCATCTTTAACTTTTGTTCATTAATTAACTATGTAAATTAACTTTTGATTTTAGTTCCTTAGCTTATACAGAGACATTGTAGATAATATATATGTATAATATCATGCAAGATAGATTTGTTTTATAATTTTTTTTTTTTTTGTCGTGTCCATGAGAGTCGAACTTTATATGTGTCCGTGAATTTTGATAATTTCTTCTACGACTTGCTTGATGTTGTCTTCATACGGATCTATCAAAGTCGGCAAACAAGTCCAACCCCTTCGGGCTCTGGCATCCCACTTCCATGAATAGTTTTATCAATGTTTTAAAAATTAGGAAAGCAATAATAAAAATACTCATTTCTTTATCATAAACATTTTATATTTCACTATGTATTTATCTCTCTAAGTAAATTTTAGATGTAAGACATTAATGGAGAAGAAATATTTAAACAAAACATATTGATATCTTTTAGAGTTCCTGAGGAAAAAAAAAAATCCTAATTGTTGAAAACCTTATATTTCAGGAATAGCAAATGACAAATAAGGAATAGTTACGAACTTCTGAAAAATGCTTATAAAAAGAAAATTACTAAACAGAAATCGATAATCTTGGCAATAGAAATTCGATTGAAATTGAGTAATGGATATACAGATAAAAATATTGTAATAGAATTTGAGCAATAGATATACATATTAAAAATAAAAGTATCAGAGAAAATAGACTTTTTTGAACAAAACATCCATCCGACTCCACTTAATGTTTTTTTTTCTAATCTATTTTTGTGATGTAAAACAGTTAACGATTTTTTTTATCAAATATTATTAAAATATAGAGTTTATTTTAATTATTTAACGTCAAGTTAATTCTTTTAATACGCATCCCTACAACAGTGATTTAGTATCCCCCTCAGCAACTTAAAACAGTTTATAAAATACGATTATTTTATAAGTTGGTTTTGGATCTTTATGATAAATTAATTCCCCCCTTTTTTTTCTTACAATCGGATGTACATTCACAAAAGTAGTTGTTATCCTTTAATGACCTCACGTACTGCATTTTGGCAATTAACTTTAGTATGTTTTTCCACCATCTAGATATACAATCCACCATCTAGAATTCTAGATGTTCAAATAATACTATTTAATATTTATGGTTTTTCAAATAAGAACTACGAAAATAAAACAAGATACATCAAAAATTGAAGATGATTGCGTATTCATAAAGTTATTTACTGAAACAAACTTAATCAGGTATCCGTATTTGTCACACTTAGGAGACAAATAATTTTAAATTATGTTTAATAAATTACTACCACATATTTCATTTTCAAGATTTCGTTTTAAATTTTAAATTTATTATATACTTCTATATTCTTAGTTCGTTGTTCAACTTAATATAAAACCAGTATTTACATTTTTGAAATGTAAAAACTGGTATCTAAACAAAATGACATTTAACGTTCACCGTACTTTTGATATATAGATTAATAAGTATCTATCGCAAAAATTGTCGCGATTCTGTGCTCCAGTAACTATTATAAGAGAGCAAAAAAAGTCTCAAAAGTGATGTTAAAAAGTTATAATTAGGGTTTCAGGTTCCAGATTGTTTGAGGAAATGCATGTGTTACACAACCTCGACCTAGAATTTGACAAAACGTATTCAAAAAGTAAGGTTATTTTTTTAAAAAATTATCTTCGCCCTAGAGCTACACGACGGCTATTGGCGACGGGCGTCGTATTTTTGTACTACAGTCAAGTGACGAGCAGATACCTAAATAAGTAAAAGCTGTTTTTAAATGGTTAAGATTGTAATCCGTACCAGTGATAATTCAAACCAAGTCTTGCAGAGTTTAAAAATTTCGATTCAAGTTTCCCAGATTTGATAAAAGACTTTAGCAACCATCGACGTTAAAAACGAAATACTGAAATCATAAAGATTTTCCACATTTCCAAAAAGCGTTTTTTTTTAAACATTTTTTCTCGTATTTCGTATTGATATGGAATAAAAATAATCGATACTTGAGTTCCACTCAAATGTTCTAATGGAAAATTTCGAGGCTACCAAGGAATTATGCCAAACCAAGCGATTTCAATAACAGTATGTCAAATATAATGCCATAAAAATAATTGAAGAATAAATAAAAATAATCGGAACAATTTTTAAACATGCTAATAGTGATAAAAATTACAACCTTCAAGATTACAAGGTTAATGTCGAATGAGCCCGTTCGACCGAGGGTTTCCAAACCAAAGTGCAACTGTGTAAATCCAAAGATAAAAATTTTTTCTCAGCCCCATTCACCGGCTGTATTGATTATTATTTTTAGCGGGTTTTTTTTTTTCATATGAAAAATGTAAATGACAAGGTCTCTAAAATATCATGTTTTGAAAATTGTTCGAATATAAAATTTTAAATTTTCAAATGCTGTTTTATTTTTTATGAGCATTATACATAAAAAAACGTACAATTTCGATTGTATCGTCTTGGTTATTATTATTTAACTTATTCTATAATAAAGATGTTGAACGCATGATCACCTTAACTTCTTAACTCCTTATAATCTTATCTAAATAAAATAAATGGCAATCCTTAATTCTCAAATGCAAATTTATGGAATGTTTTGAACGAACTCCCCCATTTTACGCTTTACAGTTTACGATATTCCACTCCAAGAACTTTTTAAGAAACTTTTTTTCACTATTGTAATTTGTTGAGAATCCTTGATTTTTTAATTAATTGGCGACGTTATTTGCTGATAAGGTAGTTTTACTTCCACCAAAAAATTAAATAAAAAAATATGCATGGTTGTGGTATTTTAAGAAATCCACGACAAACGAAAAAAGAAGCATATTTATTTTGTACATCACCTGCTTGAGAAGTTATGGAATCAATAAAAGTTTAAAAGCAAATTTAATTCATGTTTGCTGCATGCAAAAAAGAATATTGAATATGATTACTTTTTAAATTGAAGTGTATCAGAACTGTCTGAATATGAAAGGAATATTTCTTATTAATATATTACTATTTACTTAAACATGTATATAGTTGTTTTTTTCAATTCTGTAACCAAGGTTAAAAACTTTTTATTACATATCAATATGATCTATATTAAAAATGGTGGTTATTAAATATATTATTTGTAATCTTTAACATTTAACAAATTGAATAAATTCAAAACCATAGCAAAAATCGAAAGCTTGTTTTATTTCATTTAGCTATAGCGTAGACTTGAATACAGTAGCATAGGAATCAGTAAATTTAGTAGTGAAAGGCAGAGCGTTTGTTGATCCATTGAGTTGACTATCACGTCATTTTGTTAGTTGTGACAAACATTTGGGATATGTCAACTTCGCGACCCGTGCTTTCACAATGCGTCAATCCATTTCTAATAACTTGAAAATTGCATTACTTGATACAGTTAAAATTTGACACACTGTTACAAATCTGTATAACTTATATCGTTCTTCATGAATGCCGATCATTATAAGAAGACAAAATATTAAATAATAAATAAATACATATTCGTGATTAAATTATATTTTTGCCATCAGAATAAATAAGACGATACTCCTTTTCCAAAGTGTCATTTCTTTCATAAAATAACTTTTAGAGTGATTAATTTTCTCACTCTAAGCCGACGTTTGACGTAGTGGAGTTCCCTCCAGAAAAATTCTTTTTGAAAAGAATTAAAATGAAGTTCAAATGAACACTAAAAATATGTCACCACATCAAATTAGAAATATTTATACAAAATCAGTTTTCTCGAGTACAAAGATCAAAAGAGAGACCTTGTTTTATTTCGTTACCACCAGCATTTTTTTGCAGATTTTTTTTGTTTCTATCCGTACTTAATATAACGGTTTTAAATTGTTTTATTGTTTATAATATTATCTTTAAGCAACTGATAAATCACATGTTAATTATATAGAATGACAGTTAATATTAAAACTTGTGAAGAAAAATTATAGCAATAAGTAAACTTTAACTCCCTAAAAGTTATTAATCCTATGACAATAAAAACCCTCTCCATACTAAATCTTTTTTAAAGTTAACTTTACATTTTATTTTGGTTTACCACACATATTTCTTAATCTTCAACAAAACTTTTAATTTAAGATCCTTAACTTATAAAAATACTCTATTCATAGCAAATAAGTGACATCCTACAATATAGATTTATATATTTGATTTTTGGAGAAATTGTGAATGCAATGATAAATATACTCATTTCTCAAATAGGAATATTTTATATTTGACTGTGCGCATAGCACTCTAAGTTTTAAACAAATTCTCATTTTTTTAATATTTTTTTTATTTTTAAAAATACACAGTGTTTATGTTATGTTCATGGACATCGGTTAGTAGTCCTACAGCTGCGCAGTGTAAGTTGCCAAGTTGTCGCATGACGCATACGAGACGCAAGAAAAGTCACATCAAACTATACTACAAAAATAAAGTGCTTGATATTTTGATGTGTCGACGTTAGGTGCGTGACAAAGATTTATAAAACAGGCACATGCATTCGAAATGGAAAGTTGTGGTTTCTGAAAAGTTATGGTTTCGGGAATTCTAATAGCGTTATCGCATCCACTTTACGGATGTATACAGAAAGCTAACTTGTCAAGTGTAAGCTTAGGTTAGGTTTGGTTTGAATTATCGTCGCACTAGAGTTACACGAGGGCTATTGGCGACGGTCGTCGTATTTTAGAACCGCAGTCAGGTGACGAGCCGACACCTGAATAGCCACAAAACGCAACCGTTAACCATGTGTAAGCAACTCACGAATTTGCAACTAAAACATTATATCTAAACTGCGTAAAAAAGTTAGAGGACACTACAGTTTTGTCAATATTTTTTGTGATTTTTCTGTATTTGTGATATCTTTTAATGAGAGTTATTGCGTTCAAATTTTCTAAAAATCTGTCTCAAATAATCAAAAATGTTTTCTTAAAAAGTCTTCAATTAATTTCAAAAGAATTGACATTTTTACATTTTTTTTTACATTTTTTCTTTACTTTTTTCCATAGCTACAACATCCCCTCTATTAACTCTCATGAATTCAAACATAGCTTCTTTTGTCAAATAATACTTAAGCTCACTGAGTTAAAAAGGGGAATTTACCATTAAACTCTAGTTTTTAAAAACAGCAACAAAATAATGTTAAAATTACGTGACTACTCTTTACATAGATAAATCGCTTAAATAATTTTAGTAGCTGGGAAGTGTAGTAGATCATGCGCTGGATTTTCTGGATGGGAAAATCTTGGACACGCATGTCATATGATTATGTGGCATGTAAAAGATTCCTGGAGGACCCCCAGGTTCTCTCGGTAAAATTAATCCCGGCATACTTTACATCCACAGAGAGCTCAGATTCACAGAATCTGGGCGTTAAAAATCGGTAGCGAGAGTCGCCTAGATGGTGCCACGAAAAAATGGCTCTCAGTTCTGGGGAATATGCCGAGTCTGCAAAGGCTTGATCGCCAATGTTGCAGCCCCATTTGGAAAAAAAAATAAAAAGCCAAAGTTGCATTGACAATTATTTTTTGGTTGTTTCTCAAGGATCACTTAAGCTAACTTAATTAAAAATGAAGTACCAACATTTATAGTTATTAAGAAAAGATAAATATATACTTCTTTTCCTAATGATATTTTGTTGAATTAAATAAAAAAAATATCATTTTTTTTTAAATCTTAAACATGCGCAAAATCATTGCAATTTGAATTAGAAAGTTTTATACAAAAGTGACATGTGCCTAATACATCTCTCCCGAGAAAAACCATTTATAATTTTAAAAAGAAAAACATGCCTACATTTATTTTATATAATTCTGTACAATTTGTTGATTCAAAATTTTCTTTTAAAATGATATTTTGGCTTTTCATTTAAAAAAATTGAATAATTGGATTGCGTAACTAAAAAGTAAAAAAAGCAAGAGATATAACAAGAATTATGATACAGGAATACAATGTTTCTATTTGAAGTTTTACGAAAATGACAATAATTATAGCGTAAGTGTTAAGTTTCAAAACGGACTTAATATTATGTTTCAAAAGTAACTAATATTACATTTTTGGCTGAAAAAAGTGACTTCAATACAGCTTTAATCCAATTGTTTGCAGGCATGGTTTAAATTAAACGGCTAGATTTGCTGCTGGTACGTAATTGGACCAGGAATGGTACAAAATGGTTAAAATTCAACTGTAAAGCGTGTTTTTTAATTAATCATATTCAACAGAAATTCAATTCCAGCAAAAAAGTGCGAAATTATATCATTAAACGACATTAATTCGATTTTGTCTATATTTAAGAGACAGATTCTTTGGGTATTTTTTACAATTAATTCAAATAAAATTTATTATTAGTTGTTTTCTTTGTGTATGATATTTTTAATTACATATAGTTGTCTGATCCCTACTACGAAAAAAAAAATCCAACAAACCTTTTCAGTGAAATTTTTTGACTCAAAATGTATTTTGTTCTGTCTTTCTTGTTCCACTCAAAATGCATTCACAAATAGTTGTTGTTTTCCTTTGGTGATTCGACGTACTGCATTTTGCTGTTTACTTTAGTATGCTATTAATCTGTATAAAGATTGATACTGTTTGAGTAATTTACCATTTACTTTTCATATTTTTTACAAATATCAAGAAAAAAATTAGGTTATGTGGAAAATTAATGATGAATTAATAGTAGAAAGTTAATAACTGAATTTAATTTGATCAGGCAAAGTTATTCGTCACACTTAGGAGACAAGTCTATTTGATATCAATTATTATAAGTCATTCATTAAATACTACCACTTATTTCTTTTTTAGGATTTCATTTTAAAATTTCATATTTTGCAGTATAATAATTGACAACTTGCAGCCAATTAATACAAAAAAGTAGTATTTACATTTTCGAAATGTAAAAACTGGTATCTAAATGAAATGACAATTACCTTACGTTCAATTTATTATTGGCATCGAGTTAATGAGGATGCCCTATAACGAAAGATGACATGGTTCCAGGTACTAAAGTCTAGTACTTATGAAAAGAGAGTGATAGATTCTTGTTGAGAAATTTAAATTGATGATTTTACTTACTAGCTTGTTTTAACGAAGCGCAAGGGTTACACACTATCGACCTAGAACAGCGTCTACACAATTGAGAGAGGGTATTAAACAAGCAGAAATTAAGAACTTCAGGGATTTATTAATTTACACATTTAATAACTTGCATGATTTCACGGTATGTTTGCTACTTAGCTGTACCTTCTGTATTCATAATTCACCAATTATGGTCCTAGGCTGAGTCAGTTTAATTGATGTTATAATATACAATTTTCGCCCTTAGTGAATTCGAGTATTTTGCATGTTAAGCGTCTGTGCCGAGTTTCATCGCTAATTTATTTGTGCATCTGATATGAGAAATTAGTGATTTCCATTTGTTTAGTATTAAAATGACGTTCAACCATTCAGCGTGATTGGTATAGATCTGGTATTGATAAAAAGCTTAGAAATTAAAAAAAAAGCTTAGGAAAATCATAAGTTATTATTTTTTAAATACGTTTTGTCAATGCGTATACGCTATTTTAGGCCTTGTGCGTGTAAAACCTACGTCTCGTTGAAAAAACTGGTAACTAAAATCCTAAATTTCTTACCATCACTTTTAAGAATCTTTTGCTCTATTTTCAGGGTTTACAAGACATCGTGACAAAAAATCCTGACAACTTTTGTAATAGGGCAATCCTCATTAATCGAGGTCAATAATATAGTGAAACTAATGTAATTGTCATTTTATTTGGATACCAGTTTTTTCGTTTAAAGAACTCTTAATTTGTAAGTTCGGAGATCGAAATAACAATACGAAGTATCGACGCGAAGCGTCCTTACTTCTCCATCTTAGATACCCCAAAAAAGGAGAGCGTTTGTGTTTTCCAAAAGTAAACCACAGACAAGAATCTAAACAGACTGCGCATTTACGTAGGTGAATAGGGCGAAAAGCCTCCGCCCCCTGAGAGTAGTAACAAGTTTAGTCACTAGGAGCGCTACAAATCAGCTGCCTATTTTTAGCTCTATTTAGGAGCTTTAACATAGCTAATAGCGCTTCGTAATTTAAGACCCTAGTCAAGTGATGAAATTTTTTACTTTTTTGCCTGGTTTGGAACGTTTTTAACTGCCTACTTTTAACCACCAAAACGGATTTTAACACAGCTATAAAGGTTTCGTAACCCATGTAATTTTCGCTTTTCTTAACGGACTGCGGCACTTGACCAGAGTTCTAAACTACGAGGCGTTATTGACTGTGTTAAAGCTCCAAAGGGAGGCTAGAAATAGACACCCGGAAATCATTACATTATTATTGGGCTTATTTCACGGGGTTCTGGCAACAGCTCCGCGGTCTAGTTTTCTTTTTTTCTTGAATTACTTTTGTTTTTATTCGAAATTGTGTTTTCTAAGAATAAGTTAATTTAGTTGTTTTTTAAAATTACAACATCTTGCTGTGCTGTTGGTTGTTTTAATCATTTATCAAGGAAAACTTGCATCGAAAGAAGTTTTAATTTTAACAACTATAATATTCTTAGAAAATTCGATTTGGCAAATAGAATGCAAAAGTAATTCGAGAAAAATGAAAACAAAATTGCAGAGCTGTTGCTAGTTCCCACGTGAAGCAGAGGTGTTGCTAGTTCCCACGTGAAACCCCCTGGTTATTTAATTTAAACAGTGAATATATTATTTATATATTTACTGAACATGATACATAACTATTGTTATAATGTTTTTATATATGATAAAAAAAATTAAAACCTTTATAAAAATCTAAGTAAATATGCAAACAGAAATTACCACAAAACACTGAAAAAGAATTTTAAACCTTTAATTTACAATTCCAAAATTTACATTTGTAAAAGGATTTTTTGTATAACCAAATTATGCATATAAATTAACTTCAGTCATATATAAATATTTGGCATATCAATTTAACTTTTTCAAATATTATTATAATATGTTTTTCAGAAGAAAGGAATCAGTAATAATGAGACTGCATGTCAAAATAATAAGTATGTAGATAAATTTACAATTAATTATCAAGTTTGAAAGACAATTAAATATTTACAAGTTTTTAATTAGGTGTTTACAAGTTTTGAAATGGTAAATATAGCTTTTCTTTTAATGGCTTTTCCTTGATACAAAAACATCAATTCCTTTGCTTATTATTTTATAACCCAGCCAATTATAGTTTGTATAATATCAGAACATACAAGAAGCTAGAAATAATGTTATTACAAATAAAGTGTTTGATTATAATTTTTTTTTCCTCAAATAAATTAGAGTTTGCTTCTAGAGCAACTAAAAATAACTCAATTTCTCTAAATAATCCAATGATTAAGGGGGAAAATATAAATATTAATTTATAAAATATAATAATAATTTACAGCCTACAAGTGTTTTAAGGAAAATAATTCATAATTTCTCATAAATTTATCAAAACATTGTTTAATCTTTAGTTTATGTAGTGCTGGACTTTTGTAATCACAAACACACAATGTAAGAAAATAAATGCAAAATATTTTTTTTAATAAAATAAATTAGATATATTTACAAAAAAATAATAACCCAATAAAAAAATAACTACCTATCCAAAAAAGTCAACTAAAGAAACATATGTTAACAACATCTCAATTCTAGAACAACATCATAAAACCAATATATCTGTTAAGTATTTTTATATTAAGCTCTTAGTAATATAAAGCAAAATTTTATTAGTAGGTACCCACACTGCATGTTGCATTTTTTACTCAGAGCAATATAGTATTTAAAAATAAATTTATAGATAGGAAGAGAGGCATGCAAGTAATTTTGTACAATTCAAGGAAATAATAGTAATGGCCAAGTTGGTGTACTTGAGTAGGTGTTCCAAAAAATCTGGTGTTATTTGGCCCCTTAGAGATACAGGTTATGGAATGAGTTTTCACACAAATAAGCCCATCTATTTCTTCATCCTATGTAGAAAAAGCTTTTCTAATACATCACATCAAAATTATAAATAAAAATCCACAAAAACTTTAAAATGCTCATTAAACGAAGCGATTAATTTACAATATATTGTTGGACCTTAAATTTTACTAGCCGAGATTTCAAATTAATTTTTAGAAAAATGAAATAGTAAGTTTTGAATCAAAAAGTGCCTATATTGTATGAAAATATCAGCTCTAACTATTACATTAGTTTTTTTAAAATAATAATAATAATTAGGTACTAAAAACACCTAGCATATGACATGAATTAAAAATTGAACAATTTAATGAATTTTGAAGAAGGAAGTGTCAAATTACTTTTGGAAACTAAATATATCCTGCCTGAAAAATTTATTATTTTAGGTGTAGAAATTCCTACAAATCTGGTGGTAACTGGTCCATTCATATAGATATTTAGAAGAGATCATTAGGGAGCACCTGAGTAGGCACCCAACACAACCATATCATATTTAGCATGCACTCTCTCTACACCGGGACATTCGACTAACATTTTAAGCTGCACGGTCCGTTTCTAGGTCGGCAGTTAGGTCATTTGTTTAAAACATAGTTTTAAAAACTAACAGCAATAATATTATAACTCTATATCTTATTTAATAAAGGTACACGAAAGAAAAGTGTAACTCAGTTAGTCTAATAACATTTAATTACTTTAAATAAAAAATTAATGACCGAAGACAAAAAAAAAAAAAACCACAGATGTTTTAAGTGTGTTAAGCTACATATATCGAAACTTTTCAATACAAAAATAACCAACCATTCTTAAGTGATCGAGCATTTAGCTCTGATCAAGAAAACAAGAATATTTGAATAAATTAAACACTTACCTATCTTACCTTACCTATCAATATCCTTATGAACGTAAACAGTTTCATAAAATACATTAAAACATGTGTTTTGATGAGAAAAGAACACAACAAAAACATTTGCCTCCACTCCAGGCCTCTCTCGAGTCGCAATTTTCTTCTCCGCAATGCGCAATACTTTACTTTTCAAAAGTAACGCGCATTAATTTATCCAAGTTTGGGCATAATTAGTACAAGATGCGCGCGCTGCTTGGAGTCGCACGCAGTTTTCAACTAGTCACGTGATAATTAGTTCTAACTTTAGTCACTTGGTAGCGCGATCATTGGTTGGTTCGAAGTTTAGTCACTTGGTGGCGCGATCATGGGTTGGTTCGAAGTTTAGTCACTTGGTGGCGCGATCATTGGTTCGAAGTTTAGTCGCTGGGTGGCTGGTGACGTCATTCTCTGAAAAAAAAGTTCCGATTGGAATGTCTGTTTACGTTGATTGTCTGTGAAGTAAACTATAAGTCCATATAAAAATAATGTGGAAAACCCGTGGGAGAGATCCCAGGGCAAAGCGATATTCTTGTCTAATAAAAAACGATGAAGATGAACACCAAAAATTACTATGAACACATATCTTTAAACACTGGACATAACAATGCTATTCAAAGTACAACTTGTTGTCACGGTAAAAAGTATTAGTTAAGGTACAATGTATCTCAAAGTTTGGTGAGAAAAGCTGGAAACTACTATTCCAACAACTGTCCTTCACAACATAACCATCAAGTTGAAAGATCTTATTGAAGAAGACCTTTTATCTGAAGATGATACTTCAGCGATCGACATTCCAAATTCTATTGATGGAACAGCTAACAGAAATTTGATTGTTAATGATTATTTTTAGTGATGAAGGATATTTTATTTATAGGTCCTTAAAAAATCCAGAATAACTAACATTAAAAATTTTATTATTTCAATTTGACTGATTCAATTGTTTTGTCTATAAAAGAGTTATACATGGTCCAACCAAGTACTTTATTTAAAAAAGTTATATTTTTAGTATTAATTAAGCAAACAAGTTCACAAACTTTTTTCCCTTCAAAAAGATTAAACAATTAAAATTTACATACAAAAAATTTTAATACTGCATTTGATGTTTCCTCATGCTGTGTATACATGCTTTTTAATGTTTTTAACCAAAAAAAATTTAAGAATTATTGAAGGTTAAATATTGTGTCATATACATATTTGAAGTGTATAATTATATATGGTCGGTCAAATGACAAAACTACAAATGTGCAAAAGCACAATGTTGGCGAGCCAAAGGCTGTTGAGCCCACTGTTTTCAATAACCTCCAATCTCTAGAACTGGCACATTTGTAGTTTTTTCCTTTGACCAACAAAATGAATATTGATATATTTATTTTCAAAATGTTCTAGACAATTCATCACTCTCTCCCTTTTCTGGATCAATTTGTGTATTTGTAATTTATTTATAGACTGTGTGTGACTGTGCGCCATACATTTGAAAAATATTGTAATATGATTGGCTTCGATGTCTACCCTTTCTTAGAAGAAATAAAACGTGTTTCACATAATTTATTTTTCAATTTGCAAATTTATAAATACGTAAATTATTAATATTTATTTACATACTTCTTTTTTTTAAACATAAGAACATGTTGGTGGGATTTTCCAACTAAAGTTTCCATTTCTAGTAAATATATATTTTTTATTTTGGTGGCATTCAAAAATATGCATATACATGTGCCAATATGGGTTTAAAAAAGTGATATATCGACTAGGTGGAGATGAACAGGTAAAAAAACAAGACTTTAAAACAACAAATAGTGTTTTAGGGGTTGAAATTTGTTTTTTTTCATGTACTGATGCTTTGCCGAACAATAAAAACCACATTTCGAGCTGTGTGCTTAAGTGCGCCTAAAAATGGTCATTGTGACACATATAAAGATACCCCTAGGGTCTAGAACAAAAATACCACAACAGTTTTGGCAACATATATGTCCCCAGGGAGTATTTTGTCCCATTGTGCGTTTTTACACAGGCTATGAATAAAAAACCAAATTTCAGCAGGAAGCTTAAATACTCCCTCAAAATGGGAGTGTGTGGTATCAAAAGAAATATATTGGCCTCTGCAAAAAGGAAACACCAAAAGTTTGGGCTTCATATGGTCCAAATTTGTCTTGTCTTCTCTTCTAACATTGCATCTCCCGAAAGGCGACAGTTTTCACAAAGATACAGGCCTTCATTAAAAAATATGCATATACATGTGCCAAGATGGGTTAAAAAAAAGTTAGGATTTGAGTAGGTGGAGGGTAGAGGAAAAAAAAAACAGGACTTTCAAACAATAATTAGTTTCAGGGGGGGTGGAATAGGTTTTTCATGTTAAATCTTTAATCTTGCACATAACTTAAATAGTAAGCTGCCGATTCGCCTAACAATTAAAAATATTTATTATGCCTTTAAATGACAACTTTTGAATATTTTTTTAAAATAAATATCGATGACTTGAATCTCTATTA
This sequence comes from Hylyphantes graminicola, assembly GCA_023701765.1. Lineage (NCBI taxonomy): Eukaryota > Metazoa > Arthropoda > Arachnida > Araneae > Linyphiidae > Hylyphantes > Hylyphantes graminicola. The sequence goes on from CM043112.1 coordinate 42,886,575, forward strand.
TCTATTTTTCACTTTAATTTGAAGTATATTAAGCTGTATGCCAGCTGATTGCCAATTATGTTCCACCTTATTTTTTCGGTGTTTTTTTTTTTCATGTTCGCCTGTACGGGATTTTTTATATTGTTATTTTGTTTCTTTCTTTTAACTAACATAATACTATTGAAAATAATAAGGAGAGCTAGACTACCAGTTTATCCTGCTGGGATGGCAAATATTAAGTTTTGGACGGGAAAAACCCAACCCTATGTGTGTGCCTTGCCTTAGTTACAGAATGCTGAATAGGATTACTTTTTCAATCCTACTAGTTTGTTGGATAAAACTTTTATTGTTGTCTCTTCGATCATTTCATACATCTATAGTATCTACGATCTGATTTTCAAAATTCTATTCACGAAAGTATTATACATCATTTTGGGTTGGGTTAGGGTTAGGGTATTTTACATACATATTCCGACTTGTGTGCTTGCTCAGTGAGCCGCTTATATGTCTTCGTCAAGTAAGACAGACACATAAAGAGTTTTTACTGTCACAAAGAGAGGAAAATACACCCAGGGCGAAGGCGGGAATCGAACCCGCGCCCGTTACAGCACGCAGACTGTTGGCCTGCGATGCTTACCACTCGACCATCCGGGCCCCGACATCATTTTGTTCACATTGGGCTAAAGTAAACAAACATGTTTATTTCACTTCGTTTCTTTTACTCTACAAGTGGCTCGAAAATAGCACAAAATAATTTTCAGCCAATGAGAGACGACTTCCGGAAGTTCATCTCTGGACAACTTGATCGGGAACTGGTGAATACGAGTTTAGGATTAAAGTCGGATCAAGAAGTTGCAGTATCAAATGTGGATTAAGTTGTTCGGGATTAGTCCCGTGACTGGTGAATACGACCGTAAAAGTGCAAAACCGGAGGTCGTTTTCCAAAACAAGATCAGAATGGAAGAAGATTCTGAAGAAGGCCCTGGCCCACAAAGGGCTGTCGAGTGAATAAAGAAGAAGAAGAAGATATTTTCTATAATATTTATGATAATGAAGATTACATGATAAGTTTAGCTAGATATTTTAGTGCATTCACTAAGATGAAAGGGTTAATAAAATTTTTGGAATGTCATTCACATGTTAGTTAGTTAACGACACTAAGTTAATGACACTCACTTTCCGAAATGTCATATTTTATTAAATTACTTTTAGATGGATTAATTATGTAGCTTTAAGGCATGTGGCAGAGCGGAATGTTTATATTTCCTTCCATTCTGATACTTTTTCTTTGGAAGAAATTGAAATTAAAATAAGTATACAAGGGAGAAGCAATTTGTTAAATTTTACAAAAAAAAAAAAAAATACATACTAAGTTAATTTTCTTATGTCTGTAGATCAAAAAGAAGTGAAAATATTTGTTTGTTGTATCATATATTTTTTAACCGTTTTTTATTCGTCTCTGCAACAATGGCTTAGATTATTTTAAATAAGTTTTACGTTGAACTTTATTTTAAAGCTGATGAAAAATGGAATTGTTGGAAGTGACGATTACTTTTACGAACTTTTTTAATAATGTATATTAGAGATGGCACCTTAGACAATGATTTATCTTTTAAGGATGAAACATTATTTATTGATAACTTTAAAAAATATTCGTACCAATTTTAAAAAAAGTGTGATTGTAGGACCTGTGTGTCAGCTATACTTATCACATAAAAATACCTTCAAGAAAAATATTCAATACATCTTGAGAAATGTGGCTTAGAAAGTGTTTGTTCCCATTTGATTATCACTAAGATACTCCTGTTTGGAGACCCGTTGTCGATCAGTCTCATTCGTTCTTAAGGGAAACTCTTTACTTTCAAAAACCTTAAAAATCATAGAAATGGGAAATCGTAAGTAAGGGAAATAACTTAATATAATAATAAACACGTTCTGTTTGAGATACATGCGAGAGATGTACCTTTGAACAGCAGAGTATCGCTCTGAACTCGTATAGGAATTCAGAAAACATTAGGGATTTATGAATTTACACATTTAATAAGCTGCATACTGGCAAGAGATATTTGCTACTTAGCTATAGCTTCTGTGTTTAGGTTTAATAAATTAAGGTCCTAGGCTGAGTTGGTTTAATTGCGGGTATGATACACAATTTTCGTACGTCGTGAATTCGAGTATATTTTGCATGTTAAGATTCGGGGTCGAGTTACATCCAGCCAATAATCCAACAGCTACCACGCCGGGTCGTGGTGGATCATTCGAGGACGTTTGAAGATTTTCTCTCAATTTTAAAATTTGTACATTAGCTCAGTATTTTTTAAAAAAACTATTTGAATAATTTGTTATTGGTAGAAATTTTAATATTTTTTTTTGCGTGCATTAACTAGGGTTGGAGAGAAAATTAAATTTTTGGTGTCAAGATAAATTTGAACGTTTATTTTCCGTGTCATTATCTTTCATAAATTATTTTATAGTGAATAATGTATTAATACTTGAGTTAATAAATATACACCCCTTTTATAGTTAAAAAAATCTTTCCATGAAATTAAGCCTATTTCATAACTTTATTTAGTTCACGAATACAACGCCTTAAAAAGACTAAATGAAAATAAAGAGCGAAACAACGGTGATTTGTTTTGCTTTTTAAAAGAAACCAAAAAATACTTTGGTCAGTAGCGATTTAACTTGCTACATCTACAAACTCAAGTGCTCGAAAGTGGGTTTGACACATTTTGCGATATTTGTAGAGACCTCTTACTCTCAGCATGTGAACCAAAAATTTCATTGCATTATTTTTAAAAATGTAAATATCCTAGTACGAAGATCAAGTTGGAACAGACAACGTTACACATATTCGAAAGAAAAAAAAATAAGAACCGATATTGGAAGGGGAACACCATCGGAGAAACCGTTAGCATGATCAATGCCTATTTTCTATTTTTTTAAATCGAATTAAAAGGAAGAAATTTGTTAATTCAATGACTACCAGAATTCTTTAAAGAAAGAAAATTATATACAATTTTATTTTGTACAATTTAAAGTGGCACTTCGATGAAGCTTCTAATTAAAAAAATTATTTACATTATTTTTTAATGTGAATAATGGTAATTAAATTAGGAATTTGTAATATTTGACTAGGTTTAAAGTATTGAACATTGCAAGCAGGGTTTTTTACGACGCCAACTTTGTCTTGGATGCTCCTCTTTTGTTCGTCTGCCTAGGCGGCATTCCGTTTGCCTCTTACTCGCTGGAATTTCTCTTTTTGTATCAAGGGCTTATTTTTCAGCACATTAAGTCGGTTGCTCACAGCGGTGGACCTAAAATTGGCGTACAGCATCGCAAATCGGCGGCGACACAGTTTTATTGAGCAGTTCATACAAAATTATTTTTAGCAAAAAATGCATGTTTTTTTTTTTTTAAATTCAGAAATTGTAGTCAAACTGTACTACAAATTAAAAAAAAAAAAATCACCACCACTTCCGAATATTGAGTCCCAAGTATATTCCCTTAAGAATTAACATTCAAAAAGTACATTTCGAACATGGAAAGAACCCATTAAGTTCTGCTGGGAAGATGTTTAAAGATACGATTTGAATATATTAAAACGTAGATATTTTTTGCATTATTATTATTTGGTTAGGATCGCTTCCGGCGGACAGAGACATCGACATGTCAGAAAAGGCACTACAGAAGTCCCTCAATGGAATTGTCAAATGGACACAGGATCTAAAGCTAAAAATCAATGCTGAAAAAACAAATTTTAGCGTCTTCTCAACAGACAGAAAGCACAGAAAACTTTTTGATCCTATAATAAATATCGAAGGTAAACGTATTGTAAAGGCATCCAATCCCAAATATCTAGGAATAATTCTAGATGCCGAATTGAGATTCACTGAGCATGTGAAGACAGTCTCTGAAAGAGCCCTAAAAAAATTGAAAATTATCAGGAGTCTCTGCGGCACGGACTGGGGAGCTTCTGTCAAAACTCTTAAGACCACATATATTTCACTTATTAGACCCATTATGGAATATGCTTCCCCAATATGGGCTCATGCTTCCGATACGGCCTTAAATAAGTTAGAAAGCATTCAAGCAAAAGCTGCTATGATAATAACAGGAGCAGTTTCATCCACTAATAATGGAAAAATAATTAGGGAGTGTGGTCTAGAAACTCTACAAAATAGAAGAAAAGTAAATATGATCAAGTTTACGAATAAAACATGTAGTCTCCCTCCTGAACATATATCTCGCATTACCTTTAGAGAGTGGAATGATACGTCAAGATTAAAACGATCTTCACCCATGCAATATGATAGAGATATCAGAGAAAGTGTTGGCCTTGAACACAACAAATGGGCTATTGTTCAAGAACCCATCTCTTTCAAAAAGCTGCCAATAAACACCAGCGTTCACATTGACCTTTTGGAGCCATGCAACAAAAATGAACAAACGGACATCATTAGGAATAAGGGACTCAAAGCAATAGAACAATTTCCAAAAGAGGACTTTGTACATGCATACACAGATGGCTCCTCTGACAAAACCATCACCAACGGGGGTGCTGGGGTGTTTTTAACTACTTCAGATGGTGTGTTTCACCAGGGCAAATTTGGTGCGGGAAACATTGCCTCTAACTTCACCTGTGAGCTGAGGGCAATTCTGGAGGCACTAAATATCTATAAGGCCCTTCCCACTTCCAAGCAGGCAAAAGGCCTAGTAATCTTTTGCGACTCAAAGGCCGCCCTCCAGGCAATTCTAAATGGACATTCTTCTATCACCCAAGAAATCATCTCAGGTCTTAAAGATCTTCAGACTATAAACAAGACCTGCAACCTCCAGTGGATTCCTGCGCACGTCGACATAGAAGAAAATGAAACTGCGGACAGACTGGCCAAGGAGGGCAGAGACCTCAACACTAGCTGTAATGATGTTTCTCTTAAGGATGCGAATGCAGTGGCCAGATATAAGCTTAGAGAAAAATCCATTCAGACCAAACATCTTCTCTCTGAAATAACTGCGAACAGATCTACTCTTAAAACCATAACTAGGCTAAGAACAGGACACCACAGGGGTATGAAGATAGATAGAGATGGAAAGAAGATCTATAGAAGCTGTGAACATTGTCCTGATACACAGCTTACGCCTACTCACATCTATGAGTGTCCGGCTATGAGCGCCAGCCTGAGAAAGATTGGAGTACTGCCGACTTTGATAGATCCGTATGAAGACAACATCAAGCAAGTCGTAGAAGAAATTATCAAAATTCACGGACACATATAAAGTTCGACTCTCATGGACACGACAAAAAAAAAAAAAAAAAATCGCTTCCGGCCATATATTTGTGGCTTATTAAATGAGCTGTTTTCCATTTATAATGAGGGATGCAACACATATTAAGATTAATTATGGGAATTAACTTTTATAGATTTTTTTTATTTTCATTGATGGTTATTCATTTTGTTAAAACTATATCTAATATATGTTGCCCACGTTTTACTGAGTTTGCATTGAATATTTTTGTTTTCAAGATTTTTGACTAGAAACCTACGCTAGAATTTATATTATTAATAACTGACAGCAAATTCCTAATTCAAGCACTATAAAGTAACACTTAACCACGCACAAGCCACATACACGCATCCTTGTAATCTGAAGAACATTTTTTTTGTTCTGCAAAATTTTCACATGATGGTTAGATAAGGACATAATCTGCGAAAGTAACACCCGTTACATGTCGCCTCAAATGTCATAATATGTTACAAAACACACTCAGCAAATATGAAATGATAATTTTAGTTGCTGATTACTGTAGTTATGAGTTACCAATTCTTGTACGATACTTTTTTGAAAAGTAAAAACAAAAAGAATATAGCTACAGGGTGTCCCAAAATGGAGTACCTGTTTTTAAAAGTTAATAAAAAAGAAATGGATAGATATATTAACACAATTCGTGCAGAAAACGAATGAGTCATGTCTGGAATTTGATATGGAACCCTTTCTTATGTTAGTTATGTTTATTACGTTGTTAAACTTCATTACGTTCAATTTGACTGACAGACGGCGCTGCAATACCGCATGTTGGCTGTATGAAAGAACTTGGCGTGTGTATACGCCAAAAAGAAGGACACGAGGTCAGAACTGAACATTTCTGAACACGTGTCCTTCTTTTCGGTGTATACGCATGCATAGTTCTTTATACAAACAACACAAGGTATTAAAGTGCCATCTTTCGGTTAATTTGAACATAATGACTTGCTAAACTTAACTAAAATAATAAAGTGTTCCATATTAAATTCCAGACATGGCTCATTCGTTTTCTGCAAGAATTGTGTGAATAGCTCTATCCATTTCTTTTTTATTAATTTTTAAATACATTTTGGGTCACCCTGTATATGCCAAGGGGGAAAGTTTTTTTTCTTTACACATCAATATATTAGCTTTACATATAACGTTGGTACTTTTTATATAACAATGTGTCCTTCATTAATTTCGTAATTTTGTTGGTAGATATTTAATTATATTTTTCCGAGCATTAACTAGCGTTGACGAGAAAAATTTTCGTTAACAGTATAATTATGATAATTCTAATTTTCCGTGTTATTCTCTTCCATCAAATTTTTTATAGTGATTAATAGCTTGGAGTAATTGATTAACTTGAGTTAATAAATTAACACTCTTTTTATTATTAAAAATTTGTTATATAAAATCAAAAAACTCTCATACCTTTATTTAGTACACGAATACAACAAATTAAAAAGACTAAGTAAAATAAAATAAGGGGGAAAACAACGGTAATTTGTTTTGCTTTTTAAAATAACAACAAAATAAGTTCTTTGGTCAGAAACAATTAAACATTCAACTTCTACAGAAGTGTTTGAAAGTAGGTTGTAACATATTGTGATATTTGTAAAGACCCTGTCATCATACAACCCTAAAATTGAATAAAATTATTTTAAAGAATGTAAATGTCCTGGTACGAAGACCAAGTTGGAGCAGATGACGTTCAGCAGATTCCAAAAAATTAAGGACCGATATCGGAAGGGGAGTACCGACGGACGGACATAGAAAGCGTGTTCTTGCCATTATCCTTTTTTTAAATTAAAAAAAATGTTTGCCAAAAACAAGATACTTCTATTTTTACTTGTGTTGTGCATATGTAATTTAATTTGTCAATTTAATGAATACCAGAATTCTTTAAAGAAAGAAAATTATATAGTATTCAATATTTTTTAAAGTTGGTTAAACACGCAACAAAAAGCTATTTACATATTTGTTAAATGTGAATAGAGGTAATTATAGAGATGAATTTCTATTTTACTGCGATAAGGTGTTAAATATGCAAGCATGGCTCTCTATACAACATTTTCTAGGTTACTCCGAGTAAAACTGCATTTATATTAAACTTCAGAAACTCAAAAAAATATTCGCCACTTTTTATTATTAAAATAAGTTTTATTCACGAAAGTATTCTCCAGACTTAGTAATAAGCTTTTTAAGATTACTTCGTAATAGACTAGTTTATTTAGAAATTCACTTTAAAAAAATATAAATACAATAACTTTAGGTTAGATCGACAGCTTCCGGGTGTCTGTTTCAAGACTATGAGTATGGTAATGAGTTATGCAAGACTATGATGCAAACATGCCTGCAAAAAGAAAAGAACAAAAGCCTTCTTCTACAGACAGCTTATTGGCTCCCCTAAAGACCCAATTCCAATCGACACCAAAACATCTTTCCATGGAACTTTTACAATTTGTTGTTGATAGGTACTACTAACCCTTTAGACCGGCTATCAGGAGGCGCTGATTTAAAATTATTTGACTATATTTGGAGTTTTATCGATAAAAATGAGTTAAACTGCATCAATGACAGCCACTCCTTAAAAAAAAAATTGTCTTTTTTTTTGTACAAATAACGAACGGTACAAGTCAGCTGCTTTGGTATCGATAGTTTTGAAGAGATAACGTGGATCATGTTACTTATTGACATTATTATGGCAACATTATAACGAATGCATTACAATAAAGTTGCCGTGTATGTGAACCAAACAGAGTGAAATTTTGATAAATTATCATAAAAAAACATAGGCTACGTTAAACAGATAGAAATTTCTTAAATTGTCATAAAGAAAAATAATGAAGACATCACGCATCAAAATCTAACACGTTTTGCACTGTTCATACCGTATAATGCATAAATTCCTACTATGTTCATTCGAGAATCAAAATGGCTATCAAAAACCTTTTTAAAGGATTAACCTAAAGTATCTAGACATGCTAATGGTGAAGGGGAAAGTTTTTTTTATATACAACCCAAAATTTTACTTTAATATTGGAGATCGCGTAATGAACAATTTGTAGTATCGACGCGAAGCGTCCTTACTAACTACACATCGAAAATATCCATAGAAGGTCGAAACCAATGAAGGGGTGCAAAAGTGGTCAGCTGACCGGTATAAATAGTAGGGAGTGTCCGAGGACCATGTTAAGAATCCAACCGCTACCACCCCGGGTTGTGGTTGATCGTACGAGGGCGTTTGAAGCTCTAAATTTTATACATCAGCTCGGTATTTTTTTGTTACTATTTTAATAATTTTGTTGTTGGTAGAAATTTAAAAAAAAATTTAGCATTAACTAGTGTTGAAGACAAAATTAAATTTTTGGCATTGGAAAATAAATTTGAAGACATATTTTCCGTGTTATTATCTTCCATTAAATTTATTTATAGTGAGTAATTGATTAATACTTGAGTTCATGAATATGAACCCTTTTATTTTTAAAAATATTTTTAAGAAATCAAACCTCTTTCATACCTTTATACACACATACTTTTTCGTACACGAATACAACACATTAAAAAAAACTAAATAAAAATAAGGGTTCAAACAACAGTAATTTGTTTTGGAATTTAAGAAATAGCCAAAAAAAAAATACTTTGGTCAGCAACGATTAAACTTCCAAAATCCACAAACTAAAGTGCTTGAAAGCGGGTTTTAGACATTTTGCAATATGTGTGTGGACCCCCTACTCGCGTCATGTATCCTAACATTTTCATTAAATTACTTTAAAAATATGTAAATATCCTTGTACGAAGACCACGTTGGAACAGACAACGTTACACATATTAGAAAAAAATATTAAAGACCGATATCGGAAGGGGAGTACAGTCGGACGAACACCGTCAGCATGGTCAATACCTATTTTCCTTTTTAAAAAATCGAATGAAAAAAAAAGTAGGCCAAAAATAAGACAAACTTCGATTTTTACTTGTATTTTGCATATGATTTTCATATGTTAATTCAATGACTACCAGAATTCTTTAAAGAAAGAAAATTATAAATTATTCTATTTAGTAAACTGAAGAGCGGATTCACCTTGATCAAAATCTGATAACAGTAAGTTATTTGCATTATTTTGTAATGTGAGTGACGGTAATTAAAAAAGAGGAATTTATACTATTTGAATGGGATGCGTGATGTGGTTAACACGCAAGCAGGGCTTTTAACAACGCTTTCTTCGCCAACTTTGTTTTTGATGCTCCTCTCGTTCGTCAGTCTGGGCGGTATTTCCCTTGCCTCTTACTCGCTGGAATTTCTCTTTTTGTATCAAGGGCTTATTTTTGAGCACATTAAGTCGGTTGCTTACTAAAGCGGTGGACAGAAAATTGGCAAACAGCGTCGTTAATCGGCGTTGACACAGTTTTATTGAGCAGTTCATTAAAAATTATTTTAAGAAAAAAAATTAATTCTAAAATTGTAGTGAATTGAATTCTGAATTGAACTGAACTACACATTTAAAAACAAATCATCGTCACTTCCGAGCATTGAAATAAGCTTTCGTCTCGAAACTACTCTCCAGTTCTTGGTAGATAGTAATACACTTTTTAAATGCCTTTTTATGGTAATTTATTCACTCTTTTAAAACTAAACAACAACACTTAATACGTTTATGTTAGGGGTTCATTAGGGAAGATATCCTTGTTGCTAAATCAATAGCAAGGAAAATTCAAGCCGGTGGATTTGTTCATAGTGTATGCTGATACTATTTGAACTAGCTATACACACCAATACTTTAATTTTATATATTACGTACATATTTTTTTAATAATATTTTTTCCCAATCCTTACTGATAGATCAAATCCATGAGCCCGTGCACCCTCGCAAAGTCCAGCATCAGGAGAGGGCTCCCACAATCATCCTCCAAGGTGAGCCCCAAGTAGTCGAGGATATATTCCGGGGAAGCCGTCATCAGATGGCATTTAAAACACATTGGGAATACTTTACTGCCGGAATCAAAAACATGCACTTCAGGTGCCCACTGACAAATCATTGAAACGGCCGAAATGCAATTAAAATGGTAATAGTACGAGAGCTAGCAACGTCGGAAAAACAAGCATTTCAGGTGGGCCAGTTTTAGGATATGCTATCTCTCTCACTCTCCCGGACATCATAAGGGCAATCTGGCTGGCGGTAGTGGTTGCTTACCTCAGTGCGCATCCTACTAATACAAGTAAAAAATTGATTTTTCAAATCATTTTAGGAAGTTTTATTTTTTTATTATTATTTTTAGTGAACTTTTTGCAACATACATCTATTATTGCCAGACATTTTTATTGTTGTTTAAGCTGTGCCAGACGCTAATTTTGATTTTAAAAGCTCAAGTGTTGCCCAAATTATCAGCTCATTACAAGTATTGCCACATGGTATTGCGCAATGAATGACGATGACGTAATTACAATGATCGGTGAATTCACATCTGAGCTGGTAATTTGGGCAACACTTGAGCTTTCAAAATCAAAATTAGCGTCTGGCACAGCTTAAACAACGATAAAAATGTCTGGCAATAATAGATTTATGTTGCAAAAAGTTCGCTAAATATAACAATAAAAAAATAAAACGTCCTAAAATGATTTGAAAAATCAATTTTTTACCTGTGTTAGTAGGATGCGCACTGAGGAACGCAACCACTACCGCCAGCCAGATAGCCCGTATGATGTCCGGGAGAGTGAGAGAGATAGCATATCTTAAAACTGGCCCACCTGAAATTCTCTCTCAAAAACGTTGCTAGCTCTTAGACTAAAATGTATAAATACTAGCTTTAAATACCGGGCGTTGCGTGTGTGCATCACTGCACCAATTATATCTGTAATATAGCAATCGGTTTTATGTGATGACTTGCGCTATACTGTCGAGTAATGAAATTTTGTCCTAATCTTTTAAGGATGGCACATTTTGACATGAACAGTAATAACTTGTAGCTTTACAATGCTACTACAGACATCACTAGTTTTGTCATTACGTGGGCGAATATCTTCAGTGAAACCGTATGTACGATATTATTGTCGCGTGTAAAAGGCACCCAGCTACTATGGTGGTTACCTTACCCTCGGACTAGTGCATGAACGTCGATGGTTGTTACGGAACTTAACAAGCGAGTGGGCTGGTTTTAAATATAGAATAAGGCATAGATGTGTCCCGTATATTTTTTCTCCTTAACATTGCTACTTTATTGGCGGCTAAGCCTTAGCAGACTCGGCATATTTCGCAAAAATCAAAGTCTTTTTTAGGTTGCACTATCTAGGCTAATCTCCCTACCAATGTTGACGCTCAGATTAAAATGAATCTGAGCTCTCTGTGGATGTTAAAGCATGCCGAGATTGAATTCTGCCGAGCCAAATGGGTACTCAAGGGATCTTTTCGAAAACGCTAACACGGACTTAAGAGGAACGTAATACACACACAAAATATGGTAAGCCCCTATTTAAATTCTACTTTAAAATGTTTAAAGATACGGTTTGAATAAATTGAAATATGGATAATTATTGTATATTTTTTTTATTTGGTGAATATGGTGAAAAATGTTTAAAGATACGATTTGAATAAATTGAAATATGGATAATTATTATACTTTTTTATTTGGTTAGGATCGCTTTCGTCCACCAATTTGTGCCTATTTACAGAGCCTATATACTTATATATCAAGAGATGCAACACATAACAAGATAAATTATGGTTATTAACTTTTAAAGAATTTTTTTCTTTAAATTGATTCATTCTATACACTCTGAAAACAAAAGAGTGAAATCCACTCCAGTAGGAGAAGTGTATTTTCGACACTGGAAAGGAGTGAATATTAACTCAGACTGAGTTATAATCACTCATTTGGAATGATCCTGTCGGAGGTTTAACACACAAAGGATCCACTCCTAAGGGAGAAGTGCATTTTATAGACTGGAGGAGTGAAATTAACTCAGACTGAGTTAAAATCACTCGTTCGTTTTAAGAGTGTGAAAATAACTCAGTCTGAGTTAAAATCGCTCGTTTGTTTTAAGAGTGTAGAGTAGTTTAAATTTTCGTTCATAATATTTAATTCATTGACGGTTATTTATTTTGTTAAATCGTTATCTAATATATGTTGCCCACGTTTTACTGAGTTTGCATGGAATATTTTTTTCTCAAGATTTTTATCTAGTAACTCAAGTTCTATTTTTTTTTTCTGAAAGCCAATTCATACTTTAAACACTATAACGTAACACTTAACCATGCACAAGCCACATACACGCATCCTTGCAATCTGTAGAATTTTTTGCTCTGTAAAAACCATTTTACCACGATGGTAAGAATAAGGATATAATCTGCGAAAGTAATACCCGCGACTTGTCGCCTCAAATGTCATGGTATGTTACAAAACACACTCAGTAAATGTGAACATTATATTTTTACTTACTGTATACTGAATTTAATTTCTGTATACTGAACCTTAATTACCATCAAAGCGGGTATCATTGGCGTTGGCCACGGAGGGTAACTTTGGCCACGCTTCGGAAAAAGATTTGTTTCTTAATTTCTCTCCATAAAAGGATCGCATCTTAAATTGTTTTACATTTTTGGAAAGGTGGAAACATCGCCTTCATTTCATGTAAAAAAAAATATCATTCTAATTCTGGCAATACAACAAGTGCTGTTTTCATTCCTACGAGCATTTAAGGATAAAAATCGATCTCTTCCAACTTTTTTCTGGAACACTTAAAAAAATAATGAAAAATTTAAATACGACACTCTTTTCGATTCTTTTATTTATGGGGAAGAATATTACACCATTTGTTTTTTTCTAAGTTGCATACTTTTTATGCTGTATTTAAATATTGGTAATCGGGAAACTCCTACCGATGGTTGCGGGTAGCTTTGGCCAAAGATGTAAATAATTCTTTATGGAACTTTGCACTTTAAAAAATTATGTAAAATGGATTTCTGTTTAATTATTTTTGAAAATTTATTACTTTTATGATTACGTATTTTCTAGATTTTTTTTTGAAATTTCATGGTTTTAAACAATAAAATGTTAAAAATAAAATGCAAGAAACGTATACCACGCAAAATCGCAAACGTCAAAAAACATTTTCAGATTCCTAATTATGAATATGTTATTTTCCCCCTTTTATAATAAAATCGTTTGCTTTTTATAAATATATTTGTGATTAAATCTTGCTTTAAAAAAGTTATTTTCCCTTATTAAAATAGAAGTTTATTTTTTTAGGCGACAAACACATCGTGTAATTCTATTCCACGATGCACTGCAATGTAAATGTTAAGTTATATACCATTTTTAATAACTATATGTCTTATAACGTTGCCATTTTTAGGGTTTAATTGTTTTAATATTGTTATTTATTTTGTTTACACAGCCTTTAAGGATGTTAAAAAGTATGTTTCTTTTTCATTTCATGCTCGGATCATAGTTACCCGCACTGATGGTAGGCCAAATATAAGACAGACTTCTATCTTTACATGTATTTTGCTTATGATTTTTATTTGGTCATTCAATGACTACCAGAATTCTTTAAAGAAAGAAAATTATATACAATTCTTTTTTTTTTTTTGAAAATTATAGTTGATTCAGTCCAGTTGTCTAATAAAAAGTTATTTACATTTTTTTTAAATGTGAATAATGGTAGTTAAAAAGAGAAATTTATACTATTCGATTGGGTTAACGTAATGAACATGCAAGCATGGCTCCTTACAAAGCTGACGCCAACTTTATTTTGGATGCTCCTCTTTTGTTCATCTGTCTGCGGGGTATTTAATTTGCCTCTAACTCGCTGGAATTCAATCTAACAATCGTGTATTTATAAGCACATTAAGTCGGCTGCATACTAAAGCGGCGTACAGAAAAGCATCGTAAATCGGTGGTTTTCGTATAATTGTCTACATTAGAAAAACTTGACTTATTTTAGATTGCAGGCATTTTCCCTTATTCTAACCGCCCCCCCCCCCCCCCCCCGGTTCCCTCCAAATCACAGACTATTCCCAAAACTTTAATTAAGTATGTTCTAAAATAGACCTTCATCTTCTAATCGGAAAGTGGGAGTTTTGAACAGAGGCCGCAGTCTACGCCGTTCCTTTGTATGATGCTCTTATATTTTGCATTCTGAGTATTATACCTCAATATCAGGCCTTCATGCAGACTAATCTGCTACTTGGTAGCATGAAATTTGCATGTGGGATTGGAAGATAGGGATCTCTGATTAGTTTAAGGCATGAATGGAGTAATTATCTGCTGCTTCAGCGCAAATACTATATCAAACATGGGGATCACTGATTGAAAGATACGTTAGTATAAAAATATTTTTCAAGATGAATTCATTTTTTCTTTTAGGTTTACGAACTGAGGAATAAGCAAATATGATGTGAAATATTGTAAACATTTCTTTTATTGAGATTTGAATTCGAATTTCATAAAATAAACTCCACAGAAAAATCTAAGGTAATCTTCTCGAAAAGTTTGGTATCAATCTATGCCTTGTATTTTATCAGCAGATTTTTTAAGATGAAAGATGAAGCCTCGTCTATACACTCTACTGAAACCTGCTTTGAAATAAAATACAAAGAGAGAGAGCTCTGTAATATATACAACATAGCAGTTTCATGTATAAAATAAACTCTTTGACTGATTTTGAAAATAAGTTGCTGTTTTGCATTTTCCCCAATTCAGGTTTGTTTGAACTATCTATGGACTAGAGCTATATGAGGGGGGGGGGGGGGGGGGGGGCTTCGTATTTTAGATCCACATCACCACACCGCCGACATTTGAGAAGGCACACAACCCAACTTTTACATTGTATTCGTCGTTCTGACTTGAAAGCATATTTCACGTGTACAACTTATATACGGGTTATTATTCAATGGGCATTTTTGGCTGCACGCACCGTTTATAGGTTGGCAATTATTTTGTGAATGCCTGGAAAGGAAAAAATGGATCTAATGTGTTTATTCGGATAGTTGATTTTTTTTTAATAAAAATTGTTACAGTAATTGTCGCTTCTAACCACTTCCTTGTGGGATATTTTATGTTCTGTCCCTCTACACAGGGTATTTTTCGTCGGTTTTTTTTTTTTTTTTGGTTGCAGTGACCGTTAATATGTGGGTAGTTATGTTTGCGATGTCAGGAATCGAACCTTGGACCTTCCGCATGCAAGACGAATGCAAAACCAAATTGGAATTCTCCAAATGAGAAACATTTTTATGCGGTTCTAGCAGTTGATTTTGATGTTTGGATTACAATGAATCGGAACTCTCCGTGGATGTTAAAAGTAGAGCGAAATTTAATTTAACCGCGAGAATCCAATCCAAATAAAATAGTCAATGAATTTATTTCATGCCATCTAAGCATATGACTTGCGCGTCCACATATTCCCAGGAATCTTGTTAAAATTTGTTTATACACACAAAACAGAAGAAAATCAGAATAGTTACCTCCAAAATGTTTGATGCTATTCGTGAATTAGCTATGTTAAGTATTTTTAATTTAAAAAATGGAATTCAATGTCGCATCCGCATTCACACTTAGTATTTTAGTGTACATTCTTGCTGTGTATCATACTCTATTCACAACTAAACAATGCACATAGTTTAATGTAGTCTCTAACCGTCTTAGCTTTGTATGCTCGGAGATCGGAAGAAAATTTTGTAGTATCTACGCGAAGCGTCCTTCCTACACATCGAAGACATCTCAAAAAGGGGCCAAAAGGACAGTGTAAATGTGATGGGGGGGGGGGGGGTCCTAGGACCTGGCAAGCGCTAGTGTGAATGGGGTCTTGTGTAAGGGCCTTACGTTACCTTGTTGGGTCATGGTGAATGGTTCTAGTGCATTTAAACTTCTGTTCCACAAACTGGTCGTAGTCGATGATGTTAACAGTATTATCATGTTC
The DNA here is from genome assembly GCA_023701765.1 of Hylyphantes graminicola. NCBI lineage: Eukaryota > Metazoa > Arthropoda > Arachnida > Araneae > Linyphiidae > Hylyphantes > Hylyphantes graminicola. Next base: position 42,902,761 of record CM043112.1, read on the forward strand.
AGAAGCCTCCATGGAGCTGAAATACCTGTGAGAGGTAGCAAGAATAGTAGGCTTTGTATACTATACATTTTTTTTTATTAATAAAAATATATAACAGTTGTGGTAATCAATATTATTTATTTATTATTATTATTTTTAGAATCTTGGCAAGAAAGGGATTGTGATGGTTTGTTATTTAACACAAATGGCGACATTTTTTACGTTGTCCAGTTAGCAGAAAAATACCATAATCCCTTTGGTTTTTCTGCTTGCTTCCTTTGATATTTTCATCGTATTTTATCCGAGGCCAAATTTTTTTTTAAAAGCTTAGATATTAACTTCTGGTTGATTTTCAAATAGATTTTATAATTTTAAATATATGATTCCCTACATTCACAACACATGTATGGTATGGTAGGTGTCACGCGCCCAAGTCGAATGGACTGACGTCATCGTGGCGATCTTATATGTATAATTAATTGTATTTATTGTCACGCACATTAAACTTGTTTTTCTTACTCTGGCAAACTATTTTTTTGCTAGGTGAACGGTTGCGTTAGAAATTAGAATGATAATAAAAGGAAATGTTTTTGTGTCTAACGGATGTGCTTTTTCTAGTACTCATAACTCACAATATTCAACATCTGGTGCCGAAACCAAATTAAATGAAACCAATAAACTTTACGTGAAAAATGAACGCCTGATTTTTTGCTTTTCTAATACGAACTACCACATTTCTCAAACATGGCAACGAACCGCACATTGTTAAACTTGAAAAGAAGACGGTCAAGACGGCAAAACTTTGGTTTATTAAAAAAAAAATTACAATTTTTGAGCAGCGGTAGCTCAGTCCTGTAAAGCGTCGTGCTCGCATCGGAACGTTTGTGGGTCCTGTTTTCGGCGGTGCTCGCAATTATGCAGGTTGCTGGGTCGGTGCTTGTATTCAACTAAATACCGCCGTGTCGCTAATGGTGGTTGGGGCACGTTAAATAGGTCGTGGACAAAAAGTCCTCCATATTCCCATGCAAATTATTACTTCTGGGTACTAGACCAGGTATCGGCCTTTGATCTGGATCAAATTTCCGATTAGTGAGTGAGAATGGATCTGAGAAAGGGACCTTCCTATATAACGGACGTGTCATGCTGACAAGCATAAGTCGGACTTAATCCCTTTGTAGGGCTCAATAAAGAAACGGAAGCCGCCCGATTAATAACATTCTGATATTATATTACCACTATTTACATTTAACAAATGTATATCGTTTTAAATTTCATAGATTTCGGTGATAACCCTAAAAAAAGTACGACTTTATTTATTATATAAAATTTAATTATATGAAAATAGTGGTATTTTCAGAACTAAATAGAATTGATCATCATTTAAGAAGCTGGACTAACTTTACGATGACTTTGTATTACGTTGTTGTTTCTATTCCCAGGTGTGTATAGCGGAGCTACACCACCTCCATGAAACCCAAAAAGTCCATAAAAAAAGCGGGTCGCGTAGGATGTCAGAAGTCGAGAACTGCAAGCATTTGAGGATATGTTTAGGAGATGCCTGTTCGCCGCTGCACCTGTGCAGTACAGGAATTTTTTCTCTCCTTGTTGGAAAACAAGAGATTTGATGTGGCCTCACGAAAAGCGAAAAAGAGCTGTCTGCCGTTTCCTCAAGTTATTGAATTGGTGGCTTTTCGATGGTGACGATTTCCGAGGTTGTCAGTGTGCTGTTACGATTCTGGATCTCCTCGGAGGCAGTTTTGACCATGATGTCAGCCAGGTCAGGATGCCAGGATGATCAATCTCAGAGTATTGATCCCAAGTATTACAAACATATTTATATTTAATCTACCTAGATCACAATATGGATTCGTATACCGATACGATTGTGTCAAGCCTAAAAGTACTAAAAAATAGGAATATCGAACTATTGTATTTGCTAAATAGCACATTTTTCATGTATCACCTTTACTGAAAGTATGTTTTTGTATTTTGTCCTGTTGTGTTTAAACATTTTGTCTTGTTGTGTATAAACATTTCTTCTTAACCAACTTCTCTCATCTAAACCCCAAATGGTTGCTTATAATTGAATTGATAATGAATGCTTCACATAAATATATATTGTGAATTATCAATAAACGGAACAATACTATGCCTAAGGCACGTGAATTTGACGCGGCAGCTTAATTTATTTCAAAACTATCCCCTGAAAATAAGTTCTGTTATGGCGCCGAATATCTTGTAACCTTTTACAACCGGAACTACACAATTGTGCGTTTCTAAAAGAGAATGTTGAAGCTCTTAAAAAAAATGATACCTATGGCTGTTACTTGTATCTGTCCTTCATTTCTATAAAAAAAATGACGGAATTCTTAAGGAATTGCTGGGATTGATGCTGCTTCGGACAACTTTTTCGATAAAACTCTTAACACTTAGTCTCATAATCTTAAATCGGCACCATCTGAAGGGGTTTTAACGGAAATTTGGAGACATTTTTTTTCTGGATTCTCTTTCTTGTGTCCTCCGTGTGACAGCCAATCTTCCAAATTAAAATTAGTTCCAATTCGATTTTATTTTTACAGAAAATACCAAAGCCCAAATAGGAAATTGTGCAGTTCATTTAAAAGTTATAATTAAATGCATTATTAAAAGTATTAAAATTGAACTAAACTGCAAAACCTTAGCTCTCCGAGTTGTCAAATGCTGCATTCATCTCCTTTCCACCACGTTGTCGTTTTCATTACCAAGCTGTTATTCATCTTACAAAAATGCCATACCGGAGATATAAATATCCTCGCCACTATATCAGTCATATTGAAGTATTTTCGAGTAATTGAACTAGTCTCGTAACTAAACTGATAAATATTTGTTAATCAAAACACTATATGCTATTCTTGATACTTGTATCACAATTTTTTTTAAATATATAGTTATTTTACTTTTCATACAACACAGGCAAAGAAAATAGTTAAACTTGAAATTAAACTCGAGTAGGGGAGGGAGGGGCAATCCCGCCACCCCCGGGCATTGCCACCACCCCTTTAAAGACTGAAAATTTGGAAAACGTACAAACTCCGAAAGAGTTCGCTGTACATTAGAAAGTATGCCTTTTAATGCATATATTTTTATGCATAATCCGTTTCCCCATGTCTCGACTAATATGTTTACCAAATTTTGAGTTCTTACTTTGATTAGTTCTCTGAAGGCTCAGAGCCTGTATAATTTAGAAATAGACTCACTCTTTATACCGTATTTTGACATGCATCTGTTTTTTTTTGTTTTTTTTTTTTAAATTAACGTCACCCTAAAACTACACTAAAGATATTAGTGACACGTCAAGGTCATGATTTGGATCCTCAGTAACTCTGAACAATTTTCAAATTTTATCGCTTGCTATTTTTTTTATAAAAAAAACCTCGTTAGTTAAGTGACGCCCCTTCACCTATATATATTGGGTGTTATTTTACATAAGAGTTTGCATCGGTTTACGACTTGATGATATATTTTTCTGTAGTATTTCCACTATTTACAACGCATTTTTCTTAACTGTGAAGGAAATTGCTACCACCTTGTGTTAATTCAGATTTCGTTCTACATCCTTCAGCTGCTCAGTCATATTTTGATTTATATAATTACTTCTAATTAAATATCTGATGCATACTGTTGTCATATGGCAAGAAGCAACATAATCCTTTTTATTCTATTAAAGTAGAGCTCCCTCTCGACAAATCTGCGTTTTTTCATCTACTACATTACATTTTGAAGTTTTAGTTACTAATAGCACTCTCATGAAGACAGTAGTAAAAGTGTATTAAAAACTAAAGCGTGAAGTTATTAACTGTTCTGGGGCAATATTCAAAGTAAAATAATATTAGTACTAAATTCAAATAAATTGTTTTGAAAAAATATAGTTCAAGAGGGTTATTTTAAAATATATTAAGTAGTTTTCTAATCACTCTTATCGAAATTAGATTTTTGAAGTTCCCATACAAATTAATACTTCTGGGTTCTAGATCAGGGTGTTATCGACCTTTGATCTGGATCAAAATTCCAATAAGTGAGGGAGAATGGATGTGAGAAAGGGACCTTTCTATATAACGGATGTGTCATGCTTACAAGCATAAGTCGGACTTCCTCCCTTGTAGGGCTCAATAAAGAAATGGAAGCCGCCCAACTTCGCCTTAAAATCGAGCAGTTATGTCGATCCCAGACTCGTTTACCGAATGGCATTAGAAACAACAACACAATTTCGTTTTTAGAAATACAAATATAAAAGATCCCGAATTGATTTAATTTTTGTTGCTTTACTCGTAATCTAATGAATCAGAATGTATATAAAGTTTGGAATGTTTCGTTTTACTTGTGCACCATAAGGCTGAACTGATATTTGAAATAAAATTCTTATGTTGTATTACCACTATTTACATTTAACAAATGTATATAGTTTGAAATTTTTCAAGCTCAGATGAAGATCTCATCAAGGAAAACGACTTTATTTTATATATAAAATTTATTGTATAAAAATGGTGGTAGTTTCTAAATCAAATGAAACTTATAATCATCTTTTAACAAGTTAGACTAACTTTACGAAGACTTTGTATCTGTTGTTGCTTCTAATCTCAGGTGTGTAGCGGAATTACACCACCTTCATGAAACCCAAAAAAGTCCATGAATAAAAGCGGGTTGCGTAGGATGTCAGAAAACGAAAACTGCAAGCAATTGAGGATATGTTCATGGGATGCCTGTTCGCCGCTGCACCTGTGCAGTCCAGGAATTTTTTCTCTCCTTGTTGGAAAACAAGAGATTTGATGTGGCCACACGAAAAGCGAAAAAGAGCTGCCTGCCGTTTCCTCGAGTTATTGAATTGGTGGCTTTTCGATGGTGACGATTTCCGAGGTTGTCAGTGTGCTGTTACGTTTCTGGATCTCCTCGGAGGCAGTTTTGACCATGATGTCAGCCAGGTCGGGATGCCAGGATGAACAATCTAAGAGTATTGATCCCAAGTATTACAATCATATTCATATTTATATCTACCAAGATCACAATATGGATTCGTATACAGATACGATTGTGTCAAGCCTCAAAGTACTGAAAAATAAGAATATCGAACTATTGTATTTGCTAAATAGCACATTTTTCATGTATCTTCTTCACTGAAAGTATGTTTTTGTATTTTGTCCTGTTGTGTTTAAATATTTTGTCTTGTTGTGTATAAACATTTCTTCTTATCCTACTTCTCTCATCTAAACCCCAAAATGGTTGCTTATAATTGAATTGATAATGAATGCTTCACATAAATATATATTGTGAATTATCAATAAACGGAACAATACTATGCCTAAGGCACGTGAATTTGACGCGGCAGCTTAATTTATTTCAAAACTATCCCCTGAAAATAAGTTGTGTTATGGCGCCGAATTTCTTGTAACCGTTTACAACCGGAACTACACAATTGTGCGTTTCTAAAAGAGAATGTGAAGCTCTTACAAAAATTGATACCTATGGCTGTTACTTGTGTCTGTCCTTCATTTATATAAAAAAAATGACGGAATTCTTAAGGAATTGCTGGGATTGATGCTGCTTCGGACAACTTTTTCGATGAAACTATTAACACTTAGTCTCATAATCTTAAAACTGCACCTTCTGAAGGGGTTTTAACGGAAATTTTGAGACATTTTATTTTTTTTCTCTTTCTCGTGTCCTCCGTGTGACAGCCAATCTTCCAAATTAAAATTAGTTCCAATTCGATTTTATTTTTACAGAAAATACCAAAGCCCAAATAGGAAATTGTGCAGTTCATTTAAAAGTTATAATTAAATGCATTATTAAAAGTATTAAAATTGAACTAAACTGCAAAACCTTAGCTCTCCGAGTTGTCAAATGCTGCATTCATCTCCTTTCCACCACGTTGTCGTTTTCATTACCAAGCTGTTATTCATCTTACAAAAATGCCATACCGGAGATATAAATATCCTCGCCACTATATCAGTCATATTGAAGAATTTTCGAGTAATTGAACTAGTCTCGTAACTAAACTGATAAATATTTGTTAATCAAAACACTATATGCTATTCTTGATACTTGTATCTCAATTTTTTTTAAAGATATAGTTATTTTACTTTTCATACAACACAGGCAAAGAAAATAGTTAAACTTGAAATTAAACTCGAGTAGGGGAGGGCGGGGCAATCCCGCCACCCCCGGGCATTGCCACCACCCCTTTAAAGACTGAAAATTTGGAAAACGTACAAACTCCGAAAGAGTTCGCTGTACATTAGAATGTATGCCTTTTAATGCATATATTTTTATGCATAATCCGTTTCCCCATGTCTCGACTAATATGTTTACCAAATTTTGAGTTCTTACTTTGATTAGTTCTCTGAAGGCTCAGAGCCTGTATAATTTAGAAATAGACTCTCTTTAATAGACTGTTTTTTTTTTGTTTGTTTTTGAATTAACGTCACCCTAAAACTACACTAAAGATATTAGTGACACGTCAAGGTCATGATTTGGATCCTCAGTAACTCTGAACAATTTTCAAATTTTATCGCTTGCTATTTTTTTATAAAAAAAACCTCGTTAGTTAAGTGACGCCCCTTCACCTATATATATTGGGTGTTATTTTACATAAGAGTTTGCATCGGTTTACGACTTGATGATATATTTTTCTGTAGTATTTCCACTATTCACAACGCATTTTTCTTAACTGTGAAGGAAATTGCTACCACCTTGTGTTAATTCAGATTTCGTGCTACATCCTTCAGCTGCTCAGTCATATTTTGATTTATATAATTACTTCTAATTAAATATCTGATGCATACTGTTGTCATATGGCAAGAAGCAACATAATCCTTTTTACTCTATTAAAGTAGAGCTCCCTCTCGACAAATCTGCGTTTTTTCATCTACTACATTACATTTTGAAGTTTTAGTTACTAATAGCACTCTCAAGAAGACAGTAGTTTTTTTTTTTTTTTTTTTTTTTTTTTTTTATTGCAAAAGCACTTGATTTTACATCATTGGCCCCCATGCCGAAGCATGGGATTGGAGCAAAAACATAAACTAAACAAAGAATAACTAATGAAAACATACAAAAACTAAATACAAAACAAATGCAGCTAAATACAAAACTAATGCAACTAAATACAAAACTAATACGAAACTGAATGCAAACATACAAGACCACTGCAACTAAAAGCAAACATAAAAGAAAATCAGTCTTAGGATGTCAATTGCATCCTCTCCCTAGCCTGCCAATATCTATTGTACAAGTTTTTTCCATTCAATGAAGAACAATTTAGTAGATGCCCCTTGTCCATTTCACTGTTCTGATTGCACAGAGTACACAAAGGACTGTTATACACACCGATTCTGTATAGATGTTTAGCAAGGCAATCATGTCCAGTCTCTAAGCGAAAGGCCGCCACTGCAATTGATCTTGGAGAGTCTGGGATTTTATCGATTGTGTCCTTCCATTCCAGAAGACAGTAGTAAAAGTGTATTAAAAACTAAAGCGTGAAGTTATTAACTGTTCTGGGGCAATATTCAAAGTAAAATAATATTAGTACTAAATTCAAATAAATTGTTTTGAAAAAATATAGTTCAAGAGGGTTATTTTAAAATATATTAAGTAGTTTTCTAATCACTCTTATCGAAATTAGATTTTTGAAGTTCCCATACAAATTAATACTTCTGGGTTCTAGATCAGGGTGTTATCGACCTTTGATCTGGATCAAAATTCCAATAAGTGAGGGAGAATGGATGTGAGAAAGGGACCTTCCTATATAACGGATGTGTCATGCTTACAAGCATAAGTCGGACTTCCTCCCTTGTAGGGCTCAATAAAGAAATGGAAGCCGCCCAACTTCGCCTTAAAATCGAGCAGTTATGTCGATCCCAGACTCGGTTACCGAATGGCATTAGAAATAACAACACAATTTCCTTTTTAGACATACAGATATAAAAGATCCCGAATTGATTTAATTTGTGTTGCTTTACTTGTAAACTAACGAATCAGAATGTATGTAAAGTTTGAAATGTTTCGTTTTTCTTGTGAACCTTAAGCTGAATTGATATTTGAAGTCATATTCTTTTTCTCAACACTATCCGTTTATAGGATGGTTAAGGCAAAAACAGAACACAGCCGAATATATTCCGTGACTTAAGAAGTTTTTGATTCAACAGAGCCGTTTTTCTACGTTCTTTAAAACACTTCTCTTAGTTCTCTTTCTGTAGTAAGTCAAGATTAAATAAAAAAGAAAAGTATTCTCCTGCCACAAACACTTTTCCAAGTCAGAGAACGGAAACACAGCAAACAAAAGTACCATTATTTAGCTAGTCAACTTTTCTTCCTTGAAAACTTTGTTTTGGAAAAAAACTTTTTCGGAAGCGTTGTTGCGAAAGAACTGTTCTAGTCAAGCTTCTTAGTTATAGCTGATATGAGCAAATGCTTGCATTAATTAAATAATAAGTGCTTTAGTAAATATTACATTGCTATATACGATTTTTAAAATTTCAAGTTGATGTATACAAAAATATAATTTGTAGAAGAGTTCTATTGATAAAAAATAAGATCATTAAATTTTGTTGTGATATCGCAAATTCTATTCAAAAACTGTTACAAATCAATTAAGGAGAAATAATTTGAGGCGATAGAATAAAAATATATCAAATAGCAAATGTCTGAAAAATGGTTTTTTTTTTTTTTAACTCTCAATTAACCAATATGAAGTATACGGTAACGAAAGTATTGAGATATGGTCGAAGAGATTTTGCGTATTTAAATGCGAAAAAAATACAAGCAACATATCTTTCTCTAACAAGCTTAGCAAAATTTTATTACTTTGACGACACAAAAAAAAGGAAGGAAGCTCTGCAATAACAGTTCTCAAATGATTAAGTATGAAAATACTCTATCGTTCTTGTGCTTACCATCTCTTCTCATCCCCTAAATTGGGACTCGCCTTGTGGCCGGCAACTGCAGTGGACGCGCCAGGACTGATGGACCGAGCGTGGGGAAGACTTTTCAAGGAATAATTTGACAATGCTCCAACGAGGCATTTCAGTCAGAAATAAACTGTGTTATTAACCCTAAAAATTTCGTGTTTTTTTCCAATAAATAATGATTCGTCGGACCTTTCTTATTCTAACCCATTCAGATGGCGCTGATTTAAGGTTATGAGACTAAATGTTATGAGTTTTATCGACAAAGTTGCCTTAAACAGCATCAATAACAGCAATTCCTTAGAACTACGTAAATAAACGACTGACACAAGTCACCTGTGTCGGTATCAAGATTTTTAATGGGCTTGAACATTCCCATTTTCACACGCACAGTTGTGTAGCTCAGGTCGTAAAAGAATGTGGAGAATATAGTGAATACTTCTGCCGTGTGCAGGGAAACTGTAATAACCCTACAACAAAGAATTGAACCGTGTTTGCCTAGAAATAATCAGCCATTTTGCATACATTCGTATAAGTTTGAGCTATGATAGCAGAAATGGTCTAAATCCATAGGCATTTTACTTCAGTTTACACGAAACTCCGTAGATTTGTTTCATATGTCTTATGATTCCAGCCTCAGGTTATCAAAGTGTTTTCATCCCCCTATCGCAAACCATTTTCATGACATCATCTGCATGCTGATCTCTTGTGAGCAGCAGTAATTGCACCTTAGAGACAAGGAGGCTCCTTCGTCCCCAATGGAATATCTTCGAAGGAAGTTTGGAGGCCCTCGGATCAAAAACTGAGTTTGTTGAAAGTTAACGATACAAGATCACAAAAGAGTCGGTCAAATGACAAAAACCACGAATGTGCAAAAATACAGAGATGAAAAACTGGATACTGCGTTTAAGTCCCACTTTTTCAACAGTTGCCAATCCCAATAATTTGCACATACGTGGCTTTGTTTATTTGACCGGATTATTATAATGTAAAACT